>CM062813.1:890200162-890800162 GCA_031772625.1 Pinus tabuliformis
ATTTAAAAAAATTGTTCAGACTTGATACATAACTAAATTTAAAGTGGCAAAAATATGCTCCAAAAAAAAGGTGTATTCTGAATCACCATTTTTCAAAATTGATTTATTTTTTGCTACCTCAAAAAAATGGGTACTAGGTATTTTTCTTGTTTGTTCGGTAACTATGTTAGTACATCTCTTATTTGAGTTTGCAGGACTACTTGGAATTGTCATATCATCTTGTCTTCAGTAACATGCATGTGTACAAACACAAAAGTCATTTCATGCGTTTCCTCTACATATCTTGCTTTGTTTTCGCTTGCTTGACCAATTCTCATCTTTGGCATGGTGATTGCTATGTCATGCTTGCGACCTTATGCTGGTGATACCAAAGGTTTGTCTTTGTGTGCATGAGTTGTTCCATCTATGTAAACGCCCATCATACTCACACCACAAAGTTGTAGACATTGTCATGCAAGTGTCGTCACAATCGTTCAATGACCCATCTAAAGTGTCGAACTTGTCGCTCTCACCTTTAGATGGTCGCACTGAACACATGTTGTCTTGTTGATTTGAGGTGTCTTGTCATCGAGTCATGTTAAGTGTGTTTTCACAAGGTAATATATACACAATTTCTCTCACTCACACACACAATCATTTTTCCCAAAAATTTGTTGACCAGACAACTTTCCATCAAATAGATCTCCACTGAGCTGCACTACGCAGTCTCAGCCCTCAGTGACTCCAGATTGTTTCCCAAAATTGTGCAAATCTTGAGGCTGTCCTCCCGGGAAGCCTGCACTGCGAAATTCTGGAAATGAGCCAACTCACTGTCTCCTAGAACTATACAAAAGTTTTCCAAGAATCCATTCCAATCCATGCTTCCCGCAAGACCGTTCGCCAAGCCTCCCTCTGGTCAACCGAAAGATCTAACTTGAGCTGTGACCCTGGGCTGCACTCATCCCAAAAAATATGCAGTACCTACCTAGCCTGCTTTCCTGCACTACCTGCAGAAACTGTGTAGACATCAGGGACAGGCCTCTGCTGCTTGTCACTACACTGTCTTGGGAAATTACGTAGTTCTTCCAGGAAATTCACCTGTAGGCCCTCTTTGCTCTCCTGCTGAAAGCTGCATAGTTTTCAATTGTAATCCTCCTACTACCAGACACTCCACTCAACTTGGAAACTACACAATCATGTCGTACCTTGACTGTCTCCCAGAATTGCGTAGTTTTGACTAGCAGCTCCTGCAACCTAATCGTAGCCTCCTTAGGAAAACTGTGCAATTTTCACTGCTAGTGCTTCATGTTGCCCGCACTGCCTCCTCAGAAAAACTGCACAATTATGCCTC
Source organism: Pinus tabuliformis (assembly GCA_031772625.1). NCBI lineage: Eukaryota > Viridiplantae > Streptophyta > Pinopsida > Pinales > Pinaceae > Pinus > Pinus tabuliformis. The sequence goes on from CM062813.1 coordinate 890,201,493, forward strand.
CCAATTGAGCCCTCTCTCACAGATGTCACAGTTCTCTGAGACTGCTCAAATCCACCTCCTAGTGACCTCTGCGCAATTTTTCCCGACAGTGCCCTAGAGTCTCGCATCTAGGCTTGAGTTGTGCTCTTCACAGTCTCAGTACCTTTTCCTCCCTCCTGGTCACCTAGACCAATCACAGAAAACAATGCATCATGGTAGATTAGGATATTTCTGGATTTGATGTTGTCTCGTCATGAGTGATTGTAGAAGAAGGTACATGAATGGAACATGGCGCGACAACGAACGAGATGAAGACAGAGCACATGCTAGAAGACTTGCTCACGGTTGGACAAACACACAAAGCATACCAAGTAGCAAGCGAAGTAGATAGATACACATGCATGAACCATCAAGCGAATGCCAAGAACATCACAGACCACACACACTTTTCCATGCAGAGGTGAAGATATGATACACCAAGAACATACTCATCACCTAGCAACATAGGAGCTCGAAACAGACACCGCAGTCATCATTTTCATGTCAGTAGGGTCATGTCGAGTTGTGTCATGAGTCGTCTCGGCCACATCACTACTTTGGACCATACTTTTTGTAATCAATGTAATGTGACGTGGAAGCCCAAGAGACCCATGGATGAAGTTGAAGAGTCATGTAAGTCGAAGAGTCATGAGGGAACTCGAAGAGTCACAAGGGTTAGTTTCACCCTTGGCTATATATACCCCCTGATTTGTACATGTAAAGGAATTTTCACCTTGGCTCCTGCCACATAGGATAAAGATTTTGTAATATTTTATTTGAGGAGCGAGCAATGGCTCCAACGCTCCAGTATGGGGCTAGTGATGTATAGTGTACGAATTTGTATTGGACCTTTTTCTTAATTCACAAGCTTGTCAGAGGCCATCAAGTTTCCATGCATGTGTTTTATTCGTTTGTAAGACTATTCTTTAAATGCTTGTAATGCATGTTTTCTTAACTTGTACTAGGATAGCTGAACTACTTCAGTTATTCTAGTGCATATATATTTGAAGATGTGTTGTAATGGTTGCTATTTTTGTCTCGTCCATGTGGAATACTCCACTAGACACTAGACATATTCATTCTTGTATGTTTATTATAACGACCATCGCATCTGTGTGGACTACTCCATTAGGTGTTGTATGTGCTATTTATTTACCTTAGTGTTTGGGACTTCTACATATGTGTGGACTACTCCATCGGTGGCTGTGCAAATCCTGTTGTGTTGTGTGTGTCTCTACCTGAGGTGGGACTACTTCCTCTTGACCAAAGAATCACTTTCACCCTCCCCCTCTATAGTGAAGAAACTTAGACATAAGTTACACTAAGCACTCACCACGTACACGTACATCACTTTTTGAAGACCAAGTATATCACTCCCATGTGTTGACAAGCAAGGTCTAAGGCATATCTTTAAGATAATGACAACCAGGCCATCGTACTAGATGGGGCTCCTACACCAAAAAATGTGAGGTCTAGTTGGGACTTCATACAAGGGAGATCCCATGAATGTTGGCAGGTCTAGCATCGCCAATAACAATGAAATTTAGATCAAGTGAAACCATGTAGAGAGATGGATTGTACGATAGAAAAGAAATCTAACTTAGTTTAGGGGGCTTACCAGAGTCGCGAGATCCTGAAATAGCCATCAACGGTAGTTGAAGTGCCTTGAATCCTTGGCAAGTCCTGAAACTTCCCAGGATTGTAGAATCGCATTTTGAAGCTTGGACCAAATCATGCATGCTTTGAGGATAGTTGTTATTGTTTGTTTTAGTAAGACCACTCATTGGATATCAGTCATCTCTGTCACAAAATTTATTGGATTTTTCAACTTCAACAACCAGACTTCTCAAGTTAGAAGACTCTTTTGATAAAAAAAATTCAAAGATAAATGAATTGGCGAGATCTCATGGGTAAGCTAATTTGAAGAGTTTTCCTCATTCAAGAGAAGAGATGATGAGAGATGGGAAGGGTTCTCTATGATTTGACTATTTTCAATTTCATCATGGACATCCTCAGCACCTTATGTCCATCGATAGGGTAACTCATCGAATGAAGAAACAAAATATCATGGAGTGTCTCCTTCACAAGTAGATGCATTTCAAATGGTAGCACACAAGGGATATTGAGGTGAAGAGGAAGTTTTGATATGAACATCTTCTTTAACCGAACCTGTTCTAGATCTAAATTAAAATATTCATGAGAACATAAATGATCACATGATGTGCATGGGAATTCGTCATGCCATACAACAATACAATCATCATCGTTAGAATGATTACTGCCCAAGACTAGAGATTTATTGAAAGAGTTGATTGCATTGGATTGTCTACCGAGATTAGTATATTGAGAATCATCCAGGAGTGGAAACTAATTATTTTGACATGGAAGATTCTGACAAAGAGAGGAAATATTAAAAGCATCTTCACCTTTCTTCTACTCTACCTTTATAATGTGACTTCTTTATACCTGTTCGCAATTTGAGCCAGTAGCTTGAGAACCAAGAGAATGTGAAGAACTAGTTCGTGGAGCATATTGATCAAAAGGGTCATGATACACAAAGTCAAGATATGTAGATGATAGAGGATAACAAAAATTTGGATTAACTTTGAGACTAGAGTTGTGAATGGTGACATCATCTTGGAGAATGGAGGAGTGAGGCTTCAATGTAGGCTTCATGAGTGATTATGAAATTTCCTCCATTGAATTTGAATCATGCAAAGCAGAAGAGGAACAAGAAGATTGAATGGAGATTTGATGTGCATATTTCCTACTTTTACAACTATCGCAAGGAGGCACCCGAATCGGGACTCGAAAGGGAGGAATACAAAGAACAAAAAGGGGTAGTAAGCTCCTCCTCTAAAATTTGAGGCGTCTCATTATTCACAAGAGTTGGGGGAGTGGAAAAATCAAGAGGTTCAGGTTCACCATATGAAGAGACAAGAACCAAGTGCTCAAACTCTTGTTTCAAGAAATCCCAGTTCATATGTTCTTAAGGAATTTCATTATAGAGGTGAAGGAATCGATTATAAAAATCTTCAATTGATTCAACAAGCTTAATTCTTAAAATATTGATTCTTCCATAAACATCTTAGTAGTTATACTTATCGAAGGCTTTATGAAGCTTCTTGGAAAGCTATTCGAGTGAGTGGATAAAAGTAACAGTAATGTATCACACCATCGATTAACATGAGCTTCGAATGTGAGGGTGAGTAATCTAGCCATGACATCTTTGGAATGTATTCTATTAGAAAGACAAATATGAACAACTTGAAACAAATGTTTAGCAAAAGTTGATTCACCCTCAACATCGAACTTAAATTTGGACAAGTTATGAATAAAATTCTATCGGGATGGAACAATTAAGCTCTTTAGAAAAACATCCTAGGATTATGATTTGGGGAAGAGCCATTTTAAATAAGAGATTCAAACAAGACCCAATGGGCACAATCTATCGTCTAACCCTCCTTCCATCACCATTTTATTGATGGTGCTGGAAATTCGTTAACCGAGGGGATCTCCTCAATATAAAGTCCCAATTAGACCTCACACTGTTTGGTGTAGGAGTCCCATCTGGTATTAAGGCCTAGTTTCCAAATCCTTAAAGACTTTTCACCTTGGCTCCTCCTGCAAAGAATTAGAGAGATCAACAAGGCCTTTGGGGAGCAAGGAGTGGCTCAAATGTCCCACTATTGGGGCTAGTGATGTACATTGTAAACATGTGTCTTGGAACTTTTTCTTAATCAAATAAGCCTTTTAAGGCCAACATATTCTTCATGCATGGACTATGAATCTTTGTAAGACTATTCTGTGGACATTTGTATTTCATGTTTTCTTTCAGATGTAAAAGGATAGTTGAACTATTTCAGTTATTTTAGTGTTTATCTTATTGAGAATGTGATTTAATGGTTGTTATTGTTGTCCCATTCTTCTGGACTATTCTGCGGGATACTGGACAAATATTTCCTTGTTTGTTGGTTGTAACAACTGTCACATCCATTGTGGACTATTCCGTTGGATATTGGACAAAGCTTTCTGGTTCATGTGTGTCTCTTCCTCGGTGGTACTATTACCTCTCACTTAGAGGTTCACTTTTCTCCCCCCCCTTTGCAGTAGAAGAACCTTGACATTGTTGCAACTACAGACTCACCAAACACACCTCCCTTTCTTTTCGAAGACACCATTGCATCACTTTTCTATTATGACAGCTAGAGCCAAGGGAAATCTTTAAGGATTTGGAAACTGGGCCTTTATACCAGATGGGACTCCTACACCAAATGGTGTGAGGTCTGATTAGGACTTCATATCAGGGAGATCCCCTTTGTTGACAGATTTCCAACACCATCAACACACTCACAAGTTAAAGTTCCAAACAAAATACCTTGAAAATTGTTAAAAAGTGGTTTTCCTACCTCTATTCTATAAACTCTCTTTCTAGAAAATATTTTTTTAAAACCTTTTTCCAATAAAATATGGCCATAACCTAAATGCATCTCACCTATATTAAACAATTTTACTACAAAACATGATCTCTTATTTTATTTTCAATCGGCTATAGTAAGACTACAAATGCTATGGAAATTCAAGTAATATACAACCACTTTATGCTCACACATTAAAGTTATAGAAAAAAATACCATGAAAATTGTTAAAAAGGTGTGTATAAACTATCATTTCTATAAATATTTTTTCAAACTTTTCTTCCAATAAAATATGCCCATAATCTAAACAAATCTCATCGATCTTAACTTTTTTTATTGTAAAACAATATCTCTTAGTTTATGTATCCTTTCTCTAAATATTTTTTCAAACCCTTTTTCCGATAAAAGTATTACCATAACCTAAACGAATCTTTACTTTATCAAGTAGAACAATTTATGTGCCTAATTTCTTCAAAATAAAGCAACCTCTTTGGAAAAATAAAATTAATTAGAATTTTATGCCTTTAAATAGGTTACATTAGAGAAAATATCATGGGAAAAGCCACAGGTTTTCAAAAAATGGAGTTCAAAAAACGTTGGTAATTTGATGGGGTCAAAATGTTTAGATAACATAATAATAACATAACACCACAAAACATTACAATATCTTTTCTATAATAACACTTATTGGCACATAAAATTTAATAATTCAAATTGAAGTGTAATTAAATAAATATTTGTGTTTATTTGAAATAGAAGTTTCAAAAAAATAATTTAATTATCAATAATTATGTTTATAGATATGGTTGTTTGAATATGGCCTAAAACTACTTTTTTTTTAGCTAGAGCTCTTCTTCCTTAGATGTAACGAAACAAGTTAATTTCCCAAGACCCAAAGACATTTGTAAGGAGTAAAAATATTTCCTTTTATGGACCTATTGATGGCCAAAACTTAGCATGATGAACATTAGGGAGGTTGCTTGTTCATGACCCCAAATAGGCCTTTTTTTTAGCTAGAGCTCTTCTTCCTTAGATGTAAGGAAACAAGTTAATTCCCGAAGACCCAAACACATTTGTAAGGAGTAAAAATATTTCCTTTTATGGACCTATTGATGGCCAAAACTTACCATGATGAACATTAGGGAGTTCACTTGTTCATGACCCCAATTAGGACTTATCAGTTTGAGATGGTGATTCCAACTGGTTAAAATGGGTCTAGTTACACTTTTCCTAAAATTAGCCTAATTTAAAGTTAATCTAATCTAACTCTAAATATACCTTCTACCAAATAATGTATGATATTACTCGTTGTTATAAACAAATAGAAAATAAGGCAATTGTTTGAAAAAGGTAACGATTTGAGTTAGCTGAAACAAGGGCTCTACCAATCCACATTAATGTTTTCTCTTGTGAAAGTAGGCTTTTCAAAAATGTGTTTAATAAAATTAAATACAAATTAAATCTACTTCAATATGCAGCCAATAAAAATAAATCTAATCTCTCTCATCACGAAAAGATATAGATATCATCAAGAGCAAAGATGAAAATAGATTGACCAAAATTGAACCTAAGATTAAGGTGAGCTAACAAATCAAAGAAATAGTGCATATGATCTGTAGCTAATAAAGTAGATGTGTAGAGATGAATATCTCTATAAATATTTATGAAGATTCACTTAAACACATAATTAAATTCAATTATGAATGAATTCAAAATAAACAATACCATTGCATTAAGGAAATAGTTCTCATAATACGATCATAATTAAAACAAAGATAAATGTGTCATCAGACGGCTAATAACTACATCAACCTGTGAATAATTATTAGTAATAATATATATATATATATATATATATATATATATATATATATATGAGTTAATTGCTCAATTCTGATATCAATCAAAGTTTCACAATGAAAAAATAGTTTTCCAATGATTTAAATAAGCAATACAATTTAATGGAATTTACAATAGTGGAAAACTTGTAAATTAAACACTTATCCGGAGAAAAAAATAAATCAAAAATTGAATGAAAATGAAGGCAATCAACCAATCGTTAACTCTAACAACATTGTACATGAGTTATGGATTTATCCGAAGCATTTATAGTTCATAAAATCTCAAGAAATTTCATGATAGCATGAAATTCTTGAAGTTGTAATATGTCCCAAAATTTTCAATTTCCTCCAAGGATTTGACTCCTAAGATAGTGTAAAGATCTGCCTCTCTTTAGAAATTGAAACTTCTCTCATGTGTTCCACTTCCTCTTTCTCTTATAAAAATGAAAATTTGTTTTCCTTCATGATTTTGAGCCTCCAAAATCTCTATTAACCATTTCTTATCCAAACAACTAACTATTTTAAAATCCAATATTATTTAAATAATCAAATTAAAACAAAAATAAAATCTAAAATAACAAATAATAAAATACGATTAAAACATAATTATATAAAAAATATAAATTAAAACTTTGACAATCTAAAAATAAAATAAGTAAAACTATTTATTAAAATAACACTAATTAAATAATATTACAATAAAATTGAAATAAAAAATTAAATTAAAGTTTATATATTTCTATAAATAAATTTGGATAAAGTAAAAGCTAAATTATAACAAAATTGAACGTACACTAAAACTAGATCCAAAATAAATGCAAGTTGAACTAAATTACGAAGCACTTAAAACTATATTAACAATAATAAATAAAAGAAATAAAACTATTGAAATATGAATTAAAATTAAAATTAAATAAAAGTAAAGATATAAGTTAAAATTACAAAACCTAAAATTACATTAATTTAAAACTAAATCCTAACAATAAAACAAGATCAACTTAAAATAAACCAGATTACATATTAGAATTAAAAGGGTGATTAAGACTTAGGAAAAAAAAAATTAAAGGGAAACAAAAAGGAGGGCAGCGGAGTCAATGGATCTCACAAATTCGGGTGAGGAAGGTTTGAAAAACACCTTCCTATTTTATGATAAAATCTACGTATGTTGATCGAGGTGGTTCCTGACCTTTATTTGCATGCACAAGATCATTTGGTAATCTCTTGTACATATTTAAGGAACTGAAATGAGACTGATTGAGATGCACGTTTCCATAAATATTGCTGGGATTCTGGTTAAGAATAATTGAAACCAGAATGAAATGTAACTGTTAAGAATAATTGAAATTAGAGGAATGAAATGTAACTGTGATATAACGAGGGAATTATTATGTCAAAAAGGAAGGGAGTTGTTTTTAGCACTATTTTTTGGGTTTTCCGGTATTTAAATTTGATCAAAAAATTTGAGGTGAAATTTTAATTTGTGTTATTTACATTGGGTTTTTGATTATATATGGATTCAACATTGATATAAAGAGGAAATTATTGTGCCAAAAGGAAGGGGAGTTGTTTTTAGTGGGATTTTTGGACTTTCTCATGTCTGAATTAACCGAAAAAATTGAGATGGAATCTAAATTTGAGTTATTTAATCTGGTTTTTTTATTATATGGATTCAACATTGATATAAAGGCTAAATTATTGTGCCAAAAATAAGGGGAATTGTTTTTAGTGTGATAATTTGGACTTTCCAGTGTCTAAATCTAATCGAAAAATTTAAGGTGAAATCTTAATTTGTGTTATTTAAACTGGTTTTTGGATTATATATGGATTCAACACTGATATAAAGAGGAAGTTATTGTGCCAAAAGAAGGGGAATTGTTTTTAGTGCAATTTTTTGGACTTTCCAGTGTCTCAATCTAACCTAAAAATTTGAGGTGAAATCTTAATTTGTGTTATTTAAACTGGGTTTTTTGATTATATATGGATTCTAACACCTTCAAAAACCTCTTGGCTTGATTATATATGGATTCTAACACCTTCAAAAACCTCTTGGCTCTTCGATTGTGCAGGGGTTACCTATCAAACTTGTGATTTCAATAAATTCTTGCCAGATTTTAGATCAATTAAATAGGAAGGAACCATCAAAAAAGCTTCCAAAAAATCACACTAAATACAGCTCGAAAAAAAGTATTACGACAACTAACAACTAACGTAATCTGAAATAGATGTGTTAGCTGAACTAGAAACTGCAAAAGACAAGATTGGATATTTTTTTTTCAAAGTTGTTGCCCGTTCCTCCTCATGGTGAAGATGGCCACGTGGCATACTCCGATTTATTCAGTAGGGACTAAAAAGTAACCCAAAAATAGCTGAATGAATGCTTTAGGATAGTATCCCTAACTCTTCCATTGAAAAACCTTGGTGAGCAGATCGTAGTAGATCTTCCTTGCGCGACACTCATGAGACATTTTACACTTTAAAGTTTCTGAGACGATCTTGATCATTAATGCTTGCGAGCAATTTTGTTTTTGACTCTTTTTCCACGGTTGGCTTTCATCGAGTGATGCATAATTGCCACTGTTTGACCTGCCAACTAGTGGCACCGAATATGGGATCTCATGTTGTCAACTGTACCAAGCTGCTGGTGAGATATGGAAATAAAAAAGTGTGTTCTTATCGGATATATTATCTCCGTGATCTTCTCATGGAAATCCCATGTGATCCTCTCATTGCCACAAACATGTGGCAAAACAACCTTCTCCCAAACTGCAATGAAACACCAAATGGATCGTGCATTGCAAAGAAATTAATGCCATCCTCACGAGATCTCATTCGAAAATGTATTAATTTTTTTTTTTTTAATTGCGCCGAAGACTTTGTCTACATTGGAATTTGGGTGAGAGAATTTTGATTTTTTATTAAATAGATGAACCATATCTAATTTTAAAGGGATTTTTTTTTGGGTCTCATTTAATTAATGATATTAAAAGTTTTTTTATTAAGTTTTTAGTTTCAAACTTCAATTATTTTTTATTTTTCGAAGTCTTCCATTCCATTTTCTTTTTTAATGAAAAAACTTGGTTGATATTATTTACTAATGAATTTTCCAAAATTATGGGGTTCTATATTGTCATACATTTGTAAGATCAATTCAAAAACTTAAGCAAGGTAGACATATTCATAAAAAGAGACCCACATATCAGTCCACTCATAACATGGACACAAAAAGGAAATGCAATATTTATCATAGATCCCCATACGACATACAAAGCAAATCAAAGAATTCAATTGAAATTGTAGATGTAGCAAGGAGGGATCAAAAATAGAAATAACAAGAGTCATGGTAATGAAACCGATCCACATTCCTTGATATGATCAAAATCCAAGAGGGTGTAAGAGAAAGAACTTGAGTTTGCCAAGAGGCCCTGCTTGGAAAGTGTAGCAGCTGTCACAGTTGCCTGCATGAATATAAGCTAGAATGAGATGGAGGTGAAGAATTGTTTAAGGAGTTTGATCTGAGCAATCCATTTATAGAGATGAGGTGGAAAAAAAATTGTATTAGTAGTCATACCATCAATTAGAACATGAGAGTCACCATATACATGCAGTGAATCAATAGCCAAATATCTAGAGAACCATAGGAGTCCCCAATGGGCCAAAATCTCAGCCTTCATATTGGTGCCAGTACCCTCGGACCAAGTGATTTTGTAGTCACTCTAATGATCCACCCGAAGCCAAACACCACAACCGCAACATCCTCTTTGAGCCACACCGTCAAAGTACCCAGCCAGAAATCGTGGAAGATGGGGAATGAGTCTGCTACAGAGATCCTTTATCTTCTGAGGATATAAATTTGTATTCCCTATCCACAATAAAATTTTATGTGATATATTATGTATGTTGAATTGCACACCATCAAATATAAACCTATTCCTAACTTTCCAAATTTCCCAAAGCAAAAAGAGACGAGTTTCCAGAAATTTCCCACCAAAAGCTAGCCACCAACTAGTACATTGTTCAATACCTGTGAATCTCCTACCAGCAATCTTCACCGAGAAAAAAGATGTAGTCCTAAATCATCCAAGTCATGTTGCATTCGAGAAATAGGTGAATATTGCTCTCATATGTTTCAGAAAATAGAGGGCATCTTTCAAGACCACTGAATCCCCTCTTACATAGACATTCCTGGGTAAGTGTCTTGTTTTTCCAAACTAACCACACATAAAGAATGATCTTTAAAGGAACATCTAGTTTCTAATTCTTTTGGAACCAACAGGTGTGATTTAGTGAACAATGGGTCAATATGTAGAAATTTCACCTGTAGAACAAACTGATATATGCAATGTCCTAAAGCATAATACTTGTTCTACTTCTACAAAACATTAAGTGAAAGCATAATCGAATTCATGAGAAACATCAAGTAGAATCATGCATAACTGATCAAGAGGAATAATCACACATAACACAAGATATATCCAGGGGAAAGCACCAGCATAAAACCCCAACCATGTATTATCAATCAAGTGGAAATCCTCTTCACAATGCAAAAAGAATTAGCTCTCAAGCTGTTCAATTCTCAATGAAATATGAAGATATGTCTCATGAACGAACCAAATGTTGTATATAAAGGCTCTACCTATGGTCCAATCCCTATTTCCTTGCACAGTTTGGTTAGGAAATAATAGCAAAAGCATATGCAATTAATTCCAAACATACCAAGTTAACCAATGGTCCAACTACGCAATCCTTGAGAACACTAGTTCCTCAACCATGCAAAAACTACTTACGAGAAATAGTCAAACATCTGATAGTACACTGTCCCACATCTGATCTCAAGTGGGTCTCTGACAGAACTAACATGAAACAGTTATCCATAAGTGAATTCTCAGTTACCTAAAATAATAGTTGTCACATGCATGCAAGCATTAACAAACTATATTTTATCATTTTAACTTCTTAAAATAATCTAACTAGACTTGACTAGTTAGAACTAAGTCAACTGATTCTCTCATTATAGAGCTCATACTTATTCCCTGAATCGGTGGAGGAAATTATGGATAAATTCCTCAATCATTGGGACAACTCATGTGCATTCTCACAAAGACTTCAAATTCAAATTTCCTTAGTTGATTAACTCAACTGAATTAATTAATTAATATTTCCAACTCTTGTTAAGACCAAAATTAATTTTACTTCCTATAGATAGACTAGGGACTGGTATAAATAGGAAGGGACCCAGAAATTCTATTCTTAGAACTTTCTATTTTTAACAGTTTCACCTCTCGCCCAATGTGGCCAATGACCTCATTGGCCAAACTGCTATTTTTAGACATGCTATTTTTGGCAGGTCTATTTTTAGCACCTTCTAAATTTAACATTTCTTGTTGCACATTTTTCAACATGATATAAGATACCTGTGGGATTTCGTGACTTCCACCATATCATTCTTCATTTTCTCGTCCCATGAAATATGGTCGCCATCCTCTGATCTGTAGAGTCCCGCCTGCTTGAGATTTTGTGTGTAGGCCTCCAAATCCCACACATTATGTCTATCTAGGCTAATGACTGTTGTCGATTTCGAAATGAGGAAACTACCATTCCAACCAGAAATGGCCTGGTTTAAGAAAAATATTCCTCTGAATTGTAAATGGGTCAATATGTCCATTGACAATGAGAGTGTATCCTCCATGCCTTAGATATTATCCATGCCAACGATAATATGATTTCCATTTCCAAAAGAACAATTAATCCTGTGAAAAAAGAAATCTTTCACCTTATTGAAGTCATTTTAGATGTAAGAACCATAATTGATCCCAATGTTTCCACTCCTAATCCAATCCTCAATATTTTTGTGATGAATATATTTTGAGTTGATGATATCTCTCCAGATGCCTTCATTAAAGAGACCTCTCCATAGGATTTTTATGATAAGAGCCAAGCCAAAAATCTTAATATCTAGGATTGCACGTCCACCAACATCCTTAAGGATGGAAAACTTCTCCAATTTGATGAGGTGAAATTCATGCAATTCCCCTGATCCCAACCAGATTAATTGGGCCATGATACCTTTAATCTTCATTATAATGGAACATGGTAAAATGTAGAGGTGGTCCTAATAAATCACCATCTGTTGTAAAATGACTTGTGTTAATATGTATCTTCCACCAACAGATAGCCATCAATGTGCCCAACAAAAGAGTTTTTTCCTAAATTTTTCTAAAAGCCAATTGCAATCTGTAACTCTATAGTTATTTAGCTTCATGTGAAAACCAAGATAAGTAAATTCGTCATCTAAGGGCCGAGTGCCAAAATCAAAAATCTGGGAAATGTGATTGATCTCTGTAAGATCTTCATATGAATGTAATATAATAGACTTATCCTCATTAGCCATCATACTTGAGGCAACACCAAATATAATCAAAATATCGTGAAATACCATCTATTGGGCCCTTGAAACCATACAAAATGTGAGCATTTCGTCAACAAAAAAACTATGAGTGATATAAATATCTTTGCCCAAATGAATGTCTTCAAAAAAACCCGCTGATTGGGCAACATTTAAGTTGATACTGAAGAAATCCATCACCAATATAAATAAGAAGGCCAAGAGTGAATAGCCCGATCGTAGCCCCCTCCAAGATTTGAAAAAGTTAGAAGGAAAATGACCAGGTTAACAAAGTGTACATTAGTCACACAGGCCATGATCCATTCAATATTTTGAACAATTAGATTAGTCTTGGAAAGTATGAGATGCATGAATCCGCTGTATACACAATCATAAGCCTTTCTCAGGTCCACTTTCATAATGAGAGCCTTCATTTTCGTGGTGTGTATAGAGTGTATCACCTCCTGAGACATGGGCACAACATTGTGGATCAGTCGATTTGGCAGGAAGTCGAACTGTTGCTGAGAAATGACACTTGAGAGGGTACTGTTAAGGTGCGCAACAATAATCTTGGAGATAAGTTTGTATATATATTACAAAGATAAATGGGCCAAAAATCAAGTAAAGTATTTGGGATAAAGAATTTAAGAATAGGAGTGGCAAAAGTGGAATTCATGGATCCCAAAGCAAAGTTGGTGGTTCTAGACTCTTCAACCAATTGTAGGAGGTCTAATTTCAACAACTCAAAAAAGTGAAGAAATAATTTCAAACACAGCTATCCAGACTTGGGCATTTATCCGAAGCTAATTGTTGGCTTAATGGGCCCTAACCTAGGTTCAACGTTAAGCAGCCAAACAAATCCCTACACTACTAGCCCTTTTGGCATCAATCCGCAAAGCGTGGACTAAAGTCTCACCTCGAGCAGTATGGGGGGATACGGGATCCAAGTATTCGCACCCTTAGATGGTTGTGATGTGGGTTTTTAGACCTTTTCTCTTCCTTCATGCAGATTGATAAGCCCTTTAGGGCTTATCAAAGTACTTATCTTATTCATCCTTGGAGCCTTCGCAGAAGTCTCTGATCGTCCTTCACAGACCCTAAATAGATAGACCAGGTGCTTACGCGCCTCTATAATTATCCTTACTTATGTTTCTGCCCAGATTAGCTTAAGTATTAGCTAACTTCAACATGCATTATGGTTATCTTCGCGTAACATATATTCTTACTTTCGTTCATATGACAAAGTGAAATACATTGATTCCTGCATCAATATAGCATTAATTCATAACCCCAATATTCAACATAGCATAAATGCATCATTCATAACAGAAATAAAATAATGCATACATATATAGAAATTACACAGTGATTTTAGAATACTTCTCTTTATTGATGATTGAGATTCTCAATATAGACTCTATCTGCCCTGCGCACACAACTGCAGGGGTCCACACACTCAACTACGGACTTCTACCCTAGGCCTCTGCGTATTCAGCTACAAAGCCTCTTCCTACACTAAGACTCTTGCTCTTGGATCTTTACAAACTCATCAAGTACTTCTACTTCCCCCCTTTTTTCCCCTTAGACTCCTCCAAGACCTCCTTTTATACAATCCCATGGTCCACAGACTACGGGAAGATCTCCAAAACTGACACAACCTATCTAGACTAAGGGCAAAAAATCCTTTTTGACTTTAGATATCTTCACACCCTGCGACCACAAAATGTAGAGACTTTACATTTATTTATACAATATTTGGGCCTTCTACCCCAAAACTTGGGTTTTTAACCCCAAAATTGACGCCTAGGAGACCCGTTCCCAGTAGGCCACCAACACAAACATGGTGACTCACCCTCGAGTCACCTGGCTGGCACGAAGATCTTGTCGTGAAGACCTCCTAGCTCAACTTTGACAACTACTACCTCGACAGTGCATTGTGTTGCCGCCTACTTCATCTCCTCAACCAACTGCTCTGTCACTAGCCCTGCATTGTCGGACTTAATCTTCTGCTGAGTCTCTTGCAAACTAGAAAACTTGCCTTCAATAGTGGTCATGATCAAGTAGGCCTCGTCCAACCAAGGCTTCAAGTGAGCCTTCAGAACAACTTCCTTGTGCTGAGATCCATCTACCTGCTCTTTCAACGCCCTGGCCTCCTGCAGCTTAGCTAACCTCTACGTGATGGTGATAGTGTGTGCTATCACTTTGACTTCATCGTAGCACTATTGCAACTCTCGTTCTTCTATTTCTAGCTATTGTATCGTAGAATCTTCTTGTAGGAAGGTGACTACCTCGAGTGACTACTCGAAAAGTGTGGTACAATCCTTTACTACACTCTCCACTACTACTACCATGTCATTCACAGCGGTCTCACGTTTCTCTCTAATCTCTAGCGGAGTCGAAGGTTGAGCCTTCAACTGCAATCCTGCAATTTTTAGGTTCAACCCCAGTTGAACCTTTACCAATTTAGTTCGTGCATCTCACGCTCCAGCAGCGAGCTTTTGAACCCTGACATCAATTGGCTTAGCCTCAGAAATTCCCAACTTCGGGACAGTCTTGCACGCCTTAGTTACGACCCGGGTGATGCGCTAGTTCTTGTCTATAATGTCTTTAACAAGGTTAAGGGTAGAGACTCTCTGCACAGTTAGTTGGGCGTTGTTGACCTTCTGTTCACTCATCACTTGTAATGCTCACTGTTCACGGGCCCGAAGTTCCATGATCATGTTGTCCAGCAAAAGGTAAAGCCCCTCATTCAGAAGCACGGTCAGGTTGAGTCCAACTCTCTTGAGTGTGCTCACAATGGGTCTGTTAGCTTTACTCTCTGTTGTTAGTGCTTCGTCTGGCAGCACTATTACTTAGGGATCCCTTCGGCGCAACATCCCTATGGCTTTTGAGGTGTCGGGCACCAAGCTGGTTGATGACGTGCTGGTATATATCTATGATGCGTGGATCTGCAGCTCGCATAGCTCCGTCTGTATAGCTCCCAACGCTTGCTGCTATTGCTATTCAAACTGTTGCATAAGTTCCTTAATGGCATCCCTCATCCTATCACCTATGCCGTTTAAGTCCCCCTCTATTAGGGTGATTTGGTCCAGAGATGTCTTGCTAGCCTATGATTTCTTCTGCGGCCCTACTTTCTCTAGATCTCTGGTGTGCTTGGTGCAGAATGGAGTCGCCTATAGGTCTGCTCCACCTTTCTCTGTCTGATCATCTTCTTCCTCGGTCTCTGGGGAAGGTTACTTCTAACTCCAGTCAGAGTCATGCTCTTCTTCGCTTGCCTGTCCACTTGACTGCTTCACGGCAATGCACTCTGCCTTGGCCTTGTCGTTATCTCATTCCTCTTCTTCCTATCCAATTGTTCCATATTAAGGTTGGCTTCTTCCTTCTTCCGTTGCGTGGAGATCTTGCTAGACCCCACCATTGAGTCTATGGCATTGCACCAATCTACCGGCCAGTAGTCGAGGATTGCTATAATTGCATCATCGGTGGCCAAGTATGGCAGGTTGTGCCATTTCTGCTCAGGGTCCTTCTGCACCCATATTGACACATGGTGGAATTTAGCCTTGAATTCCACGTATTCCTATAACTTCTCAAAATTTGTAGGTGTCAATTGTGGCTTGCGGTTGATGGCCATATTTATGCTCATTTCCATCAAGACCCAGAAGATCTTCTTGTCTTTTACCCACTGAGGATCATTCGTCGCCCACAACAAAGAGAAGTTCGCTGCCTCTGGTAGGTCCGGCGTGATTGGAGGGAACTCGCTATCGTCAAATCATGAACAACGACTTTAATGGTCACTTTCCGGCTATCTTGCACGTTTTTTCCTTTGGTAGCGCAGCTCCCCACATGGTTCTGTGGGTTTTGTTACATATCTTTGTTCTGCGTAGTTCCCTGATCATGCAAATCTTCAAACTGGGTAGTGTAGTTTATAGTCCCACACTTCCTTTTAGCTGCCTTGAGCACTAAGACTGTGCTTCCCTCATATAGTCACCTAGCTGGATCACCAATGTATGGCTTCAATCGACTACCATTCACCTTCCCTGGGAAGGGTTATCCATTCAATTTAACCAGCTGAACTGCTCCACCATCGGTAATCTCCTTGATGACATATGGCCCTAGCCAGTGCATCCTAAACTTTCCTGGAAATTTATCAAATATATTGTCATATAACAAGACCAGATCATTTACCTTGAAGGTGCACAATTTGATGTGTCGATCGTGCCATGCATTTTCATGCTCCTTTTGAACTTATTGATGAAATCCAACTAGAAATTGATCCTCCTCAAGCTCTGCTAGTTGCGCGAGCCTCTCTTCCAGGGCTCTGCGATTTTCCATTCCTCTAAGTGCCACTATGCACAGACTAGGTACAATTTATTCCATTGGCATCATAGCTTCTACGACATACACGAGTCTGAAAGGTGTTTTCCTAGTCAGCTTCTTGCAAGTCGTTCTGTAGGCCCATATCACTGCGGGTATGCGCACATTCCAGTCATTTCTCTCAGCATTTCAGACCTTCGTTAATGCGCTCTTCAGTATCTTATTGAATGCTTCCACCATCGCATTAGCCTGTGAATGATACACCTAAAATTCTTTTGTCAACGTGATGATTGTTTCATTAAGAAAGTGCATACCGCGATCGCTCATCAAGATATTTGGACAACCAAATCTTGTCAACATACATTCAAAAATAAACTTTGCTGCTATCATGCTTGTATAGTCCTTCACATGCTGTGCCTCCACCCACCTAGTCAAGTACTCAGTTGCGGTGATGATGTACTGCACACCCATCTTCTTTCCTTGAGGATAAATTGGACCCCCAAAGTCAATCACCCATTCTTGAATGGTTGTAACGTCACCTACAACATTAGAGGCAATTCATCCCTCTGCGATGGCCTGCCAGTCCTTTGACATGCATCACATGCCCTACAATATGCTTTTGAATCCTTATGCGGGGTTGGCCACCACAACCCAGCACATAGAACCTTTTACATTGTTGCTTTCCCTACATAATGTCCTCCTATAGCTCCTCCCTCAGCCTTAGCGAGCATACTTCTTTGTTCAAAGTCAGGCACATAACATCGCAATATTTCATCTAACTCCATTTTGTATAAGTGCCCTACAGTAATAGAAAAGTCTACCACACGGACTACTAGTTTCTTCTTTTGTTTACTTGTATAACCTTCTGGAGCTGATCTTGTCGTTAGAAAGTGGATAATATCTTCAAAGTTACTATCCATGATGCGTACCACAAAGAGTTGTGCATCAGGCAGCCCTTCCTCCAAATTAGTAGGTTCCCCTCTGGTTTCAATGCGCGACAGATGATCAGGTCCTCCATTTAGTCATCCTTGCTTCACAATAACTTCAAAGACGTACTCCTGGAACAAAAACAACCACCTACATATTACCTACCCCTAATAAAAGCTTGTTGAATAGGGACTTCAACGCGGAATGACTCATATACATATTAAAGTTTCTGCCCAACAAATAGTGCCTGAACTTCTAGAGCACGTACACCATAGCTAATCCTTCGCGCTCTATCATGGAATAATATTTCTCTGCTTTAGACAACTTCCAACTTTCGAATGCTATAAGGTGATCTAGTTCTCCCTCACCGGACTGTGTCAGCACAACCCCCAACGTAATACATGATGCATCCATGTGCACATGAGATTCCTTCTTCTAGTCTGGGAAGATTAGGATCGGCGCGGTGACCATTTTTTCTTTCAACATGTCCAAGCTCTTCTGACATTCATCATTCCAATAGAACGTAGCATCCTTTTTCAACAATTTATCCATAAGCGCGGTGTTCTGGGCATAGCTCTTGATGAACTTCCTATAATATCTGGTATGCCCTAGAGTTGCGCGCACATCTTTCACATTCCTCGATTCCTCCAAGTCCATTATCACCCAATTTTCGCGGGGTCTACAATCAATCCTTGTCTACATACCACATGACCGAGCAGGATCCCGAAAGGGACACAAAACATACACTTCTTCAGATTGAGCGAGATCTGGTATCTCTGACATATATCTAGCATTAAGTGCAGACTTGCCACATGGTGCTTGACTAATCCAAACACTGTCCAATTGTCAAAGTATACCTCCAGAAATTTATGAATGAAGTCTTTTAATGCCGCAATGACTACGCGTGAGAAGATTGTTGGCACATTCTTCAGCCCAAAAGGGATTACGGTGTACTAAAAACATCCCCATTCAGTCACAAAGGTCATCTTGCATATATCCTTAGGTGTGATTTTGATATGATGGTACCCAAAGAACCCATCAGTGAAAGAGTATGCTTCTTGGATGCCTACATTATCTAGGACCTCGTCAGTGAAACGTGGTTAGGAAAGGATCATGCACAAAAGCGTCATTCAATTTCCGGAGATCCACGCATATCCTTATTTCTTCTTTCTATTTCTTTTCCTGAACCACTATTGGGCTTACTGAATCGGATTCTTCCACTAGTTCAATAATTCCTACTGTGAGCATCTTATCTAACTCAAAGTAGACCCTTTCCTTATACTTCAGATTAATGTGGTAAGTTATTTGTTTCATAGCTTTCCCATCCAGTTTCAGGGCGATCTTCATGACACCCAGGTCTCCTATTATTCCCTTCAGATAAGAAAACTTCATGGGGAATAAATCATGATATTCACATAGGAGCTAAATAACCTTGTCTATTGTTGCAACATCC
The DNA here is from genome assembly GCA_031772625.1 of Pinus tabuliformis. NCBI lineage: Eukaryota > Viridiplantae > Streptophyta > Pinopsida > Pinales > Pinaceae > Pinus > Pinus tabuliformis. The sequence goes on from CM062813.1 coordinate 890,220,846, forward strand.
CAATTTTCCCCAATCGTATCAAATTTTGGCTCTACCTCTGTGCCAACGTGGACCTGCCTAGTTTTCAGTGGCATGGTTATGTCTGGATCCTCTATCTTCGGAACTTCAACCTCACAGTGATCCTCGGTTTTCAGAATATTAATCTTTTTGGATCCTCGTCTTATTCTTCAATGGTCACGTTATAGCATTCGAGCGCATGGTTTAGCTGGGTAGTCCAATGACATTGAATCAGGTCCAAAGGATCTTGCAGTATCCTAAACATTGTTGCCTTAACCTCCTGTAGCACTGCGTTGATACAGTCAAACCCATCCTCAAAGATGAACGTCATTATAAACCCTAGGAGCAAGATGTCCCATTCTTCAGTGCCATGGTGGAGCTCTGTTTCCAAGTACCAATTCATTGGTATGACATCTAGGGTATGAAAAAATAGATGCATCCATTCAAGATGGGGATCAACTCCATAACCCTTAGTACGTTTGGTCAAGTGATCACGCGAATCATCCTTTCCATCATAATTGTTTGTTATGCGCACTTTCAGATGTCCAAAACGTATTCTCATCATCCTCCTATAGTCACACCAATCACTGAAATTATCCTTGTGTGTACCCCACCATCTTGCAGGCATAGCGCATAGTGCCCAATCCAAGGCCCGAAAGCGATGCTTCTCTGACACTTCTCTCTCAAATGCATCCAAAAAGCGATCATAATTAGTTATCCCATGATAGTGAGGGAAATTACTTGCCTCTGATGATATGCAGCGCAGTGGCTTGGTCATCATATTACAACACAGTGTAGATACTTCACGCAACCGATTCTTCCAGTGCTTTAATTCTTCATTTGAATTCGATGTGCAGGAGCTCTCATGGTCCCATGCAATATGTCCGTATGCTGTCAGATTTACCCAGTCCTGGTCTCACACCGTTAACTTGTAAATCTGGTCCAAATCGTCATCACTTTCATAATCACGAACAGGTTTTGTATAGTGCGGTCCTTTTCACGATCCAGTGACACCACTACACGGAGTGATTTCTTTTCAAATATCATCTTTCACTTCTTCAAGTTGATTACCCCATTCATTTCAGTGGCCCAATCGATTCCAAGGAGCACAGGGTAGGGACTGCTATTATCCACAACCTCTATTACCTCGAAATCCGCCAGTGCGCTCGTACCTTCGATGTCAAATGTTACCCCCTGTAGCCTCCCCATTGGGATAATTTTATGTTGATTCGCCATCCTCAACTGGATCAGAGACAACTAGAGTGTAGGTCTCCCCATTCTTTCCAATGTTTGTTTTGGCAAAACATTTGCATCAGACCCACGATCCAAGATAACTTAGTCCATTTCGTATTCCCCAATCTACGCGGTGAGCCTCATCTCACACCTAGTCCTTGTTTTATGCTTGCCAAGATTTCTGACTATGTGTGGTTTGCCAGTAGTGTCGTCCTTGCCAGTGAAGCAATTCATCAGTTCCTGTAGTCCCTTCACAGCCTTACTATCATGGAGCAGTTTCATGCAGGTCTCCAAGAACGTGGTAATCATGGACGAGTCCATTTCCTCAACTAGTTTCTCCTGACTTCCTGAGGGAGAGGCCTCAACGTAGCTTTTCTTTACTTCAATAAATGTTTCTTTCGCACGCTCCAAATCAAACCCAATCTCCTTTTCTGGTGCTCTATGAACCCATTCACCTTTTGCAGGCTTCTTCTCTTTATCCTCCCCAGTCGTTGTTCTGCTGCACAGCATAATGTTTACCTTAGGGTCTTCCTCATGAGGCTCAGACCTCATCATCTAGAGGTTTCCCGTCGGCTACGGCCCCTTTTTAGGAATATTAGCCAACAATATATAGCAATCCTCAGTCGCATGGCCAAACTGAGTACAGTAGCGGCATAAGAGTCGCATCATATTCAAATAGTCTCTCGCATATTGTCCTAGTCCTCAAAAATCATAATAAATAAGCTGCCCTCAACCTCTACCAAGCCCCCCTCCACCTCGGCCTCGACCACGTCCTTGATACTCACCTCATGTTCCTCCAACACCTTGGTCCGGGGGCTGTGTTTCTTCCTGCACCCGGTATGCAAGTGTCCTGTTCATCATTAATTCGTAGCTATAGAAATTGTGCTTGTCATGCCTACTGATTGACAGAAATTGCAGAAGAGTTGTTGTGGTTTCTGTACAAATTTTTGCAACAAATGGAAATTGTCGGTTGCATGTTTCCCGGCCACTTGCCATATGGCACACCATAGCGCGGGCCCTAGACTTGGCCCCACTATAGCTTTTGGCCTTAGAGGCATTGGTCCCCCTACTGCAACATTGTTCGCAAAGACTGGACAATGATCCTTGTCATGCCACTAACCTTTTCATTTTAGGCACCAAACTTCTTCGGGTGCCTATGGCTGAGATGTTTTGTCTTTCTTCAGAATTTTCATTTCGAGGCAAAGGTTCTACATATGCACATGAATTTCCTAAACCCCCATATTAGCATCTTTCATTGGTGTCTCATGCAGTCTCATCATGATTTCCAAAGCTTATGCCTGGGTCCTAATCTTTTGTTGTGATAGCGCAACCCTTAGGTGGGGCAGGAGCCAGGCCACAAACCATTCGCGGTGCTACCCATTAGTTATGTTCATGTTGGCTTCATGTATCATACACTTCAATCTTTGATCCAAATCCCACGACGTCTCCCCAGGCTTCATCATGATCTCCTTGAATCCCACAATGTATTGCAATTGAGACTTAGGTCTACTAAATTCTCTATTCAGCGTAGCTTGGATATCTGTCAATGTGGATGTTGAGTTATGGGTACTGTACTTAATGTACCATGTTAGTGCGTAGTCCTGAAAAGCACTAACCAACATGTCTTTCTCCATTTGGCCATCCATGATACGCTAAGCTTCCCACATAGCCTTCGTGACAAACCAAAACTAGACCATATCTTCATTCCCTACTCCCTTGAATACAGGTAGCTTTACGAAGGTCACCATTTTGAATAGTGGTGGAGGTGGCGATGGCGTGGGTGATGGGGTGAGTGGTTGAGGTGAGGTTGGAGGTAGTGTGGATGGATGGGATGAGGACGAGGGTAGTGTAGGTATTCGCAGGAACCTTTGTCTTATCAGATGAATAGAACTCACTGGAGAAGACTGCATTTCTCCTTCGTCTTCACACAAAGGAGGTTCAATCAATGAGCTATACTCATGACCTTTATTTCCTCCACACCTGAGAGACCTTCCACTCCGCATAGCTCCAAAAATCAAGGTAACTGCATGACCCACTTTTCACACAATAGCATCTTAATCCAAGTATTTAGTGATTTTAAATACTTACCTCGTGGTCCTTTGAAGAAGCGACACTTTGCTTCATTGTAACTCACAGAAGTATCGACCGCAAACTCTGTCACAAATCCTCCTAGGATGCGGCTAAGCTAATGGTTAACAAAATGCATGATATTATCTTTAGAGGCTTCCAATCTCCGCACTAACTCTAGTGTCCAAATAATCATATTTTCAAGCCTCCACCTTCCTTAGCCATCTGCAAACTTCGCGATCCACTCGTATAAATCAACTGGGAAGGAACTGAAGAGGATTTCATGTACTTTTGTGTATAGATATATGTCCAACCATTATTCTTTCATCAATCATGGATTCTTGTTCTCTTGCACTGTGAATTCGTGGATCTTTCCATCCAACCAGTTTTTGATCTCTTTTTTAGTTGGATTCCAATGATACGACATCGAACATCTCATTATGTAGGTCCTGTTACCGGAAATAGAACCATTTGTTGGCTTAATGGGCCCTGACCTAGGTTCAACATTAAGTAGCCAAGAAAATCCCTACACTACTGGCCCTTTCAACATCAATCCACGGAGCGCAAATTGAAGTCTCACCCGAATCAGTATGGGGGGATGCAAGAACCAAGTTTCCACACCATGAGATGGTTGTGATGTCTGTTTTTATACTTTTTCTCTGCCTTCGTGCATATCGATAAGACCCTTAGGGCTTATCAATATACTTCTCTTATTCATCCTTTGAACCTCTGCAAAAGTCTCTAATCGTCCTTCTCATACCCTAAATAGATAGATCAGGTGCTTAGGCACCTCTGTAATTATCCTTACTTCTGTGTCTACCCATATTAGCTTAAGTATTGGTTAAATTTAACATGCATTCTGGTTACCTTCGCATAACATATATTCTTACTTGCGTCCACATGACAGAGTGAAATACATAGATCTGCGCATCAATATAGAATTATTTCATAACCCCAGTATTCAACATAGCATAAACACATCATTCATAGTAGAAATAAAATAACACATACATAGATGGAAAGTACATAGTAATTTCATAATACTTCTCTTTATTGATGATGTAGACTCTCAATACAGAATCTATCTGCGCTGCACACACAGTTTTAGTGGTCCATGCACTCAGTTGTAGACTTCTACCCTAGGCCGTTATGCACTCAGTTGCAGACTTCTACCCTAGGCCTTTCCGCACTCAGCTACAGAGCCTCTTCCTATGCTAAGACTCTCGCTCTTAACTCTTTACAGACTCATCAAGTACTTCTACTTCCCCCCTTTTTTCCCGTTAGACTCCTCTAAGACCTCCTTTTTGTACAATCCCATGGTCCGTAGATCAATGGTGGATCTCCAAAACCGACACAACCTATCTAGACTAAGGGTGGAAAACCCTTTTTGACTTTAGATATCTTCACGCTCTGCAACCACAAAATGCGGAGACTTTACATTTCTTTATACAAACTTTGGGCCTTCTACCCCAAAACTTGGGTTTTTAACCCCAAAATCGACCCCCAGGGGACCTGTTCCCAACACTAATGACTTCAATACCCGATGGATTTCCTCAATATTGACAAAGCTAAAGAGGGCATCATTTTGAGCCTCCTTGAACATGTGAGGCTGGTCTTGAATACTTCAAAGAAGGTCATCAATGCCCACCTACCTGTGAGCTTGGAAGAAATTCTCAAAGTAGTGGATTGCTTCTAATTGAATATCCTCAGTAGTGTATATCATGTCCCCATTCCTATTTCAGATCTCGAAGATTGTGTTCACATTCTTCCTGAATTGGAAAATTTGTGTAAATAGTTTGTGTTCCGCTCTCTCTCCAAAAGATAGATAACTCTTCTCTTCAATCTCCAAGTAGATTCCTGGATGTGAAAAATCTATTATTTCCTGAATTCCAAAGCCTTGAGCTAGTCCCACAATTGTCGCGAAGGATCCCCTTGATCCAAGGAGCGATTAACTTCAACAATGTCCTAGAAAATATTATGAAGTTCCAGGGAATGTTCCTTATCTTTTTCCCCTTTCCCACACTTTGACCCGACTCTTCAGTGCATGTAATTTATCATAGAAATACAACATCGGGGAGGTATGCATCTTCCGCTCAAATGATTTCCAAAATTTTGAACTAAGTATTTAAATCTCCCATCTTCCAACCATGTTTTGTTGAATTTGAAAGGAATTCCAAATTGGAAAAGTACCTACCGCCACTGTAAAAAATGGGAAAATGATCCGATAAATGTGTCCTTACCACCCAATATTTCAAAAATCCCATTCTTTCAAAAATATTTATGTGTACATAGAACCTATTCAGTATTTCCCCAATATGTGCCCCCCTTGAACAATTGTTGAAACAGGTTGGGGATATAGGGTGAGGTCGAATGTCAACAAGATGGTTGGAATAGAAAAGAGATTGTAGATAATTGACGAGAGGATTATTGTGACACCTCTTCCCCCAACATTCCTACCTCATCAGTATCACATTGTAGTCCCCCTCCATTATCAACAAACAAATCCTAAGCACATCACAGTCCTCCATCCACTTCCAAAATGTGGTTTTTTATTTATAAGGGGTATATAAGTTTATAAAATTAATTATACCCTGATCATCATGGATATGCCCAGTCAAAAGTATACCAACAAAAAAACTCTAAGTTGTAAGGGATGCCCATATGGGATCCTAGAGTGCGGCCAAACTATTCGAGAGCCCAAATGAATCCACGACCACCATATTCCAATCAAGGAGAATTTTGCTGAAATATGAGAAAACCTTATTTGAGAAAGCCATCATTTCTTGTAATAAAATAATGAAAGGGAAAATGGATCTAATCCTTTGTTTAAGGGATAAGAGTTTCCAGTGGTCCCCCAATCCACGCACATTCAGAGAAAGACAATTCATGGAGGATGTTGCAACATGGGCACATCAGTTCTAAGGGCCCAGGGAAAATAATCAGTAATGGGGATGTCATGCAAGTCCACAGAATCACAAAAGTGGAGGGATTTAATAGACGAACCAAGCTTAAAGTACCGAGAACCCTACCCCCCTTTCCTATAGATAGTAATGTTCTAAGTGAAATTAGGACTAATAAGAAGCGGGGATTTATGGGAAGGGCCCCTGTGAATAGATAAAGTAGCCAAATCCATGGCTGGATTGACCATAAGAAAATCAGTATTGTTTGCAACTGAATTATGGGGGGTAGTTTTCCGGGAACATCCTAGTAGGGGTAGGGGGGGAGGAAAAATGAAGAGATCAAAGCGAGGTGTCTAGGGGAGGGTGTAAGTCGTGAATAGGGGCAACGTATGGGTGGTGAAAACCAGAAATATCTTAGCAGGGGTGGATGGAGAGTGGATCAAGGGAAATGGAAGGATGAAGAGGAAGGGGAGAATGTGGAGAGTGGGGATATGTGAGGGGTGAAAGGGGGATATTTACAAGACAAGTAACATTATTTCTCGTTATTAGCCCATCTGGGGGGCACTAGGCTCAGGAGGTGACAAAACCGGACTGAGGGCATTACAACGAGAGGAAGAAGACAAAGAAGAGGGAATATTGAAAATAGAAGGAGATTTATTAGAGGAGAATTTTGTACCTGAAGTCTCCAGAGGGTCACAAGAATAACTAATATTGTGGCCCCGAAATGGTCCTTCCCAACATCGTAAAATCTCGCTATCTGAGAGTCCTTAGGGGCAGCTTTTCAAAAGATGGCCAGTGCAATGACAAAGGAGGCAACATAATGGGATGAACCGGTAATAAATTCATTGTCGATGGACCACTTGTCCCCATGCTAGTTCAACCTGACCAATAAGGCCACCAGAGTGACCCAATTCCACCAAAATCCACGCAACTCTTTTATCTTTAGCACCAAGGCACTTCAGATCAACATATATATATATCTATATATATATCTATATATATATATATATATATATATATATATATATATATATATATATATATATATATATATATATATATATATATATATATATATATATATATAATTTCCCATAACATTACCAATCTCATTCAATATCTTGCACATCCACTGTTACAAAGGTAATCCAGGTAGCTTTACCCAAATATAGTTGTTCTTGGGTGTGTCCTGAATTGGGTTGAAACCCACATACCAGCTGTGGAAGTGTAAGAATATCCGTTCCTGAACCCATGGGATTTTATTAATCCTCTCGAGGATATCTTGATGCATAAAATGGAAACTGAACTTGTTTTTCATTAGTCTACTAGCTTTAGCAGTGTAGCCAAGAATCATCACCCACTCTTGTATATCCAACTCTGAGAGATATGAAAAATAGCATCTACTAACAAGTGCACGCTTTTGTAGCTAGTAAACTCTATTCCACATAACATCATAGCCAAAAAACAAAAGTTTGGTCTTCGGTGCAGGGTTGATAGCTCGACGACATGTACGTTTCCCATGTTCATGTGAAGCAATGTGGAATGAAGCCCCAGACTCACGAGGAACCTCATGTGAACCACTAGGCAGGCATGTAGTGTAGGGAAGGGTGGTCGAATAGACTGGGAGAACATTCTGCATGCAAGGTGGCCAAAATAAAATCCTCATGGGATGACACATCAACGTCCAAGGTTGAAATTATAGCATCAAGATTCATGAATGGATGTGGAGTGGCCGAAAGCGACATACAAAAATGAGAAAATATAGGGATCAACCATTCAAGAGCAAAGCATTACGGTATATGAAAAGGTAAATGTTGGAAATAGGAAAGGGGTGACCAAGGGTGGAAAGAAAAATGTGATGTCACTAAGAATAAACATATAGGAGGAACATAGTAAATAAGTCCAGACTAGTGAAATCAACAACTCCCATAAATGTCGTTAGTCTAGAAACATGCGCAAAAATTCCACCAAAAGAAATACTTGGAGTTTATGGCCATCATTTTCCAAATAAGGAAAAGGTGGGTGATGGGGAATGTAATATAAAGTATTCAAAAGCACACATCACAAGAGATATCACTTATCAGAAATCCAAAAATAGGCTGGGTCCCAAGAAAAAATATAAGTGATCGACCTTCAAGAGGGAGGAATATATGTCAATCAGAAATATTAACCCACTAACTCATGCTAGACTCCCAACGTATAAAAATTAAATCTTCCACCCTCAAGGAATCAGGATCAACAATTCTAGTCAGGAAATCTAAGAATGAAATCCAACATTGAATGATCAAACCAGTAAACTAGAAACTTTTGAAAAATCACTGAGAAAATATGTGGAGCCACACCAAATAAAATTCGGTCTATGACGAGGGCTCATGCACAACCCTAGGGCCATCGATAGTCAAGGAAAATGCAGCACCAAACCAGGGAAGGAAAGGATTGTGTAAACATATGAATTAGACACAATGCTAATATTGAATCTAACCCCCCAAAAAAATAGCCAAGAACCTATGTGGAATATGAAATCACAACACCATGTTCCAACTATTAATTTTTCATAGTACTATATTGTTCTTTGCTTTGATAACTGCATTTCTCGATTAACACATTAAGTTCACCCCATAGAATAATTACATTGTTCATATTTACATCATTATTCATCAGCATATGCAACTATGCAAAAAGATAAATAACATCATCATCAATGCAGCAGAACATAAAGGAACAAGAGAAGAAAAACATGCACACATAGAGACACCAGGATTGGTCGAAGACTAGGGAAAAACCCACTATGGGGAAAACCCTTGCAAATATTCTTCTAAAATATTGTCATCAAATGATTTAACAAAAGAGAGTACAATGATCCATATCTTCAAAACAACTAGAATATCCATGAAATGCATCTAAACATCAAAACTCTGATTTAGATAATTGTATTGTGTTGCCATTTCCTGTAGCCTGCTTCCAAACACTTATGTCATTGAGAGAAATATTTAGAACACTGAAATATCATATTAGAGTCTTGGACGCAAGGAGGAGGAGCTATGCAAGCTACTATGACAAACCTGGTCGCTCTTTGCGACCTACATGGTAGTCACTATGGCAGTTCAGACACTCCCATACCATTCTGTGCAAGCAACTAGAGACCAAACTGACCCAGACTCTCGGTCTCTCTCATAAAGACTCTGTGCTAGCATCCAAGGGTCCTTGGTCGCTCTCATGACCATTGTGTTCCAATTTCTAGGTACTCAAATGCACAGTTTTGTGAGAGCTTTTAGGAATCAGAAAATGATATTTCAGTGCAAGCTTCACCCTGTAGCTTCAGACCCTTGTGTGAGCTTCCTCCATTAGACCTATGCTAGCCAAGACAAAATAGAAGAGAAGAAGAGAGCTTGATCAATATGTCCAAATGAGATTGATGTATCTTCTATTTATATGCTTCAATGAGGGTCCACTTGACATGTCCAATCATACATGTGCATAGGGTTGACATGATCTTGAAAATATGTATGAATAAAATAATTCACAACTCAACTTACGCTTGTCCAAATGAGGTGATATTTAGGTCGATTTTTTTCCTCTCTGAAAGAGGAATTTGATTCCATCATCATGTCCATCAAATGAGTTATCCAAAGTGAAATTTTACCGTAGTTTCATATTTTAACACCCCCTTTCAACTATGGAGAATTCCACCTGATCAAGATGACATACGTCCCATCTCAAGTATCTCATCATCTCCGATCATCAATGTACATCTATTTCTTGTACTTTCTTAACTCTTGATCCTTCTCATATGCTAAATATTCTCGAATCTAGAAGAAGAAGAATTTTCTACTGGAGGGGAGCTTAAGCTACCACCCTCTATTCATCGGGCTACAACCTGAAATATCTATCAATGGGCTACTACCCAAAATATCTGTCAATGGGCTACTACCTCAAATATCAGATGATAGGCTACTACTTGGAAATATGCTAATGGGATACTACATGAAAATATCTCATCAAATTACTACCTAAAAAGTCATCGAGCTACTACCAAGAAATATGTCATCAAGCTACTACCTGAAAAGAAATTAGGCTACTACGCAGAAATATCGATGGGGAGTCAGATCTATGACCCACATCATCATTGGAGAGCATATCATCAGGGAGCACATTTCAACCCTCAAGCACATCAGGGAGATACTACTCAACCCAAAATCTCATAGGGGAGCTACTACTATGACCCCATATCCTGCAATAGGTGATATAGGGGAGCTACTACTCAACCCATCCTATTTCCTACTGATCTTCCCATCAATGGCCCTGAATAGTCAAGTGGTAGAACACCTACATCATAATCCTATATTGGGAAAGATACCTGACTTACCAAAGGTAAGGCTCACGTCCCCAAGCCTCCTCAATCGTTGGCCAGACAGAGAGGGTTAATCCCAACAAGCCCAACTTGTGGGTACGATGCCAACTAGGGTACACTGCAATAACCAAGATAGGATGAGCTACTACTCCAAACCTATGTGTAACAGATAGGGGTAACACCCTATTGTCCATAGTTCCCTCAACCCCAAGAGTGCTCTATCTCAATTCCTCACCCTAGGAGCTCACACAGGGGGGAAGATTATAGCTCAGTGTCCTCGATCAACGTTGATCTCATCATACTCATATCATCGTACTTCTATCAAGAAACCATCATCTAGTAGTAACATTTGTCTCCTGTTTATAAAGGACATCACATCAAATCATGTTACAGCATAAATAATCATATAAATGACAAAAGAATACCATAAGCATCCTCTCTCTAAATGAGGTTCCAACCGCAAGCCTAAGCTTCTCTCATACAACTGCATAGTCTCAATCTATGAGAGTATCACAACCCCATAGATATATATATATATCTATTTATCTATCTATCTATCTATCTATATATATATATATATATATATATATATAGATATAGATATATATACACATACACACACACACACACACACACACACACACACACACACACACACATAGGATTCTTTTCCAATTAGATCCCACTCTTTATTATCTCAATTTATCCATGTCATGTCCAGATCATGCTCATACAACTCTCTTGATTCTAACTTAAACAAGAAAGAAACAACTTACATATATACTCATAAACACAGAGATGTATTAGAAAAACACTTCATTTCATTAATAGAAAAATGTTGAACTATGCTTACAAAATAGAAATAAGATAGCTCGAGCGATGGTAGCTTATCTCTGACAAGAGATGTGGCGGCTGCATGACTTTGAAATGAGTTACAATGAGGCTCACGAGCCTTTTTATTATTGAAAAATAAGAGAAAACCATAAACAACCAAAACCCTAACCCGAGGAGATGTAACACCAAGAGTTTATGGGCCCCGTTGCAGTTAGTTGGGCATCCAACTTCTCGGGGTCGTAACTTTGTCATATTATCTCCATTTGACGTATATGATACCTCATTAGAAATATCTATCTAAGGACTACAACTGCCGATGTGATTACTCTTTAGATATCAAGAGGAATTTTTCCAGAAAACATCATTTAGGGGCTCAAAACGGCTTCGGAAGTTTAGGACCCAAAAAACTGCCAAAAATAGTAAATTGTGCTACAATTAAGGAAACTAAAAAACTAAAAGAAACAATGATGAGGGTTGAAGTGAAATAGGTGGGTGGCCACCAATATACACCTAGATCAGTCCTCCCCCCTTAGGAAGCAATCGTCCCCATTGCATTGAGTTCCTCCATGAGATGAGGAAACTTCTACTAAACTTGGTCCCTGGTGAGCCATTTTCCTTGATGAAGGAATTGGCCTGCTTTGACAACTTGATATAGTTGTATCCGTTGTTTTTGAGTGTTCTTGATCTGTTTTTCCATGATATGATTAGTTGTGGCATGTTCCATGCAGTCTGGGTTGAGCTCTATTGGTGTGAGTTGTTCTGCAATGTCAGATGTGTCCAATAATGGTGGAAAGTATGGCCGAAGGTGATCTACATTGAACACTAGGTGTAGACCAAGGAACGGTGAAATGCTGAGATCAAAGGCATTCTCCCCGATGGCCTTGGTGATGGTGTATGGACCATATCGGAGTGGGCAAAGCATACAGTGGGGTCCAGGAAGACGCTCCTTCTACAAATGTAGCCAAACTTTTACGCCCACCTAGAATTTGTGTTGCACTCGATGTTGATCATGGAACTGCTTGTACTTAACACTGGATCTATCCAATATATCATGGACTTGTTGGCGAATTTTTTGAATGCACTCAATGGAGTTGTTAGCCATTTTAGCTTTGTACTGCATGTGAGCCGACTCTAAGTGAGTGGTTGAAAATGGTATGGCCACATCAATGGGGAATAATGGCTGAAATCCTAGCCCTACCTGAAAGGGGTTGTGACCTGTTAAGCTATAGAGAGCTCTTTTATAACTGTGTTGTAAATAGGGGAGACTTTCATCCCATAGGCGTGGATGCTTCAAGTTGTACATGTGCATAATATGTATGATCATCCTGTTAACAACCTCTATTTGGCCATCAGTTTAGGGATGGAAAGTCATGGACTTAGTGAGTTTTGTATCAAACATCAACCAGAGACTTCACAAAAATGCACTCAGGAAAATACTGTCTTAATTTGAGATAATGGACTATGGGATCCCAAACTGTACCCACACTCGCTTAAAGAAGAGCTTAGCAGTGGCCTGTGCTATTATACTCTTCTTGCACGCTGCCATGATGGCCATATTATAGAATCTATCAATGACCATGAAAACACAATTGTTTCCATGCTTAGTAAAAGAAAGGCTTGACATATAACCCATGGAGATAGATTCCAAAGGCCGACTAAGAGTAGGTATAGGATTATACATGCCTTGCTTCTTGATGGTTGGTTTCGCAATGGTGTAGGCGGTGCAGGATCTTATGTGCTTCCCAACATCCTGACCAAGTTTCAATCAATAAAAATAATTTTTCAACACCACCATGGTTTTCTCTACTCCGAAATGTCCAATGACCCAACTATAGTGTGCCTCCCAAATCATCTTGGCATGCTCACTTGAAGGAACACATATGTGTCCCAAGTGGCATAATAGTGCATCCTGAAGGTAAAAATTTGGAACTTTCTTCCCTTCCAGGAGTGTCTGGTATATGCTGCCAAGTTATGGATTGCTCTTGTAAAGATACAGTCATCATGATGTCTCGTGCCCATAGGAGTCGAGCATAATGATTATTGCCGTGAATGGTGGTCAGCTTAGGGAATCAACCACATTATTGGTGTTTCCCTACTTATACTTAATGTTCAAATGAAACTATTGCCTATAGGTAGACCATTTCTGATGAAAATCATTCTGAAACTTCCATTGTGCTTGTATGAACTATAGAGGTCAGTGGTCTGTGTGGATGACCGTTTCCTTCCCCAAAATGCAGTGCTTCCATTGACAAAAGTCCTACACAATAGAATACATTTCTTTGTCGTAAGTGGGGTACTTTCAGACTGTGTTTGAAAGTGTCTCACTATGGTAAGCCACTGGATGCCTATGTTGAGTAAGAGCTACACCAATAGCATAGTCGGAGGCATCTGTCTCAATCTCAAATGGTTTTTGCAAGTCTGGTAATGTGAACACTAGTGTAGAACAGAGAGATTCTTCAACTTGGAGAACACCCGTTGCTAGGTTTCCGACCAAAAGAACTTGGATTTCACTTCGCCCTTAGTGACTTGATTTAAAGGCCAAGAAATATGAGAGAACCCCAACACGAACATACAATATAAATTGGCAAGACTGATGAGCAACAGTATTGATGCAAGAATGTTGCAACCCCTAGGGCTACCAACTTTACTTTATCAACCCAAGGTTCATAAACACTTGGAGGTGACAGTGTTGTATGCACAAGTAAATGTGATGGGTCGGCTCTTAGTCACTGCTAAGTTAGCGATAGACCACTAAGATTTTTCAAACCAAGCTTCTATTGTTTCAAAAGACGCTTGATTACGAATGAGGAAAAGAGAAATATACACTAAAAGAAATCTTGTCTACAGTAGTAAGGAAAAAGACTGAAATGAATTGCTTAAACACACCATTCTTATAATTAATTTCTAAGAGGCTTTTCTTTAATAGAATGCTAAGTTAACATGTATGAGAGCCTACTTTCCTAGGCATGCAAATTGAAACATAAAAAATTCTACTGTTGTGCATGTAAATGAACAAAATAACTTTGTTTTTTTTCTGTCTTTTTTTGTGTGAATGTGTGAAAGATAATTTATTTTGGTGATGTGTAAGGTGGCTCAGATGATGGCGAATGGTCATAAGGCTTGGGAGGCAAGTAAGTATCATTTTCTAGCTTCCTAAGAGCTTTTTCCACAATTCGGCCTCAAAACAGGCCACTATAGGTCAACCCATAGGATTTCCTAATGCATCCTACAGGATCCCTTGTATTCCTACAAGGTACAACCAAGATCAAAATGAGGGGTTTGGAAGGTGAGTAAGGCTTTGGGAAGGTGGTTGGTGGATGGAATGAGGCAAGGGAGTGCCTAGGATCACTTCAGAGCTCAAAATCAGAGTTGTGAGATGGTTGGATTTGCTCAACAAGATTGAAGAAGTATTCTTATGGAATGATGGATTTGGTGAGGGATTTAGTGAAAGAAGGTGATAATCATGGATGGATGAAGTTAGGATGAGGTTGCTGATCATGAGATCCCACTGTACTTCTGGAACTCCTGCACTGCATCAATCATTGACAATTATGCATAAATCATGTAAAAGAGAAGGATTTCAATTAACTAAGGAAAACATAATTTCATGAGCTAGATGCATGGGAAAAATTGCAGAATAATATGAACCTTGATGAGATCTAATTTAAGACTGAAGATATAAGAAATGGAAATCAAATACTATTCTTGCAAACTAATAAAATGTTGGCCTAAGTAACATAAAACCCTAAATTCCATGAGAAATCAAAATTCTGTCTTTTTGGGGCTATAAAGGGGTTCCTTCCTCAAACCATGATCCCTAAAGGGAGGAGTGAGGCCAAATCCACCTAGTGAAAGATATTTAATATTCCTTTATCTCTTATAAGATACTGCTGGTAAGGCACATATGGAAGCAAACTAATCAAATCCACAACTACTTGCAATGAAATAATGCTAAAGACAATTAAACCATTAATTTATGAAATCAAATAAGCATACAAATACCAGAAGAGGAGGTTTTTATGGTAGGGTTGGGCCCTAACCCAAGAGCTTCATTCCTCTAAGTCAACTTAGTGCCGGATCAAGGAAATGCTCATTCTCATTATCAAAATAGAAAATTACATCACAAGGTCTTCCACAAGTCTTGAACTCGAAAATGACTAGTGTTTTTACGGCAAAAATTCAAATCCTAATGAGGCTCTAGGCCTCCTTATTTATACAACTAAATTCTTGAACAAATTCCTTAAATCTAGGGAGGATCGGCTCCCAAATTCGAGAAAAATAGGTTCTTTACGTATCACTGGCTCGACTGCCTTTTGATCTCCATGACTTGGCTTCTTGTAACTACGAGCTAGTGCGATTGATGGAGGAATATTCGAATGAGTGAGGAGTAAATGAGAAGGATCTATCTCCTACAATCTCTCCTCCTTGTCTCATTCGAGTTTCAGCCCTTAGTTAGCCAAAATTTCCATGATTTTCTCTCAAAAACATGCAATCAATGCACATTAGTCCACTAGGCATAATATCTCACTTTGACTCGTCTCATTAAGAAAAATACAATCAAAACATGTAAGAAATTATGAGAAGAGTTGATTTGAATAATCTAGGAGGTGTATTAAGGTCCATATAGTTACCCAATGATGAGGCTCATCATAACCCCCTACTAGAAGTGTTGCTCATCCTCTATGCAACTCAATCTATATCCATGCCTTTCATTTCTCTAGTGGCCTCCTTGAAATCCCATGCTTTTGTTGTAGTTTCCTCTTCCTATGCATATAATCCTGCCTTCCTCTCTATCTCCTCCCACTGCTTTCCTTCTTCCTTTTCCTTCCTTCCTCCCAAAATTCCTAAGAGCAGTGGTGGATTGAGTCTCAAGCCAATCCAATTGACTTTGAGTCTTTGGAAATCTTGCTTGTACATGGGTGTTCTATTTTGTGCTTCTCTCATTCTATGAGGAGAATGGTACTCTCTGATTTTCAAGCTGTAGGGAAAAGTATTCCATCTCCTCTTGCAAGCTTGCATGCTTTCATCTCCTAACAGTCTAAACATGTCCTCAAAGTGTGTGATTTCTTGCTCTTGGGTAGCAAGGTACCTAGGTGCAAGTTGACGGTCATTTACAATCAAGTTATGGGTTCTGATGACAACCAATGGATTTGATTTCTCAACTCTTATCATGAGGAGTTTTGTTTCTTCCCTTGCCATTACTTTCTTCATTTCTATAGCTCTTTCTTCCACATGATTCATCCATGATGCCAAAGCCATAAATTGTAAGTCCCCTAGTTTTGAATTAGGGTCGCACACATTCACATCTGTCAAGGCCAAGTTATGTAGGTAGAACTCAGACATTTTAGCCCTATCCTCCAAGGTTCTTTAATCACAGAGATCAATGAATTGTCTATAATCCTGGAAGGGCATAGTGCCTCTCTGTGCTAGATTCTTGATTTGGAACTGCAACCACTATTCCTTAAGATACAATGCATAGGACTTTGCTGGCATCTTGCACTAGTTTTCCTCTAAGGATAGAGTGGCCATGGATACCAGTTGATTCTCTCTTTCTTGTAGTTTTCCCTTAACCATGCATTATCTGCCTCCAACTGAGCTTTCATCATTGCCTCTCTGTCCCTCAGGTTGCTTAGTTCTCTGCCCATCTCCTTTACTTTCTCCTCCATGTGACCTATGTCCTCTACTCCTTTAGATTTGGCTATTTGCATCCACCTATGCATTCTTACCCTTTCTTTCTCGAGCTCAAAGAATAAGGGGATGGAAAGTTTCTATGGAATGACCCTACCACCTTCAATGAACCTATAGTAGGAGTCAAGGTTGGGTTGAGGACTAGGTTCCCTCAGCTCTAGATCCTCCTTATTTTTTTCTTGTTGCATGATCCCTTCATTGTCCAATTTTTTAGTTTCCTCTGGGCTTAGCAAAGTTTCTTGTAGGATGGCCTCTACTTCCTATAGGTACGTTTGTGTCTCCTGTGGGAGGCATTTTCCTTTGGATGAGGTAGATCTAGTGATAGTCTCCTAACATAAGTGATAGGAGAATTGGGAGAGTCTTGTCCTCATGATCCTTCTCCTTGATTTTTCATAAGAGGACCTACCTTTTCTTGTTGTTTTAGTGAGTGTTCAATGAAAATAGGAACCTTGGTGGGAGTTTGAGGTTTTCCTTGCCTTTTTCTTGTAATTTTTCTTGTCCTAAAGTACAATGAAGTTTGTTTTTGTCTCTTCCCTTTTTTCGTGATATGGGTACTAAGTAGTGAGGGCAGTTGTTTCCTCTCTCTTTGTGGGTTCTGGAGATACCCAGGGTGATTCCTCCCCTTCTTTGCCTTGCATTATAGACCTATGTTCGTCCTTGTCTTCTGTCTCCCCTTTTCCATTCTCCTTCTCATCCTTGACATTCTTCTCTTCTTCTCCCTCTAGTTCCTCACTCCGGTCCCCAATTTCGTTCTTTGCATCTTATTCTCTCTCTTCATGACTTTCCTTCTCCTTTTCTTCCACTTCTTCCTCCTCTATTTCCTCTTCATTCTTCTATGTTTCTTCTTCATCCATTTCACTAGCAGTGGGGCTTTTGTCATACTCAAGGGATTTTATGTCTTCCTCTGTCTGCATGTCAGTGAAATTTTCCCATGTGACAGGGAGTCTTAGGTTTTGGTTGGAATCTTCTATGATAAGTCTAACCCATGATGGGCTACATGTTGGTGGTTTCTTTCCTACACCTTAATGCTCATATATATCATTGATTGAATAAGGAAGTAGGGTATGCCAAGTCTATTTTGAGGAGGTGTGTCTGCTCCAAACCTCAACTCTTGGAGAAGCCTAAAATGGTATCCATATACCACACTGTACCTACCTTCAAATGATAAATATTTTATAAGGTAGTAGTTAATTTCATTCCCAGGATATGGCAGGCCTGCTCTTCTGACCCCATTTTTGTCTTCCATTGCCTCCTCTCCTTCCAAAAATAATTTCTTCTTTGCAATTTGGCTGTTACCCTTATACTCCTTTCTCCAAGGGTTCCCTAAAGGAAGGGTGGTGATTCTGCCTATGATTTTAGGGGTGAGTTCTATAGATATGTCTTTGACCACAATAGTGGCATGGTTCCTAGTCAGCGGTATGAGGGAGAGAGAAAAGTCTCTGGCTACTTCATCATCATATCCCCTTAATTTTTCAAAGAAACCCATCCAATTATGTCTTGTGAATATCTATAGTACAGGAGGGTTTTGATGAATCCTCACTGTGTTAGTGGGTTCCCTCTTATTAAACCCCCCTGTCATTTTTCTTTGATGGATGTGGATGGTTGTATATGTCTGATGCCAAATCTAATGGATGAGGAATTTTAAATGAAAATTTTGTGTACAATTCCCCTAGATTGAAATATTTTTCAATCAAAATAGAAGGCTTTTCTATATTATTTTCACTTTGAAAATGTGGGAAAATATAGATCCTACCTCCTTATCATTGCCTGATGAATCCGACCTCTAGATTTTCCCTTTAAAAATGCTCACTGCCAATCCTATAGGTGTTGTTCTGTATCCTGTAGGATCTCTTGTAGGATCCTGTAGGTTTTTCTATAGGATCCTGTAGGTGGTCCTGCATTAGAAAAAATGCTCACTGTCTTTCCTGTAGACTGCTTTAGGGCCGAAATCACCTTTGCCTTGGTGTAGCTTCAAAAATGTGAATGCCTCTTATGCATGGGAATCAAAATTTTATTTCCTCATATGGGTGATTTGAGTGGGCTGGTGTGCTAGTAGTCGAAGTACGAGTATCCATTTTTGGAATGTTGGTCCCACTACCAGAACACCATTCTCCTTACCTCGTAACCAACTCCTACTTCAGGCATCCGTAGCTTAACCACTTTCGACGTCATCTCTCCTTTCTCTTGACTTGACTGCTACCACGTGTGAAATAACTAACTTTATTCTCCTCGTTGACTGAGCGAAGGTGGCCAAGTTAACTGGCCACCTTTTGATTATAAAACCAACCCTTTCACAACTTTACATGTTTGATCATATTATTCTATTGAGAGAGTGGAGGTGAGATACATACTTGTGGTACTAATGCCTTGATGTTATTTTTTGAAGAGTGAAGTCCTTGTTGTGTATTAGCTACATGTGTGTGTGCGTGTGTTTTTTTTCATCGTCCTCTGATGTTTTTCTTTGATGTGCAGGTACTAGATGTTGATGCTGATGATCTTGTTGTTTTTTATAAGCTCTGGAGGAGCTTCTTTAACCTCTCGATCTTCATACTGAAGTTGGCTGCAACCTCTAATTTGTTTTTGTGGGATAGGCTGCTACAGGATGTCCTATAGCTGCCTCTCCCTCAATTTGTTTTAATCATTTATTCACTTTTGGAGCATGAGGATGGTTGGAAAGGCTAGACAAGGGGTCTAGGGATAGGTGAATGAGAGGTATAGCTTTCAGGTGTTGTCCCCTTGTTCTATGTCTTCTTCCTCTTTTATCTGTTTTTCCCTTTAGAAAATTGCAAATTTTGTTGAAATTGAATTTATTTAATGAATGCAGGGGTGATCATGGTGGAGAGAGGCATGATGATGAGATGGTGAAGTAGACATTTGTTTTTGACATAAGCATGTCATCCCCTTGCTCTAGGTTTACTTTCTTTGGGATTCCCAAGCAACTATAATTCCTACAGGATCATCCTATAGGTTTTCAGGGAATCCTATAGGTTTACAAGGAATCCTATAGAAAACACAGAACCCTTGCAACCTGAGCTAAATGAGTAAAAAATGGATGGAATGAAGGAATGAAAACGTGAATTGTATAGGTCCTTTTGATCCTCTCTTATTGCTCTGATCCTCCTCCTGCTAACCTGCAAACAATATTTTCAAAGTTTCCTTTTCTGTTGTTTATTTCTTTATTTTTTTCTTTTTGAAATCAACTAGTCTACCTCCAAGGGGTGTTCATCGTAGCTGCTTTCCCTGGGTACCTCAATGAAGGTTTTCACCCAGAGATCTTTTTATTTCTATCCTTTTATTTTTGACACCATTGGGTTGCCTCAAGAGGTTTTCAATCCTATAGTGGGACTCAGGCGCCTTATGGAGGTTTTCATATGAGTCTCCCTTTTTTTTTGATTTACTGGATGAGGTCAAAAGCTGAGACTTGCTCCACCACCATCACTGTCTTGTTGATTCCATCAATGAATTATTTCTTTGACAAGGGCTTCTTGTAAACCTTCAATCTGTGCCCATTAACAAGTAAAGGAATAGCCTATGTATCAATGGTTCTTATCTGCACTAAACCATTATCATGACATTTCTCTATGACATAAGGCCGTAACCATCTAGTCCTTAACCTGCCTTTAAAATCTTTGTATCTAGAATCATACAACAAAGCCCAATCACCTTCTTGAAATTGTTTGTCCTTTATGTTCTTTTCATGCCAGATATTCCTTTGAACTTGAGTCACCTCTATGTGTAGGAGGGCCTGCATTCTAAACTCATCTAACCCTTCAGCTGGAGAAATCCCTATTTTTGTACACTGGTGAGATATAGATCTAGTTGGGCTGACATCCTCAATGTATTGTACTCAAATTCAATGGACAACATGACCTTCTTCCCATAGATCAACTCATAGGGAGTGAATCCAACGGTGGTCTTCCAAGTGGTATTATAGGCCGAAGTGGCCTCAACTAACCTATGTGCCCAATATTTTCTACTACTGCTAACCACTTTGGTTAGAATTCCCTCCAGTGCTCTGTTGGTCACCTCCACTTGCCCATTAGCTTGTGGGTGATAAGGAGTGGATGTTCTATGCTTGATGTTGTGCTAGTTTAACATGTCTTCAATCATGTTAGATGTAAACTGGCTTCCTTGATTGACCAGTTCTCTAGGGTACCCAAACTTATAAAATACACTTTCCCTTAACAACACAAGCACTTTCTCCTCTGTTGTTGCCTTGATTTCTTGGGTTTCAGCCCACTTGGTCAAATAATCAGTTCTCACAATGATGTATCATTTTTTCCTATATGGAGCGTCAATAGGTACAATGAAATCCATGCCCCACTTGTTAAATGGCTCGAAAATCACTTGAGGTTGCAGAGGCATTTCATCGCTTGGAGTAGGTTTTCCAATCCTATGGCACTGATCACACTGACTAGTATACCTTCTCACATCCTAATGAAGAGTGGTCCAATAACAACCAGCTTGTAACACATTGAATGTTGTCCTCTTGGCTGCAAAGTGGCCTCCATAAGGCCCATAATGACAGGTCAGAGGGATGTCAAAGGCCTTCTCCTCCCTGAAAAATATTCTTAGTATTTCATATGGGCCTATCTTGAAGAGGTTGCCCCTAATCCAAGTGAATGGGGTGTTCTTCCTCACAATCTTGCTTTTCTCATTGGAGGAAAAAATCGGTGGGAACTGTGGAAACACCAATTAGTTTGCTATGTCAACAAACAATGGAGAGAGAAATAAAATGGTGAATAGGTGTTCATCCGAGAACTAATCATCAACCATTCCTTCCTCCCCTGCAGGCAAAGTTATTATGGACAAAAAATCTGCAACAACATTATCCTTGTCAGGACTATCAATAATAGTTAGATCAAACTGTTGTAATAAAAGTAACCATCTAATAATTTGGGCATTCACATCAAGTTTATTCATCAAGTATTTAGTTGTGGCATGGTCAGTATGTACAAATTTTTGGTAACCTGTAATGTAATGCCTAAATTTGTTCAATGAATGCATAATAGCTAGTAGCTCCTTTTCGATTATTTTGTAGTTCAATTTGGTATTTGACAGATTCTTACTGATGAAGTAAATGGCATAAGGTAACTTGTCATCTATCTGGCCTAGAGCTACTCCTATGTCTTTGTGAGAGGAATCAACATGTATATAGAAAGGAAGGGCCCAATTTGGGCCTCAAAGAATAGGTGCAGTGGTTAACTTGTCCTTCAGGGTGTCCAAGGCCTCTTGAAATCTTTTTTACCATAAAAATTGAGATTCTTTGGCCAACAACCCAAATAAAGGAGAAGTTAACTTGTTGAAGTATTTTATAAATCTCTGATAGTATCTAGATAAACCTAGAAAAATCCTAGCATCTCTCTATTTTTGTGGAGGTGGGACCCTTTGGATGATTTCTATCTTATTTGGGTCCACTTGCAGTCCTTTCTGAGATATTGAATGACCTAGAACAATCCTTGCAGTCATCAAGAACTCACATTTTTTAGGACTAAGGGATAGGTTCATTTCAGTGCATTTGTTCAACACCTTACCTAAGATGGACAAAGCCTCCTGGAAATCACACCCATAGGGTGTAAAATCATGCATATAAATTTCTAATACATCGTGGACTAGCTCAGAAAATATACTCAGGACTGATCTCTGGAAAGTGGCAGGGTCATTACATAGGCCCAAAGGAAGGACCATATAAGCAAAAGTACCCCAAAGAAAAGTTAAGGTGGTTTTATCCTGGTCTTCCGGGCTTATCTGGATTTGATTGTACCTTCTAAACCCATCTAGGAAAGAGAAAAACTTTTTCCTTGCCATACCATCTAGAACTTGGTCAATGAAAGGTAGAGGGAGATGTTCCTTCTTTGTTGCTTTGTTTAACTCCTTGTAATCAACACAAATCCTCCACTTCCATTTTTTCTTTGGAACCAACACCAAAGGAGAGATTCATTCACTATCCGAGATAGGGTAAGTGAATCCTGCATCTAGTAGCTTTTGCAGTTCTTCTTTGACTATATCCTTGAGAGTTGGATTCATTCTCCTTTGGGGTTGTCAGATTGATTTGCAACCTTCTCTGATTTAAATGTGGTGAGTACACACCAAGGGGTGCACTCCCTTCATTTCCTTGTAACTCCAAGAAAAGGCATCTAGATGTTCCTTTAGCATGCTGCATAACTTTTCTTCTTGGTGTACAGAAAGAGATGGGTTGATTTTCAAAGTTATCTCAGGGACAGATTCTATGGTTTTGACACGGGTAGGGTTTGAATTAGCTATGCATGGATCAATCTGATGTTTGTTTTGGGTTTCTTTTACTACTTCCTCTAAGGACAATGTGGTGGGAGTTGGAATTTGGAGTACGAGTTCAATTAAATCATCTTCATCCGGTTGTCCTCATCCCATGGCTATTTCTAAGGTATAGAGTTGGGATGAGTAGTCTTCATCTTCCTCCTCCTCTTTCAGCCATAAAGGTAAGTCATGTTCTAGAGATGGTTGAGAAGGAGGGTATAGGACTAACTTCTTGGACATATGCTCATTTTTGATAGTCATATTTCCAACCCTGTAGTTGATGTATGCATCGACAGTGGCTAACCAGGGCCTCCCAAGGATGAGAGGGTAACCAGTAAGCTTGGACTTATGTCGGAGAACTAGGAAGTCTGCATGATACTCCCAAGAGTCAATGGAGACCATCACATCCTACACAATCCCCTCAGAGGTCACTGTGGAATGGTCTGCAAGTTGCAAGACTATTGTGGTCTTTCTCAATGAACCCTGGAGATTTAGCTTGAGCATCGTGTCCTTATTCATTGCATAAATGGAAACCCCAAGATCAATAAAAGTGTGTGGGACAATGGTGCCATTGATTTGAAGATCTACTATAGGGCTTCCAGGGTCCAAATACTTTGGTCAAATTACCTTCCCCCACATTAAGTTGAACAGCTATCTAATGACATTAATGGTAGGGTTTTCTCCTTTTCATCTCCCTAGATGTTTGAAACACTTCTCCTTTATCAACTTGTTGTAAATAGGTACATGCTTTATGGCTTGGAGAAGTGGAATTTGGACACATAGATTTTTTAATTCACCCAGAAGTTCATTATTTTCTGGGTTAGGCTAGATTGGTTGAGTTAATCTCTCAGGAAAGGGTGGTGGATTTACTCTAGGCATGCTTTGATCTCTTTCCTCCTCACTCTCCCTAGGTGGAGGTAGAGGTTGGTTATCTAGGAGTACTCTCCCATATATTAGGTTGATTTCCTGAATCTTCATAGCATAAGCGGGATAGGATGTCTCTCCACTTACACTTATTATGCCTGTCTATTGTTCGAGTTCATATTTGGCTAGGTAGGCATCTGGGGTTGTTTAGGTGGAGTAGGGTGTAAAATATGTGGTTGAGTAGGTGGTGAAGGCAATAAAGCTGGAGCATTTTTTTATGGGGACCTCCACCCATGGGGCGGTGAATTCTACTGAGGCTGTGGCAGAGCATATGGAGGAAATGATTCGCTGGTTGGCTGGGAATGATATTGAGGTGCAAAAGACCAAAGAGGAGGTGTAGACTAGGAAGGATGAGCACGGGGCCCCCAAGAGGGAATGGATGTGGTCTAGATAGGATTGTAATAGACATGTGATGACCCTTGCATGCCCTGCTGAAATGGTCGAGGCCCATGAGGTCTCCTTTGATTTATGTAGCAGAGTTGTTCAGTCACCCCTCCAGTTCCCTGATACACATATTTTAGTCGAGGTAGAGAAGGGCACTTGTCTGTGGAGTTTTTTTCTTCACAAACTGAGAAGAATTCAATCAAATATAATGGACATTCATTCCTAGTGTGCCTCCTTGTGCATCTAAGGTAGAAAATGGGTAAGGCTCTCTCTGCTTCCTCCTGCTTTCTCTTGATGTGCATAATGTACATTTGTAGGGTAAGGGTTTGCAACATCTCACTCTTAAAATCTTCCAGCATATTTCCAATTTCACCCTTGATGGATGTATTGGAAGAGGATGGAATTACCATAGGTTGACTACCTATACGCTTTTTCCTAGCTGCCCTAGAATGGTTTCTAAATATAGTCCTGATATCTTCATAGGGTAGCCGATAGCTGTCCCCTGCTACTAACAGGTTTAAGGTATCCAAAAGATCTTCCATTACCCCTCTAAGTAGGACTAGCTTCAGTGATCCAGCTGGATATTGGTGGCCACCTGCCAAGTCCACCTGGACCCCCACCATTGTCTTTCTCAGCATTTTCAGTTTCCTTGATTGTAGCACAACTTACTATTTCTAGCAGTTTTTCGGGTCCTGAACTTCCGGAGCCATTTTGAGGCCCTAAACAACGTTTTTTGGGGAATCCGGGGGAAACATGGGTCCATGGAATGGACCATTGTTGCCCGTTCCAACAATGATAGTTCTTGGATAGATCTTTTTAATGAGCTATTGTACGCGTCAAACGGAGATCATATGCCAAAGTTACGACCCCGGGAAATTGATGTACCAATTTATAGCCCCAAACGGGGCCCACAGTTTGGCGTTTCATCTCCTAGGGTTAGGTTTTGGAATGTTAAGGGTTTTCCATTGTTTCTCAATAATAAATAGGCCTTTGAGCCTCATTGTAACACAGTTCAGAGGCATGTAGCCATCACATCTCTTCTCAGAGATAAGCTACCATCGCCCTAGCGGGTTTATTTCCATTTCTAGTTGTAAGCATATTTCATTATTTTCCATTAATGAAATGAAGTATTATTTCCGCTGCATCTTTTTGTATATGGTTATCTCTGTAATTTGTTGCGTTCCTGTTTAAATCCAGATCAGTGGTATCAGAGCGGTCTGCTTTTTCTCTGTTTTTCTTTGCATGTCCCCAACAAGGTCAGGATATAACGAGTTAGGGCTTGAACTGGTTGAACCTTTGCAAGACCAACCTCGCAAATCCCGACGGCCTCCCATGGCGGACGAGAAGAAAGACGAGGGGGCAGGAGATCCCATCAAAATCTTGCTCGAAGAAGCCCTCGAGCGACAACGGAACACGATGATGGACAGCTTTTCCCAGATCCTTCAGCGGCTACCCAGAAGCAACGCATCGGCTTCCAGCAGCTACTCTGGAAACGCCACACCCTTTAAGGTACAAGTTAATTTTGAAATTCCCATATTCAAGGGTCAGATAGACGCAGATGCCGTAGATAAATGGTTAAATTTGCTAGAGGGTTATTTTTCTGTTCGTGAATTTTCGAGTCGGGAAAATATTGTTTTTTCTCTTCTCAAAGCAGCCCCCCATGTCAAGGACTGGTGGGAAACCTACTGCGCGCAGAAGGATGAAAGTACTGGCTCACTATTTTTAGCTGCACCCACCTGGGATTCGTTCTGGGATTCCATCAGGGAGCAGTACTACCCTGTTGGAAGCTATGAGGATGAATACATAAAGTGGACCACGCTGCGGCAGGGAAGAGACCAAGACGTGCCAGAGTTCACCAATATTTTCCATACCCTTCGCACAGAGTTGGGTATCAAGGATTCAGAGAAACATTTGATACTCAAATACTGTGGTTGCCTGCACAAGTACATCCAGGTAGAAATACAATTCCTAAACATCCCCTCGCTCGGCGCAGCATACCGATATGCCGTCAAGGTCGAACATAAGTTTGAACAAAAGAAGCGAGACTTTGGATCTGCGAATCCAAAGGGGAAAGGAGCCCCTAAACCACAGAACAAAGGACAAAGCCAAGGCGGGACAGCCCAAGACAACCAGCCGAAGCTGCAAGCAAAGAACAACGCCGCGAAGCTGAGAAAGGACACTAGAAAATGGTGCGAGTTCCATAAGAGCTCCACTCACAACACAAGTGAGTGTCGGGCCAAGCAGTCACTGGTGGCTGAGCTAAAGGTTTCAGAATCAGATGCATGTTCCGACTCTGAGTCAAAACCCGATAAGGGGTACGAAAAAGGGAAGCAGATCATTGATGCAGATCCCGGCGCCACTGTTGCTACCACAAAGATCCAGAAAAATGAACCCGAAAATCCAGAGGAGGGGAAGCGTCTCTTCCACTCCCAGATGTGGGTAAAGGGCTCCCCGATACAGTTCATTGTTGATAGTGGGAGTCAAAAGAACCTCATTTCGGCAGAGGTCATGAAGCGGTTGGGCTTACCGACCACAGCACATCCACAACCATACACCATTGGGTAGCTTCACCAAGGACGAGATCTTCGCGTGAGCCAGCAGTTTCGCCTTCCATACAACATCAAGCCCTTCACGGATGAGGTATTGTGTGACATTGCTCCCCTTGAAGTTTTTGATGTATTACTAGGAAAACCATACTTGTGGAAGCGACATGCTGTGTATGAATCAAGGCCCCGTGCTGTCATTATTACATTGGGAAATAAGTTGTTCAGGATACCAGAGGTAGCACCACCTGTCGCCATCTCTTTGATTACTGCAAAACAATGCAGTAAGATCATTTCCAAAACCAGGAAGTTTGTTTTCCTGATGATACGCCCTCAAGGAAAGAAGAAGACAGTGGCCGCGGCCTCCAAACGGGGTCCCTCTGCACGACAACTACAGATGGACAAGATCGTGGAGGAGTACGAGGACATCTTCACCTCCCCGACAGGGGTTCCTCTGCACTGTCAAGTCAAGTACTCCATTGATCTGACCCCAGGTGCGCCGCTACCCAATGGACCAATTTATCGGCGCTCCGTTCTGGAGAACGATGAAATCAAGAGGCAGATTCAGGAGCTCCTGCAGAAAGGTCACATCCGTCCGAGTTCATCACCTTGTGGGAGTCCGATCGTGTTGGCACAGAAGAAGGATGGGACGTGGAGACTCTGTATTGACTATCAGGTGCTGAACAAGATCACTGTCCGTAATAGGTACCCGATCCCGCGGATTGATGACCTCCTAGGCCAACTAAAGGGGGCAAAATATTTCAGCAAGATCGATCTGAAGTCAGGATATCACCAGGTACCAATCGAACCCTCTGATGTGTGGAAGTCTACCTTCAAATCCAAGGAGGGCCTCTTCGAATGGTTGGTCATTCCTTTCGGATTGATGAATGCTCCTGCAACCTTTATGAAGCTAATGGATGAAATCTTGCGTCCATTCACCAACTCCTTTGTAGTAGTATGCTTGGATGACATTCTGATCTTCAGCCAGAGTTGGAAGAGCACCTCCACCACATCGGACAAGTTCTCCAAACACTGCGGCAACACAAGCTATGTGCCAACTCGGAGAAATGCACTTTTGGCATGACCCAGGTTCAGTATCTGGGATACATCATTGATGAACAGGGGGTGCATGTCGATCTAGCCAAGATCCAGGTCATTCGGGATTGGCCCTCTCCAACCACTATAACAGAGCTCCACAGCTTTCTAGGTCTTGCCAACTTCTACCGCAGGTTTGTTTTGGGGTTTTCTCATATTTCTTGGCCCTTGAGTCAAGTCACCAAGGGCGGGGCGAAAGAAAAATTCTTTTGGTCTGAATCTCAACAGAAGGCATTCAGGGAGTTGAAGGATCGCCTCTGCACAGCACCAGTGCTCGCGTTACCAGATTTACAACAACCATTTGAGGTCGAGACAGATGCCTCTGACTATGCTATTGGGGCAGTCCTTACTCAACATGGACATCCAGTGGCATATCACAGTGAAACACTTTCAGACACAGTCCGGAAGTACCCCACTTATGATAAAGAGATGTATTCCATTGTACAGGCCTGCTGACAATGGAAGCATTACATTTTGGGGAAGGAAACGGTCATCCACACAGACCACCGACCTCTGCAGTTCATACAGACCCAAGGGAAATTGCAGAATGATCGCCATCAGAAGTGGTCTACATACCTACAACAGTTTCACTTGAATATCAAGTATAAAAAGGGCAGCACCAATAATGTTGCAAATTGCCTCAGTCGACCACCGATCATGGCGCTAACCACTGTGCTCAACTCTTGTGGGCACTAGACTTCTGATTGGCCACTTCTCTACAAAAGCGACCCAGAATTCAGCCACACATACCAGACACTCTTGGAGGGTTGGCATGTTGCAGATTTTCACCTCTAGGATGCCCTATTATGCCACCTTGGTCACCTTTGTGTTCCTTCAAGCGAGCGTGCCAAGATGATTTGGGAAGCACACTACAGTCGGGCTGCTGGGCATTTCGGGGTTGAGAAAACAGTGGCAGTACTGCAAAATTATTTCTATTGGCCGAATCTTCGACAGGATGTTGGGAAGTACATCCGATCATGTACTGCCTGTGCCATTGCCAAATCGACCATTAAGAAGCACAGCCTCTATACCCCGTTGCCTACCCCTAGTCGACCTTGGGAATCCATCTCCATGGATTACATGTCAGGCCTTCCTTCCACTAAACATGGAAATGACTGTGTTTTTGTGGTCGTCAACAGGTTCTCGAAGATGGCCATTATGATGGCCTGCAAGAAGAATATCACAGTAGAAGCCACTGCTAAACTCTTCTTTGAATGAGTGTGGGTGCTCTTTGGGATCCCACAGTCTATCATCTCAGATCGGGACAGTTGGTTTCTCAACACATTTTGGTCCAGTCTCTGGTCATTGCTGGACACCAAACTCACGAAGTCCACAGCCTTGCATCCTCAAATTGATGGCCAGACAGAGGTTGTCAATAGGATGATTGTGCACATTCTGCGCATGTATAACTGAAAGCATCCACGCACATGGGACGAGAGCCTCCCCTATGTTCAGCACAGCTACAACTGAGCTCTTCACTGCTCCACTAGCCATAGCCCTTTTCAGGTGGGTTTGGGATTCCAGCCACTATGCCCCATTGATGTGGCCATGCCACTTGAAGCTACTCACATGAATTCATCTTATGTCCAGTCCGAAACAGATAAGGCCACTAGCTTCATTGAGCGCATCCAACATATTTGCCAGCAGGTCCATGACATTCTTGAGAAATCAAATGCCAAGTACAAGCAGCGACATGATCAACATCGGGTGCCACACAAGTTTTAGGTGGGCGACAAAGTCTGGTTGCATTTGCAGAAGGAACGCCTTACTGGAGCCTATCAGAAATTGAGACCACTCCGATATGGTCCTTACACCATTACTAAGGCCATGGGAGACAATGAATTTGAGCTCAGCATTCCCCCATTCCTTGGCCTGCACCCAGTGTTCAATGTGGACCGACTTCTGCCATACTTTCCACCATTGCTAGACACATCCGACATTGCAGAACAGCTGAAACCCACAGAATTAAATCCAGATTGCATGGAACAAGCTGCAACTGATCGGATCATGGACACACAGTTCAAGAACACTCACCAACAGAATATCCAACTGTATCGAGTTGTCAAAGCAGGCCAACTCCTTCAGCAGGGCGAGTGGCTCACCAGGGAACAAGTTCAGCAAAAGTTTCCTCATCTCATGGAGGAGCTCAACGCAATGGGGACCATTGCTTCCTAAGGGGGGAGGAATGATCCAGCTGGATATTGGTGGTCACCTGCCAAGTCCACCTAGACCCCCACCATTGTCTTTCTCAGCATTTTCAGTTTCCTTGATTGTAGCACAACTTACTATTTCTAGCAGTTTTTCGGGTCCTGAACTTCCGGAGCCGTTTTGAGGCCCTAAACGACGTTTTTTGGGGAATCCGGGGGCAACATGAGTTCCATGGACCGATGTTTCCCATTCCAACAATGATAGTGCTCGGATAGATCGTTCTAATGAGCTATTGTACGTGTCAAACGGAGATCATATGCCAAAGTTACAACCCCGGGAAATTGATGTACCAATTTACCCCCAAACGGGGCCCACAGTTTGGCGTTTCATCTCCTAGGGTTAGGTTTTGGAATGTTAAGGGTTTTCCATTATTTCTCAACAATAAATAGGCCTTCGAGCCTCATTGTAACATAGTTCAGAGGCATGTAGCCATCACATCTCTGCTCAGAGATAAGCTACCATCGCCGTAGCTGGCTTATTTCCATTTCTGGTTGTAAGCATATTTCAGTATTTTCCATTAATGAAATGAAGTATTATTTCTGCTCCATCTTTGTGTATATGGTTATCTCTGTAATTTGTTGCATTCCTTTTTAAATCCGGATCATTCAGTGACTCAGGATCAAGTGTGCAACTAGCCCTTTTGTAGGTAAGCTAGAATCTTTCCTCATAATACTCTAGGGATTCATCAAGCCCTAAGGTCATCCTAAAAATTTCCTCTTTAGTGTCTTTGGACCTGCATTAGTCTCGATACTTGTTGTTGAAGGCTTGTTGCATCTCAACCCAGGTTGTGATGCTATCCCCAGGTAAACCCATGAACCATTGCAAAGATGCATCCTTGAGAGTGGATGGGAATAGTTTCAACTTCTGCTCATCATTGGTGTAATCATAGGTTCTGTGTATGACAACAAACTCAAACAAGAAAGTGTCTGGATCTTTTGAGGTTAGGCCATGGAAGTGAGGAAGAGCAGAGGGGCTTATATTATTCATCTTGGTATCCCCATTAGTTTCTTTGATGGGAAAAGTACCCTCAATTCTTTCTCTATCTCCTCTGTCATTTATATTTTCAGCCATTAGGTCAGTTGGAACGGGTTCTCCTTCTTCTTCTCCCCCTGCAGGATCTTTAAATATATCTGGTTTTTCACCTAAGGGGTCCTCCAATTCAAAGCCACCGAAGAAGAGGGACGGTTAGCTATTTGAAGCGGTGGGGGTATTGGGTAGAAATTTTCCTAAGTTATCCCTATTCCTATGAGGCATGAAAGAGGTATTTTTGTTTTGTTTTGTGTTTTTTCAAGATTTGAAAATAATTGTAGAATTGAAATCACAAACTGAATGGAAACTAATTGACTGAATTAAATCTCACTTATAGAATGGAAAAGAAAGAAAGCTAAATACTTTTGCAGAAATGAAGATAATAGTAGAATGTCAGAGATAAGAAATGGAAGAAAGAAAGCAAAAATCACATGCTACTCAGAAACCTCCCCGAAAACGGTGCCAAAAAGTGATGAGAACTAGTATTGCAGCAAGAATGATGCAACTCTTGGGGTTACAAACTTTACTTTATCAACCCGGGGTTCATACAAACTTGGAGGTGACCGTGTTGTATGCACAAGTAAATTTTATGGGTCCGCTCTTTGTCAGTGCAAAGTTGGTGATAGACCACTTAGGTTTTTCAAACCAGACTTCTATGCTTAAACACACCATTCTTCTAATTAAATTCTAAGAGGCTTTTCTTAAACAGAATGCTAAGTTAACATGTATATAATCCTACTATCCTAGGCATGTAAACTAAAACATCAAACATTCTACTGTTGTGCATGTGAATGAACAAAATAACTCTGTTTTTTCTTTTTGTCTTTTTTGTGTGAAAGTGTGTAAGCTAATTTCTTTTGGTTATGTGGTAGGTGGCTTAGGGATGATGGTGCATGGTCATAATGATTGGGAGGCAAGTAAGGGTCCTTTTCTAGCTTCCTATGGGATTTTTCCAATTCGACCTCAAAACAATCCACTACAGGTCAACCTATAGGATGTCCTAATGCGTCCTACATGATGTCCTGAATTCGTACAGGATCCCCTATATTCCTATAGGATACAATTGAGAGAAAAAGCAGGGGTTTGGAAGGTGATGTAAGGCTTAGGGAAGGTGGTTGGTGGATGGAATGAGGCAAGGGAGTGCCTAGGATCACTACAAAGCTCAAAATCAGAGTTGTGAGATGTTTGGATTTGCTCAACAAGCTTGAATAAGTACTCTTACGGATTGATGAATTTGGTGAGAGATTTAGTGAAAGAAGGTGATAATCATGGATGGATGAAGTTAGGATGAGGTTAGTGACAATGAGACCCAATTGTACTTCTAAAACTCCTGCACTACATCAATCATTGACTTTTATCCATAAATCATGTAAAAGAGAATGATTTCAATTAACTAAGGAAAACATAATTTCATGAGTTAGCTGCCTATTTCATGCATGGGAAAACCTAGAGAATAATATGAAACCTTGATGAGATCTAATGTAATATTGAAGATATAAGAAATGGCAATCAAATCCTATTCTTGGAAACTAATAAAATGTTGGCCTAAGTAACAGAAAACCCTAAATTCCATGAGAAATCAGGATAATGTCTTTTTGGGGCTGCATAGGGGTTCCTTGCTCAAACCATGTTCCCTGAAGGGAGGAGTGAGGCCAAATACACCTACTGAGAACTTTTTGATATTCCTTTATCTCTTCTAAGCTATTGCTGAAGTAAGCTCCACAACTACTTGCAATGAAATAATGCTAAAGACAATTCAACCATTAATTTACGAAATCAACTAAGCAAACAAATAAAATAAGAGGACCCTTTTATGCTAGGGTTGGGCCCTAACCTAAGAGCTTCAGCCCTCTGAGTCAACTCATTGTTGGATCAAGGATATGCTCATTCTCATTTTCAAAACAGAAAATTACATCACAAGGTCTTCCACATGTCTTGAACTCGAAAACAACTAGTATTTTTACAACAAAAATTCGAATCCTAATTAGGATCTAGGCCTTCTTATTTATACAACTGAAGTTTCCTACGACTTCCTTAAATATTGGGAGGCTCGGCTCCAAAACTTGAGATAAACTGACTCTTTAAATATCACTGGCTCAACTGCCTTTTGATCTCCATGATTTGGCTGCTTGTAACTTCGAGCTAGTGTGATTGATGGAGGAATATTTCAATGAG
The DNA here is from genome assembly GCA_031772625.1 of Pinus tabuliformis. Classification (NCBI taxonomy): domain Eukaryota; kingdom Viridiplantae; phylum Streptophyta; class Pinopsida; order Pinales; family Pinaceae; genus Pinus; species Pinus tabuliformis. Next base: position 890,254,550 of record CM062813.1, read on the forward strand.
TGAGGAGTAAATGAGGAGGATCTATCTCCTACAATATCTCCTCCTTGTCTCATTTGAGTTTCAGCTCTTAGTTAGCCAAAATTTCTATGATTTTCTCTCAGAAACCTGTAATCAATGCACATTAGTCTACTAGTCATAATATCTCAATTTGACTCATCTCATTAAGAAAAAATATAATAAAAACATGTAATAAATTATGAGAATAGTTGATTTGAATAATCTAGGAGGTGTATTAAGGTCCATATAGTTACGAAATTATGAGGCTCATCAAAGACCCAAAAATATGCGAAGCTCTGTTAGGGTGGTTGGGGCTGGCCAATCCTGAATGACTTGTCTCTTAGATGGGTCCACATGTACACCATGATCATCAATGGTATACCCCAGATATTGAACCTGGGTCAGGTCAAAGGTGCATTTCTCCAAGTTAGCACACAACTTATGCTGTCAAAGGGTTTGAAGGTTCTATCAAATATGGTGGAGGTGCTCTTCCCAAATCTAGCTGAAGATCAAGATGTCATCTAAATACACCACCATGAATGCATTAGTGAAGGGATGAAAGATGTTTTCCATGAGTCTCATGAAGTTTTCATGGGTTTTCGTCAATCCGAACAACATGACCAACCATTGAAAAAGGCTCTCCTTGGATTTGAAGGCAGTATTCCACACATCAGAGGGTTCGATAGGCACCTGGAGATAACCTGATTTCAAGTCAATATTGCTGAAATATTTGGCCCCCTTGAGCTAGTCCAGAAGGTCATTAATTCACAGGATTGGGTACCTATTTTGGACAGTGATATTTTTCAGTGCGCAATAGTTAATACAAATCCTCCAGGTCCCATCCTTATTCTATACCAATACAATTGGGCTCCCACTAGGTGATGAGCTAACATCATGTCATTTCCACAAGTTTGGTTGTCCTAACAATACATCAAAAATTTCAAGAGGAGAAACGTCACACAATACCTCATCCATGAAGGGCTTGATGCTATAGGGAAGGTGACACTGCTGGCTGACGCGAAGGTCTCATCCTTGGTGAAGCTACCCGATGGTGTACGACTGTGGATGTGTTCTAGTCTTTAGGCCTGGACACTTCACAACTTCTAATGAAATGAGGTTCTTTTGGCTCCTGATGTCAAAAATGAACTACAACGGAAAACCCTTCACCCACATCTATGAGTAGAAGAGGCATTCCCTCTCCTCTGGATCTTTAGGCTAAATTTTCTAGATCTTTGTGGTGGCCACAGTGGCACTCAACTCCACATAAATGATATGCTTCCCTTTGTAAGTCCCCTTGTCGGGTTCTGAGTAAGAGTCAGAACCTGTGTCTGATTTGGAAGCCTTCAGCTCAGCCACAAGTGGCTGCTTGGACCAACACTCACTTGTATTGTGAGTGGATACCTTATGGAATTCACACCATTTTTCCGTATCCTTCTTCCTCTTCGTGGTGTTGTTCTTTACTTGGGGCTTCAGCGAGTTGTTCTAGGTAGTCGTGCCTTGGCTTGGTCCCTTCTTCTATGGTTTGGGGGTGCCTTTTCCTTGCTTTGGATTCACAGATCCAAAGTCCTGCTTCTTCTGTTTAAACTTCTTCTCAATCTTTACAGCGTACTGATATGCCATGCTAAGCGAGGAAATGTCTAGGAATTCCATCTCGTCCTAGATGTACTTATGTAGAAAACCACAATACTTGAGAACCAAATTCCACTCAGTATCCTTCATACCTAGCTTGATGCGAAGGGTACGAAAAATATTTGTGAACTCCGACACATCTTGGTCCCTTCCCTTATGTAATGTGGTACACTTTATGTATTTATCTTCATAGCTCTAGACAGGGTAATATTGTTCCTTTATGGCATCTCGAAAATAATTCCAAGTGGGGTTAGCTGAAAGTAATGAGGGTTCGCTCTCATCCTTTTGTTTACAATAGGTTTCCCACTAGTCCTTGACGTGTGGGGTGGCTTTGAGAAGTGAAAATGTAATATTTTCTCGATTGGAAAAGTCATGAACGGAAAAATATCCTTCCATTAGATTAACCATTTATCTATGACGTCTACATCTATGAGGCGTTCAAATATGGGAATATCGAAGTTAACTTGTACCTTAAAAGGAGTGGCACCTCCAGAGTGGCTACTAGATGAAGATGCATCGCCTATGGGTAGCCGTCGAAGGATCTGGGAAAAATTATCCATCATCGCATCCCTCTATCGCTCGAGTGCTCCTTCAAGCAACATTTTGAAAGGATCTCCTACCCCCTCATCTTTCTTTTCTTCCGCCATGGGAGGTTGTTGGGTTTTGCGAGGCTGATCATATAATGTTTCAACTAGATCGAGCCCTAACTCCTTACACCCTGACCTCGTTGGGGACTTGCAAAGAAAAGCAAAGAAAGAGCAGGCCCCTCTGATGCCATTGATCTAAACTTAAAGAGGAACACAAAAACTTACTTATATACTCATAAACATAGAGATGCAGTAGAAAAACACTTCATTTCATTAATAGAAAAATACTGAACTATGCTTACAAATAGAATGGAAATAAGATAGCTCAGGCGATGGTAGCTTATCTCTTAGAAGAGATGTGGTGGCTACATGCCTCTGAGATGAGTTACAATGAGGCTCAAGGTCCTTTTTATTATTGAACAATAACATAAAACCCTAAACAACCAAAACCCTACCCCGAGGAGATGTAACACCAAGAGTTTATGGCCCCATTGGGGTTAGCTGGGCACCCAACTTCCTGGGGTCATAACTTGGTCATAAAATATTTGTTTGATGTGTATAATACCTCATTGGAAATATCTATTTGAGGACTAAAAATTCTAAGGCAATTACTTTTGTAATCGCACGAGGAATTTTGCCAAACAAATGTCGTTTAGAGCCTCAAAATGGCTCTGAAAGTTTAGGACCCAAAAAACTGCCAAAAATAGTAAAATGTGCTACAAGTAAGGAAAATGAAAGAAATAATGGTGAAGGTCCAAGTGTAATAGGCGGGTGGCCACCAATATCCACCTGGATCATCTCTAAGAAAATTCTTCAACTTTCTCATATCTAGTCATGCTAACAACATCATACTTAACCTCAATTGTGCCACAGACCTATCATCATGTCATATCTCTTACTAAGGCAACACTCATATGTGTTCATCAGTAATCAACATCAACATCCAAATATAGTGATATATCATAACAATATCTCAGACCAATAATAGATTGTATCATGTAGATTCTTTACGACAATGTGTATGAAGTCGTTCAATCATGAACTTATTCAGGTTATATGCAGATCATATATATACATATGGATGTTCAAAATGGAAAATCAATGCTTAAATCAACTGTCAGATTCTAGGTCAAGTTCAACAACATTTTTAACTTCAAATTAGAGTGTCCAAGGATTTTCATTTCCAATTTTCAATGCTTCTTCAATAGTTTTACAATATAGATTATCTTTTCCTAAATTAAGAAATCAATTCATCATGCCATGATACATTATTACGAGCTTCAGAATCCATCTCCATCTTACTTATATCATCAGGGATTCTTTACCTAACAAAAGTAGATCATCAATATATAAAATCCAAAATCAAAATCAAAGTCGTACCTTGGAAGAATTTTGAGGTAAAGGCTTGGATCAACACATCATCCTGGCTTCATCAGATAACTATCAATGCAGACATATTTGGATCGAGGGAGCTTACTTCATGCAATGTTCACTACTGTTATGTAACCAGCTCAAGAAAAGATAGAAAAGATAGATCAACGTCTTAGAATTCAGCCTCTTCAAGGGGGCAGCCTCCTTTACATTACATAAATGAACAATTCTTGGATGATACAAATGACAAAACCTCCTTTCCATATATAGGAGTCTAAGGAGTCACAATATAATCCAGCCGACCTAACAATAATAATATAAAGCCATAAAAATAACAATAGAGGGATTCTATGGGGCACAGAAATAACAATATGGGGGTAATAGGGGCACAACAATATAAATAAGGGGTATAACTACAATATTAATGGGGTAATCACTAGTATTATAGGGACCCAACATGCCCCTCTCCTTCAAAAAAGTGTTGTCCTCAACGCTTGAGTAGTTCTGGATACTTCTGCATAAAATTCGCATCCTCCCATGTGGAATCTTTAGCGGATAAGTTCTTCCACTTGATAAGATACTCTGAAATTGATCGATTTCGTAGCTGTCGAGTTCTTGTTTCTGTGACTGCTTCTGGTTCCAATATAATTTTTCCTTCCTCGTCAAGTTTTGACAATATTGTTCGAATTGGGAGCTTATCACCTATAACCTTCTTTAAACATGAAACATGGAAAACTGGGTGTAATCGAGAAGCTGCAGGAAGCTCCAATTTGTATGCCATAGTACCAATCTTTTGAAACACCTTGTACGGACCATAATACTTTGGTGATAATTTATTATCCTTCTTAGCTTGCTTTAGGGACATTTGCTTATATGGTTGTAGCCGTAGGAATATCCAATCACCTACATCAAAACTTCTTTCACTGCGATGTTGATCTGCCTGTTGTTTCATTCTATTTTGTGCCAACACGAGGTTATCCTTTAAGAGTTGGAGGACTTGTTGTTGATGTTCGATGTGATGTTCCACTGCCTAAACCTTAGAATTTTCTCTTAAATATGATGTGATGGATGGTGGTTGATACCCATAAAGTGCCATAAATGGGGTCATTTTTGTTGTTGTATGGAAGGAAGTGTTATACCACCATTCAACCAGAGGCAACCATTTGACCCATTGTGTCTATTTATCAGATACAAAGCAACGAAGATATCCTTCCAAACATTTGTTTACTATCTCAGTTTTCCCATCAGATTGAGGATGATAAGATGAGCTATGAGCTAACTGAGTACCAAGACAAGAAAATAATTCTGTCCAAAAATTTCCAGTGAAAATGGGATCTCTGTCACTTACAATAATCTTTGGGTTTCCATGTAGCTTTTGAACTGTTTCCATAAATGCAGTAGAAACTGTACTGGCTTTAATTGGATGTGATAATGCACAAAAGTGTGCATACTTGGTAAGTCTGTCAACTACCACCATGATGACACTCTTTCCCTCAGACTTGGGTAAACCTATGATAAAATCCATTGAAACCTCCTCCCAACGTTGGCTTGGAATGGATAAAGGTTGTAATAGACCCGGTGTCTTAATTGTTTCAACTTTATTTTTCTGGCAAACCAAACATTCCACCACAAACTTTTGAATATCTGATTTAAGGCCATCCCAAAAAAATTCCTTCTTAACCCTGTGGTAAGTTTTTAAAAATCCTGAGTGCCCTCCTAAGGGAGAAGTGTGCAATTCCATAAGAATCTTTTGTTTTAGCTGGGAATTCTTACAGAGGTATAAGCGATCTTTGTACCATAATGAATCATTTTGCCAGCTAAATGTATCAGAAGTACTGGAATCTTGTTGTAGCTTTCGAATAAGTGCCCACACTTCTTCGTCATTCTTCCATTCCTCCCTTGCTTCGTTTATCCAATCTGGTTGGATAATAGAAATGGCACACAACAATGCTTCCACATCCTCATCCTTTCTTGAGAGTGCATCTGCCACCACATTTTGCTTCCCTTTTTTGTAGATGATTTCAAAGTCATAACCCAACATCTTTGTGACCCACTTTTGTTGCTCTTCAGAGGATAATCTTTGTTCTAAAAAGTATTTAAGGCTATCATGATCCGTTTTTACCTTGAAGTGTCTTCCCATTAGGTAGGGTCGCCATTTCTTAAGTGCATGGAGTATTGCCAACATTTCCTTCTCATAAATAGCTTTTCTTAAAAACTTTCCCTTGATTGGACGACTTTCAAAAGCAATGGGTCTTTCATCTTGCATTAGAACAGCACCAATTCCATTTCCTGAAGCATCACATTCCACAATAAAGGTTTTTGTGAAGTCCGGTGTAGCTAAGACCGGTGCTTGGCACATTGCCTCTTTAAGATGTTCAAAGGCCTTTGTTGCTTCCAGAGTCCATGAAAATGAATCTTTCTTCAATAATGTTGTTAGAGGTGCTGCTATTCTCCCATAATTCTTAACAAACTTGCGATAATACCCTGTCAACCCAAGAAATCCTCGCAGATGCTTTATGGATGTGGGGATTTTCCATTCCTTAATGGCTTTAATTTTTCTAGGGTCTACCTTAACTCCTTCATGAGATACAATATGACCCAAATATTCCACCTCCTGGACTCCAAAGAAACATTTGGATCTTTTTGCATATAATTGTTTCTCCTCCAATAGTTGTAGCACCCTGTCAACATGTTCAACATGATCCTTCCAAGACTTGCTGTAGATTAGTATATCATCAAAAAATACTAACACAAATTTTCTAAGGAATGGTTTGAAAATTGAATTCATCAAACCTTGAAATGTTGAAGGTGCATTGGTAAGGCCAAAAGGCATGACCAAAAATTCATAATGACCCTCATGAGTTCTAAATGCCGTTTTCGGAATGTCTTCAATCTTCATTTTGATTTGATGATATCCCGAACGAAGATCCAACTTGGTGAAGTAAATTGATCCATGCAATTCATCCAGTAATTCATCAATAACAGGAATGGGGAACTTATCTTTAATAGTGAGCTTGTTGAGCTCCCTATAATCCGGACACATGCGCCATGATCCATCCTTCTTGTGCACCAATACTACTGGAGCTGAGAAAGAACTTTGACTTGGTTGAATTATACCAGCCTCTAGCATTTCTGCAACCATACGTTCAATTTCACTTTTTTGGGCATAGGGATATCTGTACGGCCTGATGTTTGGAGGAACACTTCCTGGAATCAGATGAATAGCATGATCATGATCACGCATAGGTGGGAGACCTTTGGGAGTCTCAAATACCTTGGAATGATTGTCCAATACTTTTTGGAGATCTGGAGAAATAGATGATTCCAATGTGGAAACATCTAGCGAACATAATTGTGCAATTACACCTCTTTGCTCCTTTTTTAGAAGCTTTGTCATGCCATTAGAGCTGATTATCTTTCCTGGTTTCCCTGCAATACCCCTTAATTCAACTTCCTTTCCTTCCGTAGAAAATTTGATGAAAAGTTCTTGAAAATTAAAAGCTATTGTACCCAAGGATTGTAGCCATTGGACTCCTAGTACAACATCAGCACCTCCCATTGGAATGGAAAGCATTGGGCTAGTCAATACATATTCTCCCATGGATAGCTTGATATTATGGCACTTTCCAGAGCAATTTATTGTTCCTCCATTTGCAATCATCACTTGACACTCTGGTGCTGGATATAGGAAGCAATTCAATTCTTTTGCTACCCTACAATGAATAAAATTGTGGGTGCTTCCTGAATCAATCAACACTATTACCTTTTTCTTCTTGATTTGTCCTTCTATCTTGATGGTTTGAGGAGTGGTAATTCCTGCCAATGCATTACAAGATATGGTCGGATTTATTTTTTCTTCATCTAGGCTTTGTTCCTGGAGTATATCTTCTTCTTTTGACCTTTCTTGCTCCTTTTCTTCTTCCTCTTCACAATCTATGTAGAATAATTTCTTCTCAGCACACTTATGACCTTTAGTGTATTTGCTATCACAACTGTAACAAAGCCCTTTTGCTCTTTTTTCTTCCAATTGTTGTGGTGTCAACCTTATAGGTTGTGGAAGACTAGGGGAAACAACACTTCCGTCTTTATAGTTGTGAGTGGTATGCTTCCTGGTTGCCATAATTTTGCTTTCCATTTTTCTTGCTAACCTGAATGCCTTCTCTAATGAATCAGGTTCCCAAAGGCGAACATCATGTTGGATATTATCCTTTAAAGACCCTATGAACACATCAATCCTATGCTCCTCTGGAATATCTTTTACCCTTATGTTCAATTTTTGGAACTCCTCAATGTGCTCCATTACTGAACCCTTTTGTTTGAGACTTATCAATTGGCTAAAAAAAGTGTTGCTTTTTGTATCTTCATAATGTGCTATCAATTCTTCCATAAAAATTGCCCAAGTGATAAATTGTTTACGAGAGAAAAGCCATTGATACCATACAAACTGATTTGGTTCCAAATATACAGTTGCCATACGTACCTTTTGTGCGTTTTGCACATTATTGAGATCGAAGAATTGCTCCATCTGTAATATCCATGTGGCAGGATCCTTGCCATCAAACTTCCTCATATCGATTTTTGGAATATGGTGATTCTTCGATCCAACATTAGCATCTATGGAATCATGATTAACATTTCTTTTGTTCTCATCATGAGTTTCCTTTACTACCTTTTCACCATTAGTGACCCTTTCTTGTAGCAACTTCTTCAATTCTTCCATGTCTGTCTTGAAGTCTATCTTCAAATCTGCCATCGAATCCTCCATCTTAGCTTCCATGCCCTTTATCTTAGATTCCACGCCATTTATCTTAGATTCCACGCCACTTATCTTAGCTTCTGTTAGCTTTTGTGAGCGTGACATTTGTTGCACTTGTTCTTGTAATTTTGATATATCATGTAGCATTTCTTCCTCTTCTTCATGAGTCATGCTAGAGCTTTCAGGTTCCTTACTAGGTGTTTGCATTTTCTTTCCTCGGGGCATCAGTTACCGATAATAATGCTTTACTATGCACTTTGAATTCCATTAAACCAAGCTTACACAAAAATTAAAAAAAAAAAACTACACACCTTTTTTTCACTTTATAGAAGCCTGATATTGAATCTGATGTATCTCTGTAATTTCAGATCATCCAGTTCTGAAATTGCTACCTATAGTAGCCTTCTGCGTCCTCTTTCCAATGCCACAAGTCTAAGCCAAATTGGATTCCGCAAGGAAGAGTTATGTGAAATCTCCCACAGTGACTTGCTTTTAGACTAGTTCAGTAGAGTGAACTTGTACGACGTGCCACGAGTCACTGTTTCAACCTTTGAATCTAAAACACACACCCAAGAAACTACGGTCCATCCTATTTCTGTGTCTTCTTACTAAATGTCAATCCGATCCCCAGAGAGAAAGTTATGACGATTTTCCCCAGGTCACCTATTTTGAATGTAATTCAGGAGTCTGCAAAAAGACCAACTTCCTCAGATCATATCTCTGCAAATATCACGCGAAAACCTCTGAAATTCGGATCCAAGGTTCAGCACGATTTCTTCTCAAATGGGTTTTTATTTCGACTTTTGAAACGTCACAGAAAAAATGTTATAGCGAAAATTCCACAATGACCTGTTTGGAGCAGCGAAACCCTAGAATCCAAAGCTCTTATACCAAATGTTATGTAACCAGCTCAAGAAAAGATAGATCAACGCCTTAGAATTCAGCCTCTTCAAGGGGGCAACCTCCTTTACATTACATAAATGAACAATTCTTGGATGATACAAATGACAAAACCTCCTTTCTATATATAGGAGTCTAAGGAGTCACAATATAATCTAGTCGACCTAACAATAATAATATAAAGCCACAAAAATAACAATAGAGCGATTCTATGGGGCACAAAAATAACAATATGGGGGTAATAGGGGCACAACAATATAAATAAGGGGTATAACTACAATAGTAATGGGGTAATCACTAGTATTATAGGGACCCAACAACTGCAACCATAACAATTTACCAAACCATCAACCTTTCATAAATTCTTATCGTGCAATCAAATCATCTCATCAAAGTTTATAAGGGAGATACTAATATCAAAAGTCATCAGTATCTTAGTGTCAATTCTTTGAATTAGATGACAAGTAGGTCTGTCATCAAGTCATGAAATCATCTATTATGATTCCAACAGGTTGTCATCAACCATGCAATATCAATCAATTCATTTCCATAATACAAGTCATTGGAAGTCACTATGCTCATATATCATTCTCATCAAGTAAAATCATCAATCATCAAGTCAAAACATTAGACATCATATCAATATCCAAATTTTCTATCATAGTAAAATCTATATTCCAAGACGTATCTCAATCATTGAGTCAGAGATCTACCTCATCATCAGACATAATACAACTCATATATATCAATCAAATAAATTATGTCAAACTCTTATAGCATAAACTTAAAAAATAATGACATATCTATATGTATGTCATGGTCACCTAAAAACATTCAAACTTCTCCGTTTTCATATCTTTCAGATATATGCTACTTGTTTGTAGAACTGACATCCTCTAGGTGAACATATTGATTCTCCGACAAATTCATAAATATTCAGATGATATTCAATTGTAGTCAAACCTCTAGATGCTCCCTTCAGGTTAGCATGTGAGCGACTTTAGATGCATGGACGCTACCTGGGCCTTAGCATGTGTGCATCGAGGGATGAGTATTCCCAATTCTATGTCTATGACTGGAGCGAAAACCCTAATTTCTATACATGTTTCAGATCTGGTACCTTGTTGTAGATCAATAATGTCAGATGCACATAGATCATATACCAACAATACATAATGCAAATAGTAATTAGAGTAAGAATATTGAGAAGAGATTCTCCCTCTAACTGGGAATATAATCCATTTGTCTTCTTTCATGTCATCAACTTGTTTTTGCTATATTCACGCAACATCATATCTATTAGACCATGGAATAAAACATATATCCATAATCAACATATCAGCTACTACATTATCACATCATGACATCAATATTTCATCAAAAGTTTAAATTCACATGATAGGGACAATGGACAGGTTTGAAAACATACTTCAAAGATCATGAACATAATATCACTTCTCTCAACTCAATCCATCATGTTTAGGTAATTCATTTTTACAATATTCCATTATCAAAGACATGACCACAGTTAATAAGAGATCTAGAGTATCAATCTCATAGTCCTATCATCAAGGTTACCATAGGACCAAGTTAGGTCATTCAATAAAAAATTACCAAAACAACAAGAGCGTCAACATCATTTCATCATACTTATCACAAGAATTATCAGTATTAATGAGGTAGCCTACTATAAGAGATTCATCTGTCTTATGCATGTCAAGTGTTAAGAGTATCAAGGTATTAGCCTTCTTCACAGAATCAGGTTCTCCAAGAATAATAGATGTTAGCCAAACATCAAGTTATGCCACTATATCCAAGATTGGCCATAAGTAACGTCATAGAATCAAGAAGATTAAAATGATCAAAATTTTCAATAGGAGGTGCATCATTTCATCATAGGAAACATAAATCCAAATTCATTTCATATGAAAGCCTGAGCCATTTGCGAACAATACATTCTCAGCATACCATAAGGATTACCTAGTCATCCAATGTTGTAGCTGTAACATAACATTGAAGCAATATACCTTTCATACCTTGTAGTGTTCAAATACCTGTGCACCTTCTCATAGATAGCTTGTAGTGCTTGTCACCTTTTCATCAAGTGCCTCTTTACTTCTTTCCATATCTAGATTTTCTTTCCTGCATCTTAGATGCTCCTCAAGAGGTATATACTTATCACATCTTATCAAGGATGTTAGATACATCCATACACTCAAATAAATATGCAGGAAGTATAAGAAATGATCAAATCAATAATCATAATAATCAAATTCATAATTCTAAATAAGAGTAAAGACACATAGTACCATCATAAGTCAAAGGGTACTTATCTTCAATGAGAGTTGATCCTCTCCCTCTTGAAATAGCATTCAAGAGTCATTGTGATCCATAGCCCACATAAGATGTTGCCTTCAATCAACTTTATTAACAACCAAGCCATCTCAGGCTTCATCAAATCTGTCCCAAGTGCTTGAGCATATTCACATAGACCATGCTAGATTTTCATACATCAAATCAATAATCATAATAATCAGATTCATAATTCTAAATAAGAGTAAAGACACATAGTACCATCATAAGTCAAAGAGTATTTATCCTCAATGAGAGGTGATCCTCTCCCTCTTGAAATATCATTCAAGAGTCATTGCGATCCATAGGCCACATAAGATGTTGCCTTCAATCAACTTTATTAACAACCAGGCCATCTCAGGCTTCCTGAAATCTGTCCCAGGTGCTTGAGAATATTCACATAGACCATGCTAGATTTTCATACATCAAATATCAAGTCTTTTCCATAAACCAGGGTTTCTCTCAAGCCCTAATCATCAAATCGTTATGCACTAACTACCTAGGGTTTCCTTCATACCATATCATTGTTTTAGGTCTCTGCCATCATCTTCTTGCTTCCATTAAAAGTGTCTCCATGGGGGTGATCTCCATGGCTCTTCTACAACCTAGATCTAAAACCATGTTAATTTTTCATAGGATTATATTGTTCTTTCCTTTGATAATTACATTTATCCATTAAAAAATTAAGTTAACCCGATCAAACCATAAAATTATTCAAATTTACATCAGTATTCATTAGCATATGAAACTATGTAGAAACAACAATAACATCATCATCAATGCAACGGAACATAAAGGAACATGAGAAGAAAATCATGCACACAGAGACACTAGGATTGGTTGGAGACCAGGGAAAATCCCACTATGGGGAAAACCCTTGAAAATATTCTTCTAATATATTGTCATCAAATGATTTAGAAAAGGAGAGTACAATGATCCATATCTTCAAAACAAATAGAATATGCATGAAATGCATCTAAACATCAAAAATCTTATTCACATTACTATAATGTACTGTTATTGCCTGTAGCCTATTTATGAACACTTTTTTCATTGAGTGAGATCTTCAGAACACTAAATTATCATCTTGGAGTCCAGCACGGAGGGAGGAGGTGCCATGCAAGTGACTATGACAAACTTGGTCGCTCTCTATGAATTGCATGATAACGACTTGGAAGCTTAGTCACTCCCATACCATTATGTGTGGGAGACTGGGGACCAAACTGACCAAGACTCCCAGTTGCTCTCATGAAGACTCTATGATAGTATCCAAGGGTTCCTCAGTCACTCCCATACCATTATGTGTGGGAGACTGGGGACCAAACTTACCAAGACTCCCGGTTGCTCTCATGAAGACTCTATGACAGTATCCAAGGGTCCCTCATTGCTCTCATCACCACTGTGTGCCAGCGTCTAGGGAATCAAATGCTCAGCTCTATGGCAACATCCAAGAATCAGAAAACCCTAGTTCAATGTCAGCTTCACCTTGTAGTGTCAGACCCTTATGCGAGCTTCCTTCGTCAGACCTATGCAAGCCAAGAAAAGATAAAAGAGGATAATAGAGATTGATCAATACTCCCAATTGAGCTTGAGGTCTCTTCTATTTATAGGTTTCCATGAGGGTCCACTTGACGTGTCCATTAGTACATGTGAATATGTTTGACTTGATCCAAAATATATGTATGAATAAAATATTTTAGAACTCAACTTCCTCTTATCCAAATAGAGTGATATTTAGGTCGATTTTGGTACTCTTGGAAAGAGGAATCTGATGCCATCATCATCTCCATCAATTGTGTTGTCCGAAGTGGAATTTTACTATAGTTTAATATTTTAACACAAACATCAGCCAATGCTCCATATCATGAGAACTTCACAGAGATTTGTTGACACATCAAGATCAACCCTAAACAAAAAAAATCAATCTCCCTCTACGAGATACTATAATTCAAGCCTCTTACACTAGTGAAGTTGAACCAAGGAAAATTTTAAGGATGGAAAATTTTCTTGAAGTTTAAAACATTGGCGAATCTTACTAATCCCTAATATGCAAATTATAAATGTTTATTGATATATTTGTAAAATTAATCAAATTTATAATTATTTTATATATAGTCTCTCTATAATGTTGGCGATTTTTAAGGTAAAATAATTTTAAATTCTAAAATTTGGGCGAATCGTCTTTTATAAAATTGGAAATTGGCGAATCTTTTTTGTGGAAAAATCATGGAAAATTAGCCCACTGGGCGAATATTAGCCCCTAAAATTTTCCTAAGTGAACCCACCCAATACCCAATCTTTCTGATTCCAAAAGATAAAGCATTACCCAAAAGAAACCAAAAGCCAATCCTCATACACCGTCAAACCCACCTAGTACCGAAGAGTGCCAGATCCAGAAGATACTTTCCAATCAAAAAAACACAAAAATAAACAATTTATATAGTAAAATAACAACGTCAACAACCCCATTAACCCAAACACTTCCACCATCTACAAACCAAATCTTAAGAAATTTTCATGAGACGTAAACTAACAACAAGAACAACATCAACACCCCCATCACCTCCAACATTTATGGAAACATCTGAAACTGAAATAATTTCATGGTCGTGAGATGTTAAAATTAGGAATTCATTTCTTCCAGAGATAAATGAGCTTAGTCTAGTCCTGCGGGATCCTAGTCTTGATGTCCTCCTCCAATTTTAATATCCAAAGCAAAACCTTTCCACCTAGACATAGGGTCTCCTAAGCTGAGAGACACAGTGTTTAATGAATATTAAATAGAGGATATAGAGATCTGCAAGGAATAGTAGTCCAATATGAATAATCTCCAACATGGGGAAGTTAAAAATACCTTGTATATGTGCGGCCTCTAAAAATCCTAGGAGATGACACGAACCTTAGGTGCAATCCCAATGATCATCTCCCATTATGTCCAATATGGTCTCTGTTGCCAATCTAGTGACCCCAATGTTCAGTCTTACGGACTCTGTTTCTTTGACTGATGAAAAACCTCTAGTACAACACCTATGAATAGATCTAGCTCCATCTCCATCTCCATCCCCATATCTAACTTAAGTACATGCCCTCAGGCCTAAATTTTTTTGCAACTGACATTGTCAACGCCGTGGAGTTGTTGTTCTCATCGTAATTAATAACAAGGCCACTAGTTTTGGCAGTCAGATTTACTTCATACCTATTTCTATTTCGATTTATTTTCCACTAGTGCACTATGTTTCGATGCGACAAATGTTTTGAACGTGGATTGATATGAAGTTGCAGTAGAAATGAGCCAAAGAAGTTGAGGGTTTTGATAAGGTTCGCCAAAAAGTGTTCCACCCTGTTTTGAAATTAAATTGTTTAGTTGGTCAAGGAATTAAATATAATCATAGAGATAAATAGCTAACATATTCTTATTGATGCATACTGCATTATTGTAACAGGATTTGGAATGGAATAAATTAAAGCCAAATTTTACATGGTTAGTGAATCAAGCCCTATGTATTCTTTTAAATTATTTTGAATTATTTCACAATAGAAAATTTTTAAAGAGTTCTCCAATATACTAGTGTGTTTAGCTGCCAAATGTTATAACCGATTCTTTCATATTTTATTTAAAAATATTTTTGTAATCTTTCGAAACAATATCTAGGCCAATCATTCACACAATGTTGCATATTTTTGCCCAGTTCTATATTCCAAAATGAGAAAATTTCAATGTTGTGATGCACTTAATAATGACTATTATGATGCAATCAAGCCATAGAATAGCAAAACATTCTATCTCGAGTTCAATTTAAAATAACCAATTTAAGCAGTGTTGGAATCACATGTGGTGGAATTGTAAACATAGTTTTCTTCTCATTCTCAGATTTTGTATCAATTGAAGAGCCAATCTTCACAATGGTTTAAAAAATGAATAAATAGAATATTAAAGGAGTCATATAGATCCTAAGCTAAAGTGATTGTTTTAATCAAATAACATACAACTGACCAAATCCAAAGCATTAATATGGGGACTACATGGGCACAACAATAACAATAACGGGGCTACACTAGTATTATAGGGACCTAATATGCCCCTCTCCTTCAAAAAAGTGTTGTCCTCAATGCTTTAATAGTTTTGGATGCTTTTCTATAATATTCTCATCCTCCCATGTGGAATCTTTAATGGGTAAGTTCTTCCACTTGATGAGATGCTCTGAAATTGATCGATTTCGTAGTTGTCAAGTTCTTGTTTTTGTCACTACTTCATGTTCCAGTACGATATTTCCTTCCTCATCAAGTTATAGCATATTGTTTCAATTGAGATCTCATCGCCTATAACCTTCTTTAACCATGAAACATGGAAAACTGGGTGCACTCGGGAAGATGCAAGAAGCTCCATTTTGTATGCCATAGTACCAATTTTTTACAACACCTTGTAAGGACCATAGTACTTTGGTGATAACTTATTATCCTTCTTAGATTGTTTGAGGGATATTTTTTAGTATGGTTGTAGCTGTAAAAATACATAGTCGGCTACATCAAAACTTCTTTCGCTACTATGTTGATTTTCCTATTATTTCATTCGACTTTGTGCCATCGTGAGGTTATCCTTTAAGAGTTAGAGAACTTGTTTTTGATGGTCAATGTGATCTTCCACTGCTTGAACCTTAGAAATTTCTCTTAAACATGATGTGATGGATGGTGGATGATATCCATAAAGTGTCATAAATGGGGTTATTTTTTGCTACAGTATGGAAGGAAGTGTTATACCACCATTTGGCCAGAGGTAACCACTTGACCCATTTTGTTTGTTTATCAAATAAAAATCAACGAAGATATCCTTCCAAACATGTATTCACTATCTCAGTTTTCTCATCGGATTGAGGATGATAAGATGAGCTATGAGGTAATTGAGTACCCAGACAAGTAAATGATTTCCTCCAAAAATTTCTAGTGAAAATGGGACCATTATCGCTTACAATAATATTTGGGTTTCCATGGAGCTTTTCAATTGTTTCCATAAATGCAGTAGCAACTATACTGGATTTAAATGGATGAGATAATGCAAAAAAATGTGCATACATGGTAAGTCTACCAACTACCACCATGATGACAGTATTTCCTTCGGACTTGGCTAAACCTGTGATAAAATCCATTACAATCTCCTCCCAACATTGACTTGGAATGGATAAAGGTTGTAATAGACTCAATGTCTTAATTGTCTCAATCAACAATGTATTTAGGGAATTGTTAGGTCTACCTTAACACCTTCACGAGATATCATATGACCCAGATATTCCACCTCTTGTAGTCCAAAAAAACATTTGGAGGTTTTTGCATATAATTTTTTCTCCTCCAATAGTTTGAGCAACCTATCAACAAGTTGAAAATGATCCTTCCAAGACTTTTTGTTGATTATTATATCATCAAAAAATACTAACACAATTTTTTTATGAAAGGGGTTAAAAATGGAACTCATCAAAACTTGAAATGTAGAAGGTGCATTGGTAAGGCCAAAAGGCATGACCAAAAATTCATAATGACCCTCCTGAGTTCTAAATGTTGTTTTCAAAATGTCTTTAGTCTTCATTCTAGTTTGATAATATCCTAAATGAAGATACAACTTGGTGAAGTAAATTCCTCTATGTAATTCATCCAATAATTCATGAATGTTAGGAATGAGAAATTTATCTTTAAGAGTGAAATTATTGATCTCCCTATAATCTCGACAAATGTGCCATGATCCATCCTTCTTGTGCACCAATACTACTCGAGAGGAGAAAGAAATTTGACTAGGTTGAATTATACCAACCTCTAGCATTTCTGCAACCATATATTCAATTTAACTCTTTTGGGCATAGGGATATATATAAGGTCTGATGTTTGGAGGAACACTTCTAAGGATCAAATGAATAGAATGATCATGATCAAAAATAGGTGGAAGGCCTTTGGGAGTCTCAAATACCTTGGAATGATTGTTAAATACTTTTTGGAGATCTAGAGAAATAGATGATTTCGGTGTTTGAACCTCTAGCGAGCATAATTGTGCAATTACACCTTATTGTTCTTTATTTAGAAGATTTGTCATGCCATTATAGTTGATTATATTTCCTGGTTTCCCTGCGACACCCCTTAATTCAAATTACTTTCCTTCCCAAAAAAAATGTCAAGGAAATTTCTTCAAAATTAAAAGCTATTATACCCAAAAATTGTAACCATTCGACTCCTAGTACAATATCAGCACCAACAATTGTAATGGAAAGCATTCAACTATTCAATACATATTCCCCCATGGTTAGTGTTGGGTCCCTATAATACTAAGTGATTACCCCATTAATATTGTAGTTGCACCCCTTATTAATATTGTTGTGCCCCTATTATCCCCATATTTTTATTACAATGCCCCATAGAATCCCTCTATTGTTATTTTTGTGGCTTTATATTATTATTGTTAGGTCGGCTGGGTTATATTCTGACTCCTTAGACTCCTATATATAGAAAGGAGGTTTTTTCATTTGTATCATCCAAGAATTTTTCATTTATGTAATGTAAAGGAGGTTTCCCCCTCGAAGAGGCTGAATTATAAGGAGTTGATCTATCTTTTCTATCTTTTCTTGAGTTGGTTTCATAACATTTGGTATGAGAGCTTTGGATTCTAGGGTTTCGCTACTCCAAACAGGCCATCATGGCATTTTCGCTATAACTTTTTTTCTCCAACATTTTAGAAGCTAAAAAAAAAATCCGTTTGAGGAGAAATTGCACTGAATCTCGGGTCTCAATTTCAGATCTTTTCGCGCTATATTTGTGGAGATATGAGCTGAGGAAGTTGGTCTTTTTGTAGACTCCTGAATTTCATTCCAAACAGGTGACCTGGGGAAAATATTCATAACTTTCTCTCTGAGCATCGGATTGAAATTTCGTAAGAAGGTACAGAAAGAGAACGGACTATAGTTTCTTTATATATTTTGCAGAGCCAAAGGTCGAAACACAGGCACGTGGCACATCATACAAGTTCTCTCTACTGAACTGCTCTATAATCAGGTCACTATGGGAGATTTGACATAACTCTTCCTTGGAGAATCCAATTGTGATCAGACTGGTGGCATTGGAAAGAGGATACAGAGGGCTACTACAGGCTACAATCAGAATTGGATGATCAAAAATTACAAAGATACATCAGAGGCAATATCGAGCTCCTACAAAGTGAAAAAAAAGGTGTGTAGATTCTTTTAAATTTTTTCTTAAGATTGGTTTGAAAATTTATTTTGAAGGAATTCAAAGAACATAGTAGAGAACTATTATCAGTAGCTGATGCCCGGAGGAAAGAAAATGCAAACACCTAGTAAGAAACCCGAAAGCCCTAGCATGACTCATGAAGAAGAGGAAGAAATGCTACATGATATATCAAAATTACAAGAACAAGTGCAACAAATGTCACGCTCACAAAAGCTAACAAAAGCTCAGATAAATGGTGTGGAATCTAAGATAAAGGGCATGGAAGCTAAGATGGATGATTTGAAGATAGATTTGAATAAAGACATGGCAGATTTGAAGACAGATTTGACAAATTTTCTACAAGAAATACTTACTAATGGTGAAAAGGTTTTAAAGGAAACTCATGATGTGAACAAAAGAAATGTTAATCATGATTTCATAGAATCTAATGTGGGATCAAAGACCCACCATATTCAAAAAATCGATATGAGGAAGTTTGATGGCAAGGATCCCACAACATGGATATTACAGATGGAACAATTTTTCGATCTCAATAATGTGCAAAACACACAAAAGGTACATATTGCAACTTTATATTTGGAACCAAATCAATTTGTGTGGTATCAATGGCTTTTCTCTCGTAAAAAAATTATCACTTGGGCAATTTTTATGGAAGAATTGGCAGCACATTATGAGGATAGAAAGCAATACTTTTTTTAGCCAATTGATAAGTCTCAAACAAAAGGGTTCAATAATGGAGCACATTGAGGAGTTCCAAAAATTGAACATAAGGGTAAAAGATATTCCAGAGGAACATAGGATTGATGTGTTCATAGGGTCTTTAAAGCATAATATCCAACATGATGTTCACCTTTGGGAACCTGATTCATTAGAGAAGGCATTCAGGTTAGCAAGAAATATGGAAAGCAAAATTATGGCAACCAGGAAGCATACCACTCACAACTATAAAGATGGAAGTGTTGTTGCCCCTAGTCTTCCATAACCCATAAGGTTGACACCACAAAAATTGGAAGAAAAAAGAGCAAAAGGGCTTTATTACAGTTGTGATAGCAAATACACTAAAGGTCATAAGTGTGCTAAGAAGAAATTATTCTACATAGATTGTGAAGAGGAAGAAGAAAAGGAGCTAGAAAGGTCAAAAGAAGAGGATACTCCAAGAACAAAGCCTAAATAAAGAAAAAATGAATCCAACCATATCTTGTAATGCATTGGCTGAAATTACCACTCCTCAAACCATCAAGATAGAAGGACAAATCAAGAAGAAAAAGGTAATAGTGTTGATTGATTCAGGAAGTACCCACAATTTTATTGATTGTAAGGTAGCAAAAGAATTGAATTGCTTCTTATATCCAGCACCAGAGTGTCAAGTGATGGTTGTAAATGGAAGAACAATAAATTGCTCTGGAAAGTGCCATAATATCAAGCTATTGATGGGAGAATATGTATTGACTAGCCCAATGCTGTCCATTCCAATGGGAGGTGTTGATGTTGTACTAGGAGTCCAATGGCTACAATCCTTGGGTACAGTAGCTTTTAATTTTCAAGAACGTTTCATGAAATTTTCTATGGAAGGAAAGGAAGTTGAGTTAAGGGGTATTGCAGGGAAGCCAGAAAAGATAATCAGCTCTAACGGTATGACAAAGCTTCTAAAAAAGGAACAAAGGGGTGTAATTGCACAATTATGTTCACTAGATGTTTCCACATTGGAATCATATATTTCTCTAGATCTCCAAAAAGTATTGAACAATCATTCCAAGGTATTTGAGACTCCCAAAGGTCTCCCACCTATTTGTGATCATGATCATGCTATTCATCTAATTCCAGGAAATGTTCCTCCAAAAATCAGGTTGTACAGATATCCCTATGCCCAAAAGAGTGAAATTAAACGTATGGTTGCAAAACTGCTAGAGGCTGGTATAATTCAACCAATTCAAAGTTCTTTCTCTGCTCCAATAGTATTAGTTCACAAGAAGGATGTATCATGGCACATGTGTCCGGATTATAGGGAGCTCAACAAGCTCACTATTAAAGATAAGTTTCCCATTCCTGTTATTGATGAATTACTGAATGAATTGCATGGATCAAGTTACTTCACCAAGTTGGATCTTCGTTCAGAATATCATCAAATCATAATGAAGACTGAAGACATTCCGAAAACAACATTTATAACTCATGAGGGTCATTATGAATTTTTGGTCATGCCTTTTGGCCTTACCAATGCACCTTCAACATTTCAAGGTTTGATGAATTTCATTTTCAAACCATTCCTTAGAAAAATTGTGTTAGTATTTTTTGATGATAAACTAATATATAGTAAGTCTTGGAAGGATCATGTTGAACATGTTGACAGGGTGCTACAACTATTGGAGGAGAAACAATTATATGCAAAAAGATCCAAATGTTTCTTTGGAGTACAAGAGGTGGAATATATAGGTCATATTTTATCTCATGAAGGAGTTAAGGTAGACCCTAGCAAACTTAAAGCCATTAAGGAATGGAAAATACCTACATCCATAAAGCATATGCAAGGATTTCTTGGGTTGACAGGATATTTTGCAAGTTTGTTAAGAATTATGGGAGAATAGCAACACCTCGAACAACATTATTTAAGAAAGATGCATTTTCATGGACTCCAAAAGCAGCAAAGCCCTTTGAACATCTTAAAGAGGCAATGTGCCAAGCACCGGTCTTAGCTACACCAGACTTCACAAAAACCTTTATTGTGGAATGTGATGCTTCAGGAAATGGAATTGGCACTATTTTAATGCAAGATGAAAGACCCATTTCTTTTGAAAGTCATCCAATCAAGGGAAAGTTTTTACACGAAGCTATTTATGAGAAGGAAACATTGGCAATACGCCAATTTCACTTAAGAAATGGAGATCCTACCTAATGGGAAGACACTTCAAGGTAAAAACAGATCATGATAGCCTTAAATACTTTTTAGAACAAAGATTATCCTCTGAAGAGAAACAAAAGTGGGTCACAAAGATGTTGGGTTATGACTTTGAAATCATCTACAAAAAAGGGAAGCAAAATGTGGTGGCAGATGCACTCTCAAGAAAGGATGAGGATGTGGAAGCATTGTTGTGCTCCATTTCTATTATCCAACCAGATTGGATAAATGAAGCAAGGGAGGAATGGAAGAATGACGAAGAAGTGTGGGCACTTATTCGAGAGTTACAACAAGATTCCAGTACGTTTGATACATTTAGCTGGCAAAATGATTCTTTATGGTACAAATATCGCTTACACCTCTGTAAGAATTCCCAACTAAAACAAAAGATTCTTATGGAATTGCACACTTCTCCCTTAGGAGGGCACTCAGGATTTTTAGAAACTTACCACAGGGTTAAGAAGGAATTTTTTTTGGGACGGCCTTAAATCAGATATTCAAAAGTTTGTGGCGGAATGTTTGGTTTGCCAACAAAATAAAGTTGAAACAATTAAGACCCCGGGTCTTTTACAACCTTTATCCATTCCAAGCCAACGTTGGGAGGAGGTTTCAATGGATTTTATCACAGGTTTACCCAAGTATGAGGGAAAGAGTGTCATCATGGTGGTAGTTGACAGACTTACCAAGTATGCACATTTTTGTGCGTTATCACATCCATTTAAAGCCAGTACAGTATCTACTGCATTTATGGAAACAATTCAAAAGCTACATGGAAACCAAAAGATTATTGTAAGTGAGAAAGATCCCATTTTCACTCGAAATTTTTGGACAGAATTATTTACTTGTCTTGGTACTCAGTTATCTCATAGCTCATCTTATCATCCTCAATCTGATGGGCAAACTGAGATAGTAAACAAATGTTTGGAAGGATATCTTCGTTGCTTTGTATCTGATAAACAGACACAATGGGTAAAATGGTTGCCTCTAGCTGAATGGTGGTATAGCACTTCCTTCCATAAAACAACAAAAATGACCCCATTTATGGCACTTTATGGATATCAGACACCATCCATCACATCATATTTAAGAGAAAATTCTAAGGTTCAAGCAGTGGAACATCACATCAAACATCAAAAATAAGTTCTCCAACTCTTAAAGGATAACCTCGTGTTGGAACATAATAGAATGAAACAACAGGCAGATAAACATCGCAGGGAAAGAAGTTTTGATGTAGGTGATTGGGTATTCCTACGGCTACAACCATATAAGCAAATGTCCCTCAAGCAAGCTAAGAAGGATAATAAATTATCACCAAATTATTATGGTCCATACAAGGTGTTGCAAAAGATTGGTACTATGGCATACAAATTGGAGCTTCCTACAGCTTCTCGATTGCACCCAGTTTTCCATGTTTCATGTTTAAAGAAGGTTATAGGTGACAAGCTCCCAGTTCAAACAATATTGTCAGAACTTAACAAGGAAGGAAAAATTATATTGGAGCCGGAAGAAGTCACAGAAACAAGAACTCGAAAGCTATGAAATCGATCAATTTCGGATTATCTTATCAAGTGGAAGAACTTATTCACTGAAGATTCCACATGGGAGGATGAGAATTTTATATAGAAGCATCTAGAACTACTCAAGTGTTGAGGACAACGCTTTTTTGAAGGAGAGGGGCATGTTGGGTCCCTATAATACTAAGTGATTACCCCATTAAGATTGTAGTTGCACCCCTTAGTAATATTTTTGTGCCCCTATTATCCCCATATTTTTATTACTGTGCCCCATAGAATCCCTCTATTGTTATTTTTGTGGCTTTATATTATTATTGTTAGGTCGGCTGGGTTATATTGTGACTCCTTAGACTCCTATATATAGAAAGGAGGGTTTGTCATTTGTATCATCCAAGAATTGTTCATTTATGTAATGTAAAGGAGGTTTCCCCCTCGAAGAGGCTGAATTCTAAGGCGTTGATCTAGCTTTTCTATCTTTTCTTGAGCTAGTTTCATAACAGTTAGCCTGATATTATGGCACTTTCTAGAGAAATTTATAGTTCCTCCATTTTCAACCATCACTTGACACTTTGGTGATGGATATAGGAAGCAATTCAAGTCCTTGGTTATCTTACAGTGAATAAAATTATGGGTACTACCCGAATCAATCAACACTATTGCATTTTTCTTCTTTTATGTTCTTCTATCTTGAGAGTTTTAGGAGTGTTAATTCCTTCCAATGCACTAGAAGATATGGTCAAATTCATTTATTCTTTCTCTAGGGTTGGTTCCCGGTGTATATCCTCTTATTTTGATCTTTCTTGTCCCTTTTCTTCCTCCTCTTCACAATTTATGTAAAATAATTTCTTCTTGGCACACTTATGAATTTTATTGCATTTTCTATCGTAATTGTAGCAAATCCATTTTTTTCCTTTTTCTTCCAATTGTTGTGGTATCAGCCTTGTAGGTTGTGGAAGGCTGGGAGCAACAACAATTCGATATTTATAGTTGTGAGTGGTAGACTTCCTTGTTTCCATAATTTTTCTTTCAAATTTTCTTGCCACTCTAAATGCCTGCTCTAGTGAATCAAGTTCCCAAGGGTGAACCTCATGTTGGATGTTATCCTTTAAAGTTCCTATGATGAAATAAATCCTATGCTCCTCTAGAATATCATTTACTCTTATATTCAATTTTTGGAAGTCCTCAATGTGCTATGCCATTGAACCCTTTTGTTTGAGTCTGATCAATTTGCTAAAGAATGTGTTTCTCTTTGTATCCTCATAATGTTGTAGCATTTCCTCTATAAGAATTTACCAATTGACAAGTGGTTTATGAGAAAAAATCCATCGCTACCATACAAACTGATTAGGTTCTAAATATAAAGTTGCAGTGTGTACCTTCATGTTTTTTCACATTATGGAGATCAAAATATTTCTCCATCCATAGTGTCCACGTTACGAGATCCTTGCCATCAAAATTCCTCATATCGATATTTGGAATATGGTGGGTATTCAAACCAACATTAGATTCTATTAAATCATGATTAACATTTCTTTTGTTCTCATCATGATTTTCATCTAATACATTTTGGCCATTAGGAAGCAATTCTTGTAGCAACTTTGCCAAACCTTGTTTCAAACCTTCCATGTCTACTTTTAAACCATCCTTCAAACCTTCCATGTATGATTTTAATCCATCCTTCAAACCTTCCATTTTTTATTTTAAACCATTCTTCAAACCATCCATCTTAGCTTCCATTTCATTTTTGGATACTCTTTGCAAGAGCGAAATTTGTTTCACTTGGTCTCATAACTTTGATATATCATGTTGTATTTCTTCCTCTTCTTCATGCATCATAGTAGAGCTTTCTGGTTCCTAAATAGGTGTTTCATTTTCATTTATTTGAGTCAATTTGGAATCAAACAATGATATTTATGCTTTACCATGCCCTTTTGAATCATTAAAAACTGATTTTTCAAACAAAATCTATGCAAAATTTAAAAAATACTCACCTTTTTCTTTCTTTTTAGGAGCTAGATATTGTAGTTGTTGTATCTCTATAATTGAGAGTCTCCAAGATACAAAATTTCTTCCTATAGTATCCCTTTCAGTCTTCTTTTCAAAATAAAAAGTCAGACCAGGATTGGATTCTTCAAGAAAGAGCTATTCCCAATCTCCCATGATGACCTGATTAGAGACTAGTTCAGTAGAGTGAATTTGTAAAGAGTGACACATGTCATTATTTCTATATTTGACCCTAAAATTGATACCCAAAAAACTACAGTTTGTCCTTTTTCCATCAGTTTTTACAAAATTCAAATCCGATGCTCAGAGAGAGAGAGATTTATGATGATTTTCCCTAGGTCACTTGTTTGAGATAAAATTATGGAGCCTGCAAAAATCCTAACTTCCTTAGATCATATCTCCACAAAATATAGCGAGAAAAGATCTGAAATTCGTACACAAAGTTCACCAAGATTTTGGCTCCATGTGGTTAGAATTTCAACTTCTGGAGCTTCGTAGAAATTTTTTTATAGTGAAAATTCCACAATGGCTTGTTTAAAGCATCGAAACCCTAGAATCCAAAGCTATGATGCCAAATTTTATGCAACTAACTCACATAAAGATATATCAATGACTTAAAAGTTATCCTCTTCGAGGGGGAAACCCCCTTTATATTACATAAATGAAAAATTCTTGGATGATACAAATGACAAGACCTTCTTTCTATATATAGGAGTCTAAGGGGTCAAAATATAATAAGAGAATACATAACAATAATAATGTAAGGGCACAAGAATAACAATAGTGGGCTTCAATGGGGCACAATAATAATAATCTAGGGACTACATGGGCACAAAAATAAAAATAATGGGGCTACACTAACAATAACAATAATGGGATACACTAGTAGCAGAGTGACCCAATATAGAAGACCACAATGGATGACAACAAAGGGAAACAAATTTCTGATTTGTTCCTGGGTTCTTAAGAAACCTATGCTACATTTTTGTTTTATCATTTGGAGTATGGGAGGAACTTCTCTAAGTGAGGAGAACTTCAAGATACCTTCGGGGGGCTAGACAGATGAGATTAGCTTTATCTACAGTCCCTTGATAGCCTAGGGAAAATTTTTATCCCTTAGAGTCCTGGAAAGAAGTTATGGAGTGTCCTTTTCTTGTTCCATTTGGTTTTGCAGTGTATTTTCAATTCCCCTTATTGGGTGAAAACAATGTGTGATATGCATAGCATTGAGGTTAAGCCTATCGATTCCATGGAGATCATTGGTTTTTGAACAATTATAGGGTGGAGGTAGTGGTACTCTCAATTCCCTGGAACTCAATGGTTGTTGAATAACTGTAGGGTGGAGGCATTGGTCCTCTCAATTCCTTGGAACTCATTGGTTGTTGAAAAAATGGAGGGAGAAGGTATAAGTCCTCTCAATTCCCTAAATACTTGTTGATTATTGTCTAATTTGTGGGTGGAGGTAAGGTAACCTTTAGAGTCTCTGTTTCGTCCAATAGTTGTTCTACAATTGCTTGAGAAATCCATCTCAGTCTTTGGAATCTGGCTCGGGGATGCTAGTTGTAAGCGAGAACTAGTTGTAGTTATCTATTGTTGGGTGGAGATTCATAGCCCCAAGCTTAGTTTCCAAAATTGTTCCAAGATAAGTGTTCTTATGTATTTGCAATGCTAGTGAATGTAAGATTGCATTTCTAGACTTGATTGATGCATATAACTATATTGACTATTGTTTATTTTCTTACTATTTATATGAATGACTATAAACTGTGCAATGTATTAAGACATCGAAATGGCATGTAGGAATATTTATTTAACCATAGAAATATTAGCATGATAACTTATTTTTATTATGATAAGATGAATTCATCAACAAAACTTGCATTGAAATAGTATAAATGTTACTCTAATTTGTGATTTTATACAAGTAAATTATTCAAGCCTTCATTTATGTGTTCCTGGATGATGGGTCTACACATCCATTTTCCTAGGACTTGGTCCAACATATTTATGTTCTCTATTGCGTATGGCACAACTTCATAATTCGATTTGACTTGATTTGTGCCATTGCATATTCTACAATATGTGTTTCTGTTGTCGATGCATTGATGTTGAATCTTCCAAGGATAGGAGCCATATACTATTTGTTGTCCTAGTGTTTGGATAATGTGGTAAACCTGGCTTAGAAGGCTTGCTACAACCATGGTACTCATCTAGAGTGGAACCTTGCCAATGTTTATTTATATATTGGTCAATTTTGTTAGTAGGTTGTCTCGAAACCTTCCATAAGTTGTTTTGTTCTTGCCTTTCATGCAGGAGAGCATTTATATTTGTATAGATAACCATTGTGAGGTTGTAATATGAACTGAGTTAGAATTGGAGTGTGTGGTATGCATGTTGGATACCCTTCAAGAGTCACAAAACATGTAACAAATGGTACCTAACAAACATATGTGTAGTCCATGTGAGCAATTCTCATCCATAATAAGGAAATGCTAGTAGGCTTCAAATATTATCATTCATGCACCTACAATTATTATTTATGCCTTCAATTAGACCTGAAGGAAGGGATCTCTATTTACCTAAGGAGTTATAATCTCCTTGTGGTCCTTTTGGCACCATATGCCTTATGGTGACTCTTATAGGATCAGAGTAACTTTTAGGTCCTTAAATGAGACTTGTAGAACTATAAGCCAAGACGTGAATGACCTCGATAATCAATTGAAGGCCTTAGGGTCCAGAGATCCTTGAGGGCATAAATGAATATTTCCATTATCAATGTTATTTGCTTCAGACAATGAGAATTTAGAGGGAATATCATAATAAACATCATAATATTTTACTTTTTCGAAATCCTCGTTCAACACTGGACTAGAGTTTGATTACAACAAAAAAAAACCTCACTTTCATAGAGAGTATTAATTAGGAAGGTTCATCAAATGTTTTGATTATGAAGGGTGCTTTCTAAGATTGGCTATGCGGCTCTGCACTGGGTACTTTGTTGGTAGTTTCTGA
Source organism: Pinus tabuliformis (assembly GCA_031772625.1). Taxonomy (NCBI): domain Eukaryota; kingdom Viridiplantae; phylum Streptophyta; class Pinopsida; order Pinales; family Pinaceae; genus Pinus; species Pinus tabuliformis. The sequence goes on from CM062813.1 coordinate 890,282,792, forward strand.
AATTGTTCGAGTTTTATTTTTTAAACTCTTTCCAGTCATTTCCCAAACGAATATGGCTCCCTATAATTCATCCTCAGGATTTTTCAAGCATTCACTTAGGGTTTTCAGGCATTCCCTTAGTCTTGTTTACTCCTTCACAACACATTCTGAGCTACGACGAGGATTGTGGGCAATATTCCATGTCTCGTCATCGGGTACTCTTGCAACTAAATTTGTATTGCCTCTGTATCACCATCTTAATTTCCTGTAAATTATTTTAATTTCTAGTTTTGCTTACAGACCGTTCTGGAGACTCCAGCCCTTATTTACCTCAAAATACAGATAATATTCTGGGTGCTCTTTTGTTGCAACAATTACTCATTATGCTTTTCTTCCTTCCATGAATTTTACTAACAGTAACCCTTGCATACTTTCAGGTTTGATTCACAACCAGATGTTGTTTTAAAGTAGAACCACACTATGTTACCAGGTTCCTTAATAAATCCCCTCTTTTGTTTCATTGTCGCAGGCCCCCCTTTTTGGTGACCATATCCTGACATGTTTCTCGACATTTTCTTGAATTGATTGATTGAGTTAGAGTTGGTGAATAGTTCTATACATGTCGTGTGGTTATTACAAATTATATAAAAAGGCCTTTTATTATATACTTCTTTTGCGATGTCTACAAACACGGTCCATATGCCTTAAACTACTTAAGCTCAATTGGATACTCTCACTTAAGTCTGGATTTTTATGTTAGGGTTTCCTTTGAAAACCCTTGTTGAAAACACTCCAATTTAGAATGTGATGATAGAAACTATGAACCAAATCTAAACCAAGGATGCCAATTGAGAGCTTGAAATCTACTAATAAACTCTTCGGAGGAACTGAATCTCAGTCAATGATCTAGAAAATTTGAATGTCGATGAAGCACGTGCTCTTGAAAAGGCCCAGAAAACACAGATGTTGAGGACCCATGTGCAATGCGATATGATTTAGCAAACCGAAAGGTGAAGGATGCACATGAAGTTGAAAAGAGTATGTTAAAGATAAATGGTGCACTTTGGGGACCTGCCAAACAACTTCAGCACCAGCCTTAAGAGCATCTTTTCCTAATGCAACAAGGGCAGTTGAAAAAGGAGACAAGAGATACCTGTAAAGACAAGAACATGGATCTAAGGAGACTGAAGGGAAGAAAAAAGGCAGTGAGGAGATTGATTTAGTAGAAACTATTACCAAGATGAATATAACCGAATCTAAAAATGATGAAAAAAAAAATCTAGAAACAAAAAACACAAAATGAAGAAATGATGGCACAACTTGAAACACCGATGAGTGTGCATAGTCACCCTTGGTATGAGACAAAGAGAAATATATTTATATTCCCAAATATTTGATATTTATTTCACTTGATTAATTTTAATCTTGAAAGGATATTTAGCCATATATATTATGGCTATGGAACTCAATCTATCAAAATCCTTACCATTTTAGAAATTCCCAAATATTTGATATTTATTTCACTTGATTATTTTTAATCTTGAAAGGATATTTAGCCATATATAATATGGCTATGGAACTAAATTTATCAAAATACTTACCATTTTAGAAATGGAAGTCTCGCTGAAGTTTTTCTAGCTTCTCTCTGTAGCTACATAATTATGAATGAACCCTATTTCCTTGTTTCACAAGCACCCAAGGAAAATTTATATAAAAAGATGTTACAACCCCAAGGTCATTTTGCAACAAGATGTCATGTGGTTCAACTTGGTAACTATGGTACGAAAGTTAGCAATTGATCAAAATTTATTTTCTTGGTTATATGATTATTATATTTCATCTCTTCTTTGTCTAGAAGACAAATTACAATTAGCATGTTTGAAAGACATAAAGTTTAGTTGCAAACTATGGTATGTGCCATTGCAACTACCGTGATAACATTCACATTATTATAGTGCTACTTTGCTTATGCCAATAATCAACATGATTAAATAATGGTGTCTTTCATATGTATGTGTATTTATTAGCACAACTCACTTTTGTTGAGTCTTATTGGAAGCCATTCTTTAGCATGGAAAATCCCTATTTTTTCATAGATAAAGTCCAACTATAGGAGTACCGAGGACGCACATTTTCCATATTAACATCACATCATATCCCACCTTTACACGACAGCATCATACTATCTATGTCAAACTATAGGAAATGTCGCAGTTATCCATAATCACACGTGACTTGTCTTCATAGAGTTTTGAAATTTCAATGGTGAAGCAATTTTATGGTTTGAAAGTTTCAATAAATATTTTTTGTATTAGAGTGGGGATGATTAGAATGGATTGGTTTTTGAAGTTCGCAAGGAGGGGCCATGGTGGGTACATGTAATTAATGTATGAGGCCAATGTGGTTGTGGGGTAGATGCCTACAATATTTGAACTTTTTCCCTTTTCTCTACATTTTGATTGTGCTTATCGATGACTTTTGAAGGCCAATTGGCAGCAGGATTTTTTTTTTAAATGGATAAGATGACATTAGTGGGTGTATATTTTAAGTGTATTGAACATAATTAAATGGGTTTTATTGAATATGTTTTGAGCCTATTTAGCTTGGGTATGAATAAACTCAAATGTTTGATCTTCTTTTATTACACCCAAATAGTTACACCTCAATTCTATGAGAAGCGTCTTGGCTTGATAAGTTTAGATATGTGTATAACAACCTACAATTTCCTTATTATTTGTTTTTAATAGTGTATATGTTAGTTACATAATCTAATGACATAAGTAACCAATCTCTCCCTGATCACTGGTTAGAGCGAGGCTTGAAATCCCCCCAAAACAGAATTAGTTTGCCTACCAAAGGCTTGTTCTAAAGGAAGGTGTATGGGACTTTACTCATCCCTGTGAGTGGGTTATATAGTATCTTATTCTCAGATTCAGAATAAAATTTTAGACAAGGAATTTGTTATGGGTGTAATGCACAAAGAATGCAAGAATTGATCATTCTAAGTGAATAAGGTTAGTAGTATAGAGGTTCATTGCAAGTCTCAAGACTGTATCTCTATTCTAGATGGATTGTCACAGAGTGCATTCATGCAAAACTCTATTGGTTGTTGTCTATATTTCAGTTCTTTTAATTTCAACAAGTAAGAACTCAATCTAAGAACTTCATTATCCATTACATATATATACAAACTTCATCTTTTGAAGCATCAGTGGTTGCATGTTGCGTTAATGTGTGTTTTTGAAATTTGAAGGGTTCCTACATCCATTAAGGCTGAAAATTGGGTTAATGTGGGTTATGGTTGTATTTTGTTTGGTATTGCACATTGCAGGGGAAAATGAGCAGGAGGTATCACCACAACCAAACCCTAGAATTGGTGTAAACTATGGAATAGAAGTGAACAATTTTCCATCACCAAAGCAGGTAGCCAAGGTTATTGGAAACACCATTGTCAATAGAGTCAAGATCTACAACTCATATCACTTTATACTACAAGCATTTTACAACACACACATTGCAGTTGTTGTGAATATTGAAAAAAGGAAAGTGCAGAGGATAAGTGCTAGCCCAACTTTATGCCAAGCTTGGGTGGCTCAGAGGATTTCTCCTTACTACCCTTCAACCTTAATAATTATGATCACCGTAGGGAATGAGGTCCTTACAAATAGTGATGGGTCATTAGACTCTGCTCTAGTGCCTACAATACAAAACATTCATTCTGGTTTGGTTTCTTTATCTTTGGACAATAATATTAAGGTATCTACCCCACATAATATGTATATCCTTTCAAGTTCCTTTCCTCCTTCGGCCTCCACATTTTCTACTAGTTTGCTACCAATTATGAAGCCTCTCCTCAAATTCTTGGATGATATAGGTGCTCCATTTATGTTGAATGCATATCCTTATTTTTCATACAAAGACAATCCCAAAGAAGTTTCATTGGACTATGTGATGTTTGGGTAATCTCTAGGGGTTTCAGATCCAAAAGGGTTCACCTATAACAATATGCTAGATGATTGAATTGATTCCATTTGATTTTCTATGGTTTCTTTGGGTCACAATGACATTATCCTTGTAACTGTTTTTGAGATCAGTTGGCCTTCCAAAGGAGACCGAGATGATATAGGAGTGAATCTTGAGAATTCTAGAAACTATAACACAAGAGTCATCACACATGTTACTTCCAATGAAGTAACTCCAATGAGGCCTAATAAAGTCATAAAGACCTTTATTTTTTCACTTTATAACAACAACTATAAGCCAAGGCCAATAACTAAGAGGAACATTGGGCTACTAAACCCAGATGGTTCAAAAGTATATGATGTATATTTGATTTGTGCTTGGTGTGTATCTCCTCTTCCACCATATTCACCTCCTACAAGTCCATGGGCTAAACCAATTTCTTTATTCTTAGGACCAACGAAAGGTTCAAGGGGAGGCCTTGGTAATGTTTTTTATTACATTGCCAAACCAAGTTCTAGTCCATCTGTTCTTCAAGAGTCTTTGGATTTTTCTTGTGGGTTCGGTGGTGTAGATTGTGCTTCAATTCGTTAGTGTGGAACTTGCTATAATCCAAACACCACTGATGCCCATGCTTAATATGCAATGAATAGTTACTATCATATTCACAATACAAATTACTGGATTTTTGATTTCAAAGGCACTAGTCTGGTCACATTTACTGATCCAAGGATTCTTCCACTCATTTTCTCTTCTAAGGAATGTCTTCCTTTACCATTTCCTTTTTTTTCCTAGCTGCTTGAAACATATGATGCATTATTTGTTTTTGTGCTTCATATTTAATTTGATTCACTACATCAAATTTCCATATATTAGCCATTGGACATGGAATTATTCTTCTATATTCCAATTCATGCACTATAATCACTCATAATGTATAGTTCAAATTATTAAACCAAAATTTCCATGAAGATACAAGCTTGTAGGTCAATAAAATTTCAATACAAATGATTAAAATGAGGGTTTGACTAGTTAGATCTTGTGATATATTGGCTTAGGCTATGGATCTTGTCAATATCCTCAAGAATGAGAATCAAATAAAACTGGAAAGGTGCTTTTAGTAACTCAGTGTTATCCCTCCCTCTTGGATATCAATGACTGTAAAAGCCAATCATTTTTCCAAAACAATGGACTCATTGTAATACTCATTATCTGAACTAGTTGGTAGTTGTGATGGCGTGCTTACAAATGATTTTGTCAGGTTGAGGAATTTTAACAAGTTATCCAAAATGTGATTTTAACCTAATCGTCACATGTATTAGTAGCACCACTGGAGCTTAATCAACATATGTATTTATAGTACCATTGCCTAGATTTGAAATTCAGGAAACTTATTATCATTTCTAATCAATTGGGATCGAAAGTGTAATGAGTTTGAATGAATTGTGCGAATATTTCTAAAGCAATACATCAATTGTGTTATGATATTGGTTCAGGGTAGAATGAGGAATCTCTTTCACCCTTGGGATAAGGGAAACAGGGAACAACGAAGCATGAAATATTTGATTCAGTGGGAGAATAGAAGAGGTTGGTGGAACTTTTATACGTGGGTGAATAATTGGTATCTAATGATAGCACCCCATCTCAACACCTCTCTGAAGCTTAGGAATAGAATAGATATGAATATTCATAGCCCATATCCATTGTGTGTGTTTCTCTTTCAGCCTCGTTGAGGTTTTTCTACTCATGATGGGAATTGTGTCTCTATGAACTCTAAGCAGTGGTGGTAGTTAATGCATTTTATTATTGTTTGGTCTACTTGATAGTTGGGAAATACCCTAACTTGGTTTTGCATAATACTTTCTATATTTATAATGCATAAACTGTGTATTCGTTCTGTCTAATTGTATTTTTGCTTTTGGGTATTGTTGCAAGATATATTTACCGTATTAGCTTATGTTTAACACATTCTTGAAATGGGTAGTACTACCTATATACAATTGTAACCTTAATACAGATTAGGACTTCCATTTTTTCTGGGAAACTAACTATTTAGTTTCACTTTGTTTAACATAGCTTATACTTGAGCTTCTTGTGTATTATCCTCATTTTTTATTAAATGAGCGAATCTACATTGAAATATTGTTTGAATTCTTATTTGTATTTGTTTTAGGCATGCTTATCAGTTGGTTCATTTATTTTTCTTGTCACCCTATCCGTAGTAATCAGGTCCCATGAAGAAGATTGTTTAGTGTGTTTAATTGAAATTTGTGGAGATTCTTTTTTATGTAAATTCCAAGCGGCTAGTTAAATATTTTATCAAATTAAACCATCTAATTAAAATTAATTAATACTGACATGAATTGACTAATATGAATATATTGAATCAAAACTAGTTTTTTGTGATATAACTTAATTGATATGAATCCAATTCAACGATGGGTGGCTTGTTAGGTTGGTGAAATCCTCACTTAGGATACACATTTTATCTTTCCAGAGCATTTGATTTCCTTCTAAATTACATTTGACCAATATTTGTAGCTAACTTGAATTCTAATGAGTACAGTTGTTACTAATTACATCATGTTATTGAATTAAAGTATTTTCATTCACCATGGTCCATAAGAATTGGTTATAAGTCCTAACCAATATATTTTTGAAAAAATCCTTGTTATGGAGGGAATATACAAGGAAAGTGCTTATAAGAATGAACACATGTTAATTAAACAACCATGTAAACCTACTATCTTCTTGTATCTTCATCTCATAGTGTATAGTTGTATTTCATTGGTGTTACAATGTGCAATAGCTATAAAAAAAAGAGAGAGTGAGAATAGTGAATGACAAGTCTTGAACTAAGGGAAAAGTGGTAAGAATGTAAGAATGTTTTCCTAGCATATAAAGGCCTCAAAGGGGTTCAAAGAATGTTACAATGTACATTCCATTAGAAAAACAATTGAGAGTAAGAATAGTGAAAATCAAATCTTGAACTAGGAGAAAAGTAGTAATAATGTTTTCCAAGCATACAATATGTTCAAGGAAAGCCTTCTAGAAAACTATTTATACAACATACATCATTATACATGGAGAATGGTTTATGTTTGGCCTTCCTATTGGGATGTCATATTTTGAGTCGGTCTGGATGCTCCTCATCAATTTTTTTGTTTTTTTATCTAATGCCAAATCAAGCAATAGATAGGGGTTGTAAAGTGTTTCATTTAGTTGACTTGAATATCCATTTTCATTTTCAAGTCAAGTGTCTTCATTGAATTTGACTTAAAATTAAAATTTCCAACGTGTGTTGAATCATATCTTTGATTTTTAAAGAACTATGGTTTGAGATAATAGAACATAGTTAATTAAATTTTAAAAATATTTGGTTAAACCCAACAAAAATGGCTAATTTCGATCAAAATTTGTTGATTTATAGTATGATCTTCCACCTTCTTGTATTCAATGGAAGTCTTCATCGTTGAATCATTCTACATTGGTGAAATGTTTTACTTGATTTGTTATATATATTGTCTATATTTGACCATATTGTTCCCCATAGTGTCAAATCTTGTGTTTGGTGGATTTGTTGATCAATGGTGGAAGCAAGGTCCAATATTAATTCTAGGTGATCTTGATCAATTTTTCCTAATTGTTTGAGCAATATTGAAACATATGGTTTGAGAATTTTGTCATTGAAAAATGCATATTACTACACATTGTTTATAAATGAAAGTGTAAGGTCCATACTAGGGTCTCGAACTAATGTATGAAGTTGTGGAAGTTCCATTACTATTTATACCTTTATTATTGTTAATTGGACTTATTGGTTGGTTGATGCAATCTATTGGATGAATTATTTATCACACTATGTTAATTATTATTCTAATGCTATGTCTTGATGGTATTTTCCTTGTTTGAGTTGCCAATGGAGATGGTTCTTTAAAGACAATGTTATAAAATATTGGGATTAGAAACCCAAACATACTTGGAAAGAATTGAGCCATGGTGTGTTGTGGATAGCCCTTTATGTATTGGGTGCGCATGGTTGTAAATTTAGCATATGCATGGTTGTACATATGTGATATATGGACAATTCTTGATCAATTTTGTTTTTCTCTATGATTAGGGATAGGATTTTTTCAATTCATTGAGTTGGGTGCTAAGCACATATGAGAATATTTCCATAAGTCATTCATTATCATATTTCCACCTAACTGACATCTATAACTAACCTTAATTCTAATAAATGAATAAATTATTAATTACATCATGGTATTCATTTAAAATGTTTTTATCTATCATGTGCACTAGGTACAAATAATTTTTTTTTGACAAACTCCTACCTATAGTGTGATATACTTGTTTGTGAACAATAATTTTCCCTCTTGGGAATTCCATTTGATAAAACTGCATTGATAGAACATGAATTATCAGATGAAAATCCACAGTTCCCTTTTATGATTTCTATTTGATTGAACAATGTTGATAGCTGACATGAATTATTATTTGTATAATAGTTTCTATTATAGCATGTTATCAATTAAAGGTGTTTCCATCATGAGCACTAGTTGTTATCAATTAAAGGTGTTTCCACCAAATATTATAAGCCCTAGGAATAATATTATAAGTCCAAGGGATTATAAACCCCAACATTAATATTATTTTCTATAATTAATATTATAAACCGTAAAATTAATATATCAAACCTAAGATTAATATTATAAACCAAAGATAATAATATTAAACCATAATATTTATATTATAAACCCTAGGATTAATATTATAAACCCTACTATTATAAACCTTAAGATTATAAACCCTAAACCAAATATTATAACCTACAATAAACCCTAAACCTTAAACCCTATGATGATCCGGATTTAAACAGGAACGCAACAAATTACAGAGATAACCATATACACAAAGATGTAGTAGAAATAATGCTTCATTTCATTAATGGAAAATACTGAAATATGCTTACAACCAGAAATGGAAATAAACCAGCTAGGGCAATGGTAGCTTATCTCTGAGAAGAGATGTGATGGCTACATGCCTCTGAACTGTGTTACAATGAGGCTCGAAGGCCTATTTATTGTTGAGAAACAATGGAAAACCCTTAACATTCCAAAACCTAACCCTAGGAGATGAAACGCCAAAACTGTGGGCCCCGTTTGGGGTAAATTGGTACATCAACTTCCCGGGGTCGTAACTTTGGCATATGATCTCTGTTTGACGCGTACAATAGCTCATTAGAACGATATATCTTAGAACTATCATTGTTGGAACGGGCAACATCGGTCCATTTCATGGACCCATGTTGCCCCCGGATTCCCCAAAAAACGTCGTTTAGGGCCTCAAAATAGCTTCGGAAGTTTAGGACCCAAAAGCTGCTAAAAATAGTAAGTTGTGCTACAATTAAGGAAACTGAAAATGCTGAGAAGGACAATGGTGGGGGTCCAGGTGGACTTGGCAGGTGGCCACCAATATCCACCTGGATCATTCCTCCCCCCTTAGGAAGCAATGGTCCCCATTGCGTTGAGCTCCTCCATGGGATGAGGAAACTTTTACTGAACTTGTTCCCTGGTGAGCCACTTGCCCTGCTGAAGGAGTTGGCCTGCTTTGACAACTCGATACAGTTGGATATTCTATTGGCGAGTGTTCTTGATCTGTGTGTCCATGATCCGATCAGTTGCAGCTTGTTCCATGCAATCTGGATTTAATTCTGTGGGTTTGAGCTGTTCTGCAATGTCGAATGTGTCTAGCAATGGTGGAAAGTATGGCCGAAGGCAGTCCACATTGAACACTAGGTGCAGGCCAAGGAATGGGGGAATGCTGAGCTCAAATGCATTGTCTCCCATAGCCTTAGTAATGGTGTAAGGACCATATCGCAGTGGTCTCAATTTTCGATAGGCTCTAGTAAGGCGTTCCTTTTGCAAATGCAACCAGACTTTGTTGCCCACCTGAAACTTGTGTGGCACCCAATGTTGATCATGTCGCTGCTTGTACTTGGCATTTGATTTCTCAAGAATGTCATGGACCTGCTGGTGAATATGTTGGATGCGCTCAATGAAGCTGGTGACCTTATCTGTTTCGGACTGGACATGAGCTGAATTCATGTGAGTGGCTGCAAGTGGCATGGCCACGTCAATGGGGCATAGTGGCTGGAATCCCAAATCCACCTGAAAAGGGCTATGGCAAGTGGAGCTGTGAAGAGCTCGGTTGTAGTTGTGCTGAACATAGGGGAGGCTCTCATCCCATGTGCGTGGATGCTTTGAGTTATACATGCGCAGAATGTGCACAATCATCCTATTGGAAACCTCTGTCTGGACATTAGTTTGAGGATGCAAGGCTGTGGACTTCGTGAGTTTGGTGTCCAGCATTGACCAGAGACTGGACCAAAATGTGATGAGAAACCGACTGTCCCAATCTGAGATGATAGAATGTAGGATCCCAAAGTGCAACCAGACTCGTTCAAAGAAGAGTTTAGCAGTGGCTTCTGCTGTGATATTCTTCTTGCAAACCACCATAACAGCCATCTTCGAGAACCTGTCGACGACCACAAAAACACAGTCATTTCGATGCTTGGTGGAAGGAAGGCCTGGCATGTAATCCATGGAGATGGATTCCCAAGATCGACTAGGGGTAGGCAACGGGGTATAGAGGTCGTGCTTCTTAATGGTCGGTTTGGCAATGGCACAGGCAGTACATGATCTGATGTACTTCCCAACATCCTCTCGAAGATTCGGCCAATAGAAATAATTTTGCAGTACTGCCACTGTTTTCTCGACCCCGAAATGCCCAGCAGCCCGACTGTAGTGTGCTTCCCAAATCATCTTGGCACGCTCGCTTGAAGGAACACAAAGGTGACCGAGGTGGCATAATAGGGCATCCTGGAGGTGAAAATCTGCAACACGCCGACCCTCCAAGAGTGTCTGGTATGTGTGGCCGAATTCTGGGTCGCTCTTGTAGAGAAGTGGCCAATCAGAAGTCTCGTGCCCACAAGAGTTGAGCACGGTGGTTAACGCCATGATCGGTGGTCGACTGAGGCAATCTGCAACATTATTGGTGCTGCCCTTCTTATACTTGATATTCAAGTGGAACTGTTGCAGGTATGTAGACCACTTCTGATGGCGATCATTCTGCAATTTCCCTTGGGTTTGTATGAACTAAAGGGGTCGGTGGTCTGTGTGGATGACCGTTTCCTTCCCCAAAATGTAATGCTTCCATTTTCGGCAGGCCTGTACAATGGAATACATCTCTTTATCATAAGTGGGGTACTTCCGGACTGTGTCTGAAAGTGTTTCACTGTGATATGCCATTGGATGTCCATGTTGAGTAAGGACTGCCCCAATAGCATAGTCAGAGGCATCTGTCTCGACCTCAAATGGTTGTCGTAAATCTGGTAACGCGAGCACTGGTGCCGTGCAAAGGCGATCCTTCAACTCCATGAATTCCTTCTGTTGAGATTCAGACCAAAAGAATCTTGCTTTCGCCCCTCCCTTGGTGACCTGACTCAAGGGCCAAGAAATATGAGAAAACCCCAACAAAACCTGCGGTAGAAGTTGGCAATACCTAGAAAGCTGTGGAGCTCTGTTAGAGTGGTTGGAGAGGGCCAATCCCGAATGACTTTGACCTTGGCTCGATCGACATGCACCCCCTGTTCATCAATGATGCACCCCCTGTTCATCAATTGGCACATAGCTTGTGTTGCCGCAGTGTTTGGAGAACCTGTCGGATGTGGTGGAGGTGCTCTTCCCAACTCTGGCTGAAGATCAGAATGTCATCCAAGTATACTACTACAAAGGAGTTGGTGAATGGCTGCAAGATGTGATCCATTAGCCTCATAAAGGTTGCAGGAGCATTCGTCAATCCAAAAGGCATGACCAACCATTCGAAGAGGCCCTCCTTGGATTTGAAGGCAGTCTTCCACACATCAGAGGGTTCGATTGGTACCTGGTGATATCCTGACTTCAGATCGATCTTGCTGAAATATTTCACCCCCTTTAGTTGGTCTAGGAGGTCATCAATCCACGGGATCGGGTACCTATTACGGATAGTGATCTTGTTCAACGCCCGATAGTCAATACAGAGTCTCCACGTCCCATCCTTCTTCTGTACCAACACGATCGGGCTCCCACAGGGCGATGAACTCGGACGGATGTGACCTTTCTGCAAGAGCTCCTGAATCTGCCTCTTGATTCATTGTTCTCTAGAACGGAGCGCCGATAAATTGGTCCATTGGGTAGCGGCGCACCTGGGGTCAGATCGATGGAGTGCTTGACTTGACAGTGCAAAGGAACCCCTGCCGGGGAGGTGAAGATTTCCTCGTACTCCTCCACAGTCTTGTCCATCTGTAGTTTTCGTGCAGAGGGACCCCATCTGGAGGCCGCAGCCACTATCTTCTTCTTTCCTTGAGGGCGTATCATCAGGAAAACAAACTTCCTGGTTTTGGAAATGATCTTACTGCATTGTTTTGCAGTAATCAAAGAGATGGCGGCAGGTGGTGCTACCTCTGGTATCCTGAACAACTTATTTCCCAATGTAATAATAACAGCAAGGGGTCTTGATTCATACACAGCATGTCGCTTCCACAAGTATGGTTGTCCTAGTAATACATCACAAACTTCAAGGGGAGCAATGTCACACAATACCTCATCCGTGAAGGGCTTGATGTTGTATGGAAGGCGACACTGCTGGCTCAGGCGAAGATCTCGTCCTTGGTGCAGCCACCCAATGGTGTATGGTTGTGGATGTGCTGTGGTCGGTAAGCCCAACCGCTTCACGACCTCTGCCGAAATGAGGTTCTTTTGACTCCCGTTATCAACAATGAACTGTATCGGGGAGCCCTTTACCCACATTTGAGAGTGGAAGAGACGCTCCTCCTCCTCTGGATCTTCGGGTTCATTTTTTTGGATCTTTGCGGTAACAACAGTGGCGCTGGGATCCGCATCAATGATCTGCTTCCCTTTTTCATACCCCTTATCGGGTTCTGACTCAGAGTCAGAACATGCATCTAATTCTGAAACCTTTAGCTCAGCCACCAGTGACTGCTTGGCCCGACACTCACTTGTGTTGTGAGTGGAGCTCTTATGGAACTTGCACCATTTTCCAGTGTCCTTTCTCAGCTTCACAGCGTTGTTCTTTGCTTGCAGCTTCAGCTGGTTGTCTTGGGTTGTCCCGCCTTGGCTTTGTCCTTTGTTCTGTGGTTTCGGGGCACCTTTCCCCTGCTTTGGATTCGTAGATCCAAAATCTCGCTTCTTTTGTTTCAACTTCTGCTCGACCTTGACGGCATATCGGTATGCTGCGCCAAGCGAGGGGATGTTTAGGAATTGTATTTCTTCCTGGATGTACTTGTGCAGGCAGCCACGGTATTTGAGTATCAAATGTTGCTCCGAATCCTTGATACCCAACTTTGTGCGAAGGGTATTGAAAAGATTGGTGAACTCCGGCACGTCTTGGTCCCTTCCCTGCCGCAGCGTGGTCCACTTTATGTATTCATCCTCATAGCTTCCAACAGGGTAGTACTGCTCCTTGACGGCATCCCGGAACGAATCCCAGGTGGGTGCAGCTGAAAATAGTGAGCCAGTACTTTCATCCTTCTATTCGCAGTAGGTTTCCCACTAGTCCTTGACGTGGGGGGCTGCTTTGAGAAGAGCAAAAACAATCCTTTCCCGACTCGAAAAATCATGAACAGAAAAATAACCCTCTAGCAGATTTAACCATTTATCTACGACATCTATGTCTATCTGACCCTCGAATATGGGGATTTAAAAATTAACTTGTACCTTAAAGGGTGTGGCGTTTCCAGAGTAGCTGCTGGAAGCCGATGCGTTGCTTCTGGGTAGCCGCTGAAGGATCTGGGCAAATTTGTCCATCATCGCGTTCCGTTGTCGCTCGAGGGCTTCTTCAAGCAAGAATTTGATGGGATCTCCTGCCCCCTCGTCTTTCTTCTCGTCCGCCATGGGAGGCCGTCGGGATTTGCGAGGCTGGTCTTGCAAAGGTTCAACCAGTTCAAACCCTAGCTCCTTATATCCCGACCTTGTTGGGGACATGCACAGAAAAACAGAGAAAAAGCAGACCGCTCTGATACCACTGATCCGGATTTAAACAGGAACACAACAAATTACAGAGATAACCATATACACAAAGATGCAACGGAAATAATGCTTCATTTCATTAATGGAAAATACTGAAATATGCTTACAACCAGAAATGGAAATAAACCAGCTAGGGCGATGGTAGCTTATCTCTGAGAAGAGATGTGATGGCTACATGCCTCTGAACTGTGTTACAATGAGACTCGAAGGCCTATTTATTGTTGAGAAACAATGGAAAACCCTTAACATTCCAAAACCTAACCCTAGGAGATGAAATGCCAAAACTGTGGGCCTCGTTTGGGGTAAATTGGTACATCAACTTCCCGGGGTCGTAACTTTGGCATATCATCTCCGTTTGACGCGTACAATAGCTCATTAGAAATATCTATCCGAGCACTATCATTGTTGGAATGGGCAACATCGATCCATTCCATGGACCCATGTTGCCCCCGGATTCCCCAAAAAACGTCGTTTAAGGCCTCAAAACGGCTCCGGAAGTTCAGGATCCGAAAGACTGCTAAAAATAGTAAGTTGTGCTACAATTAAGGAAACTAAAAATGCTGAGAAGGACAATGGTGGGGGTCTAGGTGGACTTTGCAGGTGGCCACCAATATCAACCTGGATCATATGATTATAAACCATAAACCCAATATTATAAAGCACAATAAACACTAAACCCTAAACCTAATATTATAAAGAAGAATATTAAAACATAATATATTCAATGTCATACTGAAACATTTAATAAATTGTAATGTAATATATCATTGTGACAATGTCTATCACGTTGTTTATCCAATTGCGATGATGCTTATGACACTTCGATGTTGCTTATCATAGTGCGACGTTTCTTGTCCCATGGTTGACCACAGTTGATTATGGTTGAACATGTTTGATCATGGTTGACATTGATTGACCATAATTAACCATGACTGACCATATGTAACCATGACTAACTAAAGATTACTATGGTTGACCATGATTAAACTTAGTTGATCAAGGTTTACCATATTCAACCATAGAGACTTTGATCACGGTTGATAATGGTTATGACTATCGTTGACCAAAGGTGACCACAACCCAAGGGATTAACATTATAAACCCAAGGGATTAATAAACATAATCGATTAATATTATAAACCCTAGGGGTAAATATTATAAACACAAGGGATCAAAATATCAAACCTAACGTTAATATTATAAACACTAAAATTATACACCCTAATATATTATACATAGTAGAGATTAATATTATAAACCCAAGGAACTATTGATATTATAAACCAAAGGGGTTAATAAACCCAGTGGAATAATATTAAACCGTATGATTTATATTATAAACCCAAGGGATTATAAACCCTAGGATTAATATTATAAACCCTAAACCCAATATTATAAACAAGAATATTAAAATCTAATTTATTTAATGTCACAATGTGGCATTGAATAAGTTACAATGTAATATATCATTGCGACTGATTATCACACTGCTTATCGCATTGTGACAATTCTTGTCAAATTATGATGTTTAATAGATTTATGTACCATTCCAACGCCACAATATTAAACCCTAATACTATACCAAATATTATAAACCCACGCTTTATATTATAAGTCCAAGGGATTATAAACCCCAAAATTAATATTAATTTCTAGAATTAATACTATAAACCGTAAAATTAATATATCAAACCTAAGATTAATATTATAAACCCAAGAGAATAATATTAAACCATAGGATTTATATTATAAACCCTAGGATTAATATTATAAACCCTGCCATTATAGACCTTAAGATTATAAACCCTAAACCAAATATTATAACCTACAATAAATCCTAAACCCTATGATTATAAACCATAGACCCAATATTATAAACCCATAATAAACCCTAAACCCAATATTATAAAGAATAATATTAAAACATAATATATTCAATGTCACAATGAAACATTGAATACATTGCAATGCAATATATCATTGTGACAATGTCTGTCATGTTGCTTATCAAATTGCGATGATGCTTACCACACTTCGATGTTGCTTGTCACATTGTGACATTTCTTGTCCCATGGTTGACCACGATTGATTATGGTTGAACATGTTTGATCATGATTGACATTGATTGACCATAGTTAACCATGACTAACCATATCTAACCATGGTTGACCAAATATTACCATGATTGACCAAAGATTAACATGATTAAATGTGGTTGATCAAGGTTTACCATTTTCAACCATAAAGACATTGATCATGGTTGATGTGACTATGGTTTACCAAAGGTGACCACAAGATTGTCACCATGGTCGTGACTAAGGTTGGCCAGATATGAGAATGATAGACTATGGTTGAACTAGGTTTCGCACGGTTGAAAATGATTGTCCATGGTTTGATATATTTAGGCATGGTCAACCATACTTTTCTATGATAAAATATGGTTATCCAATTTTACAGTGGTTGACCACGTTCAAACATAGAGAGTGTTAACACCCAGGTTGTTCCCTATGACTCCCAAGGGAATACGGCCGGGGTAACCACTAACCAATCTTTGGATCACTGTTTCTAGCCAAACTGTGATCAGAGAGGGCTCTCTCTTTATGATTTGTAACTGTTTATGACAGGGTTTTAGGCTAGCTATTATGCACTGGTTTTGTTTATGTTTTGGTTGATGAAAATCCTTTTAGACTCTAGTGATGTAGTTTTCAGAGAGGTTGAGTACCATTGGGCAATGGAGTCTGTGGCTATATGTGTTTGAAATTTTGAGATAAAAGATGGAACTTACAGGGCCATTTGAGTGTTTAATAGAACAGATTTTTGATTAAATGACTGGAAACAGGTAACACAAACAGTGAAAGCATTTAAGAATTTTCACTTATTGTCTATATATTTCCAACAGACAACTTTAAGAGGAGAAAGACGGAGGCCTCAGGGGCAAAATTGAATCCCTGAGAATGCCTGTCACAGTAAAAGACACAGTTTTGAAATGCAGCAATTAAGAATTACAATTCTGTCACTGTATCTGAGGAAAACATGTATAATAGCTCAGTTTGAGTCCAGGGTAAACATGGTTAAGTCCTGGAACTATCCTTTCACCTTGCTATCAAGTGTAAAACATTTGAACAACAAAAGAGAACAAAAGACTCGAAAAACATATAACAAAGAGATTTGAGAATACTTATTGTTTTATGCAACACCCTGGAATCCTGTAACCTTCATCTTTCACCACAATACATCAAAGAACACCAAGCCTTGGAAATTCCATCCTTCCTTTGTATTACTTCTCTGAAAATATTACAACGAGCGAGAGCTCTTCAAAAGAAAATTGCAACAACCCCTTCAACTGCTGTGAAGGGTGAATATATACTTGCGGTGATTTACAAAATATCTGAGTTCTGAGTTCTCCCAGATTTTACATTCTTACCAACTACTTTAGATATTATGATCAAAATTTAATGCAGCATTGATTACAGAGTACAGGCATTTTAATGCTCTGTCAGAAGATATTTTAGCCTTTGGAGACAGCTAAGTCGGTCGAGATATTCTGAATAAATGCTGGAAGATCTGTCTTTAAGGCTTTGTACGCTGTATCCTGGACTTGTCACCTGTGATTGTGACTGTTGCTTGTGGTGAGTCAATGGTCCTGCTGAGTTGGCTCAGCCTCTGCCTCTTCTCTGTAGATATCTTTCTTCAAAATTGTGCCTGCGCATGTATGCTCATTTGCCTGGAGAATTGGCGCTACTGATTCTGGCCTGACAAAACTGTCTGTGTCAAATTTCTCCAGGCATCCTGTGTGGGCAGTTGGTGTGCTAAGATTGCCCCTAGAGTTTCATCTGCTTCTGTGAATTTGAAGAAGTTAGGTGGTGTATCAAACAGATGGTCAACTTCATTCATGAGGAAAAACAGGTTCTCCACTCTGTCATACATTCTCTGCCCGGTGGCTGGCCCTGGTTCTGCTGAAGTGCTGGGCGGTTGTGCAATCTCTGCTACTGCCTGGGCATCAATTCTCTTATTGTAATTGTCCAGGGTGAGCAGTCTTCCTACACTGCTTAAAATGCTGGGGAGGCCTCTGTTTTGTAGTGCCACGAACTTTTCCAGGAATCTGTTGATTTCAGTTTGCATATCCTGTGTCCTCCTCTCCAGTGTTCCAACCAGGTTCCTCAATGTTATGACTCTCTTGGCTACAGCAATTGTTTCTGTCCTGTTGGTGATTCCCATGACAGCTAATTGAGAGCTAGTCTTATAGTTCAGAGTATTGATTATCCTAGTAGCAGCTTCTGGCATGTGTCCAAGGCTTGCCCTGGCCCTCTGTATTTCTCTGTTTGCTTTAGTGATGAGCACCATTTGCTCATCCATGGTCTCAATATATTGCCACTGGTTGGCAATGGACCGCCCAATGTTGCTCCATAGCACTGCTTTCATTTCAGCTGTCACCTTTTCTAGTGCAAGCTCTTTCTCTAGTTCAGCAATTCTCCTCTTAAGAGCTTTTACCTCTCTCTCCTTGGCTGCTTCATTCTGTTTGCTCTTGTCAAACTTTTCATTTACCTTAGCCAAGGTTTTCTTAAGTTCATCCAGTTCTTTCATTTGAGATTCCATGGCTTGGATCTCAGCTTGCAGCTTTTGCATGTCTAAACTAGTAGCCTGTTCCGATGTTGTAGTTGTTGTTGCGGTGGATGGCGCTGTAGTTGGTGCTATAGCTTCTGTTTGCTGAGGAGGAGGAGCGGTCTTTGGAGGGATTTCCTCAAGATTTATTATCACAGGAGGAGGCTGGGAGGGTTGGCCCCCTTCTCTTTGCTTCAGTGTTTCTTGTAGTGCTGCCTTTGCAGCTTCAGTTTGTCCTAGCTGGTCTTGAGTCCTAACCAGCTCTTTGTATAGGGATACCAGCAGATCTGTAGCATCCTTCTCTTGCCTTTGCTGGGCAACTTCATCTGTTTGTGGATGGATGGTGGCCGGGAGTTTGATTTTCTTTCTTAGGGCTGCCATGTCTGCATCCCTTATCTTCAGAAGTTCCTGGATGCCTTTGACATCTTTAGGATCATGCCCTATCTCTATAATTACCTCTTCCAAGGACTTGATCCTATTGTCCTTGGCTTGTGATGATGCTCTTTCTAATTCCAGCTGAGAAGCTGTGTTATCCAGGCTGCTCTTTAGTTTATAATTCTCCAATGTCTCATCTGCCAGGGAGGCATACACCATTTCACCAGTTTGTTTATGTAATTCAATCTTGTCCATAGGGTGTATGTCTTTGGCAAGAACCTCCATGTTGGTTCTTAGATAGTCCGAGGTGGACTGAGGTTGCAAAGTTGTGGGCATGAAGTGGCTCATTACCATTTTGCCTTCGCTCACATCGAAAGCAGACATGAGTCTCTGCTGGTTGCTAGGAGCTAGGTTTAACAAGTGATCATACAGCTGCACTTTTATGAGATCACTCCTCCTTTTGATGTCAATGAATTGCTGCTTTATACTTGACTGCCCCTTTCTATGTTGACCGGAGGAGCTGACCTCTCCACCCATAGTCATGTCATGTCCACGCTGAGATGAGCTGGCCGAAAGTTCTCCACTGGGTGGGCCCATGCCCATGGCTTGCCTTACTGCTATGTCCTCCTCTTGGGAGTCATTCAGTCTTTGTCTCTTCTCTCCTCTGATGAAGGATGAGGTGTGGGGGGTCTCTCTCTCCCTTTTCCTAGTCACATCCTCCTTCTGTGGTGTTTGGAGGACTGAGGTGTCTACATTGGTGTCTGTGCTGGGAGGCACCTTTGTTTGGGGCTGCTGCTCAGTGTTACTAGGTTGATCTGTCCCCTTTTCCTGCTGCAAGGGCTGTTGTTCACTGGACTGTGCTTTTTCTTGTTGCTGCCCCAGTTCTTACTGTTCCATTTCTTCTTGCTGCTGTAGCAAGGTGTCAACTTGTTCCTCTGTCAATACAGGTGGCTGTTCCACCTGTTTACCTTTGTCTTTGCCTGCTGCCTGGGATGTCTTGTCAGTAGTTTGCTGCTGTGCTGCTGAAGATCTAGCAGCTGTTCCAATTTGCTTTCTGTAGGAGGTGGGCACCTGTCCACAAGTTTCCAAGTCAGTTTCTTTTTGCACATTCCTAGCTTCTTTCTCAAGTAGTTCTACCTCAGTGAGTTGTTCTACTAGTGTACCCTCTTCCCACTCTAGTGCATTGGCATACTTTTCAATTTCAGGTTGTCTTTTATGCGCATAGTTGCCCAGTCTGTATCTAATTCTCCTGAGGGAGATAGTATGATTGGGGTCATAAGGAATCCACTCAAAACTGGTCTGCAATCTGAGGCCTTCCAGGATGCTGTGTGCCTCTTTCCACCCTTCCTCTTTCTTGTTATACAGGAAGGAACCTAGCTGACTTCTTACCTTCAATTGTGATTTCTTGTTTCTACTCTGAAAGTGAAGGTAATCTGAGTTCCCAAACTGCCTGAAATACTCTAAGGCAAAAAGCCTCATGGGGACATACCTTGGCAACCTAAATGGGTTCAATTCACAGCCATATATCCTAATGACTGTGTGGTTCTGGTAGAAGTACCAGTTGCCAATATTGTAAGATTTGTTCAAATGTAGAATCCTCTTCATTTCATCGGTTAATCTAGGAGGAGGAGTACCTTGCAGTGCTGTTAGGGCTGGATGAACAAATAAATCAATAAACTCACAGTATGTATAGGGTGATACTGAGGTAGAATGAAAAACAGAGGTCCAGAAAACAACTGATCTTGGGATTCCTTGGGCATTGAGTGGCCTCAAAGGAACAGAGAAGGTAGCTGGCTGGTAGAAAAGGAATAAATGATATATATAGGAGCTGTACCTGAACAGTCTCTCCCTTTTCAAATTCATGAACTGCTCATGGATTTTCTCTGCTATGTAAGTTGCATAATCATACTGCACAGCTGGAGGCTTACCAGGGGCAAATATGGACAGCATTTCCATTATGCTTTCATCTACATCTTCCAACCCCCTGAATCCTAGGACATAGCCAATTAGATCCACCAACATCCTGCCCAACTCATTTAGATAGTGGTACCCAATAGGAGGGGTTCTGACTGTTTCAGAGCCTGGTGTGACAAACAGTTGGTTAATTTTGACAATCTGGTCACTGGACAGCTTGATCCCTGTGTTAATCAGATTCTGCATTGACAGAGGGGTCAATTTCTTGGCTGTATTGAAGCACAGCATCTGGTTTATGCTCTCTGGGGTGATCTGGAACAGGACTAGGCCTGTGGGACTCATGACTGCTCTTTGGCTGGGGTCATAGCATTCCTGGCAGCTATAAATAAGCTCTGGCATTGGATTGACTTGGGGAAGGTTGTATATGGGCAAATTTGACTCCCAAATCCCCAAGATATCTGCCCCACTGAGGTGCTGGGCTCTTAATTCATTCAACATTAGCACATTGTACTTGGTTCCCATGGGGAACCAATCCAGCATTTGGTAGTCCATGTCCCCCAGGGCTTTCCATGCTAATTCCTGGTGAGGGGCATTGATGGGCTTAATATTCAGTGCAATAGGGGTCTCCATAGCTCTTCAAGTTGCAATAATTGTAGGTAGACAGGTGGGATGGTAAAACACAGTCTGGAGGCAGTTTTCTGTGGAAACAGTTGAGGTTTTGAGTATTCAAGGGGAATTCTCTCAATAGCAATTGAAATACTACTGGAGTCTAGTGACAGAACTTCTCTGTGGCCTAACTGAACTCTCCAATCGGGTGAATTATGTCTATTAGGAGCTCTGCCGGGAAAACGCAGAATTACAGAGGTTTTATGAGGATTGCAGGTTTCTAAAGCTCTGCAGGTACTTCTTGGCCCTCACAATGACAATGGTGGATGAACAAATGGAAATGAACGGTGCAAATATCGTTTTTATGGTTCTATTATCCCTCTGAGCAATTTTAAGCTTAATGAAGGTCGTATGGAGGGCGAGACGGTCTAAATACCTGTAATTCGACGAGCAGAGGTTGAAACACAGGTGCACAGTTGCTGTTTGAGGAGGTCGCCCGGGCTAATTGACTGGTTGGCGAAAATTTGAGTTCAAACGGTCATGCAGAGCATTCAGCAGAAATCACAGTGAAAATGGTAAAAACACGGGAAAATTGGTAAATATGGGTTATTTTATCAATTTGGCGCTTTTTTCTGCTGACGTCAGCATGACGTCATTGGTGGGTCATGGTGAGGTGACGTCAGTTGACGTCATCGGGCGACGTGGCAGTGGGTGACTGGTCAAGGGGCGGCGAGGTGGGAGTCCAGTCAGCAGTGAGGTGGACCCATACGAGAGGCAGGTACGAGCAGGCAATGACGTGGCGGCGAGTCAGCGGCGGGTAGGTGGCGGTCAAACTGCAGCGGTCACGGTTAAGGCCTTAACCGCCGCGGTTTCTTGGGGCGGTTTAGGTACGGCGCAGAGGCTGTCAGAGCGGGCTCCGAGATGGTCCATCGGTTGACGCGTGGAGGAGGCGTGACAAGGCGCAACGTCACTTTCCCGGAGGTTAACGTGCCGCCACAGGAAGCGCTCCGATATTGATGTGGGCCGTCGGATCTGATGGGCTTGATCCGACGGCTGGCGGAGGAGAAAAAAGGCGCGTTTGATAGTGCGGGCGGAAAAATCAAACTTTGTGGGTTTTATGGGTTTTTTCAAATGTTTTGATTAACCAACCATGCGGTAGGATTGGGAAACGTGCCAGAGGCGGGTATTAGCCTTTGCAAAGGTTTTATATGCCAAAGGGGTTTGGAGAGGGGTTTTATCAGTGCAGAGGTGATTTGAGGGCAAATTGACTTGCAGCAAAGGGGAAATAGGGTGGAATAGGTTCACCAAAGTGGCCAGATGCCATTTTGGTCCCTTTTGAACAATACACGGCTATTATGCCTAGGGGAGGGAATATACATAAGATTTGGGGTTTTATACACCTTAGTGTTAATAATATTAGGGGTGGGGGTAAGATAAGGGAGGTTATATAGTAGAATTAGGAGTTAATATGAATGAAGGAGGGGAATTAGAAAGGGGGTGTTAGTGATGGACTAGAGAGGGAAAGAAAAGAAGTTAGTGATGCTCTTTGCTGTGAGTTCATGGAATTCACCACTTTGTTTGCTGATAGATTTATTGCCTTGGCAAGAGACCTATTGATGCCTGTGTAATGGTGATCATATTCTTTCTGCAACCACAACTGCCTACCCAACTATTTGCCTAGCATTTTTTGTTTCTTCTTGGAGGGGCACTTGGACTTGCAACCCTCAATTGCCTTTTCTTTTCTTTGGCTTTTTCCTTTTCTCTCTATCTACTTCTACCCTTATGTCTTCCAAGGTCCCAGATTAAACTTTTGGGAACCTTTGCTTCTCTACCTGAACTACTTGTCTGCCAAGATTAAGCTGTTTGGACAGACCTCTTTCTCTATTCTACAACTCAAAATTGAAACATGGCATGATCCAGATTAGACTGTTGAATCATCCACAAAATTTGAAATAAGGTCCTCAATACTTGAAACACTTTACCCAGCTCTTGCTTTCTAGGAAATATGGGATCTTTGGGATACCAGAGCAGAGCATATTTGGCTTTTCTCTTGCCAATCATGAAATATGAAACCTATTACTATAGGTATCCAACAGTGGCTCCACATGGGGATGGTTTTTCTTTTGAAAGACCAAGAACAGCAGGTCAGATTGCCTTATTCCTTGACTGCCCATCTTTGTCTTTGAAATCTGCTGCATGAATGTGTCAAAATAGTGTGCCTTTCTTGGAGAACCTCTGATTCTATCTGCCTGTTGCTGCTAGGTGCAGCATTTGGGAAAACCTCTTTATACAATTTAAATCAGAAAGGAATATGTACAACTGCATATATACAATGAACCTCTGAATTTCTATCATAGTGAACAGTCAAAATAGTGCTTCAGCATCCTGCCATTGACAGGGCCTTCATCCAGTTCAGTTACAGTCAAACTTTTTAGGAAGTAGGTGTTATTACCTTGTACTGCTTGGACAGCAAATGGTCCTTTCCATAAAGAATCAAACTTCCCATGTTTTCCTTTCTCTTCTCTTCTTGCATCCCACTTTAAAACTTTGTCCCCTACATTGAAATCTTCTGCTTTAGTTCTTCTATCAAAGGCCTTTTTCAGTTTCTCTTGTAGTATCTGCACTCTGCTGAAAACTTGTTCTCTGGTCTGCTGTAGACAAATTATCTGGTTAATCCTTCTTTGCATGTCATTGGGCTCTGCTTGGCTTTCTTGTAGAAGTTTCATAACCGGCACTCCTAGTGATGAAGGAAATCTGGCCTCTAATCCATAGACTAACTCATATGGGCTGGTCCCAATTGATCTTTTAGTGGTTAATCTGTCTGCCCATAAAGCATTTACTAGTTTCTTATGCCAGTTCTTTTTGTTCTCTTCCAGCACTTTCTTTATGATGTTTATCAGGCTTTTGTTTGATGATTCAGCAAGGCCATTTCCTTGAGGATAGTAAGCTGTAGAATGGCCCAAAGTAATGTGAAATTTATGGCAGAAGTTCACCATCTTCTTGGATCTGAAGGCAGCAGCATTGTCTGTTATTATCTTGTCTGGGCAGCCAAATCTAGCCAGTATATTGTTTTCCAAAAATTGAATGATTACTGAATCATTTGCTTGTCTGCATGGGACAGCTTCAATCCACTTGGTGAAGTAGTCTGTTGCTGTCAAGATCCATCTGTGTTGTCCTGAAGATGAGGGATGAATTTCTCCAATGAAATCCAAGCCCCATTGTTGAAAAGGTCTCTCTGTTGCAATGGGCCTCAAAGGAAGTGGCAGCAACTGTCTTTTGCCTTCAAACAGTTGGCACTTGTGGCATGATGTTGTGAATTTCTTCATATCAGAAACATAGTGGGCCAGTAATAACCAGCCCTTAATATCTTGTCTACAGTGGACTTCCAGTACAAATGTCCACCACAGTCTCCAGCATGGAATTCTTGCATGATATTGTCAGTTTCACTCTCAAGAAGACAGTGCAGCAAAATACCTTCATGGTTTTTCCAGAGTAGATTCTCATCTATCACACAAAATTTAGATGTTTTCATTTTTAGGAACCTAGACTTAGTTCTGGACAGTCCTGGGGGAGCACACAGGTTTTGTAACACATAACAGATATCAGAGTACCATGGAGATTGTTCAAAGGCTACATTGATCTTTGGAGTCGCCAGCTCTGTTTCACTGTCCAGTTGGTTGATATCTAAGGCTTGGAAATTTGCTTCTGTCATTAACTTGGCCAAACCTTGCCCTTTTATCAGCTTTGTAGGCTTTATTTCAATGTCAAATTCAAGTATATTTGCAATCCATTTTCCTCTTCTTCCCTCTAAGTTTTCTTGTGTGAGGATGTCTTTGACAATAGGACTTGGTACATAAGCCACAACATGGGAGTAAAGGATGTAAATCCTAAAGTCTTTGATAGCTTTGATTAAGGCATAGGCTTGTTTCTCCATTATTTGGTACTTTAGAGGAGCATCTCTAAGAGCTCTGCTGAAAAAAGCAATGGGCTTTTCATTCCCTTGGTCATCTTTCTGTAATAAAACAGCAGCAATAGTATGTTGGGAGGCAAAGGAGAAAATGATAAAGTCTCTGTCAAACTGAGGGTTAGTTAACACTGGGGTTTGAGTCAAAGCCAATTTTATACTTTCAAAAGCTTGTTTTGCTTCAACAGTCCATTTGACCTTTGAATCTTTCTTTAGCATATTGTTTAGTAATCTGATTAACTCTGCTAAATTTGGGATAAACCTTCTCAAAAAGTTGATTTTTCCTAAGAATCCTTGCAGCTCCTTGATATTCCTTGGGTGAGGCATTTGTAGGATAGCTTGTATCCTATCTGGATCAATTCTTATGCCATCTTTCGAAATGATGTGTCCTAAAAGTTTCCCTTCTTCCAAGCCAAATAATGACTTCTTGGGGTTTAAGGAAATACCATATTTCCTGCATGTTATGAAGATTTGTCTTAAATGTTTCAAGTGTTCTTGGTCAGATTTTGAAAAGGGTGTAAGATCATCTAAGTAAATGACCAAGAAATCATGAATTTGCTTTGCAAAAGCAATGTCCATTGCTCTCTGAAATGTTGCCCCTGCATTTTTCAATCCAAAGGGCATCTTCACATACTTGAAAGTGCCCCATGGGGTAGTAAATGCAGTTTTGTCTTGATCATCAGGGTGTACCAGGATTTGATTGAAGCCTGAGAAACCATCCAACAATGATATCCTTGAGGCTCCTACTACTCTTTGAAGGATGTGGTCCATTTTGGGCAAGGGGTAGTTGTCTTTGAGTGACACTAGGTTCAAATTCCTTAAGTCTACACAAAGTCTAATCTCACCAGTTTTCTTTCTTGTAGGGACCAAATTTGAAATCCATTCAGAAAACCTGATTGGTGCTATGATACCAGCTTTGAACATTTTTTGTAATTCCTTTTCAATGGAAGGAAGAAGCACAGGATTGATTCTTCTCAATTTCTGTTTGAATGGTTTTTGATTAGGCTTGAGGGGAATGGTGTGCTGGATAACAGAGGTATCATAAGACTTCAAGTCCTCATAACCCCAGGCAAAGACATCTTGGAACTCTTTAAAGAGATCAATATATTTGGGTTTTTGATCAGGGGGCAAAGCAGCAGATAGCTTTATTATTTTAGGCTTGTCAGTGGTACCAATGTTACATTCTTCAATTGTTGCATCTAATGGCTGCATCTTTGGTTTCCTGGGGACATCATTTGAGTCAAAAATATCCTCTAGTGGGGTAAGGCCTGCTGGAAGAAGATTGTCTTTGAGTTGTATGATTTCATCTTCAGCGTTGCTCAGCTCTTCACAGTCAATTTGGTGAATTTGCTGAATGTTTTCTTTGTTGAAAATGGTTGGACTGAGTAATTGTTTTGCTGTCCTAGGTGACATTGGGTGAGCAGATTGTTGAAACTGTAATTGTGATTGACTTGCTCCATCAACTATTTGAGATTGACTTGCTGTCTCAAGGTCAATATTTAATCCTGTAAACTCTTGTTGCAAGGTTAAAAAGTTGTTTATTTGCATGTCATTCTCAAATACTTGCCACTCTTTGACATTGTTTGGAATAGAAGGCCTATATTTGACCTCTGCTGTGAAACAATTGTTGGGTTGTAGTGGGAATTTGAAGGTGCTGGCAAATGTTGCCAAGCTATGTGCATGGAGATTGTGGCCCCTTGGAATCTTTGTGATAACAAACTCGGAGAAAGTCTCTAGTATTTCAATTACAGCAGACCTATAGGACCTCAGCCTTTTGTCATTGGTGACAAAATTCCCTTTTACTTGTTGAATTACTAGATCAGAGTCCCCCATGATTGAGAGGCTATGTGCTTGTAATGATTTTGCAATCTTGAGGCCTAGTAGCAGAGCTTCATATTCTGCCATGTTGTTAGTGCATTTAAAGTTCAATCTATAAGCCCGGCCTTCTGCACAGCCTTTCTCTTTGTTATGTATCCATACTCCAGCTCCTGCCCCTAACTTGTTAACTGAGCCATCAAACTCTAGGATCCACCAGATGCCTTGCTGGTCAGGAGATTTCAAATTCTGTTCATGGGATGGCAATGTGAGCATGAGTTGAGGTTTCCTTTCCCATTTGTCTCCTAAGATAATTTCATCATTTGTTTGACAATCTTTGACAACTAGAGGAGGGTTAATGGGTATTGTTGGCCTAATTGAAATTTGGCAGGTGCTACTTGTTTGATCACTGTTTTGTTCTTGTATGAGTGTTTCGGTCTTAATGTCATTGTTTGAGAAGCTTGCGCTGTCATTGAAAAGGATGAAGGAGTCTATGTCTGAATGGACAGCATATATTGGGAAATTTTGAGGCTTTTCTTCACTGCTGACCATATATTTCATGAGTGTTTCCCTATAAAGTCTTTTTGGTTGCCCAAAGACAGAAATGGTTGCATATGACATATCTAATTGCAGGGAGCCTTGGAGTTTCGCTCCCCATGATCTTGATAAGAGCATCCCATATTTGGGTGGGATATCAGCAACAACAACATCCATTAAAATGGTTTTGTTGGGAAATTGAACCAAGGACACACATAAATCCTTAATTAGGCCCAAGCATTTGACTTGACTAGAATCAAAAGAAAACAGGTCTTTGTATGGTCTTGTGATGTCTAAGTTTAACCTTTCCATGACCGCTTTTGGCATAAGGTTGTGAGAGGCACCTGAGTCAAACATTGCATTATGCAGTATTTTATCATGAATATGCAAGCTGACATAAAAAGGTAAAACCCCTGTGACTACTGTCTTTCCATCTACCTCTGGGCCAAACAGTAATTCTGGAGTGTCATCTAACACATTTACATCATCTTTGCTGTTGGTGAGCTGAAGGGATTTTTTGATCTGTTGTTTGTATATGTCATGCTTGGCTAGCTCTGAAAGGGGAATTGCTACCTTTAACTTGCCAATCTCTGTTCCTAGGTCAAAGGGTTTATCCACCTGAATTTTAGAGTCACGGATAGCAGTCCTTTCTCTGTTCATTGAATCTTCTTGTTGGATTTCATCTTGATTTTGGAACCTGCCCCTTATATTGATGTCTTGAGGGGTAATGTTCGGATTTGGGTGGGAGGATGAGGTTGCCGTGGGCTGTTTTGGTGTGGACAGTAATTCAGTGACTTCCTCAACCACTACTTCTTTTGTAGGTAAGTTTGTTCTGTCATTAGGTTCAGTGACTAAGGTTTCTTTAGATTGTTGTTTCTCCTTTATCTTTTCGGGCTGATTCACGTTCACAGTCCTACTCCTTAGTTTGTATTGCTTATGGACTTCATAGACAGCAGTATCATATCCTTGTTTAAAGTCAAAGGATTCTCCTGATTGAGTTTGGAATGTTTTGCTTTCATCCTCCTCATGGTCCTCCTGAGTTAAGAATACATGACTTTTGCCATCCAGACCTATTAAGTTGATTTCAGGATCTTCATTGAGCTGATTTGCTGAGGAAGTTTCTGCATAATTTTCTTGAAAAGGGGGTCTGATATCTTGGTCAGCACTTGTTTTTCCTATATTGGGGTTCTGGACTCTCCTAAAATTTGGGTTTCTAGGAGGGTTGTTTTGTGGTGCCTCCCATGATGATTTCCTTTCTACTGATTCCACTCTCTCTCCCAATCTCTTCATGCTATTTAGAATTGCATCTAACTTTTGATCAAAACCCGAGGTTTCTTCTTTGAAACCAGTCTTCTTTTCCAGCTTTGCCCTGTTTCTTTTGGCAATTAGGTTGGCCTCTACAGTGACTGCAACCCTTTGGGCTTCTGCAAGGGTTGGAGGGTCTCTCTCTCTCAACTGATAGGCCATATCAGAATCAAAACCATCAGGGAAGTTATAAAGGGCCAAATCAGGAGGGGGCCTTAAGTTCTGGGGGATAGCATTGTATATGTTGTTAAACCTAGCACAATACTCCAAAACCGTTTCTTGGGGACCTCTTTTAATAGTGTTATATTCACCAAGTATATGGTGCGGATCTCTCTTTTTCTCCCATCTGTTGGTAAATTCCTGGTATAGAACTTCAGGGGTTGCAATGGAATTTGCATTTAAGGATCTAAACCAAGTTCTGACATCCCCAGTTAAGCTTTGAACAAAGATTCTCATCCTGACACTGTCATCATCTATTTCATAGGTCTCAAAGTGGTCTTGCATCTTTTTAGCATGCTGGATGGCTGTCAAAGGGCCATGGGAGTCAAAAAATGAGAGTCTAGTTTGGTAGTCTTGGGGTAGAGCTGGAGCATTGGCTGGTATCTGCAGAGGTGCATATCTGTTAGCCATGTTTATGGGATTTATAGGGTTAATAGGAACAAACGGGACAACAGGGATTACAGGTGTAACCGGGTTAAGAGGATGGGTAATAAGTGGGGAACTGGTTGAGGGAGTATGTGCAGATGGTGAAGATGGAAGGAGAGGACTTTGGGGGGTTGATGGTGAACTGGGGGAATTGGGTGTGGAACGGAAAAGAACTTTGCAAGGAGTTGGAATGAGGATAGGTTGGTCTAAACTTATATCTGAATCAGCAAGCTGTTCCTGCTTTTGCTGTCTCCTTATGTTCTTTGGTATGATATTTGGATTATCAACAATGATGGGTTGATTAGGGTCAGGGTTTGCCCTAGTGTGCCTTGGGTTTCTTTTGGGAGCCAGCTTCTAAGTATTCTTTTAGAACTTTATACAGAGGGTTTTGTATGTACAAGGACTAGGTAAGAATTCTGGAATGACTATATATTTTTCAAAGCTAAGATGAAGATTCCCTAGTTAGCTCTTCCCTAAAGCTGTCCCTGTGTTTATAGAAACAGTCCTAAGGCCTCTTGGCTAGTTTCAGGCTTGATGGTAGCTTTTGAAAATAGATAGTAATTGAAAAAATCTTAAGTTCCCCAGCGGAGTCGCCATTTATGTTAACACCCAGGTTGTTCCCTATGACTCCCAAGGGAATACGGCCGGGGTAACCACTAACCAATCTTTGGATCACTGTTTCTAGCCAAACTGTGATCAGAGAGGGCTCTCTCTTTATGATTTGTAACTGTTTATGATAGGGTTTTAGGCTAGCTATTATGCACTGGTTTTGTTTATGTTTTGGTTGATGAAACTCCTTTTAGATTCTAGTGATGTAGTTTTCAGAGAGGTTGAGTACCATTGGGCAATGGAGTCTGTGGCTATATGTGTTTGAAATTTTGAGATGAAAGATGGAACTTACAGGGCCATTTGAGTGTTTAATAGAACAGATTTTTGATTAAATGACTGGAAACAGGTAACACAAACAGTGAAAGCATTTAAGAATTTTCACTTATTGTCTATATATTTCCAACAGACAACTTTAAGAGGAGAAAGACGGAGGTCTCAGGGGCAAAATTGAATCCCTGAGAATGCCTGTCACAGTAAAAGACACAGTTTTGAAATGCAGCAATTAAGAATTACAATTCTGTCACTGTATCTGAGGAAAACATGTATAATAGCTCAGTTTGAGTCCAGGGTAAACATGGTTAAATCCTGGAACTATCCTTTCACCTTGCTATCAAGTGTAAAACATTTGAACAACAAAAGAGAACAAAAGACTCGAAAACATATAACAAAGAGATTTGAGAATACTTATTGTTTTATGCAACACCCTGGAATCCTGTAACATTCATCTTTCACCACAATACATCAAAGAACACCAAGCCTTGGAAATTCCATTCTTCCTTTGTATTACTTCTCTGAAAATATTACAACGAGCGAGAGCTCTTCAAAAGAAAATTGCAACAACCCCTTCAACTGCTGTGAAGGGTGAATATATACTTGCGGTGATTTACAAAATATCTGAGTTCTGAGTTATCTCAGATTTTACATTCTTACCAACTACTTAAGATATTATGATCAAAATTTAATGCAGCATTGATTACAGAGTACAGGCATTTTAATGCTCTGTCAGAAGATATTTTAGCCTTTGGAGACAGCTAAGTCGGTCGAGATATTCTGAATAAATGCTGGAAGATCTGTCTTTAAGGCTTTGTACGCTGTATCCTGGACTTGTCACCTGTGATTGTGACTGTTGCTTGTGGTGAGTCAATGGTCCTGCTGAGTTGGCTCAGCCTCTGCCTCTTCTCTGTAGATATCTTTCTTCAAAATTGTGCCTGCGCATGTATGCTCATTTGCCTGGAGAATTGGCGCTACTGATTCTGGCCTGACAAAACTGTCTGTGTCAAATTTCTCCAGGCATCCTGTGTGGGCAGTTGGTGTGCTAAGATTGCCCCTAGAGTTTCATCTGCTTCTGTGAATTTGAAGAAGTTAGGTGGTGTATCAAACAGATGGTCAACTTCATTCATGAGGAAAAACAGGTTCTCCACTCTGTCATACATACTCTGCCCGGTGGCTGGCCCTGGTTCTGCTGAAGTGCTGGGCGGTTGTGCAATCTCTGCTACTGCCTGGGCATCAATTCTCTTATTGTAATTGTCCAGGGTGAGCAGTCTTCCTACACTGCTTAAAATGCTGGGGAGGCCTCTGTTTTGTAGTGCCACGAACTTTTCCAGGAATCTGTTGATTTCAGTTTGCATATCCTGTGTCCTCCTCTCCAGTGTTCCAACCAGGTTCCTCAATGTTATGACTCTCTTGGCTACAGCAATTGTTTCTGTCCTGTTGGTGATTCCCATGACAGCTAATTGAGAGCTAGTCTTATAGTTCAGAGTATTGATTATCCTAGTAGCAGCTTCTGGCATGTGTCCAAGGCTTGCCCTGGCCCTCTGTATTTCTCTGTTTGCTTTAGTGATGAGCACCATTTGCTCATCCATGGTCTCAATATATTGCCACTGGTTGGCAATGGACCGCCCAATGTTGCTCCATAGCACTGCTTTCATTTCAGCTGTCACCTTTTCTAGTGCAAGCTCTTTCTCTAGTTCAGCAATTCTCCTCTTAAGAGCTTTTACCTCTCTCTCCTTGGCTGCCTCATTCTGTTTGCTCTTGTCAAACTTTTCATTTACCTTAGCCAAGGTTTTCTTAAGTTCATCCAGCTCTTTCATTTGAGATTCCATGGCTTGGATCTCAGCTTGCAGCTTTTGCATGTCTAAACTAGTAGCCTGTTCCGATGTTGTAGTTGTTGTTGCTGTGGATGGCGCTGTAGTTGGTGCTGTAGCTTCTGTTTGCTGAGGAGGAGGAGTGGTCTTTGGAGGGATTTCCTCAAGATTTATTATCACAGGAGGAGGCTGGGAGGGTTGGCCCCCTTCTCTTTGCTTCAGTGTTTCTTGTAGTGCTGCCTTTGCAGCTTCAGTTTGTCCTAGCTGGTCTTGAGTCCTAACCAGCTCTTTGTATAGGGATACCAGCAGATCTGTAGCATCCTTCTCTTGCCTTTGCTGGGCAACTTCATCTGTTTGTGGATGGATGGTGGCCGGGAGTTTGATTTTCTTTCTTAGGGCTGCCATGTCTGCATCCCTTATCTTCAGAAGTTCTTGGATGCCTTTGACATCTTTAGGATCATGCCCTATCTCTATAATTACCTCTTCCAAGGACTTGATCCTATTGTCCTTGGCTTGTGATGATGCTCTTTCTAATTCCAGCTGAGAAGCTGTGTTATCCAGGCTGCTCTTTAGTTTATAATTCTCCAATGTCTCATCTGCCAGGGAGGCATACACCATTTCACCAGTTTGTTTATGTAATTCAATCTTGTCCATAGGGTGTATGTCTTTGGCAAGAACCTCCATGTTGGTTCTTAGATAGTCCGAGGTGGACTGAGGTTGCAAAGTTGTGGGCATGAAGTGGCTCATTACCATTTTGCCTTCGCTCACATCGAAAGCAGACATGAGTCTCTGCTGGTTGCTAGGAGCTAGGTTTAACAAGTGATCATACAGCTGCACTTTTATGGGATCACTCCTCCTTTTGATGTCAATGAATTGCTGCTTTATACTTGACTGCCCCTTTCTATGTTGACCGGAGGAGCTGACCTCTCCACCCATAGTCATGTCATGTCCACGCTGAGATGAGCTGGCCGAAAGTTCTCCACTGGGTGGGCCCATGCCCATGGCTTGCCTTACTGCTATGTCCTCCTCTTGGGAGTCATTCAGTCTTTGTCTCTTCTCTCCTCTGATGAAGGATGAGGTGTGGGGGGTCTCTCTCTCCCTTTTCCTAGTCACATCCTCCTTCTGTGGTGTTTGGAGGACTGAGGTGTCTACATTGGTGTCTGTGCTGGGAGGCACCTTTGTTTGGGGCTGCTGCTCAGTGTTACTAGGTTGATCTGTCCCCTTTTCCTGCTGCAAGGGCTGCTGTTCACTGGACTGTGCTTTTTCTTGTTGCTGCCCCAGTTCTTGCTGTTCCATTTCTTCTTGCTGCTGTAGCAAGGTGTCAACTTGTTCCTCTGTCAATACAGGTGGCTGTTCCACCTGTTTACCTTTGTCTTTGCCTGCTGCCTGGGATGTCTTGTCAGTAGTTTGCTGCTGTGCTGCTGAAGATCTAGCAGCTGTTCCAATTTGCTTTCTGTAGGAGGTGGGCACCTGTCCACAAGTTTCCAAGTCAGTTTCTTTTTGCACATTCCTAGCTTCTTTCTCAAGTAGTTCTACCTCAGTGAGTTGTTCTACTAGTGTACCCTCTTCCCACTCTAGTGCATTGGCATACTTTTCAATTTCAGGTTGTCTTTTATGCGCATAGTTGCCCAGTCTGTATCTAATTCTCCTGAGGGAGATAGTATGATTGGGGTCATAAGGAATCCACTCAAAACTGGTCTGCAATCTGAGGCCTTCCAGGATGCTGTGTGCCTCTTTCCACCCTTCCTCTTTCTTGTTATACAGGAAGGAACCTAGCTGGCTTCTTACCTTCAATTGTGATTTCTTGTTTCTACTCTGAAAGTGAAGGTAATCTGAGTTCCCAAACTGCCTGAAATACTCTAAGGCAAAAAGCCTCATGGGGACATACCTTGGCAACCTAAATGGGTTCAATTCACAGCCATATATCCTAATGACTGTGTGGTTCTGGTAGAAGTACCAGTTGCCAATATTGTAAGATTTGTTCAAATGTAGAATCCTCTTCATTTCATCGGTTAATCTAGGAGGAGGAGTACCTTGCAGCGCTGTTAGGGCTGGATGAACAAATAAATCAATAAACTCACAGTATGTATAGGGTGATACTGAGGTAGAATGAAAAACAGAGGTCCAGAAAACAACTGATCTTGGGATTCCTTGGGCATTGAGTGGCCTCAAAGGAACAGAGAAGGTAGCTGGCTGGTAGAAAAGGAATAAATGATATATATAGGAGCTGTACCTGAACAGTCTCTCCCTTTTCAAATTCATGAACTGCTCATGGATTTTCTCTGCTATGTAAGTTGCATAATCATACTGCACAGCTGGAGGCTTACCAGGGGCAAATATGGACAGCATTGCCATTATGCTTTCATCTACATCTTCCAACCCCCTGAATCCTAGGACATAGCCAATTAGATCCACCAACATCCTGCCCAACTCATTTAGATAGTGGTACCCAATAGGAGGGGTTCTGACTGTTTCAGAGCCTGGTGTGACAAACAGTTGGTTAATTTTGACAATCTGGTCACTGGACAGCTTGATCCCTGTGTTAATCAGATTCTGCATGGACAGAGGGGTCAATTTCTTGGCTGTATTGAAGCACAGCATCTGGTTTATGCTCTCTGGGGTGATCTGGAACAGGACTAGGCCTGTGGGACTCATGACTGCTCTTTGGCTAGGGTCATAGCATTCCTGGCAGCTATAAATAAGCTCTGGCATTGGATTGACTTGGGGAAGGTTGTATATGGGCAAATTTGACTCCCAAATCCCCAAGATATCTGCCCCACTGAGGTGTTGGGCTCTTAATTCATTCAACATTAGCACATTATACTTGGTTCCCATGGGGAACCAATCCAGCATTTGGTAGTCCATGTCCCCCAGGGCTTTCCATGCTAATTCCTGGTGAGGGGCATTGATGGGCTTAATATTCAGTGCAATAGGGGTCTCCATAGCTCTTCAAGTTGCAATAATTGTAGGTAGACAGGTGGGATGGTAAAACACAGTCTGGAGGCAGTTTTCTGTGGAAACAGTTGAGGTTTTGAGTATTCAAGGGGAATTCTCCCAATAGCAATTGAAATACTACTGGAGTCTAGTGACAGAACTTCTCTGTGGCCTAACTGAACTCTCCAATCGGGTGAATTATGTCTATTAGGAGCTCTGCCGGGAAAACGCAGAATTACAGAGGTTTTATGAGGATTGCAGGTTTCTAAAGCTCTGCAGGTACTTCTTGGCCCTCACAATGACAATGGTGGATGAACAAATGGAAATGAACGGTGCAAATATCGTTTTTATGGTTCTATTATCCCTCTGAGCAATTTTAAGCTTAATGAAGGTCGTATGGAGGGCGAGACGGTCTAAATACCTGTAATTCGACGAGCAGAGGTTGAAACACAGGTGCACAGTTGCTGTTTGAGGAGGTCGCCCGGGCTAATTGACTGGTTGGCGAAAATTTGAGTTCAAACGGTCATGCAGAGCATTCAGCAGAAATCACAGTGAAAATGGTAAAAACACGGGAAAATTGGTAAATATGGGTTATTTTATCAATTTGGCGCTTTTTTCTGCTGACGTCAGCATGACGTCATTGGTGGGTCATGGTGAGGTGACGTCAGTTGACGTCATCGGGCGACGTGGCAGTGGGTGACTGGTCAAGGGGCGGCGAGGTGGCAGTCCAGTCAGCAGTGAGGTGGACCCATACGAGAGGCAGGTACGAGCAGGCAATGACGTGGCGGCGAGTCAGCGGTGGGTAGGTGGCGGTCAAACTGCAACGGTCACGGTTAAGGCCTTAACCGCCGCGGTTTCTCGGGGCGGTTTAGGTACGGCGCAGAGGCTGTCAGAGCGGGCTCCGAGATGGTCCATCGGTTGACGCGTGGAGGAGGCGTGACAAGGCGCAACGTCACTTTCCCGGAGGTTAACGTGCCGCCACAGGAAGCGCTCCGATATTGATGTGGGCCGTCGGATCTGATGGGCTTGATCCGACGGCTGGCGGAGGAGAAAAAGGCGCGTTTGATAGTGCGGGCGGAAAAATCAAACTTTGTGGGTTTTATGGGTTTTTTCAAATGTTTTGATTAACCAACCGTGCGGTAGGGTTGGGAAACGTGCCAGAGGCGGGTATTAGCCTTTGCAAAGGTTTTATATGCCAAAGGGGTTTGGAGAGGGGTTTTATCAGTGCAGAGGTGATTTGAGGGCAAATTGACTTGCAGCAAAGGGGAAATAGGGTGGAATAGGTTCACCAAAGTGGCCAGATGCCATTTTGGTCCCTTTTGAACAATACACGGCTATTATGCCTAGGGGAGGGAATATACATAAGATTTGGGGTTTTATACACCTTAGTGTTAATAATATTAGGGGTGGGGGTAAGATAAGGGAGGTTATATAGTAGAATTAGGAGTTAATATGAATGAAGGAGGGGAATTAGAAAGGGGGTGTTAGTGATGGACTAGAGAGGGGAAAGAAAAGAAGTTAGTGATGCTCTTTGCTGTGAGTTCATGGAATTCACCACTTTGTTTGCTGATAGATTTATTGCCTTGGCAAGAGACCTATTGATGCCTGTGTAATGGTGATCATATTCTTTCTGCAACCACAACTGCCTACCCAACTATTTGCCTAGCATTTTTTGTTTCTTCTTGGAGGGGCACTTGGACTTGCAACCCTCAATTGCCTTTTCTTTTCTTTGGCTTTTTCCTTTTCTCTCTATCTACTTCTACCCTTATGTCTTCCAAGGTCCCAGATTAAACTTTTGGGAACCTTTGCTTCTCTACCTGGACTACTTGTCTGCCAAGATTAAGCTGTTTGGACAGACCTCTTTCTCTATTCTACAACTCAAAATTGAAACATGGCATGATCCAGATTAGACTGTTGAATCATCCACAAAATTTGAAATAAGGTCCTCAATACTTGAAACACTTTACCCAGCTCTTGCTTTCTAGGAAATATGGGATCTTTGGGATACCAGAGCAGAGCATATTTGGCTTTTCTCTTGCCAATCATGAAATATGAAACCTATTACTATAGGTATCCAACAGAGAGCATGGTTGACCATGCTTGGCCACTCTAATATCCGTTGATCCTAGTTGGTCATTAGGAAGGGGTAGAGCAACGAGTTTTCTAGGTTTGGAGGGATGAGCATGGTTGACCAAGGTTGACCATCGATGAACATGGATGACCAAGGTTAACCATGGTTGACTATAGCTAACTAAGATTGTGTATCATTGAGAATGGGTGACAATGAGTAACAATGATCGATCATGTATGACCATGATTGAGTTTGTTTTACCATGTTTGACTTTGGTTGGTTTTGTTTCTCCATATTTAATTATAATACAGATATAATCAATATTATTTATTAATATTAGTCCCAAAAATAACAATATTAATATTAGAAATGTTAATGTTAATATCTTTGAGCTAAGACTTCTGTGACCCATAATATTATTAACAACATCTTCCAGAAAAAATCACATAGGAAATATTCTTATTGACGTGTTTCGAACCATCTAGTGTGGTTCACCTTTAGGATAAGATGAGGTACCAGATCTGGGCAATGAAATAAATAGATGTAGAGAGTTGCTAACTAGTTTTTAGTGAGTAACGACTAGCTTGATTGAGAACAGAGGAAAGATTTGAATTAAAAAAATTTAAGTTAAATCAATTAAATATTATTTTTTAGTGGAGGTGGAGTGGGTGAAGATGGAGGTGACGGAGGTGGCATGGGTGGAGGTGGTAACTATGGAATACGCTACATTATCAACCGGATCGCACTTCTCAGAGAGAACCGAGTGAGCTCTTCCTCGCTCTCTCACGACGGTGAAATTAATGGATTGTTTTCTAATTCCTTGCTACCTTTCTAGATTTTTCCGCTCCGTGTCGTTGCAAACATTAATGTATTCGCATGACCCGCTTTTCGCATAACAACATCTTAATCCATGTATTCCAAGACTTAATATACTTACCTCTCAGTCCTTTGAGAAAATGTCATTCTGCTTTGCTGTAGCTCACGGTTGTGTCTATCACAAACTCAGTGATGAATCCCCCTATTATCCGGTCGAGCCAGTGGTCCACAACTCTCACGATCTTGTCTTCTAATGCCTCTAGTCTGCACACTAATTCCGGAGTCCACACTATGGGTTGGTCGAGCTTACACCTTCCCTGGCTGTCAGCTAATCTCGCGATCCACTCATATAGCTCAGAAGGAAAGGATGTGAAGAAAATCCCGTGGATTTCTGTATATACATACCAATCCAGCCACCTTTTCTCAGATGCTTACGGAGTTTTGTTTTCCTGTGTCACGAACTTGTGAATATTTTGGTCCATACACCCTTCAATTTCCTTCTTCTTTGGGTTCTAGTGTTCTGACATTAGACATCCCTTAGGCAGATCCCAGCACCTGCAATGGAGCCATTTGTTCGCTACGTGGGGCCTGACCCAAGTTCAGCAGTGACTTTAGCCAAGAAAATCCCGGTACTACCAACCCTTTCAGCAACAGTTCAGTGCGGATCGAGGTCTCACCCGAGGTAGTATGGGAGGGTGCTAGAACTAGGTTTCCGCACCATAGGGATGTCTTGTTGAGGATTCTGAAGGTGCGCGATCCTAAACTGTGCGCTGCACTGCCCTCCGTAGCTTTCTATCCTTTGCAACCCATGCACTCCTTGGTGAACACAATATTAACCTAATCCCGATCTTTACTGTGCCAATATATTAGTGCATTTAACTTAGTTTGTGCCAGCCTAGTGTTCTTATAACTTATTCACTTCTCGATAAGTGTGCATAACCAAAACACATACTAATGCATAAAGATAAACAGTTTATAGAAATCTGGATCTACAAATAGATGCACAATAGTTTGAATCAACTTATTTTTATTAATCAGCGTTTCCAAGTTTAGTACATTATAGACCCGACTTCGCCCTGCACACTGAGCTGCAGGGGTCTGCGCACTCTGTTGCAGACTCTACTATGCTTCTGCGCACTCAGCTGCAAAGCCTCTACCTACTACTACGACCCAAAACACTTCAGATTCACTCCTATCTTCTAATCAAGCCTTCACATCTATCTATTACTTGTTCATCCAACAAAACATGAGCTCTACACATAGAGCCTCGCTCCATTTATACAATCCCATGGTCCACGGACCATGGGTAGGTCGACACACTTTTCATTAAACTATATTATTTTAGGGCAGACAACCCTAGACTCTCACGCTCCGCGCCCGCATTTTGCAAGGTCTTTACATTACATTGACTAGAACTCGAGCTTTAAGCCCCAAAACCTTGCTATGGGGGGATTTTCTACCCAACAGTCATGTATGTTTTCATATGATGAAAAGCAATGGGACAAACTCAGGAAAAGGCTCTAATATGCTTCAGACAATTATTATTTGGTTTTCTTGTTTTGATGATTGATGATTATAGTATGTTGATTCTATTTAGAAGTGGCTTTGGATTTTTATAAATTGTTGATGCCTTGATGGATAACTGATTGATGAACATACTTTCATTTCCTTACTGATATATGAGATAATATGATCAGATCTGATAGTGAATAGTTGGCACAGGTTTAGGGGGAGAATTTTCTATGCTTCTAATAATGCATTGTTGGCATTGTGTTTTCTTGAGAATTTCTTGTTACGTAATGATGCTTATATTAGTGATGCTCATGTTCCCGAAGTTTTGGAATGATGCATCATTCTTTTTTGTGGTTATGGGTTTTATTCATGGATGATTACTTAAGTTGCATATTGATGAAGTGGTGTTGGTGGGATAGTTATTCTTGCATGAAGAAAATGGGCCAAGAGAATGATGTTACTCTAGGTTTTATGAAGACATTTGCTAAATGATGCTTGGAGACATGTCATCCTTATTCACATATTGATGATCTTGAGGAATGATGCTACTTTTCCCTATATTTATTTATGATGATATGCTTGGTTCTCACATATCTCGGTTGATGCATGAAAATATATGTTGCTTTGATGAACATTGATTGTGGCTATTCCTACAAAGGGAAAGAGAAATTTGACTTTGATAAGGCCAAGAGGTCGAGTTGATAGCGGATCTCTATGGAAAAATCTTATGATGGTGATGTTGCATACTTGGTCACAGGTTGATGATATTGAATCTAAATTGTCTTATCTTGCAAATTGATGGTGAAAAATGTGCTACTGACAGATGCTTATGGTGCAGATCCTGTATGGTGTATGATAGTTGTTGATGACTATCATGGTCTCTTTGAGGTTTGTTTGGTAACGGTTATAAATTTCATATATGTCTTTTGATGTAAATTTCATGTTAAGATCTATGAAGTAATTGTAATATTCAGTCATGATTGAACTATTGAGGGAAAATCTATTATGAATGTAATCTCATTTTGGCTAGTTGATGTAATAATGAAGTCAAATATGTAGCCCCACTGTGATTGGGTGATTGATGTAAGTTTGAGTCCTTGGTAATAGGAAAATTTATATTCATAAAGTCATGTACTTCATTGCACATCCTTTAGAAGTTTCAATGTGTGCTTAGAGGGAGCATGGTCGGGATTCCGTGTTCATACTCAGCAGATTAGATCTACAACGCTCATGTCAACAAAGGGAGAGAAGCCTTCATTCATATTTGGTCAGCCCTTTTCCCTTGATCTCAAAGGGGGAGAGTAACTTGGTGTTTGAAAATATTGGTGCTTATCTTGATGTGTTTTATAGGTATTTACAAGTTGTGGTGACCAAACACCAAAGTAGTTTCCATCAAGTCCAAAGGGGGAGATTGTGGGCATTATGACTAATGTTTTTTCCTTCACGGAAACCTACTTAATGAAGATGTAAACAAGATGTGTCTACATGTGACAGAGAGTTTAGTCAAAGGAATAGAAGTTGAGAGGTAGAAGAATGATAAAGATGAAGCATGAAGAACTATAGGCGGGTTCTATGAACCAAATTCGCGTACACATGTGGGTATGAAGAAGAAAATGCATGTATGGTTTCTGTACCATGGTATTCTAAATACCAATGGTCTTGACCATAATATTGACCCATGGTATTGATCCCAACAACAAATATTTGATCCAGTCAAAGAATATCGTCATTGTTAGTGTGGTTTTGACCTGTGGTGTTGGATAAGGGCTAAGCTATATAAGGAGATGAAGATCAAAGCATTTTGTGTGCAAGTGATGGATATTTCATGAATAGTTAGATCTAAATCAAGTGTGCATGTAATGGACTAGTAATAAATTGTTTTATCTGAAACTAAGTGTGCACCCGAGAATTTGATGATGGATCACATCCAATAGATCTGAAATAACTATATTGATATTGGATTGATTAGATCTGTAATATTTATGTCTGAGGCGTGGTTTTTTATGTATGCGAAGAGATTGGTTTGTTATGAAGATCTGATGTGTAACAAAGCTAGAAGTCAATAATCGCAGATCTATACGTGGGTTTGATAACATAAAAGGTGCATACATACGCCAGTTTAATACTGGTAAGTTGTGTATCTATTCAGATCTATATGCGGGTTTTATTCCTTAAAATC
The DNA here is from genome assembly GCA_031772625.1 of Pinus tabuliformis. Lineage (NCBI taxonomy): Eukaryota > Viridiplantae > Streptophyta > Pinopsida > Pinales > Pinaceae > Pinus > Pinus tabuliformis. The sequence goes on from CM062813.1 coordinate 890,324,790, forward strand.
GTGTATACAACCGGAAGTGTTTTGAGGAAAGAACATACATAAGTTATGGATTTTGTTGAATAAGATGTTTGGTCAGTCTAGTCAGTCTTGTTGTGTTTCTGTTGTCTGTCAATGAAGTCTTACTTGATGATCTGGGTTTAGGAGTGATGATTGAAGTTGAATTGATTGATTGAATAGTGATGATGATGCTAGCTATATGTGATTGAAGATTTGTGATGGTTATGTGATTTTCTCATAATGATCCAGTGGTTCAGGGTTTAACTTAGTGCGTGTTTCAAAATAATAGTGATTATGTTTAAGGGTTCATTGTTTTGATATTTGTACGCGGGTATGCTTCAAGGAAGTCGCGTATACATGCGGATTTTCTAAAGTAAAGTAGCATATGTATTCTGACATTTTATTGATCAAGGTTTTCAGTTGGTTCATTTGGCTAATGAAATGTTTGGGTTCAGTATTGGTATTCTGGTTACAGTGACCCAATTGCTTTGATTTCTTGAGAATAAGTTGATTGATTTGGGTCTCAGCTGGTTCCATGATCAGTTGATTTAGTTGGTTCAATGATTCAATGATTTTTTGTAGTGAACAGTTTCAATTTTGATATTTGATATTGAGCTTAAATGATGGTAGTAGGTCTAGTATGAAAATTTTATGAAACATGGCCTACAAATTTGATGTTTTGGTTTAGGTGGATCCAGTGTGAAAATTTATGAAACATGGTCCACAGAAGTACAGAGGGTTGGATCCTTCAGTAAGGGAGTCGAATCTTCCTTCCATTGGTAGTTGGTAAATCAGATCATGGGGTAGGAGCTCCCTTCTGGTGGGTGTTGGTAAATGAGATCAAGGGGTTGGATCTACCTTCCAGTGGGTGCTGGAAAATGAGAGAAGGTTGTAGCACTCTACACGTGGGTACCTTTGTGATGGTATGACTCTACACCATTACAATATTGTAAGAAGTTTTTCATTATAATAAAAGATGAAGATAAACACGACAACAATGGTGATTTTTTCCCACATTGGGTTTCCACCTAAAAATCCTGGTGTTCATGTATGTTGATGTGTTGCTTATGTGTAATGGTTTATTCTATTCTTACTCCACATGGTTACTATTTAATTAATGCCTATTGAAGTACTGATACACTGGTTTAAGTTAAACAAATGATGAATTAACTGAAAAATAATTTAACTCAATATATGCTAGTTGTCTACATAACAGTGATGTATATACGCAAGTTTCTTTCAGTAAAGTCGTGTACAAAAATATGAAAAAAGAAATTAAAGTTTAAAGTGAGTTTTAAATACACTTCCCTCCTCCCCACTCTTAGTGTTTTTTGCCAGCACTATGTTGTTTTTTTAAGTGTCTAAGTGTGTGATCACAGCGAAGTCCTATCACTATTCACATTAGTTTCACTGATCCCACACTTATCCAAATCTATGAAAATTCCCAGCAACTTAGCCTCATCTGGCCTTTTTGAACTATGCATTGTGCAGTTCCAACAATCAAGCTACAACCTTACCTGTTGAAATTGTGCAATGCGTAGTTCCTTTCTCCCACGACTATAAAATAAGCAGTTTCAGTGCTCAAACCCGAGCCTTGGCCTCCGAAATTACATAATTCAGCCCTCTAGCTTGGCCCCAACTATGCATTATGCAATATATGGGCTCAAGCTCAAACCCTGATCTATTGAACTACATAATTACAAAATATCTATGCCTACTATTCCTCCTCGAAATGTGCAGTTGGATGAAACATTACAAAATCCCTCATCGTGGCACACTAATTCCCAAAACTACCCAATTTCTCTCTCTTGCACAATTAGTACTACGCATTGTGTAGTCTCAAGGCTTAAGCCTCAACCCTGAGCTCTTGAACTATGCAATTTCGCAATCACCTGGGCCCCTTTATCCTCCAGAACTATGCAGTAGGTTGATCTAGTGCCCATTCCCTTATCCTACCACACTAAGCTCCTAGATTGCATAGTTTTATTCCTTAGTCTAGCCTGAATGGTGCATTGCATAGTCTAAAGGTTCAAGCTTCACCTCTAATTTTTTTATATGTGGAATTGCACAATCATTGAGCTTCTTTCCCAGCCTATCACCCAGTTCTCACTTAGTCAGTGGATCAATATGCACCATATTATACTAGGGGTTTATCAGAGTTATGTTGTCTTGTCATGAGTGGATTGCAGATGCAGGAACTCTATCATGCTATGGAAAGGTGATAAAGAAGGAGATGGATTAGGAGGAAATGATAGAAGACAACTCTATAGCGAAGGAGATAAGATGATCATCAAGAAAGAAGAAGAAGGAACACCAGATAATAACAGAAAATGAAATATCAAGACCACATGGAAGTCTCCTTATCTTCAAGTTATAAGGAGGAGGAAGAATAAGAAGATGCACCATATTTTCGAGAAGACACAAAGAAAGAAGCAACAAAGAATGGATTGAAATTTCCATGTCGTCATGTAGTCCATATCATCAATGTCATGTCATGTCATTTCATGTAATTTCATGAGTCATCATGTGCCACATCATTTTGTAAAATATGTAATTCAATATTGGATAAATGTATTGTAAAGTGGAAGTCCAAAGGACATGTACAAAATATTAAGAGATATAAAGTCTAAAAGTCATGGGAAGTCAAGCAGTCATGAGGGTAGTCAAAATGTCACAAGAAAGGTGAAGCATCACCTCCCCATTGGTTATATATACACCTTCATTGTGTGGGTAAAGGAATTTCACCTTGGTTCCTCTCGCAAGGCATTAAAGAGACCAACTAGTTCTTTTGAGGAGCAAGGAGTGTCTCCAATGCTCCACTAATGGAGCTAGTGGTGTTCATTGTATAAATGTGTCTTGTAATTTTTACTTAATATCAAAAGCCTTATGGCCAACATGTTCTTCATGCATGGATTATCAATATTTGTAAGATTGTTCTGTGAATTTTTGTAATTCATGTTTTCTTTCATTTGTGCTAAAGTAGTTGAACTATTTTAGTTATGCTGGTACTTATAATATTGAGAATGTCGTGTGATGGTTATTATCACTGTCACATTCTTGTGGACTATTCCGCTGGATATTATACAAATATTTCTTGCTGTATTAGTTGCAATGACCTTCGCATCTTTATGGACTATTCCACTAGATGTTGAACAAATTATTCTTGTTTATGTGTGTCTCTACTAGGGTGGTACTATTACCTCTCTCTTAGAGGCTCACTTCATTTACCCTTCTGTAGTAAAAGAACTTTGACACACATATGAACAAACACTCACCAGACACACCCCGTTTCTTTTCGAAGAAACATTTGCATTCCTCTCCCTTTGCTAATAATTAGAGCCAAGGAAAATTTGTAAGAATACATGTTAACCATGCCAATACTTTAGATGGGGATCCTATTTCGAATGGTGTGAGGTCAACTGGAAGGAGGTTCTTGCATCTCTCTTGTTATTCACTATGTGGGAGTAGTCCTTGGTGGGCTCCTACCTATCTAAGTGGTTTGTGGAGAATAAGAAATATAGATTCATCCCATTCTATATCATATGGGGCATCTAAATGGCACAAAATGCTTTGATTTTTTATCATAGGGAGATGGGCGTGAGCGATACTAGGATCAAGATGACACACTACTTTCTAGAGAAAGGAACTATGATCCATAAACATCCTAGAAGATGCATTATTATAAAGGATTTTAAGCACAGTTTCTTGGTCATATTTTTTAATGGGGATGCTACTTCAGGGGTTTGTGGGAGTGGAATGTTGAATTTTATGAGTCCTATTGACTTCTATAAGTTTAAATGGTGTAGTGGCTATGGTAGTAATACTAGGGAAGAGTTAATTTTTTATTGGGGCATCCTCTATTGTGCCAAGTGGCTGGAAATTGAAGTGATCAATATATTTGTAGACTCTAAGGTGATCATCAATTGGAAAAATCAACGTTCATATTTGCAAGCTCCTTCCCTTTCCCACTAGATGATTAAAATTGGGTGTTTGTTTTCAACATTTCATAGGCTATCTATCTCCCACATTTATAGTGAACAAAATGTTGAATAAAACTCGTTATCTAAAGAAGGTTTTAGGGTGTGTTTAGATAAGATTCATTTCCAAGTATATTCCAATAGCACCTTTATGTGAGATGGAAAACTAGATATATGAGGGGATCCTTTACTTGGTATTTTTTTGCACAGTTTTGAGGATTGGCTTCAATTTATTAATTGAAATATCCTGGATTTTTGTTACTACTTTGTTTTGTACTCTAGTTTATTTTGGATTGCAATATTTGATCATCATAGGATAGAAAACGGGATAGAGGCGGCTTCTTTTTCTTCTCTGGGTTGGAGGAGGTTCGCATTCTCACTTTGTTATATATTTCTAGTATCATGCTATCATATATATTATATAGGTTCCTAAAGGGATGATGTCATTGTTAAACCCATGCACATTGTAATTTTTCATACATGAATGAAAAATTCGTTTTTTTCTCTTGAAAATAATAATAATAATAATAATAATATATATATATATATATATATATATATATATTTTGAAAAGAATACATTTTTATGGTTAATCATTTCAATGTCTTATCATCCTATATTTTAGTTCCTTTCAAGAATCTACAAAGATTTCTTAGAATTGAAAATTTAACCTATACAAAATCTCGGTGTCCAATGCAATTTTTAAAGCATTGATTCCATTTATGCATTTTAATTCAAATAATTACAATTACAACAAAAACATAGTGAATGTTTCAATCTCTATCCCAATATAAATATAGCGAAGATACACTACAAAGAATGAATGAATAAGGTAGTTAAATAATTAAAGTAAATGAACACTCATAATTTCAATTTTGAATATTGTACAATTTTGTTAAACCTCATACAAATTATTGGCAAAAGTTTGAAAAATTTAAGGTTTTATATACTATCTACCTAACAGTCTAGGAAATAAATTAATACTTTGCAAATGAAATATAAAAAATACATAAGATGAAAATATATTATAATAAATGAATCTTGACTAGAAAAGTATTTTGATCATATATACAAATTAAAAATAAAGATGTCCTTAAACTACATCATTCCAGTTTCTAGTTTCATTTACACATAAAATGACCAGTGTTCTTGCATGAACAATAACTGAAACTAATTCTTCATCCTAATAAAAATGAATAAAAAGGTTTTAATAAGTTTTTTTCTACATAAATAAACAATTTAATTTAATATTTTATGATTTGTGACTTATCATTTTAATCTAAAATTTAACATGATTTCTCATTTTTCATTTTCTTTTTTTTTTACCTTGACCCAAATTGTAATCACTATAAAAATTTGAAACAATAGATTACAGGAAAATATATATTTATAAACATTCAAAACAAACCATCCCTAAAAAAAATTCATCAAAATGTTATTCAAGATCCATTTTTAAAAGAAACAGAAAATACAGATGTGACAAAATAAAAATATAGATTAATTTATTTTACAAAAATGACTCCATAAGAAATACTAACATAAAAATACTTTTCATAATAAATCCCTACATTAATTATCTATCAAAATTTTAACAACACTATCAATAAACATGTGTGGGTTTCTTTCTCAAAATTTGTCTGTAATAGTTCTTAACCCTTCAAATCTATTATAATTGTTTGAAGAAATAGATAATTTAGAGAAATTGTAAACTTTGCCACTCATTAAAAAAATTCAAAAATATATATGATTTCCTAACTTTGCAAACTCAAATATGGATTGAAAAATGTCATCAAAATGTTCTTGAAGAAAATAAATTATTTCAAAAATTTGAAAATAAATAAATTATTTCAAGAGTAATCTTGAGGAAGTAAATTATTAAAAATATTCTTCAAGAAATATTTAGTAACACCTAGAGGGACACTACTGAGAATTATTTATTTGTCAAAGTTGTTATACATGCAAAATGAAAATTAATTATTCATAAGATCGTCTCCTTTTTTCTTCAACCATTGATTACTAACAAAAAATACATATACATATAGAAATACAACATAAGGAATGTAACAATCTCAAACATTACCATCCAAATCCAACGCACAAACCACTCAAAGCATCCAAACACAAACACACAAACTATTCAAAACATCCAACATGGACTAGGTTAAAGAAGATAATGATAAGTTCATATTAGGAAAAGAAAATATAATATAAATGCACCACAAAATTTTTTAACAGCAATAAAATGAAGATAAAAAAAAAACATGATGTGAATCCATGACTAAACTTTTTAACAACTATAAAACAAAGAAAAATAAAAACATGATTTAAATTCACAGGCTTACCATGAAGCTTTTTAATAAAGACTTAATGTAGAAAAAATGTCTACATGGTTTGTGTATAATGACAAGATTCAAAATTATAAACTCACCAGTCTCAATCCAAGTCCAATGAGGATTGTATCGACACATTATTGCTTTAATATTCAAGTAGATAGATAATAATAAACATGTAAATTTCAAAGTATGAAGTTTATCTCAAACATTTAATAATAATGATAATGTCAAAATGAGACATTGTTGTCTTCAAGTAGAACCAACCTAGATCCATATAACTCGGGATCTATCATGCGCCAAGATAGATCAAATCCTTCACGATGCAAACCTTTCATCAAGCTCTACACTCCAAAAACAAGGTTTGCACCTGGAGGGATTTGATCCCTCTTGACACATGATAGATCCAGAGTTAGTTGGATATTATTTATTAAAATTAAACTTAATTTATTGTGTAGATAGGGGCATTCTACAAATTTATACGAAGGAAATGTTTAATTGCTTTTATGTTCAACTAGAGTTGACACATGTCCCTCTTAAAATAAAAATAAAATATTCGTTAAATTAAAAAAATAATGTCAGCTATAATTAAAATAAAAAATGAATATACATATTTGGTTAGTTTTACTTTAAAATATTATTAAACATAGTGCTACTCTAATTGTACTCGTTGAATTTGTTGTTGATATTACAACCCACAAAAGAGATATTGTAAAAATATTTTTCTCTCATTCTCCATTATAAATAAAATATTCTCATGCTTATTTTTATATCAATTTTTAAAATTATTTTAAAGTATTTAAAATAACAAAAAAAAGATATTATTTATATTTTCATATTTCAATAGAAGATATAAATAAACTATTTGAATATCCATGTTAACTATTTTATTTTAATACCAACGATAGAGAAAACATAAACATATATACATAAACCCCAATAAAATATTTCAATGTCCAATGAGAATAAATAATTGAAAATAAAAAGATACAAATGCCTAATTCATTCAGTGCTTAATATAAAATTAATATATGACATTTAAAAATATTAATAATAATTAAAAGAATCAATATATAACATAAATAAAATATTTCAACATATACAATAAAGTAATATTGAAATGTATGTAAAATATATTAATGAAAAAACCTTTAATGTGGAATTTTATATATATATATTATATAAAGCAATTGAATATTTAATTTCTTATTGCGCAACTCAATGTCGACTATAATAAAAAAGAAAAATTAATATACACCTTTGGTTACTTTTACATAAAAGTATTATAAAACATAGTGTCACTCTAATTGTGCTAAGATATTACAACCTAATATTAAGAAAATATCGAAGAGATATGATAAAAATATTTTACTCTCACTCTTACTTATTAACAAAGTATTTCCATGTCTATGTGAAGTAAGATATTTTTATATCAATTTCTAAAATTCTTTTAAAGTAATTAAATAAAAAAATATATATATAAAAGATTGACTTCATATTTCAACACAAGATATAAATAAATTATTTGAATATCCATGTTAACTATAACACACACACACGAACCTCAATAAAATATTTCAATGTCCAAAGAAAACAAGTAATTGAAAGTAAAAGGATATAATTCCTTCATAATAACAATACTAAGAGCGAGATGCATAATTTATTTAGTTATTAATATAAAATTAATATGTTACATTTAAAAAATATTAATAATATTTAAAAATTCAATGTGCATCATAAATAGAATAGTTCAATATGTAAAATTAAGTAATATTGAAATGTATTTAAAAATATATTAATGAAAAAAAAAATTTAATATGCACAATGTAATGCACAAATAAAATATTCCAATTCCCATGTTAACTAAAATAATTCCATGTCAACAATTTACATATTATATATATATGGTTAAAAAATTCTTTTAAAATATTAGTACTTTAAAACTCAAACCTTGATTGTATTTCATGCAAATAGTCTATCAGTTGGGACCCCACTTGTCCGGAGTACTAGCCGGTGTTAATTTGGCCATGGCTTCACACATTTTTTCCTAGACAGAGCTTAGTCTCAAAGAAGATAGTGACTTGTGCAACAAATCTATTTTTCCAGCATTGGCCTAAGACAACTCCATTTGTCGCTATTTATTGACTTGTTGCTCCATGTTTTTCCTTGGAAAAAATTGACATCACCTATTGGGAAACTGCCATTTCAGTGGAGTCACCCCTTCGTTTTCTATATGACACTATAGTGTATACGGTATTTTAAAAATTTCCCACAACTTTAAGCTCATTTTGCACTTACTTTCCTCTTACAGATTAGATGGCAGTTCAATCGCTCTTATGCCTAGGCTCTTATGAAATAAATTTTTAAAACTTATTCATTTTGGAAAAAGGCTTTGGATGTATCTTTGTTGAACTCCTCCTTGCTTGGAAATGTTTTCTAGATCCATGCTCCCTCTTTTCTTTTTTAGTTTTCCCTCGTCTCTTTTATGCTTATCTCTCTAGTACGTTTTGATCAATCTTGCTCTCTATACACTCTCATGTCTTATTTTATGTTTTGGGTCCTATTGTAGGCTCAAAATGTCTGCTTCAACATTGGGGGAAAACCACTCGATTGGGACCTTAGAGAAGATCACTTTCCATTTGCAATGGTGGTTCCAAGTGGTTAAACTAGGTCTAGTTACCTTCTCTCTATCTCTACTAGCTTAAAATATGACTTTCACCTAGCAATAGAGAAGGGATATCACATTGACTCTTCTTGTTGATTAGGCAAGAAAGTGATCCTTAAGCTAATCTAGGGCTCAACCACGTCACTATTAAAGTTTTCCTCTTTGATAAGATGACTTCTAGAAATGTAATGATTAATCTAAATGAAAACTAATCCTAGAATGCAAGAAAAATGAAAGAAATCCCAAGCCTATCTTGATTTGGAAGATGATATCTAACCCAACCGAGAGAAAAGTAATTAAATGTTTTGGATTTTAAGCATGTACGATTTATGATGAATATCTGGCTAATGAAAACTTTCTACTAGCTGATACTATAATTACCAAAACATCTTATGTTTGCAGGTCATTTAACAATGAATAATTGACTATCAAAACCAAGAAATAGTTCTCATCATTCCAATAGTAATTAAAATGTCTTTTGATGACATATTTCCAAGTAAATAGTTACTTAGAAATATGATTTAAATATTTGAGCAAAGAGAAATTAATAACAGATCTATGTGACAATGAATTAGATAGCTAATCCAAAAGACATTTTTTCTCAAATCAAACATGAATGCACAACATGAGAAAATTTTACATAGATCTACCATTACATAAATGATTTGCAATTAAATAAAAGTATTCAAATTACAAACTAATTGAACCTGATTTCTTGCTCCGTTTCTTTAAATCTGATCTCCTACAATCTCCTCCGAAGTATAAACTTTGTTGTTAAAAGCAAGAGTTGCAGTGCAAGTTTTGCTTCTCATACATAGTTCAGAATGAAAAAAGACAAATCCCAATAATCCACGGATATGAGATTGATCCTCTCTACCTACAATAATGCAACCCCTATTACAATAGTGTTTTAAGAATTCTAGAATTGCAGAAAAGAGAAACCCTTTGTTCATTCTACAAACCCTTATTTATAATTACAAAAATGAATTCAAAATAGGAGAGTTGTTGAAGAACAAATATGATCCAACAAATTTCATTGGTCAAAATTTGTTTTCTACTATTGTGGGAGCAATTCCATTGATTGAAGTCTTCTCTTCATCATCTCTTTAAATGTTCTCCTACCAAAACTATCAAAATTTAATTAAAAAACAAATTAAAATAAAAAATATCAAATCTTGAAAATAAAACATCTTCCAATCTAAACATAATTAAATAAATAACTAAAAGGAAAATAGAGCTTTTCATTGATCCTTGTAAATATCTTATTGGTCAAAGAGAACATAGTCAAATGGATCTAGATTTAACAGAGGTTATGAGCAAATGAAAATGCAAAGAATTAAACTCAGAAAATTCATTTTGTTTACAAATTCAGAGCTTGATTTTCTGTTAAATTTTAGGCTAATTAAATGACCAAATCTGGTCATGAAACCACTTTGGAAATATTCTCCATGATTTTATCTATCTAACGACTCGCCCTGGGCCTTATTTTTCTAAGTAAAACTCAACTTATGAGCTCCTAAAGTTGAAGTGTCAAAATTTCTAGAATTCTAGAAAAATCATTACCTCGACCAAAATTAAGAGATTTTAATTAAAATCTAATATTAAATTAAAAAAACAATTTTTACTTAATTAATATTAATTTAATTATAATTACAAAATTAAATTAAATTAATTACAAATTAATTATATACGATTTAAAACAAAAGTTAAATGAATTAATTGTAATGGATTAAAATAACACCTCAATTATAATTAAAATATATTAACATTAAACATAAAATTAAAATTAAAATTAATATATATATATATATATATATATATAATTTAAAAATCATTTAAAAATTTTAAGTGGCTTTGATTAAATATATATATATATATATATATATATATATATATATATATATATATATATATATATATTGTTACTATTGTACCCCATAGAAGCCCACTATTGTTATTATTGTGCCTTTACATTATTATTGTTATGTCGGCTCTGATTATGTTATAACCCCCTAGACTCTTATATATAGAAATGAGGTCTTTTCATTTGTATCATCCAAGAATTGTTCATTTATGTAATGTAAATGACGTTGCCCCCTCGAAGAAGCTGAATTCTAAGGTGTTGATCTATCTTTTCTATCTTTTCTTGAGCTAGTTTCATAACATTTGGTATCAGAGCTTTGGATTCTAGGGTTTCGCTGCTCCAAATAGGTCATCGTGGAATTTTCGCTATAACTTGTTTCTGTGACGTTTCAGAAGTCGCAAAAAAAAACCCATTTGAGAAGAAATCACACTGAACCTTGGGTCTGAATTTCAGATCTTTTCACGTGATATTTGCAGAGATATGATCTAAGGAACTTGGTCTTTTTGCAGACTCCTCAATTACATTCAAAACAGGTGACCTGGGGAAAATCGTCATAACTTTCTCTCTGGGGATCAGATTGAAATTTCGTCAAAAGGTATAGAAAGAGGACGGACTGTAGTTTCCTGTATGCATTTTTCAGATCCAAAGGTTGAAACAGTGACATGTGGAACTTCATACAATTTCTCTCTTCTGAAAAGGTCTATAATCAGGTCATCTTGGGATATTGTGCATAACTCTTTCTTAGAGAATCCAATTTGGATCAGACTGGTGGCATTGGAAAGAGGACACAGAGGGCTACTATAGTTCACAATTTCAGAACTTAAAGATCTGAAAATACAGAGTTACAGTCGTTTCAAAGTCGAGCTCCTAAAATCAAGAAAAAGCAAGATGAGGAAGTTTGATGGCAAGGAACCGGTAAATTGGATACTTCAGATGGAGAAATATTTTGATCTACATGGTGAAAAACTGTTACAAAAGGTATGTATTACATCTTCGTATTTAGAAACAGATCAATTTTTATGGTATGAAGGGCTTTGTTCTCGTAAAAAACTTGTTACGTGGTCAATTTTCACGAAGGAAATGATAGCACATTATGAGGATACAAAGAGCAACACCTTCTTCAGAGCAACACCTCAACAATTGGAAAGAGTAAAAGGGTTTTGTGACATAATGGAAAGCAAAATTATGGAAACCAGGAAGCATACCCCTCACAACTATAAAGATGGAAGTGTTGTTTCTCCCAACCTTCCACAACCTACAAGGGTTACACCACAACAATTGGAAGAAAAAATAGAAAAATGGCTTTGTTACAATTGTGATAGCAAATGCACTAAAGGTCATAGGTGTGCTGAGAAGAAACTATTTTACATAGAATATGAAGAGGAGGAAGAAAAGGATCAATAAGCATCAAAAGAAGAGGATATATGCCAAGACACCACGCCAGAGAAAGAAGAAATGAATCAGACCATATCTTGTAAAGCATTGGCAAGAATTACCACTCCTCAAACTCTCAAGATAGAAGGACATATCAAGAAGAAAAAGGTGCAAGAAGTGAAAGATCACATCGAGAAAGAAGAAATGAATCCAACCATATCTTGTAATTCAATGGACGAAGTTACCACTCCTCAAACTATCAAGATAGAAGGACACATCAAGAAGAAAAATGTTCAAGAAGTGAAAGATCACATCGAGAATCAAGAAATGAATCCGACCATATCTTGTAAAGGACTGGAAGAAATTACCACTCCTCGAAAGATAGAAGGACATATCAAGAAGAAAAAGGTTCAAGCAGAGAAAGATCATATCGAGCATCAACAACAAGTTCTCCAACTTTTAAAGGATAACACCACTTCGGTGCAAAATCAAACGAAACAACAGGTAGATCAACATCGTAGTGAAAAATGTTTTGATGTAGGTGATTGGTTATTTTTACTGCTACATCTCAAGAAAGCTATTTATGAGAAGGAAATGTTGGCAATATTACATGCACTTAAAAAATGGCGACCTTACCGAATGGGAAGACTCTTCAAGGATGAGGATGTGGAAGCATTGTTTTGTGCTATTTATATTATCCAACCAGATTGGATAAACGAAGCAAGGGATGAATGGAAGAAGGACGAAGAAGTATGGCCACTTATTCAAAAGTTGCAAAAGATCCCAATTCAAGCAATATTGCCAGAAATTGAAGAGGAAGGAAAAATCATATTGGAACCCGAAGCAGTCACAGAAACAAGAACCCGACAACTCGGTGAAAGTGTTCTGAGGCTCGGTGAAAGAGTTAAAAACATACTCTATATATTCTTACTCTATATATTCTTCGCATATATTCTTCGGTGAAAGTGTTCTGAGGCTCGATGAAAAAGTTAAAAACATACTCTATATATTCTTGGCATATATTCTTACTCTATATATTCTTCACATATATTCTTCGGTGAAAGAGTTCTGAGGCTCGGTGAAAGAGTTAAAAACGTACTCTATATATTCTTCGGTGAAAGTGTTCTGAGGCTCGGTGAAAGAGTCTGCGGGTTGCGGTGGGCACGGGCGATCTGCAGTCAAGTTTTCTGATATCAGGTGCACACATTCCTTATCTTTTTCTTTTTCTAATACATATTTGCTCATATAATTTCAAGTATGAATATTTCACCACAGTTACCAAAGATTACCAAGGGGAGACCTAGCACAGTTACTCTACAAGGCCTTTATGAGTATATAGAGTCTTTAGAGAAACGTAGAGAAGAAAGAGAAGCCAAGCTACAAAAAGAGTTAGAAGCCATGCTGGAAAATAAATTTGCATCTCTTGAAGAAACGATCCAAAAACAAATAGAAAATAAAATAGAACTACTAGAGAATAAAATGGAGGCAATGGAGACTAGACTGCAAGTTATAGAAAAACATAACCAAGATACTAACCAAACATCCCAGCAAGGAGATTCTGATACTTTAGAGAGTCTTAAAATGAAAGACATGATTAAAGAACTAGAAGAAAAAGTTAATAGCCGCCTCACCCTAAATAATGTGGTAGATAAGTTAGATATCAAACCAATTAAAGATGAAATGAAAAAATTAATAGAATTAGACCACGAACGTAACAAAAGGGCCTTAAACCTTATAATATTCGGTTTAAAAGAGGAAGTAGATGAGGATACTTTAGCCTTAGCCCAGACAGAACTACATAGTAGATTACAAATTGAAACATTGTGTCTCACAGAAGCAACAAGGTTGGGGAAATTAACCGAGAATAAAGGAAGACTAATCCGCATAAAGGTGAGCTCCACTGATCATAAGCACGACATACTTAGTAAAACCTCAAGTCTAAAAGGAACGGGAATATTCATAAATGAAGATCTCATTCCAGAAAACCAAGCAGAATTAAGAAAGGAGGTTCAAAAGGTAAAAGAAGCTAGAAAGGCAGGAAAATGGGCAATAATCAGAAATAGAAAAGCGTTTATTCGAGATAGAAACCAAAAAGATAGTAATAAATAGCAATTAAACATGCTCCGGATCCTTTCTTGGAATTGTCGGGGCTTCCCATGGAGAAAAGGCCCCAAGCTAAGTTGGATTTCAAATGATGTTGATATTATTTTGCTTGTTGAAACTTGGGAGCATGAAGAATCTAAGGTCCCTAACATAGATGGCTTTACGCTATGGTCAACCTGGAACAAGAGATCCTCCCGTAGAGGCATTGGGGGAACAGATTGTTACATTAAGAAGAACATCTCCCCCCATGTTAGGATTTATAAAAACGACCCTCACAACTAATATAGTTGGATAGAGATCAAAGACATTAATAATAAAAATTCCTACATAGAAATATGTTATTTTCCCCCCATTAATTCTAACTTCTATAAGAAGAAGAATCTAGATAAAACTAACCCTTACAATGGTTTAGAGAATGATATTTCTAGCCTAATGAATGACGGTAATATCCTTTTAATAGGTGAATTTAATGCTCGAACTTCAAACAACCAAGCTATTATTCTAAGCAATCATTCCAACCCTAATCCTCTTTGGTTAGATGAAGACCCTACTCTGGCTAGCAGGTACAAAAGGAACTCTAAAGATCTCGGGGAAAATTTGTTTGGATCAGAGCTAGTCAAGCTCTGTAGTGCTCAGGATCTCATAATTTGCAACGGTCTAAAGAAGTGGCCCAATTCTAGCAAGATGACCTGCATCCATGGGCTTGATAGCAGCGTGGTAGACTATGTTATTTCCGATCTCCCATTATACAACGAAATAATAAATTTTGACATCTTAAACGACCATGAACCTGACTCTGATCATAGGCCTTTACTTATAACTCTCAATTTTGTCATGCATAGAGTTCCCATAGAAAATAATACTTATAGCCAAAAGAACTTAATATTTGATAGAAATAAAAATGATCTCTTTCTAAATGAATTAAAAACTAATTTTCTTCCTTTATCTAATATAGACAACATAGAAGACCTCTATCATAATTTTACTACAACCCTCTCATATTCTATTAACAAGTTCTCAATTGAAGTTTCAAATAATAAAAAAATAGAAAAACCAATCCATGGTATGACAAAGATTGTAAAAGTGCAAGGAGAGCAATTAAGGAAGCTGTTGATGAATCTCTTAAAATGGACAAGATAAAAATATACAAAGCCCTAACTAAAAGGAAAAAGAGGTAGTACATTCGTCAAAGATAGGAGAATCTCTTACACCTCTCTAAGGTAGCTCCTAAGAAATTTTGGAGGCAGATTCTAACTAGGAAGACTAAGGATAATAATAAAATTGCTCTTTGCGATTGGAATTCCCATCTTAAAAAGCTTTATGAATCTCCAAATGTCATGGATAATTTGGAAACCCTTCTCACAACGAAAGAAGTTTTCTCTTTAGAAGACATTAAGTTTGGGGTTAATCGCCTCGCTAATGGGAAAGCTAAGGACATTGAAGGTTACCAAGCGGAAATCTTAAAAATTGGAGGTCTTGTCCTCATCCCCCACAACCACAAGCTTTTCAATCAAGCAGTCAAGCAAGGGTTCTCTAAACCTTGGACTGAGAGCCTCATTATCCCTATTTTTAAAAGTGGGGATATAAATAACCCCTCTAATTATCAAACAATTATGATCAACCCTCTCTTAGCCAAGTTATATGGTAGTATTTTGGAAAACAAGTTAAGGATATGGCTTGAAAGTGAAGGTAAGCGGGCTAAAGGCCAAGCAGGTTTCAGAAGGCATCACTCAACAATAGACCACCTTGTTATGCTTAGGATCATTGTGGAGGAATGTCGTAATGATAAATCCAATTTATTTTGTTGCTTTGTGGACTTTAGAAAGGCTTTCGATACGGTTCCTAGATCCAACCTTTGGAATAGATTAGAAGAGCTAAAGGTTCCTCTCGAGTTGAGAGTTGCTGCTATAAGGTTATACGAGAATGTAATTGCCAAGCTAAAGAGCAATGAAGGGTGGTCGAAAGATATTAAGTGTAACATCGGAGTTAAACAAGGTTGCCCCCTCTCCCCTACCCTATTTGGAATTCACATCGATAAGCGCGAAGGCTATTTAGAGCAAGTAGGATGTGATGGCACGATCTTAGCTGGGATAGTCGTCATCCTTCTTCTTTATGCTGACGATATTGTTCTTTTGGCAAGGTTCCCATCTGATCTTAATAAGCAACTCAGGCTTCTTAAGGATTTCTGCTCTACCATGGGTATGACTGTTAACATTGACAAAACAAAAGCTATGATTATCAAATCCAAGAAGGACACTTACACTAATTTTATGTATGACAATAATAACTTGGAGGAAGTGTATTCTTACAAGTACCTAGGAATTGATATTCATCACAAGCTCAACTGGAACCATAGCATTGAGAAAAGGATTAATGGGGGGTGGAAATCTTACTATGCTCTTGAAAATAATTGTAAAATTGCAAACCTTGTAATGTGGGATAAAAAGAAGTTCTTCTTTGAAACTTTAGTCACTCCTGTTATCTTATATGGCTGTGAGGTTTGGGGTTGCAGCATCTCCAGAGAATCATGGAGAAAGATTGAGCAAATCCAGAAGCGTTTTATAACTTATAACCTGAAAATTAAAAGTAATACACCCTATCCTATTCTCCTTATAGAAGCAGGTCTTTCCCATATTGAGAGCCTAGCTATGCTTAGGTTCAAGGATAATTTTAGGGGCGAATGTTCGCCCTTTGGCGAAATTAAGGGGTTTTAAATTTTTAGTGGGCGAATATTTTGTATCATAGTACATTTTTACAAATCACCTCAAATAGCCCACCTTATTTTAAGGGAGAGGGTAAAAAAGGTAAATTTAACCCTTGAAATTAGGACTTACAACCTTCCATTCGCCCATTTTCAAGAATAGGTTTTATTTAAGTGAATCCATTGGCCCATTTTCAAGAATAGGTTTTATTAAGTGAATCCTATGGGCCAAATACCATATTTATAAAAGAGGGATGGTAAATTAATAAAAATATAAATAAATGAGAGGTATGGTAAATAAATAAAACATTTTTAATATTTACTCCATAAGTCACCTTATATACATGTAAGGGTGTAAACAAATATAAATATAAGTAAAGTGGAGGTATAAATAAATAAAACGTCTTTTTATACTTACTCAAAAGGTATGGTAAATAAATAAAAATATAAATAAACTAGACGTATCGTAAATAAATAAAACCTATTTTTATATTTAGTCCATAACCCTCGTTCTATTTATGAAGGCTCAAGAAAAAGGTTTTATTTAAGTGAATCCTAGGGGCCAAATACCATATTTGTAAAAGAGGTATGGTAAATTAATAAAAATATAAATAAACTAGAGGTATGGTAAACAAATAAAACACTTTTTTATATTTACTCCATAAGTCACCTTATATTTACGAACACTCAAAAAATGGGTTCTATTTAGGTGAAACCTATGGCCAAAATACCATGGGACAAATACCATGGACTAGATTGTTATTAATACCATGCAAAAAACCATTATTAAACCTAATATTAGAATTAATAAAAATAAAAATGGCACATGGTATTGACCCATGGTATTCACCAAAATGGCACATGGTATTGACCCATGGTATTCACCTGGAATGTAGCCTATTTAAATCGGGGAATTAAACCAGCATGTAGCCTATGCTAAGATTCACTAGGACTTTACAAAGTTTTATTATTTAGTGAAAGACTAGCCAAGATCTTACAAGATTTTATAATTGAGTAAAATATTCGCCATTCTTGGTGAGAGATTCGCAAAAAGATTATATATACATATTATATTATTGATAAAATCGCCTTCCATTTTTCCTATATACCATGGAGATTCGCCCATTTATTATATTTATAAATTTAGGGGGGGTTCTTAAAATTTTCCCTGCTTAGGTTTCTGTTGTACAAGCACAAAATCAGTAACATAAACGATCATAGACTTCCTAAGCTAGCTTTAAATTCTAGCCAAAACTACCTAAGGCTCAATCGAGGGTGGCATAAAGACACAAGGGCCTGGTTAAACTATTGGGAGATCAAAGAAAATGATGCATTGCAAAACATAAATAACATTAAAGATATTGTTACTTCTAAGTTCAAAGAAAAAATGTGGTGTGAGAAAGACTTAGCGGCTAAAAGAAAATTAAGTTATTATAAGAAGGTCATCAACCCCACCCTAGAAGATCAAAAGTATCTCTCTATTTTAACTAGCTCAAAGAAGAAAATTAATATAGCAAAGATTAGAACGAATTCTCATGAGTTCCATAGTGAAACAGATCGTTGGGCAGTTCCTAAAACGCCATGGACGGAAAGGATCTGCCATATATGTAAGAATAGGAACATCGAGGATGAAAACCACTTCCTCTTAGAGTGCCTCGCGTATAACCACATTACATCTCAGTTTCACAATCTTTGTTACAATACTGACCTTCCTAGCCTTTTACAATGTCAAAATTATAGTGAGCTCGGGAGGCTTCTCTCCAAGCTTTTTGAGCATAGGAATAAAATCTTAAATCAAAATAGATAATTTGTTTCTTTAGGTCCGATAGACAATTATTTTGTCTCAACGGACGTTAACCATCATCATCATCATCATTAAAATTATGATTTAAAATATAATAAAATTATAATTTAAAAATCATTTAAAAAATTTAACAGGTGGCTTTGATTAAAATATATGTATTAAAATTATGATTTAAAATATATTAAAATTTTAATTGAAAAATCATTTAAAAAATTTAACAAGTGGCTTTGAGATCCATAATCCATCCATCGAATAAAAAATTCGAAGCGGATTTAGATCCATAGGATGGATCGAAAAACAAAGGAGGAGGGGCCGTTTACGTGAGGGCGACATAAGGAAAGATCGGCGATCAAGTGTTTTTTTTTTAAACACAAAACCTATGGCATAAATAAAATGCTGATATTTGATATGCGAGCTTTTATATATCAATTTATTTTTATATCGAGATTTTTTTGAAATATCGATTTTTTTTTTTTTTTTATCGGGATGATTTTTATTTTTATTTTTATTTTTTTATATCAGGATTTTTAAAATATTGAGAATTTTATTGTGTTTTCTGCATAAGAAGTTTTTATCGAGATTTTTATTGGGATTTTTTCATCGGGACTTTTGTAAAAGAGTAAGGGAGGAAGTGAGGTGAAGTGGGGCTCACTTGGAGTGGAACACATCAATTATAAACTACAGGGGCTTAGTAATTGAAAATCCGATAAAATAAACTACAACCACTTTGCAATTTTGAGATTTTTGATTTCATAATTTCTTTTAAAATTGAGAATTGGAATCAATTATTGAGATATCGAAAACACATAATTTCAATTGTTCTACACTTTGACTGGACGATTTTATAGGACCATTAGTGAAAAATGAAATTATTAGTTAAAATTAACTAGGAATCAATATTTACAATCAATTACTAATTTATTTAC
The DNA here is from genome assembly GCA_031772625.1 of Pinus tabuliformis. Lineage (NCBI taxonomy): Eukaryota > Viridiplantae > Streptophyta > Pinopsida > Pinales > Pinaceae > Pinus > Pinus tabuliformis. The sequence goes on from CM062813.1 coordinate 890,344,531, forward strand.
AAAAATTAAAATAATCTACATTTTGTACATTTTTTTAGCCCAAGGAGTGAAAATTATTGAACTTCGGATGAGCACCATTTGCAAACCATGTAACCAAATGAGATGAAACAACTACCGATGGAAAGCTAGAGAAAATTAAAACTCAACAAAGCAATCAAAATAAAAATCTAATGAAAATGAAAAATTGGCAAAATTGTAGGACACTTAACCAAAAGAAAATATTAAAAAGGTGATTTAGCCAAAAATTTATGGAAAGGGTCCCCATTATTTGAAATAAATAAGTAAAAAATGGGGTGTTGAGTTTTAACTACAGCACTAGCAACACATCGAAAAGAACCGTTATCTCTGGTTAAAGATAATGAACTTTAATTTACCCAAAAGTTAAAAATAATGGATTCCACGAAACTGTCTAATAGTAAAAAAATTAAAATGGGTCCCACATAAACAGATTAAGTAATATGAGTTCAAAAATATAAGTACTCATAGCCGACTTGAGTAAAAGTCATGAATCCAAATTTTGGGCAAAAATTATTTTAAAATGTTCTCGTATGAGAAATAGAAGAAGGTACAAATAAGAGTTTTTTGATAAAGCATACATCCATTGTTATGAATGGTCTTTGACATCTCTTCGCTGTGATCGAGCCTAAATAGTACCATGGAAAAATTATCTTTTATGCCATACAAACATAGCCCCGCTGCCAACGAGCATTCATAGCCCCGACGTGTTTACTTGTATTTCTCATGCTTCCTCTTTTAATCACCCTTTCGATAAGTGAATTTGCGAGATTTTAATTTATGATGTACTTGAGTGAAAGAAGTAGGATGGTAATAAATACTTATGTTAATGGATATAATACTTCCATAATGTTGACTCCAAATTCTTTTCTCGTGACTATCAATTAAAGGATTTTATAAAGTGGAGGGATGAGAGGGTTTCATCGAGTTGAACTTAGATCAGTTCTTTCCTTGAAAAGGTGAATTATATCACTTATAAAGGATGTGTTTTTCTCCATGAAAAACTTTTTAAAAAAGAGGGCTTTTTAGTTCCATAAATATGTACCTTTAATTATAAATGAAATTCATTGAAATAGATAGAGTAAAGATTTCTCATGTATGCCAATTGTTGTTAAGAAAAAGGCCTTCCACACAAATCATAGCGGCGTCATCAAAATCAAGCCAAACCAAAAGAAAATGAAAATGAATTCCAAATTAAAGTGAAAAATAAATGAACAAAGTCCAAAAATATAAAAATGAATAAATAAAAAGCTAAAATAAAAAATCTCAGATTTAAAAAACCAACTCCAATAAGATTAACTATAAAATGTCTCAACAAAAGAAAAATAGGAAAATCATGTGTGTCTGTGCTATGTTGAGAATCTAGTAAATGTCATCCTGAGGAGTTATAAGTGATTAGGCTTATGAAATTAAAGGGTGAATAACAGTGTTTAAGTAAAATTTAGCCCAAATAAAAAGTCTTTGTCTGCTCCAAAAACATTTGTTTCAAAGCAAAACTTGCATAAAACCATCTTGACAATTTTCCAATGAAAGCAATGCTTATGAAACAAATACAAAGTTCAGGGACTCCCCAGTTTAACTAATTTGATTAAGATCATTACTGTTGCTCCAAAACCCAGAAAAAATGATAAAGAGAATGAGTTCCCAATATGAGCTGGTAGATGAGTAAAAACGTTTATGAAGAGCATTGGAAAATTTTGTTTGATCTTACCTTAGAGATATCATTTCTCCAATAAAAATAAACTCTTCTTTTGATTAAAATTAAAGACATAAATAATTTTTTTTCAATGTAGTTCTCATTGGCCCAAAATCATCATTTATTAAATCTAAACTAAGGCAAACAATGAACAAGAAGAAAACAGTGTTTCATGTCCAAGGAATCTGAGGTAAATAAAATCCATTCGGAAATGAGAATGATGATGTGATTTTGCAGCGATGATTTTCCTCTCTGTATTTCAGATTTCATGTCAACTCCATGATTATCAAGACCAAGACCAAAACAATGTAATGCATATGTGTAAATGGAGAGGTCTTGAAATTTTGCATACTAAATATAGAGTGATATATCAAAACACAAATATAAGAGAAATCAAACATGATTTAACCATGATCCATTAACTTTACTTGTTTGAAATTCCTTACCAATTTTTGCATTACCATAGTGGTTTCTCAAGAGTTCCTTGAAAATAAAATGAAGATGCACACTAAAAAGGTGATTGAGATAATGAAATGGGCATCCAAAAGTGAGAGAGGAAAAACATAAACGAACCATAGGTGATGAAATTTCTCATTAGCTAAGAAGTTTTCTGATAAGAGTAAAAAGAGGCCCATGTGCACACACCATGAAAAATGTATATCCCCAAAGTCACAAAGTCATCGTGATTAATGAAGACTTGGATTTGATGAAATTATAATTAAAATACATCCAATATTTTGACCACCATGATAACATGAAAATGAGCATATATATACAAACATAATCAGATAGGACTTCATATAACCATAGTATAAGATCAAAATGAATTGATCAAACACCTATGAGGATACTTAACCCGAAATTTTGAAGTTCTGAGGTTCGGAGAGAATCAAAGTGAAAGATAAGAGCTCTGATAAATAGGACTTCCGAAATGGGATCAATCATCTGATAGATAAAATTCCGATAAATAAAGATTTTGTTATTTAAATGTTTTAGGCAGAATTTATTTTCAGAGGCTTATTTGATTTTTACTTTTGATATCATAAGTCCAATATAAATTTTCTTGTAAATCTTTTAAATAAGAGTTTTAATAAAAGGAAGCCCAAAATTAATATTGGATAAAAACATAATATTGGAACTCGAATACAGTGATAAATCAATATGATGTCTAGATTATGACATCGAGGAATTTGAATAGATAAAATAAAATAGGACTTGTGGATATTAGATAAATTCCTCATAAAGTGTTTTCAATTGGTTCTGATGTAACATAAACCCAAGAATTCTATATCAAAAAGTGAACCATAGAAAAACATGATTCTGATAATTACCAGATATAGGCTCTGAATCGATTCAGAAGAAAAAAATGTGACAGAAGGGGACGTAAAATGAATGAGCGCAATGGAAAGGTTTCTTAACTCAATCAACAAATATAAGATTCAAAACAAGCATAGATAAAATCATGGATAAGATCATTTGCTACAAGATTTTTGTGCAAATTTTCCTTTGTTTATAGAAAATCTGAGCAATAAAGAGTCTATTTCATTTCAGTTACATCGATGAGAGGCAGAATATGATTATTGACTCATATTTCTAAATGTACGAAGGAAGGAAAATATGAATAGAAGAAAAACTAAATAATACCCAAATTATGATAAAACAACAAATACCGCCCTGGACATGTTACAAAATAGAAAAGGGTTAGGTGCTTTCTTATCTAAAGTCTCCAAAATCAAGCCAATGAAGACATCATGGATCTTCAAGTTCTCCCATGGATTTTTCAAAGTTCACATATGTTCAACATCATCTACTTATTCAGTAAAAAATGCTAAGTAATGAACTTTCAAATTGCGTCCACTTCAAATTTACATCGAAGGACAAGAGTGGTGAAAATGAGCTTTTAGAAATATTTGTGAATAAAAAATTGCCCAGCGATAGCAATTCCCTGGAACTTCTTCATATATGACTTTATTACAAAAACATTTTTTAACAATGTGATGAAGTTTTGCAAAAAAAATGCAATCAAGCACATCACAAGTGTATATAATATGACTGTATAAGAACATTGATATGTTCTAAGCCATTTTACCAGAGAATAAAAGGGGATGCTAAGGGAAAATATTGGACTCATTACTTGTTTATTGAATGTCCGCAATAACAAAATAACTACAAACATGAAAGGAAACTAAAGTATGGATTAACATTGAGAAGGTTTCTAGAAGTGTCCCATTATTTATCAAAATGCAATGATGCACTCTCAAGAACTTAGGTTTGTGAAAAACTTAATTGAAAATCGGATATAAATTGGGTAAACATGATCATCAAATAAAATTTCAAAATAAAAAGTAGTTGATGATCATGTTCGAAATTCTGAAATTGGTTTTCGTATAGGCTTATTAATTTACTTGATGAGTGTTTATAATTCGAATGCTCAAAATTCTAGTGTAATGTGTTTAGAAATTTAAAAATGAAATTCGAAAGAAAAATGAATTCAAATCGAAAGGAACTGAAAATGAAGAAAATTACAATTTACATTAATGTTACAAATAATAGTACAACATGGTTGGGACTCATTTGCAAAGATTTATTTCCCACAACTATCAACAAAAATTAGAAAGTTAAACTCATTATTTTCATTCACTTGCGAAGAAGAGAAAATTTCAAGATTATGATCCCAACAAGATATGTCATTGTCGTAGGAATAATAGATTGGAATGGAGTCATGAGTACTAAAATTACTATGATGATTTTGAGAATGGACCAAAATTATTTCTTGATTAGTATTATTCTCATCTTCAAAAATAGATTTTCTTAAGGAATGAGAAATATGGGATTCAGTTAAACTTGTTTCTGAAGAATGAGGAAAATTAGGTTCATAATTTTTAGTTTTCAATTCATCATTACAAGTAACTTCATACGTGTCATTTTCCTCTGAATTAAATAAATCAGAACCAGGTAAGTGATTGAATGCCAAATTAAGAGAATCTTCAGGATTATTGTTTGAATTAACAATTAAATTTCTCCACCAATATTTAATAATTCATTATTAATATCAGTTTCTCTATCTTTTAAAATTAAATTTGAATTCAAAGGGATTTTTGATTGATTATGAATTAAATTAATATTGTTAAAGATATCAGGGTATAGAGAAAAATAGGAAGTTGAAGATATATACTTGAAGGTTTCTCTATGCATAGATGATTTCTGATTTTCCATAATATACAATTCAAACTCTTTATGCATTTGAACAAGCTGTAAATTGTTGTTAAGTTGCTCCATAATTTGCAATTTATTATCCGCAGATTGTGAATTAATCTCAACAGTAGTTTGTGTTGGCATTATGATTCAAGTGTTATCCTTGATGGCAACTCACTCAGAGGTTGGCACAGGTGCTCAGAGGTTGGTACAGGTGATGGCAACTTAATCAGAGGACAGATCTTAGTACAGCATGCCAAGAAAGTTCATACACACAGGTTCGTTAAGCCCAAGTCGTGTATACAAGCAAGTTCACTATATACCAAGTCGCGTATACGCAGGTTCTCTATATATCAAGTCGCGTGTACACGCTGGTTGGCTTCAGTAAAAGCGCGTGTATGTGGAAAACCTATCTTTGGTCCACGGCGGTTATTCCTTGGAAGTTGTGCCTATGGTTTTGGACCTTAATGTCTCGATGAAAGTGTTGATCCCTAGTTTTGAAGCTGATGGTATTGGGTTACTATGGTTTTGGACCGTGGTATTGTAAAGGGCCTAAGGCTATATAAGGAGAAGATCATTAGGCAAGTGAGAGCAAGCATTGTGTGTCTGACGAAGTGAGAATATCTGGTATCACTGTTTATCTGTTCGGGACGCTTGGCAAGGGTCGGATCTAACAGCGAAGGCATAAGTAATTATTTCTAGATCTGCACGTGCGTTGCCTTTGGAGAAAGCGCGTATACACGCGGTTTTGGTACAGTGAAGTAGCGTATGCATAAAAAGATTTGATATTTAAGGTTGCTGTTGATTCTGGTGGTTGTTGCAGAGTTCTGGGCTCTCGTTTGGGTTCTGTGTTCTTGATGACAGGGTTTCAGTGATTCAGTATTGGGTTGTTTAATGAATTTTGATGCAAGTATAAGTTGATGATTGTATTGCAGTAATGTTTGTTTTGTACTCTTGGATCCAGTCTGAAAATTGATGAAACGTGGTCCCTGAAGGAAAGAAGGTTGTAGGGTCAGCACCTACGTACTAGTAAATGGATTGGCTAGTACAAGAGCTGAGGGGGTTATAGCTCCCTTCCAGAAGTAGTTGGAAAACAAGAGAGGTTTGTAGCCCTCTGCAGGTTGTAGCCTGCGTACTGGTAAAGGACTGCACCAGTACATTGTAAAAGAAGTTTCTTATTAAAGAAGAAAGAGACGATTTGCAACAGGTGGTTTTCACCCACATTGGGTTTCCACCTTATATCATGGTGTTCATGTGTGTGGCTCTTGTGTGATGTTCTGTTCTGTTATACTGCACCTGTTTACTGTTAAATATGCTTAATAATGTTCTGATGCATTTACTGAAGATAAGCTAACTGAATCATAAGATCTCTGGATATACGCTAGTTGCATTAGACACAGTACCGTGTACACGCAGGTTCACTTAATTGAAGTAGCGTATATGTTTCTGAGTATGAAATTGAGAAAGGTTTTACTGATCTGATAATACTGATTCACCCCCCTCTCAGTATTATTTCCAACAATTGGTATCAGAGCAAGTCCTTCAGAGGAAGCTTGATCGCTTGAAGGAAAAGATCCATCAGAATGGCTAATCCAGAAAGAGAGGCACACATCAGGCCACCAGTCTTTGACGGGAACAATTTTACTCACTGGAAGATAAGAACCACTGCATATATACAATCACTTGGAGCAGAAATTTGGGGAATCGTAGAAGGAGGATACAAATTCCCATCAGCAACTCCTACAGATCCAGCAGAGAAAAAGCAATATGAGCTCAATGCCAAAGCTGTTACTGTCCTATTGAGTAGTTTGACACAATCAGAATTTATGAAGATCATGCATTTCAAATCAGCTAAGGAAATATGGGACAAAATCGTCACAAGCTACGAAGGAGATGATCAGGTAAAAAGAGCAAAGCTTCAAACTCTCAGAATCCGGTATGAAACTCTTAAGATGCGTAGTAATGAAAGCATAGCTAATTATTTCCTTCGTATGGATGAGATTGTGAATTGTATGAGGGATCTGGGTGAAGAATTTGAGGAATTTGTCTTAGTTGAAAAGGTTTTGAGATCTCTGTCTGCTAAATTTGATTCTAAAGTATCTGCCATAGAAGAAAAGGAGAATGTGCAGAAAATCACCATGTCACAGCTTCACGGGATCTTAACTGCTTTTGAAATGCGACAAGAGGTACCACCAGAAGCCGCATTCGAAGTGTCAGAGGAAGAAGATGAGGTAAATTTTGTCAAGAATCTTGAACGGGGAACTGGACGGCTCAAAGGTAAGCTACCTTTCAAATGTTTTCTATGTGGTAGAGTTGGTCACTATGCTGCTAGATGCCCTCATAACAAAGGAAAGATATCTGAAGAAGATGGTAGAAGCTATTATACCCATATTACAAGTCCATTCAATGATAGTGAAGATATTAGAAGTCTCATTGCACATGAAAAGAAGAATGCTTCATCCAATAATAGCAAAGATATTAAAAGTCTCATGGCACATGAAAAGAAGAATGCAGAAACTGAAGAAGTTACCAAATTAAATGAACAATTGGAGACAGTAACCAGGGTAAGGGAGAAATTGCAGGATGTAGTAAAGGATCAGAGCATAACTATTCAAAGGCTTTAATCAAAGATCCTCTCTCTAAAAGAAGATCTTAAAAAATCAAGAGAACAGAACAAAGAAGCTCTTGAAGATCAAGAACGTGAAGTGATCAAACTAAAGAGACAAGTGGAAGAAGGAAGAAAAGTTGAAGAAGACCTAAGGAATCAGTATCTGATAAAGGAAGAACAACATCAGGTTGAGGTAAATATCTTGAGAGGTAAACTAGAAGAAAAGGATAAGCTTTTACGATTTCAAGATAGTACTAAAGTCTTGGATGATATTCTTAATAGCCAAAGGTCTCCTGCTATCAAAACTGGTCTTGGTTTTCACGAATATGTTGAAGGTGAATCTAGTTCACAAGGTGAGGCAAGAAACTCTAATGAGAAATCTGAAATGCTCAACAAGGAACAACCAAGGAAAGAAATTCCTCAAGGAAGATCCTTTACTCCTAACTATGGACGTGATAGACGATTATTTCCTCCACTGAATAATGTTGAATGTTATGTATGTCATAATCTTGGACATGTTGCAGCCAGATGTAGAAGTAGAATGGTTCAAGAAAGATCATCGCATCCCAGGTACTTCGGAGGATATTGCTTTTCCTGCAATGCATATGGACACAAAGCGATTGATTGTGATAGAAGGAACATGAAAAATGTAAGGTGTTATACATGCAACAACTATGGGCATAAAGCAAGGGAATGCAAGAGTAGATTTCAAAATTCAAAACAAGAGGACCATACATCATCACAGTTCCACGAACTGAAGAAGACAGAGACAGAAAGGTGTGGCATAATTCAGACAACTGACATAACAGACACAGGGGAATCTGAAAGTGATGAAATTCAGTATTCCATCCTGCATACGCTGATATAATGAAGACAAGTCGTGTATATACGTGAGTTACAGGCTGCAAAGTCGCGTATATGAAGAAAGGGCAGCAGAACAGACCCAGGTTTAGTCATGGTTGGCTCAGGCTCAAGGGGAGCAGAACAGACTCAGGAAATGGTTCGGTCATGGTTGGCTCACACTCAGGGGGAGCATATACTTCAAATCATTCATTGTTGGCATTATGGTTAGAAGTTGCTGATGAAACTAAATGATACATCTTGTTGTTTGATCAAAGGAATAGTATTGCAGGCTGATGCTTATGGTACAGATATGAATGGCTGGTCTTAGAACCTGCATCTGCTCAGGGGGAGCATGGATGAATTGATACAACTTGGCATATACAAAGGGGGAGCCAAATCAGAAACTTCAGCATGTACTCAGCGGGAGTATGGACAGCAGTATGGACAGTAAAAGGTATACCAAAGAAGAGAATATCTTGGTCCGCCCTTTTCCCTTGATGTCAAAGGGGGAGAGTGACTTGGTGTGGTGGTTGCCATCAAGTCCAAAGGGGGAGATTCTTGGTATTATGATTCAAGTGTTGTCCTTGATGGAAACTCACTCAGAGGTTGGTACAGGTGCTCAGAGGTTGGTACAGGTGATGGCAACTTAATCAGAGGACAGATCTTAGTACAGCATGCCAAGAAAGTTCATACACGCAGGTTCGTTAAGCCCAAGTCGCGTATACAAGTAGGTTCACTATATACCAAGTCGCGTATACGCAGGTTCTCTATATATCAAGTCGCATGTACACGCTAGTTGGCTTCAGTAAAAGCGCGTGTATGTGGAAAACCTATCTTTGGTCCACGGCGGTTATTCCTTGGAAGTTGTGCCTATGGTTTTGGACCTTGATGTCTCGACGAACGTGTTGATCCCTAGTTTTGAAGCTGATGGTATTGGGTTACTATGGTTTTGGACCGTGGTATTGTAAAGGGCCTAAGGCTATATAAGGAGAAGATCATTAGGCAAGTGAGAGCAAGCATTGTGTGTCTGACAAAGTGAGAATATCTGGTATCACTGTTTATCTGTTTGGGACGCTTGGCAAGGGTCGGATCTGACAGCGAAGGCATAAGTAATTATTTCTAGATATGCACGCGGGTTGCCTTTGGAGAAAGCGCGTATACATGCGGTTTTGGTACAGTGAAGTAGCGTATGCATAATAAGATTTGATATTTCAGGTTGCTGTTGATTCTGGTGGTTGTTGCAGAGTTCTGGGCTCTGGTTTGGGTTCTGTGTTCTTGATGACAGGGTTTCAGTGATTTAGTATTGGGTTGTTTAATGAATTTTGATGCAAGTATAAGTTGATGATTGTATTGCAGTAATGTTTGTTTTGTACTCTTGGATCCAGTCTGAAAATTGATGAAACGTGGTCCCTGAAGGAAAGAAGGTTGTAGGGTCAGCACCTACGTACTAGTAAATGGATCGGCTAGTACAAGAGCTGAGGGGGTTGTAGCTCCCTTCTAGAAGTAGTTGGAAAACGAGAGAGGGTTGTAGCCCTCTGCAGGTTGTAGCCTGCGTACTGGTAAAGGACTGCACCAGTACATTGTAAAAGAAGTTTCTTATTAAAGAAGAAAGAGACGATTTGCAGCAGGTGGTTTTCACCCACTCATGGTGTTCATGTGTGTGGCTCTTCTGTGATGTTCTGTTCTGTTATACTGCACCTGTTTACTGTTAAATATGCTTACTAATGTTCTGATGCATTTACTGAAGATTAAGTTAACTGAATCATAAGATCTCTGGATATACGCTAGTTGCATTAGACACAGTAGCGTGTACACGCGGGTTCACTTGATTGAAGTAGCGTATATGTTTCTGAGTATGAAATTGAGAAAGGTTTTACTGATCTGATAATACTGATTCACCCCCCTCTCAGTATTATTTCCAACAGTTTGTGCATTGTTGTCATGTGGTTGATTAAATTGTTGTTGATTTAATTGTTGCTTATTGATGTTGATAGATTATGCATCTTGTTTAATTTCTTCTTGATCAACATTTTGTAAATCTTGAGCATTTCCAACACAATAAATAGCATTTGTAATTTCATTTTGTAAAGAATCGGAGTTGCCATTTTGAGCAAATGAATCATTATCAACAAACAATATAATTTTTGGTTTTTGATAGTTATCATGGGACAAAGACACTAAATGTATGAACCATCCAATTAATTGGAATTGAGGAGGAAAATCTTTGGACCAAAATTGCATTACAATTAATTTAAATATAACATGAAACATATACAAAGTCTCACCTTCCATCATACGCACTTCTTCTAATTGATCACACGCCTTTTCGTAGTCATACTCTTGAAATGTGTGAAGGAAAATCTTTGAAAACTCGTCCCAACTACGTACGGAGGCAACTGGACATGATAAAAACCAGTGTTTGGATTTTCTTGTCAAAGTAAGTGTAAAGATCCTATAAATAATATCTTAATCAATTTTGAAATTACTGCAACTTAAAATAAACTAAAGGAGATGGTTAAAAGCAGACGTTTTACCATTGTATTTTACCTAAGACAGGGTCTGGACTTCTCTTACTGGAGTGGAAGTTGGACTAGATCCAATAAAACAACTCCAAGGAATTCTTTTACATGGAGCCATATTAATCAAATAAAACCTTGAAAATTTTCAAAGAAAACAATTTACTATGACCCATCCTTCTAGCGCCAAAAATGTTATAGGCTCGAAATTTCTACCTCAATATTTTAGGAAAGCCAGTGGGTTGAGACCTTAGAGCATATTCTTTTCTATTTGAAATGGTGGTTCCAATTGGTTAAACTATGTCAAATTACCTTCTCTATCTCTACTGGTTTAAAATATGGCTTTCACCTACCAATAGAGAAGGGACATCAGATCAAATCTTCTTGCTAATCAGACAAAAAAGTGGTCCTAAAGCTGATCTAGGGCTCAACAAAGCTACTATTAAAGTTTTCCTCTTTGATAAAAGGACTTCTAGAAATTTAATGATCAACCTAAATGCAAACCAATCCTAGAATGCAAGTAAAAGGAAATAAATCCTAAGCATATATCGATTACGAAGATGTAGATCTAACGCAACCGAGAGAAAAGTAATTAAAAGATTTGGATTTTAAGCATGTCTAGATTATGATGAATATATGGCTAATGAAATAGTTCTACTAGTTGATATTATAATTACCAAAACATGTTATGTTTGCAGGTCATTCAACAATGAATAATTGACTATCAAAACCAAGAAATATTTCTCATCATTCCAATAGTAATTAAAATGTATTTTGATGAAAAATTTCTAAGTAAATAGTTCCTTAGAAATATTATTTAAATATTTGATCAAAGAGAAATTAATAATAAATATATGTGACTATGAATTAGATAACTAATCGAAAAGACATTTTTTCTCATATCAAAATGAACAAATTTTACACAGATCCACCGTTACATAAATGAAATTCGAAATTAAATGAAGGTATTCAAATTATAAACTAATGAAACATGATCTCTTGCTCTATTCTTTAAATATGATCTCCTACAATCTCCTCCAAAGCATAAACTCTGCTACTAAAAGCAAGAGCTGCAATAGTGCAAGCTCTACTTCTCATACATAGTTCATAATGAAAAGAGACAAATTCCAATAATCCCCAGATCTGATATTGATCCTCTCTACCTACATCAATGAAACTCATATTACAACAATGGTTTAAGAATTCTAGGATTGCAGAGAAGAGAAGCCCTTTGTTTGTTCTACAAACCCTTATTTATAATTTCAAAAATGAATTCAAAATAGGAGAGTTGTTAAAGAACAAATCTCCTCCAACAATCTTCATTGGTCAAAATTCTTTTTCTTCTATTGCTAGAGAAAATCCATTGATTGAAATCTTCTCTTCCTCATATTTTCAACTATTCTCTTGCCAAAACCAATCAAAATTTAATTAAAATAAAAAAATACCAAATATGGAAAATAAAACATTTTCCAATCAAAACTTAATTAATTAAATAAATAAAAGGAAATAGTAACTTTTCATTGATCCTTGTAAAGATATTATTGGTCAAAGATAACATAGTCGAATGGATCTGCACTCAACAGAAGCTAAGAGCAAATAAAAATACAAAGAATTAAATTAAGAAAATTGATTTTGTTTACAAATTCAGAACTTGAATTTCTGCTAAATTTTAGACTTATTAAATGATCTAATCTGGTCATGCAACAGCTTATGAAATGTTCTCTACGATTTTATCTATCTAACGAGCTATTTTGGACGTCATTTGGTCAAGTAAAACTCAACTTATGAGCTCTCAAAGTTGAAGTGTCAAAATTGCCAAAATTTAAAAGAAAATCATTGTCTAAACCAAAATTAAGAAATTTTAATTAAAATCTAATCCTAAATTAAATTAACAATTATTACTTAATTAATAATAATTTATTTATAACTACAAAATTAAATTAAATTAATTACAAACTAATTATACATCATTTAAAACACAATTTAAATGAATTAATTAAAATATATTAAAACTCAAATGAAATATATTAAAAATATAATAAAATTATAATTTAAAAATCATTCAAAAATCTCAACTTGTGGTTTTGAGATCCATAATCCATGGATCAAATAAAAAATTCGAAGTGTCCTTGGATCCATAGGATGGATCGAAAATCAAAGGAGGGGCCGATTACGTGAGGGAGACACAAGGAAACATTGCAGATCGGTGTTTTTTTTTTAAACACAAAACCTATGACATAAACAAAATGCCGATATCTGATATCATAACTTTTATATATCGGATTTTTTTTTTATATATTTGGTTTTTCTTTTTTATATCGGGATTTTTATGTTTGGTTTTTCTTTTTTATTGGGTTTTTTTGTATTATAAGTTTGGATCAAAGTGTTTATCGGGATTTTTTTCATTGGGATTTTTATCGAGATTTTTTCATTAAGACTTTTGTAAAAGAGTAAGGAAGGAAGTGAGGTGAAGTGGGGCCCACTTGGAATGGAACTCATCCATTATAGACTATAGTCGCTTGGTAATTAAAAATCTAAAAAGTGAAATGCAACTACTTTGTAATTTTGAAATTTTGGGTCTCGTAATTTCTTTTAAGATTGGGAAGTGGAATCAATTACTAAGATTCCAAAAACACAATTTTAATTGTTCTAGAATTTGGCTAGGCAATTTTGTAGGACCGTTAGTGAAAAATGAAATAATTAATAAAAATTAGCTAGAAATTAATATTTACAATCAATTACGAATTTATTGCACCATTTGTAAACCGTGTGTAACGAAATAAGATGAAACAAGTATCAATAGAAAGCTAACGAAAATTCGAACTCACTTAAGCAATCAAAATAGAAATCTAATGAAAATGAAAAATTGGAAAACTTGTAAGACACTTAACCAAAAAAAATATTAAAAATGCGATTTAGCCAAAAATTTATGGAAAGGGTCCACATTATTTGAAATAAATAAGTCAAAAATGGAGAAGTTGAGATTTCAGTACAACAGGACCTTAACCACTGGTCTTCTTCTTTGTTGATTTTATAATCTTTGCCATGCCTATCTCAAGCCAACTTCCTTCTCTCTTGCGTTGGATGTTGCTAATGATTTCCCTTACTCATGGCTATTATCACTCAATCTCTTTCACCCGTGTCTTTGCTATGTGGCCTCCACCCATATATTTTACTGAGAAACAAAGAGTAAAACTTTTTAATCAAAATTTATTTGTAATTGGATGGAACGTTTTGGCTATATATATATATATATATATATATATATATATATATATAATTTTCTACAAATTAAATATAATAATATATATTAAAAAATTATAAAAACAATTCAATTATAATATTATAGTAACATATGAATTTAAATTAAGCATATAGTCGTAATAACTCAAATTAAAATAATTAGAAATTAACACTAGAAAATTATATATAAAATTATAGTAAATTAACTCACCAAATCTTTAAAGGTTTAAATTTTATATAAGACATTTCATTTAGGAACCTAAAATTAAGAATTATTAATAAAAATGAAACAAATAAATAAATGTATAAAAAAGAAAAGGAAAAAAAGATGAAGAAGAATTAAACAAATTAATTAATTAAATAATTAAATAAACTAATTATTTAATTAATTAAACAAATTAATTAATTAAATAATAAAAGATTAATAAATAAAGTAATTCATTTAATAAATAATAAATAATAAAACTAATTAAATAATCAATTTTTTAATTAATTAATTAATTAAAAAAATTAATTAATTATTTTGTTTAATTAATATAAAAAATAATTAATTAAACAAATTAATTAAGAAATAATTAAGAAATTAATTTTAAAAAATCTAAATATTAACAAACTAATCAGATAATGGCCAACCAAATTTCTTATATTATTTCTTTCATAATCTATATATATACTCTGAAATACAACTCATGGATACATCATTAATATCTTCAGAATATCTATTAACGCATCCCTGATGATGGAAGTGAGACCAAAATGTTGGGTTCATAAAACTCTATAATAGGGCAGTCCTCCTCTATCTAAAACTATCCTCACTTGTATGGATTCATTATTTAATAAATTTAATTATAATTAATATATAATTGGTATAGATTCATTATTTAATAAATTCAATTATAATTAATATATAGTTTATTATTATCATGTAAAAATATTTATTATTTATCATACATTTTCATTGAATCGTATATATCTTTAAAGTGTTTTATCTTTTTCCACAATTAATCAAAATAATCATATCACGCAAGTTCATTTTGACTAAACTATACAACATATCTGCATCGCCTAAAAATTTTGTGTCCAGATCGTTTGAAAATCTTAATTTTCAGTTATAAAAGCATATTTTAAAGATTGGCGTTGACTGGGAAAACATTGAGGAATTTCTCAGTAAAACATATAATTTTAGTTGTTTTTAAAGATTGACTTTTACGCTAAAAATATAGAGGAGTTTCTACTTTAAAAAGAGTGAAACATATAACGTGTTTTTCATGAGGTAAGTGGGCAAAAGGTTAGGGACGTTGTTTATGAAACATATAATGTTCTTTTTCATCATGTAATTCGGGCGAAAGATTAGGGACAGTGTTTATGCCTTCACATTTTAATTTTGCGTTTAATGCTCTACTTCGATGAGGGCGAAAGATGAAACAAGTGTGAACCTGTTCGGGCAGTACAACGTTTGCAACTAGTGAGTTGTTGTTTAATCCGCCCTACTTACTACCCATTTTCTCACTGCTTTTCCTCAGCGCGTTTTCTGACTGCTTTTCTTCAGCGCGTTTTCTGATTGCTTACGTTAGGTCGGTGCAGTCAATTTTTTGATCGCACTCATATCTGTAAGGAATATTTTGAGAATTTGCAATCGATTTAAGCTCAGAGCTTTGGGATTGGGACGTAGTACACTCTCAATTGATCAGTTCTGTTTGCCATGGTCTAACCATTTTTCGCTCAATCAACTCGTCACTTCTGTTTGCCATAGTCTAACCATACTGATTTTTTTGTTCAATCATTAAAATTTGATAATATTTTGATAAATTCAAGTATAATATTTTAATAAATTTTAGTGGAGATTTTTTAATTTCAAAATTATAAGTGTTTTAAAAAGTTTTGATAATTCTGAATCTATTTTCATTTAAAAAATATAATTTAAATATAATTTCTAAATTTTTGTTCCCAAATTCCAAAAAAAATAACTGTGCAGACAATTCCTTTCCTCCCATATTACCTACTGTTCCTTTTGTTTAATCCGTACTACCTACCACCCATTTTCTCAATGCCTTTCTTTATCGGGTGACAGCTCCGCTGGCTCCATGACTTGTATATATGTCTCTTTCGTATTGATTTTGGGTGTCTCTGGTCTCTACCGTTTTCAGGATCAAGAGCCAATCTGTTGTGACCTCGGCTTTTCTGCTTTCACGTGGTTGCCCTTCCTCTGCAACGGCATTAAGATCAGCATCTTCTTCTCATTCTCTCGTTACCACGCCTCTGCTCTGTCCATTTCTATAATTTTATAGAAACTATTGGGTAGGTTTGCATGCTCTCTTTCATATTTATTCTGCATCGTTTTCAAGGTCAAGAGCCAAATGCTGTCTTTCATATTTATTCTGCATCGTTTTTAACTCTGCTATTTTTATAGTTTTAGATTCTAGTTGTTGGACCTCTTTTCTAACAGCGTTGTCGATATCGTAGGTTCATCCATTAGAAGATGAGGCTGCCAAAACTTGCCCTCCACTTGTTTGCGTTCCTCCTTGCCCTTTTTCTAGACCCATCATCTGCTCTTCCCAATTCTTCATTCCATGGAGATGCCGCAGTGCTTATTTCAATGAAAGGACAAATGATTGATCCCCATCATGCCTTAGATAGCTGGAGACCCTCCAATTACACCGTCCATTGCTCATGGGCTCGCGTCCAATGTGACCATATAGGTCGAGTAGTGGCTCTAAATCTCTCTAACATGGGTATTTCAGGTCCATTCCCCACTCAAGTCACAAATTTACGCACCCTCCGTTCACTAGATGTCTCCTCTAACAACCTCAATGGAAGCCTCCCCTCCAACATATCAAAATTGAGGAACCTAGAGGTCCTCGACGTCTCCTATAACTCCCTCACTGGAAGCCTCCCCTCCAACATATCAAAATTGAGGAAACTAGAGGTCCTTGATGTTTGGGTCAATTATTTGTCAGGGGCATTGCCGCTGGATTTGAGCTATATCGTGAAGCTCAGGCATTTAGACCTAGGAGGAAATCTCTTCTCGGGCAGCATTCCCAGCGAGTATGGGAAGCTCAAAAATTTGGTATATTTTAACTTGGCTGGAAATAATTTGAGTGGAAAAATACCGGCAGAGCTCGGCAATCTCGTGAACTTAGAATACATGTACCTATGTTCTAATAATCTCTCTGGCGAAATACCCGTGGAACTCTTGGCGCTGGAATTGTTGAGAGAGTTGGGTCTGTGCAGCAACAGATTCCATGGCGGGATTCCATCTTTCATTGGGGACTTGCGAAATTTGGAGGCTTTAGATATTTTTGCGAACAATTTCACAGGTCTCCTACCTCAACAATTGGGTGGAAGTGGAAAGCTGAAGTATGTGACGGCTTTTGACAACAAACTAACTGGTCCCATCCCTCCGAATCTCTGCAAGGGTGGAGGGCTGCAGATTTTATATATACATAATAATCTATTCTCTGGCCCGATTCCTTACTCTCTCGGCACATGCAATTCTCTGGAACATCTCTCGTTGAGGGGAAACTATTTGAATGGTTCAATTCCTCCAAGCTTGTTATACTTACCCATGTTGGATTCGATCGATTTGCATGGCAATTATCTCACTGGGAGCATACCGGGCAAAATTAATAATCTATCCTCCACTCTATGGTCAATGGATATTTCCAATAATCGTCTTAGTGGCTCTCTTCCTTCATCAATATGTACGTCACCTTCTATGCTATTTCTCGTGATTGGTGGAAATCAATTAACAGGTACTATACCGCCAGAGATTGGCCAATTGAGGAACATTGAAGTGATCGATCTCAGCGAAAACAGGCTTTCTGGTATGATCCCTACAGAGATTAGTAAGTTATCTACATTGAGCACTCTTCGGATCAATGGAAATCAATTAACAGGCAATGTTCCACCAGAGATTGGTCGACTGGGAAAGATTGAGGTCATAACTTTGACCAATAACAGGTTTTCTGGTATAATTCCTAGAGAAATTGGCAGCTGTATTTCTCTGGTACACATTGATCTTAGCCAGAACGAATTCAGTGGTCCCATCCCACAGGAAATCGTCAGTATTCTCGTTCTCAACTATCTGAACGTATCCAGAAACCACTTGAATGGGAGCATTCCTAGTTCATTGCAAAATATGCCTACTTTGACCAATCTGGATTTCTCTTATAACAATTTTTCCGGCCGTATTCTAGAGGGCAGTCATTTTTCACATTTCAATAAAAGCTGGTTTGCAGGGAACCCCTACTTATGCGGGTCGCAGTTGGGCCATTGTGGGTCAGCACACATGGAGGTTGGACTTGTTTCTGCTCTCTCAGCTCTGGGATTTTTACTCTTCTGCTCTCTAGTGTTAGCATTTTGGTCAGTCAAATCTAAGGCAACCGCCATCAAGAAAGAAGGCGCCGCCAGGTCGTGGAATATGACCACTTTCCACAATCTCAACTTTGGGATCGGCGACGTGTTGGAATGCGTAAAAGAAGAGAACATGATCGGCAAAGGAGGAGCGGGAGTTGTGTATAAAAGTATAATGCCTGATGGCCATCAGATTGCAGTGAAGAAATTAATGGGTACTACAGCCTCTTCAAATGATCGTGGTTTCTCTGCGGAGATCAAGACATTGGGAAAAATCCGCCATCGGCACATAGTCAGATTGTTGGCCGTTATCTCCAACCACGACACTAATCTGCTGGTGTATGAATACATGAGTAATGCAAGCCTCGGGGAGCTGCTTCATGGAAACAATGGTGGGGATTTGTATTGGCAAAGTAGATACAAAATCGCAGTGGAAGCTGCCAAGGGTTTGTGCTATCTTCACCATGATTGCCACCCACTCATCCTTCATCGTGACGTGAAATCCACTAATATTCTTCTTGACTCCAACTTTGAAGCCCGTGTTGCAGATTTCGGCCTCGCCAAGATCTTGCATCATGCCGGTGCATCGGAAAGCATTTCTTCAGTAGCAGGGACCTTCGGCTACATAGCTCCAGGTAAATTGCTGTTTCACATTTTCCCTACCTTTTAATTTTGGGGCCAAATTCTTAATTTTAATTCGTGAATTTACACAGAGTACGGGTACACACTAAAAGTGGACGAGAAGAGCGATGTGTATAGCTTTGGAGTGGTTCTGCTTGAGCTGATTAGTGGCAAGAAACCAGTGGATGAAAGAGAATATGAAGAGGGCATGAACATAAGAGGGTGGGCGAAGAAGATGACGAGCTGGAAAAGAGAAGAAGTTATGAAGATTATTGATGCCAGACTCACTAACGTTCCTGAGGAAGAGGCGATGCATATATTCTTCGTAGCTATACTGTGCACACAGGAGCAACCTGTCCACAGACCCACCATGCGCGAAATAGTGCATATGCTCACATTCTGTAAACCCATGCAATAATTTTGACGTTCCCATGTGACCAAAGAAAGAAAGGTTAGAGACGTTAATTTTCACATTCCCATGTGACCAAAGAGAGAAATGTAAGAGACGTCATTGTCCATCAAGGGTGACATCCTCCCTCCGTCTAAACTCACGATAAGGCGGTTCATTTTATGGAAAGGTTATGGAATCTGATCCCTATTTTGATCAATAAAAAAATAATTGAAAGGTTTCCCACGTTTTAATAATATAATTTTTTTTAATTAAAAATTTGAAGATTGATTATGTAACAATGAGTTTGAAGTTTCGGTTTAAGTGATCAATATTATATTGAAATTATTTACTAGATATGAGCATGTTGGCATATTAAAATGGTTACCATAAAACCCAAGATTCTAAATTGGAGTGTAATATTTATATTAATAAAATAATCTAACGTCATCATCTAAATTTAAATATGATATTTTTAATTAATTTAAAAATAAAATATATTTTTTTATTAAAAAATAAAAATATCAAGACATAGTATATGAAATATTTTTATATTTTTATCTTGATAAAAGTTTTGTGTATAGTTGTATATGTATTGTTATTGGTATGATTCTATTAATCTATTTGTGATTTGATTGCTAATAGTTTAGCTTTGATTTATGTAAATTTTAATGTTAAACTTTAGAAATAAATAATACATTTTTATTTGAATTAAAAATTTTAATTTGTAAATACTTGATGTTTTATTTCAATTTTAATGCCATTTGTCCCAGTTTTACTAATAAATTCTCCTAACTCTGAGATGTCTGCAGTGTTCAAGGTCAACATATGCTATCATGCTTACAATTGACATGTTGATACTTCCAAGTAGACGTGTGATGAAACAATATTGGTTATCATCTAGGAATTCACTCACTACTCTGAATTTCTTAATGACTTGGTGATTTATGCATTTCTCTCTGTGAAAAGAAAATTTTATTTTTTTCATACGATATACTGTCGATGATTCGATATCTGACCTAACTACTAGAGGGTTGATTTGGCTCGTAGAAATTGTGGGGTATAAGACTTTAACAAACATTTGAGGCATTCAGTAACACAAATTATGGAATTGCTTCCATTAAGCAATAGTTTTGGTTCAAACCCAAGAGGTACAGAAACAAATATAACGTTGCGTACGAAAATTGGCCTAACAAATCTAAATTACAAGTACATTTTGTTGAATTCTATAGCTATGGGCTGCCTTCATAATTAATATTTTAGCCCTTGAAATATATAATGATAAATATACCACATGTTCTTCATGTTAGTTTCAAAAGAGAAAATTTTAAATTTTTGGCTCCAAGATAATCAAGTCAGCCCTCCATCAAGTCAAATCGACCCCGGTTGAAGTGACACCCATTCAACCTCCGAAAAGATTATAAATAAGGCACTCGACCTCCTTCTCTTGACACGTATTTCAGATCACTCATCTATTCTTTTGTTTATTTATGTGAAGGAGAGAGGGAACAAGAAGTGCGCACGAGTCACAAGAACTACACATCAGTCACAAGAAGTGTGCATGAGTAACAAAATGTGTGCATGACTAACAGGAAGTTCACATGGCTTACTAGAGTCGACTATTGTGGGAACTTTGACAAGGTTTGACCAGGGTTGTATTTCTTGCCATTTTGACTTTGTATTTGACTAGAAGAAATAGATGTATCTCTTGTTGAACTAAAGAATGTATCTAAGGAAAAGGTTGTTGGGTTTTCCTATGGTAAATATTGCGTTGTCTTTGTGCATTATTACTCTACTTTCCTATTGCCCTTATGGTTGAATTTTTACAGTGTAATTGCTTAATGATAAACTAAAAGTGCTAAAATAATATCTATATCATTAGAAGTAATTATTAGTTTTCACAAATTAGTGCTTGTATCTATTGCACTTGAAAAATCAACATAGTGTTAGAGCTTTGGTGAAGAAAAGGGCATTGAGATCACTTTTGAAGAGACCTACATCTGCAATTTGATTGTTAATCTATAGCCATGGGTTGCTTTATGAAGTTAGAGAACAAGTTGGAAGGATCTAGAAATTTCAAGGCTTGGAAAACAAGGATTGTCCTCATTCTTGCAAACAATGATGTTTTGGATATTGTGAAGGGCAATGTTACTAAACCTTCAGATAATGAAGGGAAAAAAAATTCCATGAAGGATGCCATCACAACCATGAGTATTATTGTGGATTCTATTAAAGATCATTTGATTCCATATGTCTCAAATATTGACACTTCAAAGAAGGTGTATGGTTGGATTATATTCCATCAACGACATTGGTTAAGTAATGTATTTGAAGAATGAGCTTTGTGATGTTAAAATGACAAGAGATAATATTGTGGCCTCATATTTTATGGGGATATCTCATCTAAGAGATCAACTTCAAGCAAGTAATGAAATTATTTCTAGTAAAGAACTTGTGGCTATAACATTTAATGGTTTTCCTAACTCATGGGACTCGTTTTCATCTAGTATTTGTGACAGAGAAAATATTCCAAGTTTTGAGGATCTATGAACCTCATGTACCCAAGAAGAATCTAGACTTTTCTCAAAGGGGAAGATTCCAAGACCTCAAGATGATCACTCTCAAGTGTTTACAACCCACTCTGAAAATCGTAGAGGAAGGAAAAATTTTAGAAAAATTCAAAGGAATGCAGGTAGAAGACCAACACCTCAAAATAAGGATATTTAATGTTTTCATTGCCACAAGTTGGGTCATTATAAAAATAAATGCACTGAAGGGAATGGTGATAAGAAGAGGAAAGGAAATGGTGATGATGAGAATCCATATTAGAAGAAATCTAAGAATGACACTACAAAATCATTAGCAACTAATGATAAAGACATGCTTTACTACGTTGACAAAATTGCAAATAGATCTTTGATTTCTGCAAGTAGGCTAGGAGAAAGAGGGAGCTGGAGGGGCCTCTCACATAAAACAAGGGAATTCATAAAACTTGTGCTATGATTCCTTATTGGAAGAACTGATTTATAAACCCTAGAAATATATAATTCTTTGATAAGAAAACCCTAGATATTGTGGATAAAACCCTAGAGCTATACCTAAATCAATGTTTCTGCTGAAAGAATAAATCCTAGCTCATGCAAGAAAGAAAAGGAAAACAACATGTTGATGATGAAATTGCAGATGGATTTTGTTCATGCAAGAAGACAATGATCAAGAGGGAGTTGAAAATTCCCTACAATCCTCAAAATATAAGTACTTTATATCTCTCTTCCTTGATTATTATTGTTTTATTATTAGTTATCTTCTTGTCTTTATTTCCTTTTTCTAGGTTATAATCATTTCTTCCATGGCGTCTTAATAAGGGTTGTAGGTACATTGCAAAGGTTTCAAAGGATTTGGTAGTAGATGAAATCATTGTGAAGAATGAAGCAAAGATTGAGACAAGAGGATTATTTTAGAGTGATTTGTGCTGAAGAGGGATAATTTGTATTGACATCTAGAACCATGTATGATGACCAGAAGAGTTCCTAGCTTAGAGGGAGTAGGTAGGTCAACTAGTTTAAAGGATGCCATAATGAAGACCATGTCAAGATTTGAAGAAAGTCAGTGGTGAATTCCAAGTGGATCTACAAGTATATGGTAGATGTCAACATAGAGAATTACCAAGAAAGATTCAAGGATTCTCCTAGAAAAAGGGAGAATACTATGACAAGATGCTTTAGTTGTCAAGTACACTTTTGTTAGAACTATTATCATTTCTATTGCTTTGAAAATTTCACAAAGAAAATGCAAAGATCACTTTTCTCAATGGAGTAATGGAGGAAGAAGAAGTGTACATAAAGCTACCTTTGGGCTTTGAGGTACATGAGAAGAAGTATCATGATTGAAAACTAAAGAGAGCTTTATATTATCACAAGCAAACACATTGGGCTTGGTATTATTGGATTGATGAATATCTAATGAGTCTTGGTTGATCTTGTTATTACATGACTTGTTTCTGATGGGAGAAGAAGGACTTAAATGACATAGGGAGCAACAGTGGCAAGAGGATTTGCTTCCATGATAGAGGGAATTGTCAAGCCCTAATTTAGTGTTAGAAGGAGTTGACATATGAGTTCGATATGAAGGATCTTGGTTGAATAGATTGCTTTTTATAACTAGAAGTGTGGCAGAAGTTAGGTAAGCATATTATCACAATCCTTCATAGACTTGGGATGATGGATAACTAGTCCATGGCCACTTCCATGATAACTAATATGAAGAGGCTAAGTGGCAGAGGGAGTAGCCATATTACTATAGAAGGATTTTCTTCAGTGTCAAGAAGTTGTGGTGATAGTTATTGTGAAGGAATCAACTACAGGGTTATACAAATTCAGATTGGGAAAAGAGTATGAAGATAGGAAGATCACATCATGATGATGATTTAGTTTGGATTATGCTTGGGCATGAAGCAAGTATTTTGCACTCAGGACTGTAGAGGCTAAGTATATTGTGTCTAATTTGGTGAGTTGTGAAGTAGTGTGGCTTTAGTACCTACTTGCATGACTGTTTAATTAGGTGCAAGAGACAACCATGATGACATGTCAAAGAAACTTAATATCAAGTACCAAGACATGGTACAAAAGGGAACAAGGAGGCTCCAGTCGAGCAAGTTGCTGACATTCTCAGAAATCCTCTGTCCTAGGGAAAAGTTTGTAGACTTCAAGGAGAAGCTTGAGAAGTTTGTACAATTTAGGGACAAGCTTTAGCAATTTGTACACTTTAGGGACAAGCTTGAGAAGTTTGTATACTTCAAGGACCAGCTAGTTAGAGGGAGTTTTGATGTTGTTCCATCAAGGGGCAGACATTTTCCTTTGGTTAGAATATAAACAGGTCAAATTATTGACTAGGGGTCGTGTAATGTGGCTAGGGAGAAGTCCAGAGAGAATAAATGCTTGGAGTTCTCCCCAGAGGGGAAAGTGAGCGACTTTAGCCTTGGGAAAGAGAGTTAACTTTCAATTAACATGTAGGAATGGTAATAGCTCAGGGTTTCACCATAGGTCACAGGTGTTGACCAAGTTCCACATGATGACTTGGATAATTGGTGAATTTCTCCACGTGAGGACTCGTTGAGCATGATATTGATGCAGGATGCTTTCCATAGGTAGTGAATTAACACATCAACATAACTATCTCATTCAACCTTTTCCTTAGGACAATCATTCTTTATGGGTCAAGCAAGTTGATAAAAATTAGGAAGAATGGTCCTAGAGGCCCAAAATTACTCAACCATAGAGTTGAGTGGTTACCTTTAAGCATCAAGCTCAAGATTACTCTCTAGATAGGTTATGTGAGCACATTCAACATCATGGCCTAGAACGAGGCCTTTGGATTTGGGATGATAATTACTTAAATGGATTTAGTGTATCTTTAGGGTTTCATCATGAGTAAAAGAGATTGACCAAGATGATTGTAACCAATCATTTTGCCACATCTACTCAAAAGGCCTAAAAACCAGATCAATCAACATCCTTGAACACTCTGGCATTATCCCTTTGTAAATCCCTAAGCATCACCTGTCCAAAAATTTTGAGTTTCTAGGTCAATCAGCTCAAAAACCATGTTTTTAGCGCCAACACACTCTGCATGCCTATCCTCCTACGATGGTTGAAAGTTTCACAACTAAGCATCTACGCTAATCAGCGTAGACTTCTCTACTCTGTAGAAATGGTGATTCTATAATTTCGAGAAAAATAAAAAATATTTTTTAATCTTCTCCTTCCAAAATCTTATAATGTGGTTTTAACTATTTACCATGGATAAATATCTCGAATCCCTATTTGATCCTACAATAATGGTCTTATCTCTTATCCCCATAACTTATCCTCCCTCATATGTGGATCTCAAGCCTAGTTTGGTAAATCCTAAACTACCACTTTCACCCTATAAATTTACTGCCTCCTATATAGTTTGGATTAGCTTTCAGAGATTACTAGTGCCCTCATGCTGCTGCCTTGAGCTTAAGGAATCATCATCAATTTATTCATTAGCGTTGATTTTGGAAATTTTCTTTGTGGAAAGGAAGGACAAGATAATTGGGGAGACATATACAAAGTCAACATCTATAAATAGTTGTAACTCTCTCCTATTTATTAATACAAAAAAACTCTATTTTCCTATACTTGTGTCATGTTGATGCTTATGTATTTCAATGCCATTATGACTCATTGATTAGAGACATTAGTTTATGATATGCAAATATTGTAGTTCTATTTCTTGTTTTAGTAATTTTTTGTAGGTTTCATTTATAGCATGTGGAGCTAGAGTTGGAGCTTACAAGCGAAGAGAAGAGGATGACTCACTACAAATCCTAGGTAGGTCTCTTTTCTGTATTCTAATATCTCTAAGGAAAACATAGACCCTTTTTACCTCTGTTGTTCTAGATCATACCACTATATCTAGGGAGTTCATTTTTGTCCACATAAGTGAAATTTTCCATATGATAAATTGGTGACCATACTGGTGAGCAAGATTTCCCTTTAGTGCTTTCCTTGGCCTAGTCATTTTTAAACTTTTAAAGCAACCTGAATTGACTTGTTCAAACAATAATTAACCTTAAGAGAACATGATTCTGAGCTTGGTAGGGTTTTTTGTGTCGTATTTTGAGAAAATTAGTCCCAACGCGCTCTCCATTCTGAGACAAGGTGACCAAACACAAGATTTCGTCCTTGTAAGTGTGATGGTTCACATTGGTGCCCACTCTACACATGCAATGGTCCTGTAGAATGAAAAAAAAAAAAATCATTTCTATGCCTTCCTCTGAGCTTTGATTTGATCCAAAAGGTTTTCTTGTGTCTATGAACTTATTTGTGTCTCTATAAAGCTATCAGTGTGTTAACATATAGATTTTTTTTTCCTTTGATGAGAGTTTGTTTCATTTTTATTTCTTCTCATCATCAGGGTTTGTGAACACTTGAGCTTGGTTGTTGATTTGATGAAAATAATTTTCATATTACAGTTCTAGTCTGTGTGAGATCTTTTGATCAATGATCTAGCTTCATTTTCATTTTCATTGCATTTTCAATTGAAATGAAATGAAAAGAAAAAAATAGTTTCTTAACAATTTTTGAGTGTTTTTGGTTTCATTTTTGCAAATTGTATATGAGTGTTGATCACTTTTGAGTATCATCTCTCGATCTTTGGAATTATCATCTAGATTTAGTTTGAGACTTATATTAATGAAATCTCGTATTATATTTGATTTCATTGGGAGTATCCTTTACTTACACTTAATTGGTTCTTTGATTGCATTAGTGAAGGAAGGTACTACTTTTCATAAGTAGTCTTGTTATATTGTTCTTTCATTGATTTGGAATTATCTTGTGTTTGTTTTGAATAATTCTCTGACATAGGCTACATTTTCATAGTTAGAATTATCATTGTCACAATAGGAAAGGACATTGTGCATATATTACATTTGCATACTTTTCAGGGGAATTGTGCATAGATTACATTGCACAGTTTGGCATATTTTAGGGCTTTGAATTGAATTGGAATAGTACATTGAAAGATCTAATTAGGAAATTATTGTTTGTTGCATCTTTGATTACTGCATCAGTATTTCTATATTACTTCTCATAGATAGATCTTCATTGAAAAATACAAGAGTTCTTATTATCATACTAGTTGCATCATAGGGAATTTAGATGAATTCGTAATGTGAGCATTGAAATTGAAACTTAATTGAATATAAACTCTAAAATTTATCCAATTAACCTAAGGAGAATTTGGTACATTAATGAAACACATAGAGGTCTAGGCTAGAGACATGTTCCAACGTCTTTAAACATAGGAGATGTCGTTAATTGTCTATGTTACATTCTAGGGGTTGTCGGTATTCCATGTACGTAAGTATATCAGATCGTTCTCCACATACCCTTGGGTATATTAGATGGCACTCCACGTATGAAAACTATATCAAAATACTTCCTATATTGCATGACACATTAACAACACTAGTACAGACTACGCTTCCACATATCTCCAGGTATATTTTGGAAGTCCCTTGTAGGTCGTTATCCTACCATAGGTAAATGAGACATCCGCCTTGTTTATTGTGATGCACCGAACACAATATTCAGGGAGATTGCTTGCACGTACTCGAAATGGTATATTGTAGATCATAGTGTCTTGGTAATCCTTATATGCCTAGTTACCCTTTTTTTATGTCTTTAGTTTCTAAAATAAATTAATTAATCACATAACAAAATCCTTACCATGAAAAAAATCCTTAGTAGATCTTAGTTTGAGACTAATGGCGACAGTTCCTGAGTCTATTAATCAAGGAAACCATTCTGACGAGAATCCTAGTCTTTTTCCTTCTTTTGGAAATATTGGGGCTCCTTATATGGATACGTTTTCCCTTCTTGGCTTTACCATAGGTTTACTGGTATGGTTTTTTTCAACCTCATTCACTCCAAATGTCCAAATTAATCCTCAACCAAGTAGTCCTCCACCTGAACAAAATCAACCTCAAGTTGATCCTAAAGTTGACCCTTTGCCTTCTTCAACTATTGTTTCTTCATCCCCTTCTTCCTTCTTGCCTAGTGAAAGTCTTGATTCTAGTAACCAGGAAGCTATGAAGAAGAAGAAAAGGATGATGAAGAAGAAGAAAAATAATAAGGGGGGAACCAAGCATCCATTGATATGAATGAAACTAATGTTGAGAAAATTTCCATCAAGCCCCATAAAGTTAAATTCCCTTACATGATTTGTAAGGGTGATGAACTTCTTAGAGATTGTCCTAGTATTCCCCAGGTATTAGAAGTGTCATCCACAAGCTCACATCAACCCTTGTCATCATCTTTTGGAGATCATGTTGGTGATAAAACATCAACTAGTGATAGTAAGGTCCATGGGAAAAGGGGTAAATTCAAGTTTCCTTGTAGGTTATGCAAAGGGAATCATCCTATTCACCTTTTTCCTTATCTGGATGAACTATCCAAAGTGTTGGAGAACCTTATAGATTCTTAGCCTTGACTTTCGGTTGGTTACCGAAAGTTTTCTCCCAATCCTCCACTAGTTGATGAAGTGATTGATACAAATCCAATCAATCCCACTCTCTCTAAACATGAATCCCATAAGTCCATTCCCAACCAACCCTTGGTTGAGAAAGTGGTCAACTTGATTCCACCTTCTTTTGATTGTACTTTTCCCGTAGAGAGTGAGGTTCATACCACTAATGGTCTTCTTGTTTCTTCAGATCCTGTCGAACAAGGGGACATTTCCCCTATTGTCACGAAACCCCATTCAAGTGATGACTCACTTGGTAAGACTATTGAATAAGTACAAGTATTTCAACCCATTTATAGCATGCCACATGCATAAATTAGTCAACCTGTTCCAAGAGTGATGAAAATTCCACTATAGAAATCGTTACAAGGAATACCCCAAGCTCTTGTTGGTCAGACAACAAACATGCAACATATACTTCCAAAGTCAAAATTTCCAACAATATCAAGGATTTCCTAGGAATAGACAACCTTGTATGGGTTATCCTAATTATCAAAACATTTTGTATCAAGGTGGCATGAAAATGTGAGTAGCCCAACCCATCCCGTCCTATCCTAGATATACCTCACCAATAATTAACCTTCCCTCACAAGGTTACTGAGCTACCTAAGGGCCGAAGTAGAGTTATTTTTATTGTGTCAAGATCGTTAAAAAATGAAACAATTTCTTGGAGAAAAGTTTCTTTTCTTATGTCAAGCTTATTAAAAAATGAAACAAGAAGTCATGAGCATAGTTCTTTTCGTGTGTCAAACTAGTTAAAAAATGAAACATATCTCCCTTCAAGTTGAGTCTTTCACTTGATCTCATAAATAAACCTTCATTCCATCCACCTATTAGTAACCAATAGTCCACTTAGGTGAATGAAATGAATCTTAGGGTGTATGTGCCTAGAATTGAGTCATTATGCTGGGGACATGCAACTTATCTGAAGTATAGTTTCTCCCTTGTTTCAATTTTTGTAAAAATGAAACCACTCTCAAGCAAAAATTTTCTCTATTTCAAGATTGTGTAAAAATGAAACCACTCTCAAGCATAGTTTCCCTTTGTTTCAAGATTTTGTAAAAATGAAACTACTCTCAAGCATAGCTTTTCCTTATTTCAAACTTGTGTAAAAATTAAACCAAATTCAAGCATAGTTTCCCATGTTTCAAGCATGTGTAAAAATTAAACCATTGGCATTTTATCTCGTCTGATTTCAATTTTCATTAGCCTATTTTTTTTCCAGGCGAGCCTTGGTTTTCTCTTCCCATCGTCACCATCTATTGGGCCAATCATATGCTTTCACTTGGTTTTTTATGCTTGCATGGGGAACCATTGTGGTGAGTGGTATTATTATCCTGTCTCTTGAGCTCTATGTTTTTTGGTTAGTTCCATCATGATTGAACCAATTTATACCCTTTATACCACTCATTCCTTCAGGAGGAGTCCTCTTTCACCTCTTTTCAAACTCCCAAAACATGAAAAGACTACCAAGCACTTGTCTTTTTGAACTCGTTAAAGAAAATGAAAATACATCTGCCCAGTATAAGTTTAACCCTTTTCCAGACTGGGATAGACTATTTACAAAAATGAATAATTTAGTCAAACATGAATAAAAGTTTCTTCTGGGTATTGTTTTCTTTCTTTTTGGACTCAAGAGACTAAATTTACGAAAATGAATCTTTGTAGTTTTCTTTTTCGTCTCTTTTTGAAAATCTCTAAACATGAAAAATAAGTCAAGTTATACCTTCGTCAGACTCGTAAAATTATTAAACAACAATGGATTCATTAAGCATGAAAAGACTGAACCACTCCTTCTCATGGTTTGTTAAATATACTCAGAAGGATTCATCTGAAGGATGAACTTGTAGATCAAGCATACGTTATCCTCCTCAAGCTCGTCAAAAGTAAAGAGGTATTGATAAGAAATGGTTAGGGAAATTGGGAAGCAAGGTACTTAACCTATTAAAGGTAATAAGTTTCTATTGAACATGTCACTCCTTTACTTCATCTCTATGACTTTTGGGTTGGGAAATGTAACACCCCTTCCTCCCAGGTCCATGTTGAACCTTAGAATTACCCTCTCCTTGACAATTTTTCTCACTTCTTTTCCTTTCTTTTCTATAAGATTACAGATCCCCATCAATGATAAATGATAGATTTTGTCTTAAGAAGGGAATTAAAT
This sequence comes from Pinus tabuliformis, assembly GCA_031772625.1. NCBI lineage: Eukaryota > Viridiplantae > Streptophyta > Pinopsida > Pinales > Pinaceae > Pinus > Pinus tabuliformis. The sequence goes on from CM062813.1 coordinate 890,375,227, forward strand.
GATTGACATGTTAATTTTTATGTTTTTGCTATTTGAATAAATTTTTGCAAAGTAGCTATAGAACGCAACCTATTCTGCAGCTAACTGTGTATTCCGTAGCTACTTCCATGGTATGGCAGGTTCCACATGTCAAATGAAGAAACCGCCCACATGGGCATCTCTAGAATCATATCTACATGGATTCTATCCTAGTCACTCAGCTCGGATCGATAAGAAAGCAAGCTCAAGACTGTAGTCAAAGGTGGAGTCAAGCATATGACACCTGGAAGCAATAGGACCCTTTGTCTACTCTTTCGTGGTTATTCAATAAATCCAACAGTTATGTTGCAGCATTAACTCGGATCAGCCACCTGTGTTAACAATTCTGTGCAAACATCTCGCTCGAATTCAAGTCACCTTTAGCTGATCAGACATTTACGTACTCCTATTGTGATATGTATATGCCACCTATAGCTAGTTTTCCTCAAAGACAGTTATGATTATTTCCTTTTAAATACTGGTTGTGCAAAACCGAGAGGGGTTTGAAGATTTTGATGTATTAAGTTCAGACTTTCAGCTCTGTATTTTTGGACTGTGTTCCTATCTATAATATAAAATCATGTGTTGACTGATGATCGTTTGAAAGAGAATTTTCAATTAGTTAGTAGCTCAACCTAGTCAGTTGCAGAGGGCCCCTACGCTGAAGGAGGTTTTCTTTCCATTCGTTTTTTTGTTTAGTTTTAATTTCACCATTTGCTTTTAGCAGTATTTCTAGCTTAGGTTGATTTCTTTTAGTTTGATTTCTTTTAGTTTTGATCAACATCATAATGTTAAAACTCAATTGTGCAGTCCTGTTTCTCCAACACATTTCATGAAAGGAAACGATTTTGTCTCTAAACAGAGTAAGGTTGAAGTAATGAGAATGCATTGTTGACTAGTTTACTCACTATTTTTGTTATTTATTTTCTATTTTAGATTGTTAATACACTGCGTTAATGAATTTTTTTTATCACCATTTCAAGTTGATACCCCTCCTAAACTAAATGGTTAAACATTCACTTCACACAATGGTTGAAATCAATCAGTTACCTTCTGCATGTTTTCATTTAATTCTCTAGATCATAAAGTACAGAAAGTTGCTTGTATTCCATCTCAAGAAGGTTATCTTTCAAAATTGAAGGTTAGAGTAACTAGAAGTACTTCAGTTGATTTCATTCTCTGTATTTATTTCAACATGCATTACAACTTCACCTTTTAATTTTAAGAATTAGATTCATGACTTAGGATTAATGACAAGATAGGACAAATGCTTTGTTTTTTCCTTCTTTTAAATTAGATTTTGACTAGTTTTAGCTCTTGGTTCACCTTTAGGGAGTTTAGATTCAGTTTCTCATAGTGCAGATTGTACATCATTAGAAATCAAAGAACGAAAACCCCCAAAACAATATAAAAATACAAAACAATGAAGTAGGAAGGGTTTTTAAGCACATATACTGCACTATACTTCATCAGCTTACAAACCTAGATTGATAATTTATGCAAGCAATTTAGGACAATAAATTGACTAAACATTTTGGCGCCATTGCTGGGGAAGTGTAATTAGGTAACCTTATCTCTTACATTCAAAAAAAAAAATGATATGCATAGAGAAAAAGACTCTAGGGGTAGATTTATAGCTAGAGGCAGGAGTTCAATTCCTACAACACCACTTACTCCACCAAGAATAAGAAGAGATACACCTCCATCTCAAGCTCATACTCCTAGCCATAGAACTCCTGAAGTTCTAAGGTCAAAAGTCCAATAAAAAAGGATCTCTTACTTCATCTACTGAGGCAGTCCTAGAGGAGAAAAATCTTGGGTCTCCAACAGAAGGAGTGGCCTTTTTTACCTCCATAGGGGAGCACATTTTAGTTGAAGAATTAAGAATACCTAGTGAGGAAGAAGTAGTAAAACCTCTCTCCCACATACCATTAATAGAGGAACCTGAGGAAGAAAAAGTAACCTTGCAGGTTGAACCTTATACTGACTTTGAAGAAACTATAATGGTAGAAGAAGGAGAGGATGGAGAATTCATACTGTTTGGAGGAGGGGGTAGAGGAAGAGGTAGAGGAAATAATGGAGGAGGCAGAGGAAATAGAGAAATAGATAATTCTTTTGGATTCCCTATAGTTGATGAAGAAACAAATGCCACAATGAAAAATAGCTCACCTTCCTCCTCCCAAATTTCCATGGGTTAAAAAGTGAGGATCATGAAACATTTTCATTTGAGTTTGAAGTGTTTTGCAAAACCTATGATTACTTAGAAGACTCTAAAAAACTTAAGTTGTTTCCTTCAACATTGAAAGGAGTTGCTTTGAAGTGGTTCATGGGGTTGGTCACTCAGTCCATTAGAACATGGAATAACATGAAGAAAGTGTTTTTGGATAGGTATTTGGATTATTGCGTGCCTACCAATCACAAGGATGAAGTGTTCAAAAAGATGCAAAGAGAGGATGAAAATTTAGAGGATTCGATTTATAGATTCAACTATAACTTGAAAAGAGCAAAGATGGATAATTAGATGAAGATAACTTAAAAGCTCTTCTATTAAAAATCCATTAGAGATGAGTGGATAGATATCCTTAACATGATGGGGAAGGGAGATATCTCTCAACTTACATTAAGTGACATAGGAGAATTATGTGTTCATCTCTCAAGAGGGAAATCCAAAACTGGGAAAGGTCCAAAAGATCCTTCTCTTTTTATAGTTAATAAATCTGCAACTAGATCAGTGAGTAGGGCAGAAATTGGGAATATTCTTGATGAATTCAAAACAGATATTCTAGGGAGCCTTAGTGAGCAAATAGACACCCTTAAGTTGCAAAACAAGCAGAAAACCAAGGTTGATGCTTTAGCTATTTTCTGTCCCAAATGTAGAAAAAACACGCTTTAAGAGAATGCCCTTTAGATGCAAAAATCATAGAGACTTGTGTGATTTGTTTAAAAAACCATGAGACCAAGGGTTGTCCTTCAATTCCAGGTCTTAAGGTTGTTTTTCAAGAAGAAACAATTCCAAATTCAGCAGAATCTCTTTGCTTTGTCTCTAGAAGACCTTGGCAGGGGCCACAAAATCAGGGATTTAACAATCAAATGTATCTTCAGCCCCCACCAAATTGGAATTCTTGGTAGCAACCTTGGCCTCAACCTCAACCTCAACCTCAATCTCAATCTCAACCTTGGGCTCAAGGAATACAAAATCCTTATGGAAGATTTTCTCAATATTATCAATATCCTCCATCATATCAGAATTATCCTCCCCAACAAATTCCATAAAAAAATTAGCAGCCACAACTTCAAAATCAGAACCCTCAACTTTCACTACCATTTCCACAACAAAACCAAAATCCTCAACTCTTACTACCATTTCAGCAGAGACCAAATCAGCTACCTTCCCAACCATTACCAAACCCCAACAATAAAAATCCTCAGAATACTTACATGGTGGAAGGACAACAATTTCCAACTTATATGATCACTCCTCTATATCTCAATGATGTTCAACTAAGATCTAGTAGGATATTAGAAAAGGAAAGGCCTTCTGTAGTTATTTATGAACAAGACAATTCTGAGGAAGATTCTCTACAACCCAATAAAAGTTTTGAAGGAACATCTCTCCAAAACCAAAATACTGAAAAGGAAAAATAGAAAGAACCAGTGACCTCAACTCTTATCATTGAGCAACTAGTATCTACTTTTTCACCTCCTTTTCCTGAAAGATTACAAGTTGATAGAGGAGTAGAAAAGCAGATTATGTTGCCTAATTATGATTTTCTAGATGAATTGAAAAATGTCTATATCAAAATCCCTTTGTTACAAGCCATTAAGGAGATTCCAATCCTAGCTAAAACAATAAAGGAGTTGAGCATAAAGAAACCAGGAAGAAAAGCAAAAGAAACAAAAATAATTCACCTGGTAGGAAAAATAGCAGACATAATGATGGGAAAAATTGCCATACAAAAATATGTAGATCCAAGAAGTCCAATTGTGAAAACACATATCAATGGAGTTGAAATTCCAAATACATTGATTGATTTAGGAGCAGCTATAAACATCATGAGCAAACAAACCATGGAACAACTCAAGCTTCCTAATCTTCTTTACACACCTACATTACTGCAATTAGCAGATAGATCTGTAATCAAACCAGATGGTGTGTTAGAAGATATTTCAGTGTCCTTAGATTCTTGGGAATACCCTGTTGATTTTATGATCTTAACCCCCAAGAACAATCTAGGAGGACATCCACTTATATTAGGAAGACCTTGGCTGGCCACAGCTGATGCTTTCATTAGTTGTAGATCTGGTGACATGTATATTTCTGATGGGAATTCAACAAAGAAATTCACTCTATATCCTCCAGCAAGAACAATCACAGAAATAGATGACAAAGAATGGATTGATGATGAAAATGACATTCAGCCTCTCTTTACTATTTCAGATATTAGTGAAGATAGTCAAATCTTGAATACAATGGAAAATTTTGAATCATCTCTAGAATATGAACATGATCAATTCCAAGAAAAATCCAATATTGAATATTTTTCATCTAGGCAGATGTCTCTTTATTCTATGGAAGAATTTGGTAGCTCTACAATTGAAATATTTCCAGGGAGAACATTGAACATAAACAATAACTTGGAGAAATTACAACAAGAAAAGCTAATCAAAACATTACAACAACATTCTGTTGCATATGCATGGGAATATACTGACATGAAAGGAATTAGTCCTAAGACTTGTATACATCACATCTACATTGAGGAAAATTGTAAACCTATCAGACAACCTCAAAGAAGGATGAATCCAAATCTTAGGGAAATTGTGAGAGAAGAGCTGCAAAAATTGTTGAATGTAAACTTCATTTATCCAATTTCAGACAGCCAATGGGTTTCCCCTTTAGTGATTGTGCCTTAAAAGAATGGTAATTGGAGGGTGTGCATTGATTATCGAGAATTGAATAAAGCTACCCTTAAAGGTCATTTTCCTTTGCTTTTATAGATCAAGTGTTAGATACATTAGCAAGTAAGAAGTATTTCTCATTCTTGGATGGTTTTAGTGGTTATAATCAGATTCAGGTGGCACCTGAAGATTAAGATAAAACCACATTTACTTGTCCATGGGGAACCTATGCCTACCAAATACTTCCTTTTGGATTATGTAATGCACCTGCAACATTCCAAAGAGCAGTACTAGGAATTTTTTCTGATCTAATACATGATTGTGTAGAGGTATATATGAATGACTTTACAGTATATGAGAATACATTTGAAGAAGCTTTGGAAAATTTGGAAAAAGTTCATAAAAGATGTAAGGAAGCAAACCTTTCACTAAGCCATGAAAAATGTTTTATGATGTTTATAGAAGGGATTGTTTTAGGACATCACATTTCAAGAGATGGAATTAAAGTTGATAAATCTAAAGTTGAAATCATCTCTAAATTATCAATTCCAAATTGTCAAAAGGATGTTAGAAGTTTTTTAGGATTTACAGGATACTATAGACGATTTATAGAAAAGTTCACTGAAATAGCATCCCCACTCTTAAAATTACTCACCAAGAATTGTGAATTCAATTGGAATCTTGATTGCTAGTTAGCATTTGAGACTTTAAAAGCAAAAAATTCTAAAGCACCCATCTTGAGAGGTCCAAATTGGAAACTACCTTTTCACATTTCAACAGATGCTTCAGATACAACTCTGGGAGCTGTGTTCGAACAAAAATATTTGATTCCCTATGCCATCTACTATACAAGTAAGAATTTGACTCCCATTGAGTTAAATTATACTGTAACTGAAAAGGAATTTTTAGTTGTTTTTCATGCCTTCAAAAAGCTCAGACATTATATAACAGGCTATGAAACCTTTGTTCACACAGATCACTCTACAATTAGATACTTAATGAATAAACCTATTACTAATGGCAGAGTTACAAGATGGCTATTACTCTTGCAAGAATTCAATATTACTATGCTAGATAGACCTAGAAAACAAAACACAGTTACTGATTTCTTGTCTAGAATTCAAAATATCAAAGATGACACTCTGGTTGAAGATAAGTTTCCTGATGAATATCTTTTTGTAGTGACTACTCAGACCCCTTGGTTTGCAGATATTGCCAATTACTTAGTCACAGGGAAATTTCCTTCACATTTGTTTCGTAGAGAGAAAAGAAAAATCATTGAAATAAGTGCAAGATACTCATTGATCACTAATGAATTGTATAAAACAGGTCCAGATCTCATGATTAGAAGATGTGTTAGGAAATATGAAATGCCTGAGATTCTTAAGGCATGTCATGATGAACTGTGTGGTGGACACTTTGCTGACAAGAGGACAGCCTATAAAATCCTTTATTTAGGATATTATTGGCCATCCATCTTCAAAGATGCCAAATAATATGTCAAGAGGTGTGACAGCTGCCAAAGGGTAGGAAAACATGCTTCTTCAAATGAAATGCCACTACAAATTCAGGTACTCATTGAACCTTTTGAAAAATGGGCCTTGGATTTTGTTGGACCAATTAATCCCCCATCTAAGCAAAAGAAGTATATATTGGTATGCATTGATTATGTCACTAAATGGGTAGAGGCTAAAGCATTACCTTTTGCTAATGAAAAATCTGTAGTTAATTTTATTTTTGAGGACATCTTCACTCATTTTGGTGTTCCAAGAGAAATTGTGACAGATCAAGGATCTCAATTTACATCTAAAATGGTGAAAAGTCTTATGGAAGATTACACGATCAAACATAGGAAATCTACCCCCTATCATCCACAAGAAAATGGTCAAGTTAAATCTACAATTAAGGTGATTGAAGGAATTCTCACTAAGACTATGCATCTACATAGAAGAGATTGGGCAGAAAGGCTTCCTGAAGCCTTATGGGCTTATAGAACTACATGAAGGAACACAACGGGACACACACCCTATGAACTTGTTTATGGGAAACAAATCTTGTTCCCTATCGAGTTTCAAATCAAAACCTTCAAGATGGCAATCCAATTGGGACCTGATTTATCAGAGGCACATAAACATAGATTGGAGCAACTCAATGAGCTTGATGAAATCAGGCAAGATGCAGTTCAAAGAACTAGTAGTCCAACAACAAAGGGCTAAATGGCATGACAAATATATCAAGCAGAAGAAGTTTCACGCAGGATATTGGGCACTTTTGTTTGATTCAAAATTCAAAGATTTTCAAGGGAAGTTTCAAACTCATTGGTTTGGGCCATATAGATTGAAGAAATCTTTAATAACGAAGCAGTAAGGATAAGGAAAATAGATGGAAACAAAATACCTCTCCTTGTGAATGGTCATCGGTTGAAGATATATCAGAAACCAATTTCAAGAGAGGAGTTCATTAAGATTTTTCAGAATAACTCTGAGATGAAGCTACTGAAGAAGAATTCTTCTTCTCCACTAACTTAGCCTTTATTTTTCCTAAAAAAAAATGAAAAAAATATAAAATAAATAAATAAATTGTATGAGTTTGAAAAATAATAATTGATTGGCATACTTATACAGAAAATACAGGGTGAAAATCAGAGATTTCTGACATCCTATATTTTCCATTTCCTTTCTGTAATAAGTAGTGACAAAAAGCTACATTCATTTGCAGTTTAGAGTCTGCAAATTCATAGTCTCATTCCATCTCATTTTGTTTTCATTTTATTTTACGGTTCCATTTCATCTCACTGTGATATTTCATTTACAATTTATTTTTATAGTTTTACTCCATTTCACCCTATTTCCCATTTTATCTTACATCTCATTCCATCTCACTATCATAACCCATTTCAATTTCATTTTTACACTCATATTCCATAAGCCATACTTCACTTTTCCTTCTTTTCACACTCTGCAGCTGATTCCATTCTGCAACTAATCCAATTCTGCAGCTACAACTTACTTATCAGCTCTAGCACAATTGTACAGCTCACAAATAAATCATGAATGCAAGAAATTGAAGAATCAAGTTTTGGAGACCAAACATGCTAAAAAGTACCTACGGATCAACACCAAAAGTGTTATCAAGAAAAAGGTTAAGTTCCTAAAGGTAAAATGCAAAATTTATTTCAAACAGCAAGTTAAAAACATAAGGCATGCATAATATGAATAATCGTATGTATCTTTAACGAGTCATCATTTGATTTTATTGCCACTTCATCATACCACATATTCGCCACATCTTCCATACTCGGTACCAAACGGTCCATAATAACTTCATCATACCACATCTCTGCCACACTCTGCATACTCTGTACCTAAACAGTCCCTAATAACTCCATCTTTTAAAGGTCAAGACTACGATGTGACCAACGTATCCACGTCTCTCCAAACCCTCACCATCTACTTATTCCACACAAACTCGTAGTTCTTTTTCACCATACCCGCAGTCAGTCCATTTCATAGACTAGGAGAGTAATTCTGAAGGTTAAGAAATTTTGCAAAACAGAAGCCATGGGACTCATTGTCAAGACAAATCCAGTAGGAGCAAATATATGGATGGATACCCACAACTCAAGGAGATGTTGCAGAAGGCTGGATGGCTCAATTTCATTGAAAATTTTGATGGCTTCCACAAAGAGATCACAAAATATTTTTCTAGATCATTTGATGGAACTAAAGTAGAAATTGGAGACATTAAGTTTGCAGTAACAGAATCTTACATAGCAGAGGCTACACAATTACCAAGATATGGTGAAAGATGGTTCAAAAACAAGGAATTCCATAGTGAATCATGGAAAGTAATCCTCAGGAACCCAGGTATGGATGTCTCTGTGTTTAGAAAAGGAATTCCTATTTCAGCACTTAAAATTAAATGGAGAAGCATGCTTTTGATATTACAGAAATTCATTACCTGTGAAGGGAGATTCAGGTGCATGTATGTCTATCATATACATTTATTGATAAAATTTCTAGAAAATGGAGAAATCAATCTCCCTTTCTTCCTGCTAAATAGTTTAATAAGGATGGGTTCAAATGTACAAAAGAAAATAGAATTCATAGACACAACCATGTACCATCATGGGTTGGTAAAGATACTGGTTGAGTTTCATTTGAAAAGAATAGGAGATACTTGGGAAAATTTCCTGATAAGAAAATATTTCCAAGAGGCACCAGAATCACCTGAAGAGGGTAATGTCAGAAGTAGTAGGAGAAAGAAGACCGGTATAACCATTCAAAGCAAACCTGAGTCCTCAACACAAAAAAATGATGAAGAGCTAGTCTCTGAAAAATTAACAGAGATTAAGGAGCAAATCAAGCAAAAAGGGAATATAAAAAAGAAAGTTGGTGGAATTAATGGAAACAAACCTGAATCTTAATTACAACAAGATGATGAACAATCAATCTCTAAAAAATTGACAGAGATTAGGAAACAAATCAAGAGAAAAGAAAAGATAGGAAAGGAGAAAAAGGGTACAAAGGAGGAGAACGTAAGCCCTCGACAGTTGGAAGGAGCTCTAGACTCCGAGGTATGGTAAAGAAGATATCATCAAAGGGAACACATTTCATAAATCTAGAAGAAGAAACCCCAGTACCATCTCTTGATAATGTTCCATCTACACACAGTCCTCAAAATTCTCCTGAACAGTATTTCGAAGGTAGCCCCAGCAGAGGATCTCCAGGCATAGACCCAGTGCAGCAACAAATATATGATTATATAGAATCACTAGAGAAGAAAAGTGCCTCAATGGATCCAGAATCCTCAGCCAATCCAGAACCCTCTGTCAATCCAAAAGAACCTCTAATTGACTCTCTCAAAAGAATAAAATTAGATGTACTAGTAGAGGTGTCTGAGCAAATGCAATAGGAAAGAAGAATTCACATTTTTGGCAAATTGCATGGGGACATGCAATGATTTTGTAGTGGGGGTATGTTGAACCTCAGAATTTCCCTCTCCTTGACAACTTTTCTCACTTCTTTTCCTTGATTTTCCATAAGATTACAGATCCCTATCAATGATAAATGATAGATTTTGTCTTAAGGAGGGCATTAAATGATTGACAAATTTTATTTTATTTTATGTTTTTGCTATTTGAATAAATTTTTGAAAATTAGCTACAGAACACGGCCTATTCTATCGCTAACTATGTATTCCGTAGCTACTCTTTCCTGGTTAGTCAATAAATCCAACAGTTCTATTGCAGCATTAACTCGAATTAGCCACCTGTGTTAACAGTTCTATGCAGACATCTTGCTTGAATTCAAGTCACCTGTAGCTAATTAGACATTTACGCAGTTCTGTTGTGATACATATATGCCACCTGTAGCTAGTTTTCCTCAAAGACAGTTATGATTATTTCCTTTTAAATACTGGTTGTACAGAACCGAGAGGGGTTCGAAGATTTTGATGTATTAAGTTCAGACTTTCAGCTCTATATTTTTGGACTTTGTTCCTGTCTATAATATAAAATCATGTGTTGACCAATGATCGTTTAAAAGAGAATTTTCAATTAGTTAGCAACTCAACCCAGTCAGTTGCAGAGGGCCCCTGCACTGAAGGAGGTTTTCTTTCCATTCGTTTTCTGTTTAGTTTTAATTTCACCATTTGCTTTTAGCAGTATTTCTAACTTAGGTTGATTTATTTTAGTTTTGATCAATAGCATAATGTTAAAAATCAATTGTGCAGTCTTGTTTCTCCAACACATTTCATGAAAGAAAACGATTTTGTTTCTAAATAGAGTAAGGTTGAAGTAATGAGAATGCATTGTTGACTAGTTTACTCACTGTTTTTGTTATTTATTTTTTAGTTCATATTGTCAATACACTGCGTTAATGAATGTTTTTTATCACCATTTCAAGTTGATACCCATCCTAAACTAAATGGTTAAACATTCACTTCACACAATGGTTGAAATCAGTCAGTTACCTTCTGCATGTTTTCATTTAATTCTCAAGATCATAAAGTACAAAAAGTTGCTTGTATTCCATCTCAAGAAGGTTATCTTTCAAAATTGAAGGTTAGAGTAACTAGAAGTACTTCAGTTGATTTCATTCTCTGTATTTATTTCAACATGCATTACAACTTCACCTTTTAATTTTAAGAATTAGATTCATAACTTAGGATTAATGACAAGATAGGACAAAGGCTCTATTTTTCCTTCTTTTAAATTAGATTTTGACTAGTTTTAGCTCTTGGTTCACCTTTAGGAAGATTAGATTCAGTTTCTCATAGTGCAGATTGTACATCATTAGGAATCAAAGAACAAAAACCCCCAAAACAATATAAAAATACAAAACAACAAAGTAGGAAGGGTTAACTAAGCACATATAGTGCACTACACTTCATCAGCTTAAAAACCTCGGTTGATAATTTATGCAAGCAATTTAGGACACTAAATTGACTAAACAATCCACCCAAGCAACCAACCAGCCGAGGTAAACATGCGACGAAAGAGGTCACTATATGGGAATAAATTTCCTAGGTGACCTTAAGGAAATGGAATCGACAAAACATATCAAAAACACCCATCCACATCAGCACCAACACCCTAAGGAGACATGTCAACCACTCATACATCCTGTCCCTGAGTCCCACTGATGTTTCAAGCCTTTTACCCCATGGTCTCTCTCATGTTATAGGCATGACAGTGTCCATAATCTAAATTCACTCTCACAGGCCTATGTGCCAGCATCCCTGGACTCTTTTCAGCAAACCTATGCCAGCTTCCCCGAGATTTGAGCCAATTTTTTAGCCCAAAATCCAAACCTATGTCCAAAACTTGTCACAACCTCTAGAATCCATCAAAGACACGATGAAAATATAAAAAAATTAAAATTCAACCTCGAGACTAGGCCTGAGCATCCCAAACCGGGTCTGACATTCTATCAAACACTTGGTATCAATGACACCTACAGTTCTAGGATAAAATACAGAGCATGAATTCCTGAAAGAACTTATGAAACATAACCAAAAGGATCACCACCTTCTCCATTGAATTTTTATAACATCAATTAGTTCTTTGGTCCATCCATTTAACAATTACAAGTAAATACATGAAATAACCATAACATGAAACAATCACATAACTATGCTTATAGCATAAAACCATATAAATATCACATATATGAAAACCATTAAATCCACATATAAACAAGTGAAAATGTAAGAGAAATTAGCTTTTATTAATCATAGGCAAATCCGACCAAGTTCGGGACTTCCACGTACCACCCGACCATAGACATGGCTGAACTAAATCTCTCTTTCAGCCAGTCACCCTCGTGCCATATTCCAAGCATGAATGTGAGATCTCATAAAACAACCAATCCAAGAAAAACCAAGGTAATCCAAAGTTTAAACCACCTCCACCCTCATCAAACCATGATCACACCAAACCCGGTGTTCTGATCACAACTGAACCGAACTTGTAATTCCATCTGGAATCCATCACTATCCTTGAGGATTTTTTGTCTCCTTGTCTCTCAGGCTTTACCGCAATCCAATCCCGGATAAATAGGCCCTAAACTGAGACCGTTCTCTCATTCTTTACTGCAATCCAAAACCGAATCATTAGGCCTTAAACCGAGACTTCTCCCTCGAGCTTTATCGTGTATCCTGCTAAAACTGGTTAAGGGATTCCTAGGCCTTTGGGAATGAAACTTGAGACCACATCTGCCCCAGATTTTGAAATCCATCTGGCAAACCAAAGCTCAAAAACTGAATTAAACATTCCAACACCGTGGCATCTAGAAAAAGGAAAGGCTAGGCTAAAAACCACTGCCATAACCCGGAAAAACTATGCCACCGATAGCAAGAGAACCATACACCAAGATGCAAATCCATTCATGTCCAAACCAACTAGGAAATCACACATGAAAAAGGTTACCTACAATTATTCCTGCTAAAGCTGCTTGATCTTGCTTTTCCTTCCTTGATCCTTGATTTCCTTCCTTTCCCTTTGCTTTTTTTTCCTTCCTTGATCCAAAGCTAGACTGCTCCAAGAAAGCTCTAAGTGACCAAGAGTGAGAGAGAGAGAATAATGAGAGAGCTCCAAACTTGAACTGAAGAAAGGTTACCAACTGGTCCTCAAAATCCTTTTTTATTAATGAGACCTCTATTTTCTTCATTTTCCATTATTTTCCTTCAATTTCCTCCTCACATGTATCCTGCCACCTTTCACCTTACGTTTCTCCTAATTTCCTTTATCTTCATAATTAAATGTGCCAAAAATGTATTTCTGCCTTTTAATGCCTTTGCCTTATCCTTTGCCAATTTTCCTGAGCCAAAACATGCATCTAGTGATGCCCACTAGGATATATTTACCCAACATTTAGCTTGGAATAAGAGTCCCTTAACCGTGGTCTTATTTTTCCTTTATTAACTTTTATTACATGAACTTTTGACCAGTGCTGCTATAGAATCCCCCCCCTTAGGGAAGATCGTCCTTGGTTTTAAACCACACCATCACCTTAGGAAAACCATTGAAAAGAAAACATATTGCCCATGCAACTTTATAACTTAGCTCGTTGTAGTATTTACACTGAAAGACTTGCTCAAAAGAAAAATATCATGACAACATGACCATATAACAATCATACATCATACTGGATCTTTATAAAACAATTCATTACAATATTTACAATAACCACACATACACATATGTACATTTTCTAAACCGGAAAATAAAAGGATACAATGTCTGTGTCAATCAACATGGGAATCCAAAGGATCACATCTCCACCCTCAAAAGTAGTACCAGGATTCACCTCCTTGCTAGGAAGTCCAAACTCCACTGTCACAGTCAAAGCTGCATCCAATGTCCAATGCTACAATCCTGTGCCACTTGTCCCCTTAGTGAACAATTACCGACTCATTTTTCTAGCGTGCACTCCCAATGTGCATTTGATTCCATCTGGAAATGCTAATGACCAAAAAAAAAAAATCTGTGACCTTCCCTTCTCTACTACATAGTCCCTTGGGAAATTCGGTCACCCCCTTTCATGCAGTCACTCACCTTCCAAGTTCCCTGGAATCCCCTAGCTCAAGCGATCCATCCCTTGGCAATGCTTTCTTACATCAGAAGATCAACAATCAAGGAATATATCCGCCTCAAAACCATCATACCGATCATAGCATGTTCATGGAAATCAATGGACACTATTCGGTACTAGTGTCCCACAATGGCCTTGCTCCTGAAGTACTTTACCAACACACTGCTGCATGTTCCAATATCTTTTCTTGTTGCTGCCAATTCTTGCAGTCGATTTCAACGAAAAAAACAGGTATGTTCATGCATTCCTGTTCCAAGCACATAATTTCCATTATATTCAAATAAATCAAATTAACCTCAAATCATAGCTCATTGGTAGTTTGTCAATAAGGCACACTTGCAATCTTGTTCGCTTCCTGTCACAACAAGTCAAACTAACTGTTTGATCAAAACATCATGTATAAAAGTATCACATATGATTATCTCAAAACACAACCATCATATATCAACATCATAAATCACATGTAACCATCATAAACCAGAATCATAGATCACATATAATCATCATATACCATAGTCATAAATCACATGCATAATAAAACTGAAATAAAATGTTGATACTTATCCTGTCATCAATCCTTAGCTTCTACCTTTGTCTTTATTCTGTGCGCACTCTAGATCAATTTCCACACCAGAAAAAGATTCTGTGCCTTCTCCTCAACCATGTGCACATACACATAATGTTCATCACATACATACAACTACACATGTCATACAACATCATTCAATACATGCATCTACACTAGTACCATATGTACCACATGTACACAGTACCACCTGTACACTGAAACCACCCGCACAATGTGTGCACAACATCACATGTACGCGACACCACCTACACAACGCGTACACAACACCACATGTACACTGCACCACTGTACAACCTGCACACAATACCACATGTAGACAATACCACACGCATGACATGTGTGCAACACCATATGTACACAACGCCACATGCACGACATGTACACAACACCACCTGCATACACGCCACTTGTACAACATGTACACAACAGCACATGAACACAAAACCACTTATATAATCATGCACATAACACCATATGTACATAGCACCACATGTACAACATGCATGCAACACCACCTGTACATAACAATGCATATCCAACATGTACATAGCATCATTTGTACACAATACCACATATCCCACATCTACATGGCACTGTCTATACATAGCACTACATATGCAATATCTTCACAACACTACATGCACATAACATCACATATGTAACATGTGCACAACAATAGTACCCCACATAAAAACCACATTGTCTTTACCAAGCAACCTTGCTTCCAGTGTCTTATCCATGCTTGTCCCAACATGCCGCATACCACATTGCTTTAATTTTGTTGATGTATCCCTTTGTATAGCATGTCCATAACATAGACATAATATAATCACATAATATAAACTCATAACGATATGATACTGACCTTGTATATTTTTCAGGCTACTCTTCCCACTTGATTCCTCATGAACCAAGAATTTCTTCATGCCATTCACCTACATAAGAAATCATTCCTCAACAAGAATGATCCTTGACAACCCTATGAGATAGTGACATAGATACATATATACATACATATATAATCATTAGCATAAAACTATCATCATCCTGGCAGACAACAACATACATACATACATGTATACCTATATAAACATCATCATATTCATGATCATAACATAATTACCAGATAACACAAAGTCTAGGTTAAGATAGCTTCCTTTATTCATGCACATGAGAACAATCGTTCCCAACATAGAAAAGGCATACGACACCTTAGATCCACTTACTGTACCTTTTCTAGTTACCTTTCTCATGTTTGTACTGCCACTGTCCATTTACCGCTATGGACCAACCAATCCAACCGAATGTCATAGTCTTACCTTCTACTACGCTTACTCATGCACATAGCTTCATCTGAGTCTTACATTACCTTTTGGATACCACACAGCTCACTCAAAGCTCCATTAACTTCCTATTCCCCAAACCAATTCCCAAGACTCAAAACATGAAGGCAAGCCAAGAAATAAACAAGAAGAAAACCATGAAAACCAATAATGATACGACACCGCAACAAAGTGGTATAGCTATGCACCAGACACATGCAAAATCACAAATCAAGCACAACAATTGAAAAATACCAAAAACATAAGACTAACCATAGACACAATGAATCAACCTCCATGGTTCCCAAGGAAAGCTAAACCAGAGCCTTCTTCAAAATTTTATGTAAATTTCTTTGTCATGCAACTCCTTGCATCACACTATCATAGACACATAATTGTTAGTGCATAAATAAACATAGTAATACACGAGTTACCTTATCTTTTTGTGCTACACACATTGCTTGAAACTGAACACATCCACACCATCTCTCAAGGGACTCCAATCCCCTTGATAAATACACCTCTAGCTAATGTACCTGTCAAGCACATGTTCAAGAGTCTAGCACATATCCACATAATTTCAGAAAAAATCAAAGTTAAGAAGACTTCCTATATGAAAAACACTCATTCATTTGAAATTAGGGTTTTCAAACATAGCCAAAGGAACTCTTCTCCAGTTCCTTCCTTTTACATTTTTACTTGGTTGCAATCGAGGCTTACTAGTACTGTCACATCACCCAATTGTTAGTTATATAGGCACATCAATTGTTACCTTGTCACGCTAATAACAAGCATGTTTCCCTACAACTTTCTCACACATGTCAGTCTAACGTTCTAAAGATCAAAACAATCATATATAACAAATTTAAATCAACCTTTACCAATAATAACAATCATGTTATAATCCATCGTCAACTCATATTCCTTAGACACAATGCTACAAGTATCACCTACTATACTAAAGTACATATCAACAGTCTCAACATATATGTGTTAGTACGATCATCTTAAGACAAAATCATGTTGGAAATAATACTGAGAAGGGGGGGGGGGGGGGGGGGGGGGTGAATCAGTATTAGTAATTTAACAATTTTTCATTTCCATAACCAAATTGATATACACTACTTCTGTTAATTAAACCTGCGTATATATGCAACTGCGTTTAGAGAAAACCGCGTATATCTTGCAGACTTCTAATTTAGTTAGCTGATCTTAATCTGTGTATCAGAACCATAAAACAGTAATCAAGTGCAGTAAACAGTACAGGCAATCACACACATGAACGCAATATATAAGGTGGAAACCCAATGTGGGTGAAAACCACCTGCTGCAATTCGTCTCTATCTTCTTTTAATAAGAAACTTCTTTTTACAATATTTATGTATTGTTGCAGTCTATACCAGTACGTAGGCTTCTACCTGCAGAAGGCTACAACCTTCTCTCATTCTCCAGCTTCTCCTGGAAGGTAGCTACAACCCCCTTAGCTCTTGTACTAACTGATGTACTAGTACGTAGGTGCTGACCTACAAAAGGCTACAACCTTCTCTTTTCTTCCAGCGACCACGTTTCATAAATTTTTAGACTGGATCCATAAAAATATCAAATGTATCTACATTAACCAATCTCCTTTGCACCAAACAAAACTGAATCAAACAATCACTTCTCTAAATGTTGTAACCAGAATGCAGTAATAGTAACTAGAAACCAATCCTGAACCCAGAACACTGCAGCAATAAACAGAAGTAGCTAAAGCATATTTTATGAGACGTATGCTACTTCAATATGTAGAACCTGTGTGCATACGCTTATGTATTAAGCCAAACCTACGTATATGCTGTTTTGAATACCGAACCAGCGTGTATATGCGCCTTTGCTATGATGAACCTGCGTACAAATCTATAAAAGATAATTTACCCTTTTCAATTATTCAAACATCAGTTATACCCAGATCATTGGATTTATAGATCAAGTCATGCGCCAAATATAACAGATCAAAATCACACAAAGATACTTCTCTTCAAGCCTTAAGATCTTGACCCATCAATAGAACATATCCTTCTTCTAGTGCTTAGGTTCCTCCTTGATTCAGATGCAGCTATGCACCATAACCCAATGACCAGTATTCTAGATCTTTCTCTTCATAAGATAGTCAATCCTTGAATGCCTTTGCCTAATGGTCTCCTTCCCCTTTTATAGTCTTAGGCCTTACTCAATACCATGGTCCAAAACCACTTAGAACTAATACCTGGGACCGAATACCTGGGTTCAATACTTTGGACGAGATACCATGGTCCAAAACCATAGGTCCAAATACCATAGACTAAAAACAAGTTTTCCCACATGTACGCGCTTTTCCTTGCATGAAAGTGCTTGCATACGCATGTGTGCCTTTTGATTGGCGATCCTGTGTGTATACGCAACTTTGTTAAGTGGAACCTGCATATATCTCTCTTTCCTTCATTCTAAGAGCCTGAACTGTGATCTGTCATTTGAGTGAGTTGCCATCAAGGACAACAACTATGTCATAGTGCCAAACCTGTGTCATAATGCCAAAAATCTCCCCCTTTGGACTTGATGGCAACCCCAAGTCACTCAAAGTCATTCTCCCCCTTTGACATCAAGGGCAAAGGGTTATGCTCCCCCTGAGTACACGCTGAAATTTTTGCTCTGCTGTGCTGTCCATGCTCCCCCTGACTGTAGGCAAGGTCTGCAAAAAGATGTTCTAAAAGAAAGAACATGACTCTATGCATCATAAATGACCTTCCTATCATCAAAGACTTATACATACGTCCATCTCCCAACCAAGTGGGGATGTACCAATATTGACTCATCCACCCAACCAAGTGGGGATACACCAAAAGTTTATACATGATAAAACAAGAGCATTGCATCATCCATCCTAGGCATAGTGGGGAAACAAAATAGGTCGTTACATGACCTTGATGATAAAAGATATACATGAAATAGAGAGAAAATATCTAAAAAAAGACTATGATAGTCATCAACTATCATCAGCAGCATCTGTCAATCATCATTCACACCAGCAACCATGTTCTCCCTGTACACCTGTTCCACCTGAAACCAAAAACCACTATGAAATTGAACCAAGATCTTCTAAGATAATGTCAACAATGCATTATTAGAAGTATATGCTCCCCCTGAACCTATGCCAGATGGTCTCTGTCAGACCCATATCAGACTCTTTTCATCCTGAGTCTGGCTGACTATTTTTCTTCAAATCAACATATACGCGACTGTATCCACAGAAACAAGCGTATGTATGCGGATGCTCCTCATGAAACTCGCGTACAACCACTTTTCTCTGAAACAGATAAGTTTCAGCAACAAGATGATGCATCAACTACTCCTAGCTTCTATCTGAGGTATTCAAATGTCTCCCTGGGCAATGGTTTGGTAAATATATCAGCAACCTATTCCTTGGAGGGAACATACTCCAATTTGACTTTTTGTTCAAGCACTTGTTCTCGCAGAAAATGGTATTGATAGGTATGTGCTTTGTCTTTAAATGCATGACTAGATTCTTTGAAATACCAATTGCACTTGTATTATCACATAAAATGGAGATAGGTGGAGTACAAGTGATTTGAATGTCTTGCAATGTTTGCATCATCCAAAGGAGTTATGTGCAGCAAAATGCAGAAGCCACATATTCTGCTTCAGTTTTAGATAATGCAATTGAAATTTGTTTCTTGTTGAACCAAGATACTAATATGGAACCCATAAATAATGTACCACCACTAGTGCTTTTTTTGTCATCCACGCTTCCTGCCCAATCTGCGTATGTATATGCATGAAGTGTGAGATCTGTATCTCTAGGATACCATAAGCCATAGTTTTGTGTTCCTTGAAGATATTTGAAAATCCTTTTAACTACCTAAAGGTGTGCTGTTGGTTGATGTACTGTTGCTGATTCATCATTTGCACCGAGGCTACATCCTGTTACCATAGGGGTACATACTGGTTTTGAATCTTCCATGCCATATTTCTTGAAGATCTGCTTGAGGTACTTGGTTTGTGATAGAAAGATACCGTCTCTGTTTTGTTGGACTTGTAAACCAAGAAAATATGTGAGCTCACCAAGTAGGGACATTTCGAATTCGTTCTGCAACACCAAAGCAAAGTTTTGACTCGTGGCTTCTTCATTGCTACCAAAGATGATATCATCAACATACACAAAAAGTATTAGCAATTTATCATTGTCAATTTTTATATAAAGATTGCTATCTGCTGATCCTTTTGAAAAACCTTGTCGATGGAGGTATTTGTCCAGATGATAATACCAAGCCCTTGGAGCCTGTTTAAGACCATAGAGAGCCTTTCTGAGTCTGCATACAAGTTTTGGATCATCTCCAAGGATGAATCCATCTGGTTGCTCAATATACACTTCTTCTAATAAGTCTCCATTTAGAAAGGTAGATTTCACATCCATTTGGTGTACTTTGAACTTCTGAAAGCTAGAAAGAGCAAGGAACATTCTTATGGCTTCAAGTCTAGCAACCGATGCAAAAGTTTCTTCAAAGTCTATACCTTCTTGTTGAGCATATCCTTTACAAACAAGTCTGGTCTTGTTTCTAATAACATCTCCATTTTCATTCAGCTTGTTTTTGAATATCGATTTGGTCCCTATGAAATTCTTATCATTAGGTCTAGGAACCAATTCCAAAGTGTTATTTTTTTCAATCTGCTCAAGTTCTTCATTCATGGCCTTGACCCAGCATTCATCTTTGCATGATTCACTTACATTTCTTGATTCGACGGAGCAGAGCAATGCTAGATAGCTTGAAGCTTCTGTAATAGTTCTTCTTGTTTGAACACATGCCTCTTTCTTCCCCAAAATTTGGGTCTCTGGATGATTCTTCTGTACGTACCTAGATGGAGTCTTTTCTTCTACCCTTATCTATTCTTTTGGTGCCTCATAGGTTTCTTCTTCATTATTAGTCTGATTTGAAGTTGAAGGATAGTCCTCTTCATCTTCAAAATCTTCGGTTCTTATCTGCTTTGGATTTTCGCCTGCATCATCAACCACCACATCAATACTTTCAACAATTTTTCCAAGTCTTTTATTGTAACACTTATATCCTTTACTTCGGGAAGAGTAACCAAGGAGAATGCCTTCATCTGCTCTAGGTTCAAACTTGCCAAGATTTTCATCAGTCCTTTTGATGTAACATTTACTTCCAAAAACTTTGAAGTATTTTATCGTAGGAGTCTTACCATACCAAAGTTCATGAGGAGTTTGAGCACTGTTTACCCGGACATTTGTTTTGTTGAGAATAGTAATGGAAGCAAATGCAGCTTCACCCCAGAAGGTTGCAGGATTTCCAGACTCATCAAGCATAGCACGAGCCATTTGTTGAACTGTTCTATTCATCCTTTCCACCACTCCATTTTGTTAAGGAGTCCTTGCAATAGATAATTCCCTTCTTATTCCATGTTCTTCACAAAAGTCGAAAAAATCATCCGAGGTAAATTCCCCTCCTCGATCAGATCTGAGGCATTTGATTTTGCGATCCGATTCATTTTCAACCAAGGCTTTGAATGCTTTGAACTTTTCGAAAGCTTCATCTTTATGCTTCAAAAGTCCTATCCAACACATTCTTGAAAAGTTTTCAATGAACAATATAAAGTATTCTTCTCCTCGAGGTGACTTTTTCCTTGATGGACCACATAAATCAGTATGGACAAGTTCAAGTGGCTTACTAGCTGATTCTTCCTTCTTAGGGAAATTAGCTCTGGTTTGCTTACCAAACTGACATGACTTTCATATTTTATTGTCTAGAATGCTGATGTCAGGAAGATCGTGAACAACCTAATATTTGCATGCTTTCCTTATCTGAGGGAAGCTTAGATGCCTCAATCTTCTGTGCCATAGCCAGTGTTCATCATTCTTGCTTAGATAGCATTGTTGTTGTCCTCCCTTGAGTATGTATAAATTATTTTAAGTTCTTATTCCTTTGATCACTGTTTCTCATGTATCAAGCTCACGAACAATACATCTATTTGATCGAAATATTACCTCATTTCCTTGATCACACATTTGGCTAACACTCAATAGATTATGCTTTAAGCCATCAACATACATAACATTTCCATCTTTGACTTTTTCCTTCAAAAGAACAGAACCTTTACCTTTTATGAGTGGAGGGGTGTCATTTCCAAATCATACCTTCCTTTCCTTTTCTAAGGAACTATATGACCGAATTTTTTCTTTATCACCTGTCATATGCTTCGAACATCCACTGTCGATGTACCACTGATTTTCCTATCCTTCCACATATAAGGCTATACCACATCTTTCTGGCTGCGGTTCTTTCTTTCTCCATGTTTTGGGACCAAATGGAGCTTGCTCCTTCTGAGATGTTTTCCAAAACTTACTCGTGCATCCAAAATCTTCGTGACCGAAGTTGTTACAAATAGACCATTCTATTTCATTTTCAAGAGCAGAAAAATTATTGTAGGTCCTCTTCATGATCCCAGTCACATTCCTTTAATTTCGTGCTTTTCGAGTCATGATGGTTTTGTAGGCAACACATTGAGCAGCTTTGTGTCCAAAGTTATGACATGAAAAACATTGGCCATTAAAGAAATTCCTGCGATTATCAAATCGACCGACCAGGTGATTGTGGTTTCCATTCATTCTTGAGGCAAATTGAGAATGATTTACCTATGGTTGGTTGTAGCTTCTGTTCATCCTTGAAGTAGATTGATCCCGATTTACCTGGTGATCTGCTTTATGCCTCTGCTGACGATTGTCAACCTATTCACTTCTCCTTGCTACATCAAGATAACTTTTGGAGGTGGATGGCTTTTGTGCTTGAGATGCTTCTTCAGTATATCCAAGACCTGTCTTGATTAGAGGAGAATGCTGCACTTTGATAATCTCATCTAAAGTTTCATATCCTTTAGCAAATCTAAGATTAAGAGCTTTTGTTTTCTCAATATTTTTTCTAAGTTCCACATTTTCACATTCTAACTTTTCATTGTGTTTTTCCCTTTCAACAAGTTGGAATGTCAGAGTATCTATGATCATACTCTTTTCTTCTAAACAGATTTTAAGTTTAGAAATTTCTTCATAGAGATCATCTTCATCTATCGCATCCAAGAAATCATCATCTTCAAAAGCCATCAAAAGTCTATAATCATTACCATCTTCATCTTCATCACTATTTGAAAGTCCATCGCTGTCTTCATGTATATAATAACTCTTCTTACTTAAGTTCTGTTTTCTGTTCCATTTAACTGGTTCTTTACCTTTATCAAGCTTATCTTTATGAGGACATTTGGCTGCATAGTGACCGACTCTTCCACAAGCAAAGCATGTGAAAGGTAGCTTACCTCTGAATCTTCTAGAACCCCGTGGAAGGTTCTTGACAAAGTTTGATTCTTCCTCTCCTTCTGATGTATTCCCTGACTCATTGTATTCTCCTTTTCCCGAAGCTTTGAATGCGGCTTCTCTCCTGTCTGATGGTCCCCATTTTCTCATTTCGAAAGCGGTTATGATTCAGTGCAGCTGTGACATAGTAATACTCTGAAGATTCTGCTTTTCTTCTATGGCAGAAACTTTTGATTCAAACTTAGAAGACAAAGATCTTAGAACCTTTTCAACTAAAGTAACTTCTTTTATTTCTTCACCCAAGTTTTTCATGCAATTAACAATCTCATCTATACGTAAGAAATAATTAGCCACACTTTCATCATTTTTCATTCTGAGAGTTTCATATTGAATTCTGAGAGGTTGTGGTTTTGCATGTTTTACCTGATCGTCTCCTTCATAACTTAGAATGATCTTGTCCCATATTTCTTTGGTGGTTTTGAGCTGCATAACCTTGACGAATTCTGATTGAGATAGAGTCCCCAATAGAGTATTGACAGCCTTTGCATTTGTTTCATACTGCTTTTTACCAGTCGTATATGTAGGAGTTGCTGATGGAAATGTGTATCCTCCTTCCACAATATCCCAAACTTCTGTACCAAGAGATTGAAGATAGGTTGTGGTTCTTACCTTCCAATAGACGAAGTTGCTTCCATCAAAGATTGGTGGCCTGATGGATGCCTCTTTTTCGTAGTTGCTCATGATGATAGATCTTCCCTCAAGCAATCAAGCTTCTTCTAAAGGACCTGCTCTAATACCAATTGTTGGAAATAATACTGAGAAGGGGGGGGTGTGTTATAGAAATTTTTGTGCCTTACAGCTATAAGCATGAAATGTACACAAACCAAGGGATCCTAAGTCCCTAATGATGTTGTTCCAGCTCCTAAAGAAACAAGGTCAACAAATGACAGCTTCTCCCGGAAGTTCTCCACCAGAAACTGCCCAAAACTAGTCAAATCAGGATCAATTCAGAGGCTCCACTAGCTGCCTGCGTTACAAAGCACCCAAATACACTGGCTAGGTGCGTTGCAACGCAGGTGAATGCACAACCAGGGTACGTTGAGAGGGAAATGACAAATGGCAAGCTCAGTCAACGAGGTGGAAAGACAATGGAAGCTTCCAGAATCTTCTCCAATGACACTTGCCTCAATGAATTCGACTAGTGATGAGTAAGAGGCTCTCAACCTCCAAGTGGAAGCAAGAACTGACAGAGAGAAGCCACAAGTCAAAGCATAAGCTGAATCATCCTCTCTGCTTACATCTATATATGGATCCCTCACCCAGAGATCCAAGAGGCAGGAATTTTTTACTTTGCAGAGAATTGCTGTTGGTTTGAGATTGAGATTAGTGCATTGGGTGATTTATGCTTTGTTGGAGGAGAGGAAGGGATTCCTTTGCTGGGAGGTAGATGCTGGATCGGGACTCACTTGGTTGTATCTCCTCTTGGACTTCCTTATCATATCAATAAAACTATTTGAGTTTCTCCTACATGCTGTGTATCAATGATGTTTTGTTATATTTGCATGTTTAGTTTAAATCTAATCCTAAACTAGTTATGAATGTAAATCTATGTCTTTTGTGTAGTTTTCCTCTCTTGTGATCTTGCAGGAACTTGGTGAAGCTGGGCCAGTAAGGGAGCAGGCAGCGGGAAGCGAAAAAAGGAGAGAGAGATTGGATCAACAAACTAGCGAAAGACACAGGTTAGTTACATCCTTCCTTTCTGTTTACATTTCATAAAGAAGAATACGAAAATAGTTTTCCTTGTTTGTTGCTAAGGCACTGTCACACCTTAGAGTGGGATAGGGGCATTCCGAATGGATACTTTTCCCAACAACAAATTGGCGACTCTGCTGGGGATCGTATCTAGTTAGTTTAATTGTGTTTCTATTGTTGTTCATCTCATAAACTCGGGAGTGCCGAATCGAACTCCAGTCCATTCACTGGGCCTGTTTATGATCTGAACAGCTGATCCACAAATGCTCTAACAGCCCTTTGTGATAGCTCTTAGTCCTCCTTTAAATCATCCCTCTAATTGTACCTTATTGATAGCTTTTATCCGGCCAAAAACCGTAGATTAAACTGCAAACCGTGACCTAGAACCCAGAGACAATTCTCGTTTCTGCTTCAGCGCAGGCTCTGTGAAGAGGTTCTGCATTTCAACGCAGGTCTCGAGAGGGCTACCTGCGCTGCAATTCAGTTTCTCTGTGCAACAGGTGCGTTGATCAACCTTTGCCCTGTGCAGTTGTGGTTCTTTGCTTCTTTTTGCTCAGTTTTGTCTCTGTTTTTTGCAGCCTGTTATTAGTGTGTGTACCTATCTGAAAACCCCTTTTCTTTGCCTTAATTCCGCCTCAGTTGTATAAAAGAAATTGTATTTGTTTTTATGTATTTGTTACATCATTTGCAGTTTCCCATTACAAAAGTAAACTAGTCATATTGTCGCCCTTAGATCTAGACCTGTCGTAAGTGTCATTTTGATCTTAGGAGTGAGTTTGTTTGCTGTTCACAGTTGATTACGCTTTTACTTTTGTATTTTGGTTTGAATTTGTGAATTTCTAGTGTCGAAACAAGTGTTTACTTCAAAAAATCATAAAGTGTCGTAATCGTCTTTTTGATTTCGAAAAAGAAACTTGTTTGTGTTTTTCACTTGAAATTGAATTCAAATTTGTACAACAGCTTTCTTTCTTTTTAGGCATCAATATTAAGAAAGTGAAAACAAATACATGCACAAGTGCATTTGCATTTTGACAGTTTGTATGGATTGATTTAGGAAAAGTGCATTTACAGTGTGCTCTATGCTCTTTGAGAAAAGATTGTGTCTTTCTTTTCCCCTTGTAGCTAGGATTTTCATTGTTGAAAAGATATAAAAGCTTGCTTATCATCTTTAGACTGCATTTAGGAATTGTATCTACATCTCGTGGTGATCCAAAAAGGCAAACTTCTAAGAAATATCAACCTAAAATAAATTGAATGAACTTAACAACGCTTTGTAACTTAACGCACAACATAGAGGTCTAGGCTAGAGACGTGTTCCAGCGTCGTAAAACCTGGTAACTATTGCCTCACTGATGGTTGGGTGATTCCTCCTGAGAGACAATAAGTGCCAGTACGGATTGTGCTCCCACGTACCGTCAAGTATATATTGGGAGACCCCTATAGGCATAAAACCTTTATCCATAGGAAGCCGTGTCGGCCGCCCTACTAATCGCAATGCACTGAACACAGCATTCGGGAAGACTGACCGCCCGTACCCTAAAAAGTATTCTGCGGTTCTGCGATTGGTTTGGCACACCCTCTACCTAGAACTCCAGAGCAGTCCTTTTCGTTCCTTTTCAGACTCCTTAATGGAAAAGGTCCATCTGAGCACTTGTCACTTCAGGCTCATTAAAAATCGAAGGAGACTAGAGTCATCTTTTGCTTTTTCTCGACTCTTTAAAATTGAAAAAGCAAGTTGTGTCTAAAGCGTCTAAAAAATCATTTAATTCGGAAACACACTTTCCCCTTTTGTATTTTAGTTGATCGAGTAATCCGCAATCGTGGAAGAAAGTCAATTGAAACCCCATCGTTCGCGGAGGCTTACGAGTCAACCGTCTTTGTCTCCGGAATCGAAAACAGTACGGACAAAGCGAACTCGTTTAACCGGTTCAAAATATCCTATTAAAGTTAGAACAAGTGTTCCAACAACATCTGAGATTCCAGTTACTCCAAACATTTCTGGAAACCCTGCCTCTACAGAAGAAGTTCGACAGCCACAGAGGGATAGTGATACTGATCCTAGTCTGAGAGTAAACACTTGTGTGACTGAACCAGTTCCATGAGCAACCGGTTCGGAGAGTCTTGCTCCTCAAACATTCGTCGCTGTCGATTCAACCCCTTCTTCGGCACCAAAAATATTTTACGGACCTGACGGTCTTCCCCTTCCACCTGGTTTGATTGCGATAGAGGAAATTGTAGAAGATCCGCAAGCAAGTACTCCAACACATTTTGGAGTCGGGGTCACTCTATTTCCTTCGGCATCAGAAGTTGGTCCATCACCAGCGGAAGTTCCTGTAGAATCGCTAGGTAATCTTTTGGATAGACTCAAAATGTCTGAACAACCGTCAACATCTAGGACTGTGTTGACTGACACAGCGACAGCAGAACTCCCTGCCGTCACTCCGACAATGTTTTCCAGCGTACCATATGTCCCGACTAGCTCACAATCGCTAGAAGGAGTCCATCCAGGGACTATTTCGACAGTATGGTCCATTCCTGTTTGTTCCTCCGGAATAATATCCAGCAACTCTTATGTTGAGGCTCGACAAATTGATCCATTTGGAGGTCAATTTGGGCAATCCAGTCCCCAAGGGCAGACAATCCCCTTGAGTTCCGGATTACCACCGTATGGGGGGCAGTATGCCCTTTCATTACCCCCTCCGGGAGGATATCCATACGAGAGTTCACAACAGTATTCAGGTTATACTGGAGTTACGTCAAGTGGTTGGGTACCTATACTACCCCAACAACCAAGAGTTGTGTATTCTATGCAACAATGTGTACCTATGTCAAACATCCCGACTACACCGGCTATTGTAACAGTGTCACAAGTTCAAACGCTGCCTGTTGTATGTCAACCTCAGATTTCTCAGGTTGTAATGCAACAGCCCCTTGACCCTGTGACTCAACCACAATCGCCGACTGGTGGGGCGACACAGGTCCAAACGGGTACAATTACCCCACACCTTGGTCCAACGGTTAGTATAGCGCAACAGAACATGGCTTCACAACCGTGGCTGGTGCAATACCAACAACCACAATTCCAACAAGTGTACCAAGGTTCTGAGCAGCAGATCTTTGCGAATAGTGGACAGCCATACATTCAAAACGGTCAAAATCAACCATTTTACAGTGGTCAGGTCCACCAACCTTATCAATTATACTAGCATCAACTACATTATGTTGGTATGCAAAGGCCAACTGCTCAGGCAATCCCATCATACCCTGGGTATGCTTCACCTAACCTGAATCAACAGTTACCATTCGTGGCAACTTTAGAGTTACCTGATTTACACCGGTTAACAAATGATCCAATTGCTTACGCCCCTTGGTGGCCAGCGATCCCTCATAAACTTCCATCAGATATTCCTAAATTTAATGGAAATCCAGGTGAAGATCCATCGAATCACGTGATGACATTTCATCTATGGTGTTCATCAAACACCCTAAACGATGATTCGATAAGGCTTCGCCTTTTTCAGAGGACGTTAACGGGTCTAGTGGAAAAATGGTATATTGAATTGCCTAGAGCTTCGTTCGACAACTTCAGTACCTTAGCCACGACTTTTTTAACCCATTTTCAATTACCGATAAGGTATGAAATGGGAACGGAAATCCTAACCAACTTCAAACAGACAACGGCCACTCACATATCTGATCATATACATGAGTGGCGACGTCGTCGTAGGATGGTAAAAACGTACATTCCCGATCAGCTATTAGCTGAATGGTTTATTAAGTCGTTACTTCCTGCCATAATGGAAGATGTGGCGAAGGGGGGAGTCGTAACAGAAGAGCAAGTTATCGCTCGTGCGCAATATCTAGACTTGGTCTATACTCAGTCTGGCACGCTCTACGACAAAATACCTGACGCCCCTAGACCGAAATTCTCAATTCCTCCTCCTCCTAAATCAAACTATGACTCTCATGCCGGCGATGGCGTGATTGGCACGACAAACGCGAAATCGACAAAGGCTACGTCCAAGAAGGCCCGTAAGATTTCAGATCAAAATGCAAAGGATGAAATTCTTGCTTCGGAAGTAAATGCCGTATCGACAGATAAGGGCAAAGAAACCAAACAACCAGGAAGCAAGAAGAAACAAAGCAAAGGGAAAAAGAAGAAACAGGATGAGTCATCTCCTGAAAAAACTTCTTCAAACCCTCCTGGAAATAGGAAACCCCCCCCCGCAGGATGTCACATATGTGATGAGGATCATTGGACCTCACAATGTCCATACAAAGCTGAGCTTAAAAGATTCTTTAAATGTTCGCAAACCTCAGCTGTGTTAACTAATCCATTTCCAAATCCAAGAACAAATCTGGTTGAAAGTGGAAATGCTTCCTCGTCGCAAGTGCTATTGTTGTCGATTTCGAAACAGCAAAATGATGCTTTGATTTCGACAAGGAACAAAGATTACAGGAATCCGCAGCTGTCGAACGACAAAGGTAAAGATCAACCAAGTAGTTCGACAACAACTTCGACAGAAGTTGTACCACCCATCATTCCTGAATTAACAATAAAATCGCCAAAGGGAGTAGTACACAAGTCGACATTTAATCCTCACGCCAGAGTGGTGCAGCATTATAACATAGTGGAAGATTTGGCCCAATCGCCATCTGCTATGTCGACTCTTGAAGTACTACAAAATTGTCCATCTCAAAGGCAGGCTTTGTTATCAGCCATTGGTGGGGTTGATCCTAAGGATTCCAATCTTGTATCCTTCAACCACAAAGGATACGATCCTCAGTTACTAGCTCAACTAGCTTTCCTTATTCAAGTGAAAGCCCTCAACAAAACTGTTCATCGAACAATTATTGATGAGGGGGCATCTACATGTATTATGTCAATGAGTTGCTGGAAAACTTTAGGATCTCCAACATTGTCGCGATCTTCGACGACATTAAAAGCATTCGACGGTAGAACATATACCCCGTATGGTATCCTAAATAACTTGAAGGTTGAACTAGGGGGAAAAACAGTAGAAATAGATGTTGAAGTCATCGATGGGAATCTTGATTACAACATCCTACTAGGAAGACTGTGGATCTATACCATGGCAGCTGTTGTGTTGACCTATTTTAGAGAGATTGCATTTCCCTTTCAAGGAGGGATTACAATCGTCGACCAACAAAACTTCCTCCCCAATGGTTCACAAGTTACAGGAAGCATTCCCATGATCCATGGAAGCCCCCATTCACTTCAGAATATCGGAGTAGGCCTACTAAAAGATCCTATACTAATGGGAAATTTCGCTCTTCCACCTCCAATCAACTTGGCGGAAGTAGCGTCAATAGGAACCTGCATTATGATATCTTCCACGAAGATCTCAGAAAACGATATCAACATGGGTCATGCAATGGTTTTTCCCCCAAGCCCAATAGAAGTATTGTAGCAATCAATGTTTCTAGCATGGGAGGCAAACCCGAATCAGCGCTCATCAAGCGTTTGGGTAGATAGGTCTAGAGAATATGGTACCCCTTCAGATCCTTGGTCGCGAGTGCATGGAACCGATGAAGGAATTGTACAATCAATGTTGATTGAAGGGGCACCATGGAATGATTGCCACCATCGTTCCCTTCTTCCATATTATGAAGAAGATACTCAAGATGACCTTTATCATCCTTCAGTTTTTGAATTCCTATCAAATACTGTAAATACGGTGGATTCTGAGCGAAACTTATCCAATATTGAAGAGACTATAGCCATAAATATCTCGACTAAAACGGAGGTTGTAGAGAATATTTATGTCGGCAAATGTTGTTTTCCTTCAGAACTGGAAATATATAACGCTCTTTTTCACGAATTCAGAGATGTCTTTTCTTGGTCATATGATGAAATGCCAGGCATTGACTCGAGTATCGTTGAACACGAAATTAAGATGTATCCAGATGTCAAACCGGTACGACAACGGCTCAGGCAGGTGCACCCCAAGAAAGCCGCTGCCATTAAGGCAGAAGTTGAAAAACTTCTCCATGCTAGTTTCATCTACCCAGTTCCTCTAACCGATTGGGTATCAAATATTGTCCCTGTTATGAAGAAACAAGGGACAATTAGAGTGTGTGTCGATTATAGGGATGCAAATCAAGCTTGCCCGAAAGACAACTACCCTACACCCTTCATCGACTAGATAATTGACGAATGCGCCGGATGCAAAATCTTTTCATTCATGGATGGATTTTCCAGGTATAATCAAATAAATATCCGCCCACAGGACCAGTCAAAGACTGCATTCATTTGTCCGTGGGGCACATTCGCATATCGAAAATTACCCTTTGGTTTAAAGAACGCAGGGGCGACGTTTCAGAGGGCAATGAATTATGCCTTCCATGACATCAAGAACATCGTTCAGCCATACCTTGACGACCTTCCGGCTCATTCGCGAAAGCAGACTGATCATCCGCAGCATTTAAGAGAGATATTTCTACGTTGCCGACACTACAAGATACGACTCAATCCGCACAAATGTGTATTTTGCGTCGGTTCTGGTCGTTTACTTGGCTTTGTAGTCTCCAAGGATGGGATTCGTCTCGACCCTTGTAAGGTCCAGGCAATCATAAATTTGCCTCCACCTTCGAATTTGCTTTAGATTCAGAAACTCCAAGGGAAAGCAAACTTTCTAAGGAGGTTCATTCCAAATTACGCCGAACTTGCTAAAGGTTATACACGTCTTTTGAAAAAGGAGGTACCCTTCATCTGGGATCAGGTTGCGCAAGCTTCCTTTGATGCTTTAAAAGATTCCTTAATAAAAGCATCATTAATGTACGCCCCCGATTATCAAAGAGATTTTAACCTGTATCTGGCTGCAGCAGATACAACCATCGCAATGGTTTTAGTTCAAGAAGTCGATGGAATTGAACACCCTATATATTATTTAAGTAGAAACTTAAATGATACAGAAAGAAAATATTCTTATGTTGAAAAACTAGTGCTTGCAGCTGTTCAAGCGATACAAAGGTTCCGACACTATGTCCTCTTTCGGAAAACTACCATTCTGTCAGATTGCAACCCCATGACTTATATATTGTCGCGACAGTTGCTGGGGGGCAAATATTCGAAATGGATAGTGATCCTTCAAGAGTTTGATCTGGAATTTGTAAAATCCAAGTCAAAGAAAGCTCTAGTTTTCGCAGAATTATTGTGCGATCTCCCATCGTCGTCCAACGATGAAACATCCGAAGAATCAATCGTGGATGAGAATTTGTTTCAGATATCTACAAGCAATGAGTGGTATGGAGATATAATAATTTATCTCCAGACCCAAAAATTCAGGCCAAATACCTCTCACTTTGAAAAAAAATGTATACGGTACCAAGCAAAAGACTACATGATCGTCGGTGATACGCTTTACCGTCGTGGTATCGATACAGTTCTGAGAAGGTGCCTCACCCATGAGGAGCCCTAAAAAGCCCTGAATGAGTGTCATTCAGGCGCGTGTGGGGGGCATCAATCTGGATATGCTACAGCACAAAAAATCTTACGAGCAGGATACTTCTGGCCGACCATGTTCAAAGATTGCATAACAGCAGTCAGAAGTTGCCATGCTTGTCAGATTTTTGATAGCAAAACCAGAAGACCACCCGCACCCTTACAGCCGATAGTTGTTGTTGGGCCTTTCGCCAAATGGGGCATCGATTTCATGACATGTAACCCCACCTCGACCGGGGGGCATGGGCATATTATAGTCTCCGTGGACTATTTTACCAAATGGGCCAAGGCGATGCCTACATTAGATAATACTGGTGAAACAGCTGCCCTTTTCTTTTTCAATCATGTAGTCGCCAGATTCGGCGTACCCTAAGCTATAGTCACAGATCATGGATTGCATTTTCGCAATCACATGATGCTCGAATTAGCTGCCAAGCTAGGGCTATCTCACGACAGCTCTACTCCATATTATCCGCAAGCCAACTTACAAGTTGAAGTAATAAACAAGGTCCTGAAGCGTATGTTGCAAAGGATGATCGAAGTTCACAAAAGAAGGTGGCACCTAATCCTGTACTCAGCCTTGTGGGCTTACCGAACATTGGTAAGGAATGCAACCGGGTTCACACCCTTCCAACTGGTATATGGCCTGGAAGCAGTCTTACCAGTCCAGTGCGAAATCTCGTCTCTTAAACTCGCAATCGATCTCCTCCCCGGAACTTCAGAAGAAGAGGCTCGTTTCTTGGAATTAATCCAATTGGATGAAACCCATCGTGATGCCGCTTTGGCTAACGAAGCCCATAAGAAACGAGTCAAGGCACAGTTTGACAAAAATGTCAAACCCCGTGTCTTCTCAGAAGGTGACTTGGTCTTGCTTTACGACCAAGAATCCGATAAATTGGGAGCAGGTAAATTTAATTCTTTATGGATGGGCCCCTATATTGTTAAACGAGTGTTAGCAAAAGGAGCCTACGAGTTAATGGATTATGATGGAATTCCACTGGCGCAACCTCATAATGGGTTGTACCTCAAGCGTTACTATGCTTAAATAGTGACCAATATGCTTTTGTTGTATTTTGTTTTCGCTAAAGTGGTCGTTTTGGTCGAGTAATCCACCTTTTTACATTTATTGCAGATGTCAAACCTTTTGGAGACATATGTGGGATATGCCGACGGAGCGAGTCGTAGTTCGCGGAACCTGTCCTCCGCAGCCTGGGCCATTTTTTATCCAAGCGGCGAGTTAGTAAGTTTCAGAGGCGTATGTATTGGTCAATCAACAAATAACATTGCTGAGTATAGCGCGTTGATAGAACTGCTCTCTGATGCCATCACCCATGGTATACGCCGACTAATCGTCAGGCTAGACTCACAACTTGTAATACTACAACTCAATGGTATATATTCCGTCCGCAACCCAGCCATTTATCGCATGTTCCTAAGGGTTAAGATTTTGGGAAGACAATTTGATTTGATTCAATACCAACATATTTCCAGAAACTTAAACACATTAACTGACTCATTAGCAAACTATGTGTTAGATAGACATTTGCGACATTTATAAAAAGAAACACATCATCAATGTTTTACAACTCAACCAGAATAAAACCCCGAAAATCAAAATATATATATATATAGCTGTTTATGGTTTACATATAATGTTCTGTAACCAAGACAAAATCGGTCACATGACCCAAAAACTCAAAATTCTAGGGGGCACCCTAGTCTAATGATGCTCATGATAGCACGTCACAACCTGTGCGATCATGCGTAAGAGACGAGTCCATCGTCTGGGCACACCAGTAGTATACCGCTGCAACTGTAAAGGTAACTCGTCGATCCTCACATCTGGAATACCGAGAGTAAGGCTCTCAACCTGCTCCTGCACAGCTGTGAGGGTCTCGACCACATCAAGGTCATGAAGAATAACCCCCCCGGCAGCCTCTCCTGCTGGGGCAGCGGCTGGCACTCTCAGGCGAACTACTGGACGAATAGGACCAACATCTGCATGCACACATGAGTTTGATTAAAAGTCTTGATAGAATAAAGCACAAGGACATTATATATAAAAACAGTAAACAGTGATATGGTCGAAGATTTTACCAATAGCGCCCCACTGCTCGCCATCCGGCAGTACCAAATCCGGATCACCCCGGAAGTCCATGCCAACATATGGATACTCGGAATAGACCATCTCCTGACACTCAAACCACCTGAAGAAGGTATCAGAGAAAGAAATATGAGATTGACCAGCATGCCTAGACATATGGTCAACCCATCTCTGCATGCGTGGTTCAGTAGGAGAAGGTAAGTCAAGTGCAATGTACTACGGCTGCATCAGTGGTATCTTCTCCAAGGCAAAGGCGGTCAAAATAGAACCGAACCCAAAGTTCTTCAACCTCCCGTCCTTTATCTTGGTCAACTGACTTTTCATCACAAGAAGTACTGCATCACACCAGTTGAATATTTTCGGTTGGAGGCATTCCAAGGCATGCTGCATATAGGATCTGTTGGCCACATGAAGAGACGTGCTTCTGGCCATCCTACCAAAAGTATACAGGATAGACCTAAGGGACCTGTCAGTAACATCACGGATGACGATCTTGCCGTCTTTACTCGGCTGAGATCCTTCCCTGCAATACTGGCGGACATAATCTCTCACAGAGTCACTCCCTCGGGCCGAACCTGACAAAGAGATGGGGGCACCCCGCCTCGACAAGCCAGTCAAGAAATAAATGTCTACTGTGGTCAAGGGGATAGATTTGCCCCTAATCTGGAAAACTTGATTGATAGGATCCCAAGCATCGAGCAAATACTGCAGTAGGTTGATCTGCTGTCTCATGCTAGAGATGCGGAAGAACTTCAACAAACCAAAGTTCCGCAGCGCGTTCACCGTGACCGGATCATGTAGGGAAATCATGTCCTCTTCTTCATGTTCTTGTTCTCGCCATGTAAGGGTCATTTTGCTCCAAGATCTCTGAAAAACAAACATGAGAGGAGTTAGATCCTGGTTTTGATGAGAAACAGGAAAAAAATTTCATCAAAAACTGTGCAACAAAATCATTTTCTGCGCCCAGCGCACCTGCACAGTGTTCCACCTGTGTTGAAGGTCAAACTGCCTTCATATTGCTTGACATTTAGCGTAGGTTTCGAGTGCCCAAGGTGCGTTGATGGCAGAACGACCCCATCAAACCCCAGGGGCTCAGAAAAGCAGGAAATGAAGCACAGAATGTAGAAAGGAAACCATGAAATGAAAGAGCTCGGGTTTAGCTCCTACCTGGTCCAGATGGCGCCGAGAATCATCCACAGAATCTCCCGAAATCAGCTGATGAAAATCAAGGGGGAAGAGGCACCTCCAAAGCTCCAACAAACCAAGTTCAAATGAAATGGTAAAATGAGAGGTAAAAACACTTTTTAATTGCTTTTTACGTAGTTCAAAGTGAAATATTAGCGTTTTAATCTCATTTTCAAGCAAATGTTATTCATTTCTAACTAGTTTGATGCAGCAATTGAGGGTACAGTACTATCTTTGAAAAGGCAAAGCTATTTATGGTAAAAAATCAAAACTAGACCATGTTATCGAGCAGTTTTAGCACATAGTTCATGCTCGTTAAAAAATAAACATAAGATCGAGCAGTTTTAGCACATAGTTCATGCTCGTTAAAAAATAAACATAAGATCGAGCAAGTGTTTCAATCCGCATTTAAGCTCGTTAAAAAATGAACTACCCTCCGGTAAATAACCACCGTGAATGTAACATTATCAGCCATTAAAGCCTGGGTCGTGTTTGCACCGTCACCTCCACTTTTCATTGGCCGATCATTCACCTCCATTTGATTGTTTACCCATTTTGAGGAACAGCTGCGAAGAGTGATTTCACTAGCCATCCTTGTGACACTGCCGTGCTTGGAAAATTCCAACCCTTACCTGGAATCAGCTGCTACCCATCTTATCACTCGTTCCTCAAAAGACGAGTCTTCTTTAAGATCTTTTCATCTGACTCATAAAATATGAAAAGATTGCCGAGTTTTGGCCTTCCAGCTCGTTAAAGCAACCGGAAGGGCTATCCCTTCTCTAGATTTTAATCTTTTTGGACCTGAGGGATTATTGCACAAAAAGATCGAGCGCTTGTTTTTTTCGGCTCGTTAAAACTATCGAAAATTCATCCCTTCTGTATTGTTTTATACTTTTTCGGACTTAAGGGATTAGATGACGAAAAAGGACTTCCGGAGTTACCTTTACGTTCTTTTTCAGACTCTCTAAAAATGAAAAGGACCGAGTTATCTTTGTCGTTAAACTTGTTAAAAACATTAATAGCGACAAACTTGTCTTTAGACGAGAACGAGTTTCACTATCGCTAGGCTCGTTAAAACATAGCGATGGGTTTGCCCGAAGGGCAAATTATAGAACAAGCATATGTTATCCTCCTCAAGCTTGACAAAAATAAAGAGGTACTGGTCAGCAATGACTGGGGAAAAATTGGGAAGAAACTCAAAGAACCTTTATTGGTAGCAGGTCGCTCTTGAACATGACACTTCCACTCCATGCCTGAGTCGGGTTGGGTTGTTTCATTCACCGGTCACATCACCATGGTCTCGCCATACCATCCACCTTTGGGGTAAATGCTACCAATCCATCACACAAGTGTCGCCAATATGTTCAAGAGAAGTCATCCAGAGAAGTCAACCGTGTCCCATCCACTACCATGCATTATACTTCATCCTTTCATGACCGCCACCCTGAACCATATATCATCAGATCGTTTTCACCTCCATCAAAATCATTTGCTCCGTTTCGTGTCACTGATGTGGGATACATCAAGGCCCTCCTTTGACGGATCGCTTCTTGTCAACATCAGCTCATTATCCAAGAAGTTGATCTAGGAACACCCCTTCAGTACTTTGAAGCTTGCATGCCTCAATGGCAAGTTTCTCACTTCCGGCGACAGGTATACATCAATGACCTTCGACCGAAAGATTTTGCGTGGTGTTCGACGCCAAGTCCTTTATTCACACCACGTGAATTGTACTGCAGTACCTTGAGGGTCATTATCATTATCGGTCATTCCTCTCGCGCTTGTTAACAATTTACATCATTGACTGGTAATCAAGCGATGTCTTTCCATGTTCGACTTTAGAACATTTCTCACATGGATCGACTTGTACTTAGAGTGAAGATCGAACGAGATTGAAGACCCCGGATCTAGTTTCATCCATCCGGGCTGCGATATATATTCAGGAAGAATAAAGACATTGAAATGTACAACATTGCAGCACAGATAATCATCCTACCAAAAGGATGATGATTTCGTCAAAATCATCAGTCTACCATCAGACGATTGTCTGTCCTATGTACAGAAAAATGAATTTATAAAGCTGAGCATGGGAATGCCCGCCTCAGCTAGATCATGAAAATAGTATGAAAATGATGTATTGTATTGTATCTTATTACAGGTCTCCTCCCAGCATTGAAAGAACTTCGGATCCTCCTAATAAAGCATTTCACCCGATAAACGGCCTCATACTTTAGGGGGCAACTATTATAGACATTTTTGTGCCTTACAGCTATAAGCATGAAATGTCCATAAACCAAGGGATCCTAAGTCCCTAATGATGTTGTTCCAGCTCCTAAAGAAACAAGGTCAACAAATGACAGCTTCTCCCGGAAGTTCTCCACCAGAAACTGCCCAAAACTAGTCAAATCAGGATCAATTCAGAGGCTCCACTAGCTGCCTGCGTTGCAAAGCACCCAAATACACTGGCTAGGTGCATTGCAACGCAGGTGAATGCACTACCAGGGTGCGTTGAGCGGGAAATGACAAATGGCAAGCTCAGTCAACGAGGTGGAAAGACAATGGAAGCTTCCAGAATCTTCTCCAATGACACTTGCCTCAATGAATTCGACTAGTGATGAGTAAGAGGCTCTCAACCTCCAAGTGGAAGCAAGAACTGACAGAGAGAAGCCACAAGTCAAAGCATAAGCTGACTCATCCTCTCTGCTTACATCTATATATGGATCCCTCACCCAGAGATCCAGGAGGCGAGAATTTTGTACTTTGCAAAGAATTGCTGTTGGTTTGAGATTGAGATTAGTGCATTGGGTGATTTATGCTTTGTTGGAGGAGAGGAAGGGATTCCTTTGTTGGGAGGTAGATGCTGGATCGGGACTCACTTGGTTGTATCTCCTCTTGGACTTTCTTATCATATCAATAAAACTATTTGAGTTTCTCCTACATGCTGTGTATCAATGATGTTTTGTTATATTTGCATGTTTAGTTTAAATCTGATCCTAAACTAGTTATGAATGTAAATCTATGTCTTTTGTGTAGTTTTCCTCTCTTGTGATCTTGCAGGAACTTGGTGAAGCTGGGCCAGTAAGGGAGCAGGCAGCGGGAAGCGAACAAAGGAGAGAGAGATTGGATCAACAAACTAGCGAAAGACACAGGTTAGTTACATCCTTCCTTTCTGTTTACATTTCATAAAGAAGAATACGAAAATAGTTTTCCTTGTTTGTTGCTAAGGCACTGTCACACCTTAGAGTGGGATAGGGGCATTCCGAATGGATACTTTTCCCAATAACAGGGTGAATCAATATTATCAATTTAACAATTTTTCATTTCCATAACCAAACCTACGTATATATGCAACTATGTTAGAGAAAACCGCGTATATCTTGCAGACTTCTAATTTAGTTAGTTGATCTTAATCTATGTATTAGAACCATAAAACAGTAATCGAGTGCAGTAAACAGTACAGGCAATCACACACATGAACACAAGATATAAGGTGGAAACCCAATCTGGGTGAAAACCACCTGCTGCAATTCGTCTCTATCTTCTGATAGCTTCTTCTGAAGGACCTGCTCTAATACCAATTGTTGGAAATAATACTGAGAAGGGGGGGGGGGGGTGAATCAATATTATCAATTTAACAATTTTTCATTTCCATAACCAAATTGATATACGCTACTTCTGTTAATTAAACCTGCGTATATATGCAACTATGTTAGAGAAAACCGCGTATATCTTGCAGACTTCTAATTTAGTTAGTTGATCTTAATCTGTGTATTAGAACCATAAAACAGTAATCGAGTGCAGTAAACAGTACAGGCAATCACACACATGAACACAAGATGTAAGGTGGAAACCCAATCTGGGTGAAAACCACCTGCTGTAATTCGCCTCTATCTTCTTTCAATAAGAAACTTCTTTTTACAATATTTCTATATTGGTGCAGTCTTATACCAGTACACAGGCTTCTACCTACAGAAGGCTACAACCTTCTCTCGTTCTCCAGCTTCTCCTGGAAGGAAGCTACAACCCCCTTAGCTCTTGTACTAGCTGATGTACTAATACGTAGGTGCTGACCTACAGAAGGCTACAACCTTCTCTTTTCTTCCAGGGACCACGTTTCATAAATTTTCATACTAGATCCGTCAAAATATCAAATGTATCTGCATTAACCAATCTCCTTTGCACCAAACAAAACTGAATCAAACAATCACTTCTCTGAATGTTGTAACTAGAATGCAGTAACAGTAACCAGAAACCAATCCTGAACCCAGAACACTGCAGCAATAAATAGAAGTAGCTAAACTATATTTTATGAGACGTACACTACTTCAATATGTAGAACCTGCGTGCATACGCTTGTATTAAGCCAAACCTACGTATACGCTGTTTTGAATACCGAACCAGTGTGTATACGCGCCTTTGCTATGATGAACTTACGTACAGATCTATAAAAGATAATTTACCCTTTTCAATTATTCAAACATTAGTTATACCCAGATTATCAGATTTATAGATCAAGTCATGCGCCAAATATAACAGATCAAAATCACACAAAGATACTTCTCTTCAAGCCTTAAGATCTTGACCCATCAATAAACATATCCTTCTTCTAGCACTCAGGTTCCTCCTTGATTCAGATGCAGCTATGCACCATAACCCAATGACCAGTATTCTAGATCTTGCTCTTCATAAAATATTCAATCCTTGAGTGCCTGTGCTTAATGATCTCCTTCCCCTTTTATAGTCTTAGGCCTTACTCAATACCATGGTCCAAAACCACTTAGAACCAATACCTGGGTTCAATACTTTGGACGAGATACCATGGTCCAAAACCATAGGTCCAAATACCAAGGACTAAATACCATGGACTAAAAACAAGTTTTCCCACATGTACACGCTTTTCCTTGCATGAAAGTGTGTGCATACATATACGCGCCTTTTGATCGGCGATCCCGCGTGTATACGCGACTTTGTTAAGTGGAACCTGCGTATATCTCTTTTTCCTTCATTTTGAGAGCTTGAACTATGATCTGTCATTTGAGTGAGTTGCCATCAAGGACAACACCTGTGTCATAGTGCCAAACCTGTTTCATAATGCCAACAAATCATTTGAACACATACTCATATTATGTAGTTCATCAAACATTCAACGAACTTGCAACATACCATGTTAAACAAATTAACTAGACGACATAATCAAACAATCAAGCACCAAATATACAACATAAGAAAACTCGTACCTTACTATATCTCAAGGGAGGTTATTTTGTCTGCACAATCAAGCTAGTTAGCATGATATAGATTCTCAACACATCAGCTTAAACATAAATAAGATCACGATATCCATAACAATTGCTAACTAACATGTTCACATCCTAACTCATAAACAATTATCATTTATGCATAACAATCACATATGTACGGTTAGTCTAGATTAGTTGACACCAAATCACAAATATGCTAGCTCATACTTGAATATCGCAACCATAACCATTTGCATAGTCCAAGCTACGTTAACACAATACATATAACATCAATATCTTCAATGCAATGAACAGAACCATCACACATATGTCCAATCCAAATTACAACATCAAGATCTCAATGAGATAACCCTAACCATCAAGTTAATAGCATAAAACAACAATAAGCTATATATCATGCTCATCAACAACATATAACCTAATAATTAGGTTGTCTAATGTCAAACAACAATAACAATGCATACAATTACAGGTTAATATCATTCTTGACTATCCGACACATGTTCATATAACTACACTAATCAACTAACATCTATCATGAATGTAATCATAACATCAAAAGCCATGTACATAAACCTAATGTATATAACCCTAATGCATATAAAAATTCCTAACTTACATACATGCATGTCAACATACAATACATGTATGACGATCTGCTCTTACCCCAAATACTAATGCTGCAACTTCATGATGATGATCTGGATCTCCTGCTCTATCTCAACCAGCACATTAGCATCATAACATACCAATATCACCCTGATGAACTAAATTGCGTACCATGACTTCATAAGGCATGTTTGACCTACTATTCATGCATAACTATAACCAAGACCATACATGCATGACAACTGCATATAGACATATAACACATGAGTACCTAACCATATTCACATCATTCTAGCTAGAGTCCAGTCATCAATGCATGACCATATCAACTTCACAAACCATTACCTTATGCACGACAACAACCATTGTACACATTCCCACATGCAACCATCAACATGCATACACAATGCCAAAATAAACTTCAAATACACATGAACACATGTAGTAGAGCATAAGAAATCAATTCTTGTAACCAACCTACAAGACTAATACATGTAATCAAACAACCAAGAATGCAACCTTAGATACATGTAATCAAGTTGCATATAATCATATAACCACTCATATAATTTTAACGATA
The DNA here is from genome assembly GCA_031772625.1 of Pinus tabuliformis. Classification (NCBI taxonomy): domain Eukaryota; kingdom Viridiplantae; phylum Streptophyta; class Pinopsida; order Pinales; family Pinaceae; genus Pinus; species Pinus tabuliformis. Next base: position 890,417,460 of record CM062813.1, read on the forward strand.
CATTCCACAAAATAAATATCAAGTTCCTCATGACAACCTTACTACAATCATGATCAATCATTATGTAATGCAACAAGCACATGGAATGCGAGTGTAAGAGGCACACATGCAACTGACATGCATGCATGACGAACACATTCACCCAAGGAGAGCACAACCATGCTCTAATACCAATCTATAACACCCCCTCCTCCTAGGTCCACCCAAGAAACCGACCAACCGTGATAAACATGCGATGAGAGAGGTCACTATAAGGGATTCAACTTCCTTGGTGACCTTAAGGAAATGGAATCTATAGAACATATCGAAAAAAACCATCCACATCAACACCAACACCCTCAGGAGACATGCCAACCACTCAGACATCCTGTCCTAGAGTCTCAATGACGTTTTAAGCCTTTTAACCCCTGGTCACTCTCATGCTCATGATCAATCATTATGCAATGCAATAAGCACATAGAATTGATCCAAGTGGATCTCAAGACACCAAGGGGATGGATAAGGCTCGAAATTCAAAATTGTAGGAAGGAAAATTTGTTGGCATCAGTTAAGAGGGCTCGTCTTCCTGATCACGGTGGCGCGAACGGTTCGTCAATTTGAGCTCATATGCAAAAGATAGAGCTCTTTAAAGTTTGGTATGGCAGGGGGAAATTGAGGCCCACAATGTGCCACATGGCATCCCAGTCAACACGTGGGACCTAGATGGCAGCTTGACATTTGACATCCCATCATTGGCCTCCTAAACTTACACCAGCAACAAAAATCATTTTAATTTTTGTTATAATATAGTTATTAAAATAACTATATAAACCATAGAACCAAAAATCATAAATCCCAAAAAAACTATATATTAACTAAAGTGGGGAAAAAGGTTAATATATATATATATATATATAAATCAAAACTATATAACAAAATTATTTTGTTATATTAAACAAAACTCGATAACCAACGTGGAGGGTTGTTAAAAGGGTTGATACATATAATATATAAACATTGACATATATTATAATATATACCCAAAACCCAAAACCGTTTTGTAACCAACGCATTTGGTGGGATATACTTGGGTTAAAACAAAACCATGCAACCATGTACATATATTTATAGCCACCGTTGACTATGGGAACATGTATGCGGTCAGAGTTAAGGAGATGGGATGGGTACGGGTCGTGTGAGGTACGGGCCCGCTACCCGAAGTTTGGTTATAAAATTTTAAATAGTTACTATTTACCAAACAAGTTCTGGAAAAATGTGTCAATGTTAAATAATAGTGGGGTTATGAAATCAAAACAAGCTAAAAGTTGAAAAAGAAAAATTGATTCCCTGACCTGCATCAATTAAATCCTAAGTTTTACCACTACACCAAACCAATTTCTTGGTAATTCCATCAGGAATATTATTTAAGAGTTCAGTTTTGCCAGCGCTGGGAGGAGGAGGACTGCACGAATTTCGAGACAGGAGCGGGCACGCAAATTGAGGTAGTGTAATAATTTTTAACGTAGGAACCATGAATTTCGCAGGAGGGCAAAATTTCCAACTTCTCAGAAATTGACAAATTTTATATGGTTTTTACACTTCTTGTTGCCACAAGCGCAACGGTGCTGTTTATTTCTTCATCAGAGGTCTGAATTTTTCGGTCATTTTCAGATTGCACGTGGAACCATGATTTCAGCGAAAACAGGGAGCGGAACCATGAGCCATGAAATTTTCCCAAGGAGGTAAAATTTCACTTTGTCAGAATATAGTCAAGTTTATACTTGTTTGTCATGGTTTTCTGCAGGGATCCTAATGGTGAAATCAGATTTGACATATGAGCAGTCGATTTTCAGCTCATCCCTGAAACAAAATCTTTGAGGAATCCTGAGGGAATCTAAAAGATTCCTTGTGCTTTGAATTTTCAAATTCTCAGAATTTGGATTTTGGATAGTCATTTCAGCACTACTCGACGCCACAAATCTGATGGTGTATTCAGTTTTGTCTCTCTCTCATTTCTTCTTTCAGTCACTTTTCTAAGTGCCAGTGCAGATGTCCATCTTCATGTGCGAACAATCTTCTTCTTATGATCGATGTTGTGAGATCGATGCTTTAGCAAGCTTCAACACTTTGACAGATTTTGCTTCAGATGGCCCTTGGTGATGAGGTATATGATGTGTTCATGTACTTCTTATTTCTGCATTATGTTGTACAGATCCATGATTGATGATTGATGTAGGATTTTGTTTATTTCACGTTGTCATGATTCCTTGCTTTATGTTATGTGGAATATTTCTATGTGATGTACTTTCTATCATAACTCTTTATGTTATGCTTTGAGATCCCTTGTTGTATGTTGTTGGGATACTCTTGTTGTCGTCATGCATGTGTTTTGCTTTGACATCCCTTTTGTGCCATGTTGGCGGGATGCACACCATGCTTGTTTTGTGTCATACTGATAGGAGTCTTTTGATTGAGAGTTCTAGCTGTGGAACATCTATTTTAGAGCCACTCCTGCGTGAGGGCATTCTTCCTTGTATGATCGAGACAGCATCTCTATGTACATCATCTTTCTTGACAACACATAATGCAGCGGCCTACACCATCTTAACATCAGGGCCTGGAGACGTAGTCCCTCCTGGACGAACTCCATTATGAACGACTTCTGTTTTCATGTGTTGATGATTGTTATGTTACTCTTCTTTACAACATGCAGATGTATTCATTAATGTTCATTTAATTGCAATTTTAACACATCACGAAAGTAAAAGGTCTTGGAAAGGTCCTTCTTCACACCCGGACCTGGATCAAGAATTCAAGTGTAAGAGGCACACATGCAATTGACCTACATACATGACAAACACATTCACCCAAGGAGAGTGTAACCATTCTCTAATACCAATCTATAACACCCCCTCCTCCTTGGTCCACCCAAGCAACCGACCAGCCGGGATAACACATGCGATGAGAGAGGTCACTATAATGGATTCAACTTCCTTGGTGACCTTAAGGAAATGGAATTGGTGGAAGATATAAAAAAACCCATCCACATCAACACCAACACCCTCAGGAGACATGTTAGCCACTCAGACAACCTGTCCCAGAGTCTCAATGAGTTTTAAGCATTTTAACCCCTGGTCACTCTCATATTGTAGGCATGACAGCATCGAGAACACAAATTTTCTCTCACAGGCCTATGTGCCAGTGTCCATGGACTCTTTTCAACATACCTATGCCAGCGCCCCTGAGATTTGAGCCAACTTTCTAGCCCATAATCCTGACATCTGCCCAGAACTTTTCACAGCCTCCAAAATCCATCAAAGACATGATGACAATATAAACAAATCAAAATTTAACCTTAGGAATAGGCTTGAGCATCCCCAACCAGGAATGACATTCTGTCAAACACTTGGCATTAATGCAACATATAGGTCTAGGATACAAGATAGAGCATGAATGACTGAAAGAAATTATTAAGCATAACCAAAAGGTTCACCACCTTCTCCATTGAACGATTATAACATCAATCCAGTCTTTCATCCATCCATTTAACCATTACAAGTAAATACATGAAATAACCATGACATGAACCAGTCACATAACCATGCTATTAACCAACGTAAAACCATATAAATATCATATATATGACAACCATTAAATCCACATATAAACAAGTGAAAAAGTAAGAGAACTTAGCTTTTATTAATCATAGGCAAATCCGACCAGGTTTGGGACTTCCACGTACCACCTAACCATAGACTTGGCAGAACCAAATCTCTCTTTCAGCTAGTCACCCCCATGCCATATTCCAAGAATGAATGTGGGATCTCATGGAATAAAAAATCCAAGAACAAACAAGAGAAGCCAGAGGTTAACCACCTCATCAAACTGTGATTACACCAAACTCGGTGTTCCGATCACAACCAAACAAAACTTGCAACACCATCCAAAATCCATCACTATCACTCGTCTATAGCCAAATTCTTAATTTTAATTCCTAAATTTACACAGAGTACGGGTACAAACTGAAAGTGGACGAGAAGAGCGATGTGTATAGATTCGAAGTGGTTTTTCTTGAGCTGATTAGTGGCAAGAAATCAGTGGATGAAAGAGAATATGAAGAGGGCATGAACATAAGAGAGTGGGCGAAGAAGATGACGAGCTGGAAAATAGAAGAAGTTATGAAGATTATTGATGCCAGACTCAATAACATTCCTGAGGAAGAGGAGATGCATATATTCTTTGTAGCTATATTGTGCACACAAGAGCAACCTGTCCACAGACCCACCATGCGTGAAATAGTGCATATGCTCACATACTGTAAACCCATGCAACAATTTTGACGTTTCCATGTTACCAAAGAAAGAAAGGTAAGAAATGTTAATTTTCACGTTCCAATTTCCCATGTAACCAAAGAGAGAAATGTAAGAGACGTCATTGTCCATGTGACCACATAAATCAAGGGTGACATCCTCCCTCTGTCTAAACTCACGATAAGGCAGTTTATTTTATGGAAAGGTTATGGAATCTGATCCCTATTTTGATTAATAAAAAAATAATTGAAAGTTTACCCACATTTTAATAATATAATTTTTTTCAAATTAAAAGTTTGAAGTAAACTTATGTAACAATGGACAATGGCATTTTAAATGTAGTTGCAATGCCATTATGACTTTGAAGTTTCCGTTTAAGTGATCAATATTATATTGAAATTATTTACTAGATATGAGCATGTTGGCATATGAAAATGGTTACCATAAAACCCAAGATTTGAAATTGGAGTGTATTATTTATATTAATAAAATAATGTAACCTCATCATCTAAATTTAAATATGACATTTTTCTAAAAAGTTTGAAGTCCGACAGCGTAAATTGCATATCGGTCGCGGAGGAGGAGAGTTGCAAAGAGAGTCGAGGATGTACCGATTCTCGATACCGATAAAGGTGGATCCTCGAATTAAGAATTCAATACTGACTGAAGGCTTTATGGGTTATTTATATACATTCAATTTTAAAAGGCTCGACAAGTATCTAGGGGCCTTAACTTTCGGGGGCCTATTGCATCGCCAAAAGTCTGGGTCTTTGTCCCAATACCGCTGACAGCTTTCCTTCGATGCGATTGCTCGGGGCTCACTAACCGCTCCTTTTTGTGTCATAAGGCACCTCTTTGTAACCTTCAATTGTTGATGCAACGCACCTTTAAGTATCAAAACTTTAAAGGAAAAATGTTAGGAGTAGAAAGGCACAATGATCTTAAAAATTCCTTGTAATGTCAGTTGATTAGGCCATGGCCCAACCATTGAATTATAATATATTAATCGTTCCAATTAAAAAAAAAAACTAAATATAATTCTTTTTATTAACAAATAAAATATCCAAAAATAGTATATGAATTATTTTTATACTTTTATCTTGATAAAAATTTTGTGTATAGCTATATATGTATTGCTATTGGTAGGATTCTATTAATCCATTTGTGATTTGATTGCTATTAGTTTAGCTTTGACTTATGTAAATCCTAATGTTAAACTTTAGAAATAAATAATACATTTCTATTTGAATTAAAATAATTAATTTGTAAATACTTGATGTCTTATTTCAATTTTAATGCCATATGTCCCAGTCTCACTAATAAATTCTCCTAACTCTGAGATGTCGGCAGTATTCAAGGTCAACATATGTTGTCATGCTTACAATTGACATGTTGATACTTCCAACTAGAGGTGTGATGAAACAATATTGGTTATCATCCAGGAATTCACTCACTACTCTGAATTTCTTAATGACTTGGTGATTTATGCATTTCTCTCAGTGAAAAGAAAAAATGATTTTTTTTTTCATACGATAGACTGTCGGCGATTCGATATCTGACCTAACTACTAGAGGGTTGATTTGTCTTGTAGAAATTGTGAGGTATAAGAATTTAACAAACAATTTGAGGCATTCAGTAACACAAAAATTATGGAATTGCTTCCACTAAGCAACAGTTTCGGTTCAAACCCAAGAGGTACAGAAACAAATATAACGTTGCGTACGAAAATTGGCCTAACTAATCCAAATTACAAGTACATTTTGTTGAATTCTATAGCTATGGTCCGCCTTCATAATTAATATTTTAGCCCTTGAAATATATGTAATGATAAATATAACACATGTTCTTCATGTTAGTTTCAAAAGAGAAAATTTTCAATTTTTGGCTCCAAGATAATAAGTCGGCCCTCCATCAAGTCAAATTGACCCCAATTGAAGTGACACCCATTCAGCCTCCCAAAATATTATAAATAAGGCACTCGACCTCCTTCTCTTGACACGTAATTCAAATCACTCATATATTCTTTTGTTTATCTATGTGAAGGAGAGAGGGAACAAGAAGTGCACACGAGTCACAAGATCTACACATTAGTCACAAGAAGTGTGAATGAGTAACAAAATGTGTGCATGACTAACAGGAAGTTCACATGAATTACTAGAGTCGACTATTGTGGGAACTTTGACTAGGTTTGACCAGGGTTGTATTGCTAGCCATTTTGACTTTGTATTTGACTAGAAGAAATAGATGTATCTCTTGTTGAACTAAAGAATTTATCTAAGGAAAAGGTTGTTGGGTTTTCCTATGGTAAATCTTACGTTGCCTTTGTGCATTATTATCTCTCCTATCCTATTGCTTTTATGGTTGAATTTCTAAATTGTATTTGCTTAATGATAAACTAAAAGTGCTAAAAGAATATCTATATCATTAGAAGTAATTATTAGTTTTCGCAAATTACTTCTTGTATCTATTGCACTTGAAAAATCAACATAGTGTCAGAGCTTTGGTGAAGAAATGGGCACTGAGATCACTTTTAAAGAGACCTACATCTGCAATTTGATTGTTTATCTATAACCATGGGTTCCTCTATGAAGTTAGAGAGCAAGTTGGAAGGATCTAGAAATTTCAGGGCTTGGAAAACAAGGATTGACCTCATTCTTGCAAACAATGATGTTTTGGATATTGTGAAGGGCAATGTCATTAAATCTTTAGATAATGAGGGAAAAAAAATACATGAGGGATGCCATCACAACCATGAGTATTATTGTGGATTCTATTAAAGATAATTTGATTCCATATGTCTCAAATATTGACACTTCAAAGAAGGTGTATAATGCCTTGGTTGGATTATATACCATCAACAACGTTGGTTAAGTAATGTATTTGAAGAATGAGCTTCATGATGTTAAAATGACAAGAGATAATATTGTGGCCTCATATTTTATGGGGATATCTCATCTAAGAGATCAACTTCAAGCAATTAATGAAATTATTTCTAATAAAGAACTTGCAACTATAACAATTAATGGTTTTCCTAACTCATGGGACTCGTTTGCATCTAGTATTTGTGATAGAGAAAATATTCCAAGTTTTGGGGATCTATGGACCTCATGTACCCAAGAAGAATCTAGACTTTTCTCAAAGGGGAAGATTCCAAGACCTCAAGATGATCACTCTCAAGCGTTTACAACCCACTCTAAAAATAATGGAGGAAGGAAAAATTTTAGAAAAAATCAAAGGAATGCAGGTAGAAGACCAACCCCGCAAAATAAGGATATTTAATGTTTTCATTGCTACAAGTTGGGTCATTATAAAAATAAATGCATTGAAGGGAAGGGCGATAAGAAGAGGAAGGGAAATTGTGATGATGAGAATCCACATTAGAAGAAATCTAAGAATGACACTACAAAATCATTATCAACTAATGATACAGACATACTGTACTATGTTGATAAAATTACAAATAGATCTTTGATTTTTGCAAGTAGGCTAGGAGCAAGAGGGAGCTAGAGGGGCCTCTCACATAAAACAAGGGAAGTCATAAAACTTGTGCTATGATCCCCTATTGGAAGAACTGATTTATAAACTCTAGAAATATATAATTCTTTGATAATAAAACCTTAGATATTGTGGATAAAACCCTAGATTTATACCTAAATCAATGTTTTTGCTGAAAGAATAAATCCTAGCTCATGCAACAAAGAAAAGGAAAACAACATGTTGATGATGAGGATGATGAAATTACTGAGTTACACCTTTTTTGGACTCGTTAAACTATTAAACGACATTAGATTCATCACCATGACGAACATGAGCTTCTTCTTCCTAGTACTCGTTAAACTCACTAGGTTGGATTCGTCCGAAGGATGAACTTATAGTGCAAGCATATGTTATCCCCTCAAGCTTGCGTTTAAAAAATAATTAGGGTACTCACCATAAATGGTGGGGAAAATTTTGATATCTATCATTCATGTCGGCAACTCACTCTTGAACATGCCACTCTTTGCTTCGTGTCAGGTTGGGACATCCTCCTTTGTATCGTTGACCTTCCTGGGTTTTGGGCCGTTCATTTTGCCTTCCATCCGATCTCTACTACGTCATCATGACAATCGATCCTATGGATCCAGAAGCTGCCAAACTTCCAGTTGTGTCGCCGATATGTTCAAGGGTTGTCCTTCTGCAGTTACACTTACCTTTGATTCTCTGTATCATCCAAAATCATTTTGAATCCTCTCGTCTTGCGTCGATGATGTGGGATTCATTATGGCCATCCTTTGATATGGACGTATTCCGTGACTTCAACTCATTATCCGAGAAGTTGACTGAGAGACTCCCTTCAAGTACCTTAGAGCTTGTATGCCCTAATGGTAAGTTCTTTGCACTTAACAACAAGCTCACATCATTGGCTTTCGATCGAATGATTTCACAGGTGTTCGACTTCAATTCCTGTATTCACATTCTGTGGATTGTGTTGATAGTACCTTTAGGACCATTGTCATTATTGGTGGTTTCTCTCGCGCTTGTTAATAGTTTACATTAGTGACTGATAATCAAGCGACTTTCTAGCATGTTCGACGTCAACACATCTATTCACATGCTATAATATATACTTAGATTGGGTCATGTTGGAGCGCAAGACCCTAGACTCAGATCACAAAAGTCTAGGTTGCGAAGTGGTGTGACATGGTTATGATGATATGCATGTATCTTTCAGATGGTTGGCTGCAACCAGACCCTGAGTTATCATATGTGATCCTTCTCATTATTGGATGGTTGTGACCATGCCTTGGTTCCGTTATGATCCTCTTTCACAGATGGTTGCACCCATACCTGGATCCATTTACATGATCATTCTCTGGATGGCTGTGTCCATGCCACTATTCATATATCATTTGTTAGAGATCTTAGCTTATGTATATGTATCTGTACTTGCTTGCAGGTTTTCTGCCGGCAGGTCGGTTCCCTCGCATTGATTTGGAAATCATTTTATCCCTCACTCCAGATCAGCCTTCACGCTTTAGGGGACATCTATTACACAACATTTTGTCATTGTCCCTGTACTCCTCGTTCCTTGATCCTTGAGGACCTCTACAGTGAACCTCGCATGCTTTGCCTTCATGAAAAAACTCCCATTGTGTCAATCTTCATGAGCAAATCATTTCCCTTTTGCACCATTTCCCTTGAAACGTCTGTTTTTCCCAGTTTACAAGACCGATGCTAATGGCCTTTGTCTCCCCCGCGCCGATGTACAGAGATTAGCACTACTCCTTGCGCCGACCAGAGCGAATGAGCTGTGTTTTAGTCACGTCAGTCCTGTTATGGAAAGTTTTTTAAATTAGAGTCGAAGCTTCCAGCTCTAGAAGCTCCGTAACGGAAGTCTGGTAAATGTTTGGCCGGATGGGGTCAAGGATAACAATTTGGGCTCCTTTCCCCTATAATAATGGAACTACCTCAAGGGATAAGTCCTTCTCCCATGAGAAGAGGATCCATCTCCCATCCATATTTACTATATAAACCTCCCTTCTTCCCAAGCACAAGTTAGTTTTTGGCTGAGTGTGAGGGTTATAGTTGCAAAGTGTTGATGCTATTTTGGTTGGAGTAGACAAGCAAGCTATTACTAGTTGTAGCTATCTAGTTGTGTGAGGGAGAAGTGTGTTTTGGTTTGGAGTGAAGCCTAAAGGGAAGAGCTTTAAAACTATTGTTGTTTGAAGCCATCGTGGAATGCTAAGAGAAGTGTGTGGGAACCTGGACTTGTTAAAGGAAGACTGAAACGTCAAGACGAATGGTTGTAATATCTCTTTGATATTAATATATTCAACTATCGATTGATTTCCTACATGTTTCATAATATTACATATCCACGTCTTAATGTTTCTTGACTTGTTAAGTAGGTTGAATTGCAATTTGTCTATTATTATGTTTGTGTGTTGTCGTTGTTTACTTGTTTCAGGAGTTTGAAGAAGGAATCGAGAGATTATTGGAGCGAGCAAGCGAGGACATCATCAAGCAGGATAAGCGACCAAGAGGTAGGCCCTCTTGATTGATTCTAACCTAAGGAAATCTTCCATAGAATGTATATGTTGTGGCTAGACCCATTATCACGCTAGAGGAATTTGTTCGTGTCCGCACTTATAATTTTACTTCACCACAATGGTAGCCACTTCACAAATCCAATTTGGTGAAATAAATAACATTTTTCAACTGATTTAATAAGTCATCAATGTGAGGGAGAGGGTAGTGATTTTTCACAGTAATCTTGTTGAGTGCCCGATAGTCCACACATATCCTCCATGTGACATCCTTCTTTGGCACCAACACAATGGGTGAAATCCAAGGAAAAGATCTAAGTTTTACGACCCATTTATTCAAAAACTCCCGCACTTGTCTCTTGATCTCATCCATTTCAACAACTAACAACCTATACATACCCACATTAAGTAAAGGAGCATCTTCTTGGAGATGAATTTCATGTTGGATATCTCTTTTTGAAGGAAACCCAATTGGTCCTAAATATCCCACCATAATTAGAAACAAGTTCATACAATTCTTTCTTGTGAGCGGGATCAAAACCTTGGAGAGCTTCAAATGCCTTTGTATTCTTCACTCTCATAACCACGAGCATGCTACATTTGCTGGAGTTAATAAGCCTCTTCATTTTACCTGCACTAGCAATATTTGCGTTGATCTTCACATGATGGGCTCTGACAATATACTCCACCTCATCTTTCATGAAATGGTATTTGTTTTCATGCCAAAAGAATATTGCTTTCTTGTCATACAAATATGAACTCCCCAAAACAATGCCACACATATCTGATGGTACAACATTCAGATAAACCTCATCTAGAAGCTTTGATGCAATAACAAACCAAACCCTACATTGCTTGGTTACATGAAGTTTCACTTTGTCACATACCCATCCAAGAGGATAGGGTTTTGGATGAGGCTTGGTTTCCAATGCCAACATTTTAACTATAGATTTTGAAATCAAGTTTACTTGAGAGCCCGAGTCAAATAATGTTTCCACTCTAGTATGTTTCACCACAACCTTAATATGGAACAATTCACTCCTCTTCCATTTATCAACGAGAGACTCATTTGTAGAACTTGAACTTGCATGAATTTCAAAGCTTGAATTAACATGAAGAGAACTATTACCATGTATGCCCATTATTGTAATCTGCATCATGTCACCGAAGTCAGATCCAAGGTCCTATTGAATAGTTGCCACCATCTTTTGCTTGCCCTTTCCACCAAATCTCTTTGGCTTTAACTCTGGATGCAACTTCCAACAATGTTCATCATCATGGCATTCCTTTTTACAATGTATACAATATATCTTTTGCCCTTCTTATTTCTTGGTTGTAGTTGTCTTCTTGTATTTTCCCTTTCCTTTTCCTTTGAATTTTTCGTTATGTTTGGATGATGAATTCCTAGGATGATCTACTTTTTCATGTTTACCCGTGATTTCAAGATAGATAGACTTCACACTTGCCGCATCAATAATAGCAGGTTCAAACAACAATAAAAAATTAGTGATATAACTATGTAATGCACCAATATACTTCATCACAATCTTAGTTGAATCTAAAGAAATTCCCAATGTTAAATCCTGTTTCTAAATTCTTCTATGAAACTTTGCACACTTCGACCCTTGCCTTGCCTCAAATATTGTCATTCCATCATGGCATTTTTCCATTAGCTTAAAGGATAGAAATGAAATTTTAATTCATAAAAAATTTAGACCAGGAGGAAAGGTGTTTACGTACATGTTTACTACCTTTCTAAAGCTTGCTCTCCCACCAGATGACAACGATGTTGCTCAACCAAAGAGATGCTAACTGTATCTTAGCCTCATCTTATTCAATCTGCGGAATCAAACAATATACTTTAATTTGTATGATCCAATTGTTTAACTTTTCTACACTACATTCTCCATTAAACATAGGCAAGTCAAACTTTTCATCTAACTTTAGAAAAGGGTTTTTAGAAGCATTCCTATGTTTCCTATTAGAATGACAAGAGTGAGAAGATGAAGCAGAAGAAAATTCATTGAATATGGAGATGGGGGTTCAGGAGGCTCTCCTCCTTCTCCTTGATTTACCGAAGCATGATCCTTTATTGGTTCTTTCTTCTTCACCTTCTTTACCACTGCCTTCTCATGCTCTACAAATAATTTTTCAACTTTTTTTTCCATGGTGTAAAAATATTTGCGAAGAGCTTGCTCTTCCTCCAGCTGAGCATCATGATCTACCATTTTCCTTATTCGTGTTGTATACTCCACTTCTAGATCAAAGGACTTAAGTTTACCTTCACACTTTTGAAGCTTGTTCCTGGTTATAATTCACACTCACAATTCACATGAAGAAGACCCACTCCGATACCAAACTTGATCCAAATCTTTTACTTCATTGATGTATATTCAGAATTGCATGTAAAAAGAGCATGAAAACCACATGTGCATACACTTTAAAGAAGAAGAAAATCAAAGGCAACCATAAAGGAAAGGAAAAGACATGACTTGATAACGAAGTTCATCCAATGTGGACTACATCTCTGGGACCTACTCAAAGTGGGGAGGCCTCTTGCATTAATCTCAACAAAATCAAAATGCATACGTGGAAAAATTACATTTTATACCTCCAAATATGGGGATGAAGAATCATGAAATTTGAGTATAAAGTTGGCCAAATTATGTCACTTTGACCTATGAGGCTCTAGGGAATATAAAATATTACCCATAGATTCTCTATGGAATATTTCAAGAATATTCTATCAAAGATTCTTGTGTAGATTCATTCGCAAATTCACACTCAGGGTGGTGTGGTTCCACATGCGGTCTGGTTCCATGGCTTGGCCTGCACTATTCCATTCTCTCTCGGGCCCGACGGATTTGTATGACTTAAATAATAATTGTGGGGCGGAGTTTACAAACACATCAACTATCCCATTGGTAACAACTAGAAAGTGAGGTCACTAGGTCGCTCGCTGGTAATGGGTTCGACCCTAAGGACCCTCATCCGCATATATTTTTATATGTAAAACACAATAAAATGGTTGTATTGGTTAATTGTTTGACAAATCCGTCTATCTATCAAACAAATTTGACTGCTAAATTGGTCATTGGTTTGGCAAGTTAACCAACTTGGCAGCCCGCCAAACTTATCTAGCTGCATGAAATGCACCCTCCAAACTTAGTAATAACCGCCAAAACCACTGCCAAAATTAACCAAATCTACCCAACTAGTTATAACCAAGTCACTTGCCAAGTTCCTGCCAAATTTGCTCGGTCCAAGCCCAATCGACCAATTGCGGGGTGCCACATGGCACCCTGTGATTGGGTTAAATGCTGTCGGGTTAAATTACAACAAGAAAAGGCTTCATTTGACTTGTGACATAGTCAAATGGAGAAATTTTATTTTCCACATCAGCAGGATGACTTGAGTTGCAGTTAGCAGGAGTGACATGGCCAAATCACTTAGTTAAATCAGTCAATTTCGAGTTTGTAGGCTAGAAATAGAGTTATGCATGAGTTGATTGCTAAACTCTAGAAATATAATGGAGTTATTATTAGTTAAACTCAATTATCTTAGCTCTAGTGTAGAATAGAGTCAGTAGGAGTTCAGTTGAGTAGTAGTAATTATTGTTAACTCACTGATCTCTTAGTTAGCTGATCAATTTACTAAAAATAACCCTAGTCATGCATGGAATTCAAATTTAGTAGCTGAGGTGGAGGAAAATACACATTGTAATTATCAATTGTATACTAGTATAGTGTACAAGTTTTGCATTGGAGTAGGTGATCAATTCCTTTAGGATTTGCACAAGGAAATAGGGAATTCTCCTATTTTTAGGGGTTAATTTCATAAAGGATTGCGCAATGAAATAGGAGGAAGGCTAAGGCCTATTTTGGCTAAGTGTTGGTTAGAGAAGATCAAAGAGCAGGAGATCAATATTGCAGTGCAAGTGGTGCTTCAAGGACTGAAGTTGTCATTATAATATATCCGTAGTATCATCTAATTTAATACAAAACAGAGGAGGGGTTTTTCCTAGTTGGGTTCCCCAGTAAAAATACTTTGTTCATTGTGATTGAATGGTTTCATGTTATTGCATGAGTTTCTATTGTATGTTTTCCTTTCCGCATATTGAGTAGAAGAAATCTGTGTCTATTATTTTCAAATTGAATTCATTAGAAGCTACAAGTTTCAAGCTATTTCTACACGCCCTTGGATTGGGCCTTATCTGACCCATTTGGGCCTGCCATGTGCTGGCTCTAGATTGGTCCAAAATATTCCTTGACTCTGTTGACCATACTTTCATGTCATCATCCATACTAGTGACATCTACTGCCATGTGGCAGCCTGTGAGTCTTTCCTGCACAATAATTTTTACAGTTTACCAAAAAATTCAACGGGCCATAAATTTCACATACGGTGTCAAATTGAGGTGTCGTTCATGCTGTTGAATTTAGAACAACGAGCTCTTCGATTTGAAATAGATTTTGCTGAGATTCGAAGACTTAAAAAAATTGGTCTTTTGGAATCCTACTTGATCAACCATATAGATTAAATCGATGATAAACATATCTAGGTATCAATCGATAATAAACATTGAAACACTTTATCACACATCTCAAGTTGGAAAAATTAAAAAAAATTATAAAAATTAATATAAATATATCATTATTATTATTATTAATAAAAATAATTAATATATTAGCTAAACATATATACATTAAAAAATGTAACAAGATTCTTAACGACGTAGATTCATCCCCACATTGTTATGGAGATTCTTATTTTGTAAATAGGCTTAGTTACAATACCATGGGCCAATACCATGGTTTATTGATATCACATGCCAAAAAAAAACTCAAATCATATGCCACTTGTTCATATGGCATATTTATAATTAATGAATTTAAATAGAAGGGAAAAAATGCTAAACTACTTTGGAAATAAATTACTTTAATGTCTATATTACCAAAAATGTTCTAGAATATTCTATGGAGGTTAAATCCCTACCATCCACTTATTATTGATCATTAAATTAAAATTGTGGAAACCCAATTCCAAAATAGACATCTCTATCAACATTATTATTATTAATAAAATTATGCATTAATTAATCAATAATTATGTATTTTTTTTTATATCTAGTGGAATCGACAATGGTGGTGGTATTGTACTCGCATTATACGGGGTTGAATCCCACCGGCTGCCACTATAACCGCTAGGAGGAACCACCCAACCCGCAAGAATGGCACTCAGGTTAAGACGAGACTTGAACCCGTGACCTGCACAGCGGCATGAATGACTTAGTAGAGCGTTCGCTGGCCATGAGACCAAACCCCTTTGGGCCATAATTATGTATTTCTTATTAACTATAAATTTCTTAAATTGGAATTATAGCATTGAGAAAATGATAAGTGGAGGATGGAAAACTTTGTATGGGTTTGAGAACAATTGTAAGCTAACAAATCTTTGTATTTGGAATAAATAAATATAAAAAAATCCTCATTGAAAGTGTGGTCACCTTTGCCTTTTTATATGGATGTGAGGTTTGGGGTTGTAGTATATCTAGAGAATCATGGAGGAAGATTGAGCAGATCCAAAAACATTTTATAAACTATAACCTCAAGATTAAAAGATGTACTCGTTACCTTATCCTCCTTATTGAAGATAGCATTTCCCCTATTGAAAGCATGGCTATGACTAGGTATATCATATATAAGAAGAATTTATGCAACATGAAAGCCAAGAGGTTTCCCAAAATTGCTTCTAATGCTAGCTAAACCTCCACCTCCTGCTCAAGCAAGGATAACATAAGAAATCCCAATCTCGGCTAAAACATTGGGGGTTGAAAGATGAGATCATCTTGCAGAATAAATATAACATTAAAAATATTATTACTTCCAATTTAAGGAGAAGTTATGGAGCAATAAAGAGTTAAAGAGAAAAAGGAAACTGAAATATTATAACAAGGTGATAAACCCAATCTTGAAAATCAGAGCTATTTCTTTGTATTGACTAGTGTTAAGAATTAAATGAACATTTCTAAGATAATGACTCATTCGCATGAGCTTCATAGTGAAATCAGTGTTGGTACACTCCCAAAACCCCATGGGAAGAAAGAGTCAATGATCTGTGTGATACTAAGATGGTTGAAGATGAAAAACACGTTCTCTTAGATTTTTCAGCTTATAGTCAATTCAGTTTTAATTTTCTAAATATTTATCACATTACTGACCTTCTTGACGAATTAGCCAACAAAACTATGATGATTGGGAAAGCTTCTCACTTTTGTTTAAGCAGAAAAGTAAGATGTACACACTGATATTAGGCCAAACAAGTTCAATGGTCCAATTGTATCTTGGGGAGCTGTTTGTCTATTATGCTGAACAAGTTCAATGGTCCAATTGTATCTTAGGGAGCTGTTTGCCTATTATTGGTTGCAACCAGACTCTGTTATTGGTTGTAACAAGAGCAAAAAAGACTTAGGAATATGTAACCAGAGTCTGTTTTAAAAATCTTTTTTAAAGTAACGAAAGAGGTTGGTTTTTTCTACTTGAAAAAAATTCTAGGAGTCCCATCCCAATGCTAGTCATCAGGATTCCCTTTGTCAACTATATGAAGGTAAGGGGAGCATCGTAGAGAATAGCAAAATATGCCTACTTTCGCCTATCCCGATTTCTCGTATTTTAAAATTTCCGTCCATATTCGAAAATCCCAAGGTATGCGGAAGTGTAGTCGTTTTCACATTTCAATGCGACCTTGTTGGGGAAATCCCAAGTGAAGGCACATATTCAATACTATATTAAAAGCTTATAATAACCCATTGACCACAATATAAATAATGTTTCTAACCTAAATGGACTCCTCACTTTAATATTATAACTTATGGATTCCTCCCATTGCTATTTTAACTTTTGTAATTGTTGAAATACACTAAAATCTATTATTATATTCATTGAAATACACTAACAACCATGCAGCATTATAAATTATATAAAGCTCTCATTTCAAAACTCAAGATTCAATGAATGAACGAATTATTTAACACTCCAGTGTAAAACTGGGATTCAATTATTTCCCAATAAAGTGGAGCAAGAAAAGCTATTTTGTAATGGTTTCATCTCATAGGGATTCCATTTGTATTATTTTCAAATAAAGGGAAACCAGAAAACATTTAGGCGTTTTATTTGAATAATCAAATATGTATTTTGGATCCTTGAAGGTTTTTATATTGTTGTTTAAGGGGCCGTAATTTTCAACAAGCCTCACTTCCTGGATTTTCTTTCCATGTTGTTGACAAGGATGGCCTATGCATATTTCTTTCTTGACTTCGTAAAAAAAAAGACCATGTGTAAAATGGCATCATTCAACCTTTTAATTATTCCACGTTTTCCTGTAATTTCATTGAAATTTGAGTTAAATTTATATAATGTTATAAAAATTCGAATGTATGCATTTTCTCTCCATGGCAGTGATGGCAATGTCCCGTTAATAATTATTACAGATTTGATTTAGAAAAATAAAATAGAATCGGGAAATTTATGTTGCTTAAATTTTTGTGTAATTTATATAATATTTATTACAAATCAATATATACGAGTTGAAATCAATCAATATATACAAGTTGAAATCAATACATTAAGTGCAATCATTCAAATAAGATTAGAAATGAACATTTACATTGAAATAAATATATGTATTTCTAAAAAAATAATATTAATGTTAAAATAATCTAAACTCAAATTAGGACCTTACATATACCTTTACTTTTTTAATTTAATGAAATTTCAATAATTTTTAGTATCTTGTTTTTTTATGTGAATTTAAAACTTTGATAAATTCGAAATCCATTAAAAAGATTTACTTCATCACTTTCTATGGTTAATAATGTTTAATATTATATAATATCATTTAATATTAAACATATATTACATAATATTATATTAAATATTTTACCATGATTTATTCTAGAACAATATTATACTTAACATTATCATATTATAAAACTATGTCTAATATAATATAATATATTATTAATATTTTGTATTATAATATATTGAACTTAGTATTATATTAAAGTTAATATTATATTGATATAGAGTTATTAACTCTAATATTATACTAAACCTAATAATATTAAAATATTAATATTAAACATTTAATATTAATATTAAACATTTAATATTAATATTAAACCCAATATTATATTAAAATTATTTATATTATTCAAATACTTAAACTTGTAGTCATTTTTTAAATTACAATAAGGGAAAATTGGATAGAATTGTCTAAACAAATCTTCGATGCCTTCACTTCTTTTTCTATTATTTTAAGTTTATTCCAAATAAACTCCTCACGAATTCTATGATAGAAGCATTGCCTTAATTACCAAGAATATAACAATCTTATTTCACTTAAATAACTTAATAGGTTTTAAGATATCCAACTTACCTTAAATTTATTATCTTAATATGAAAAATAATTATAATATGTTAATGGTTATAAAATAATCATTATATAATGTTGATTTGGATTGGATCACTATATTGTTTTTCATCCTTTCCAACGCTTTCAGAGTGGAAAAAGTGGAGGAATGATCTTACGGGGTTGTTTTTATCGGTGGAACCTAGTTTGGCAAAACATGGTATGAAACCTTCGGGGAGAAATTTGAGGCATCAAACGACGTTTTTTGGGGGTAAACCTTGTCACTTTAATGCGACACTTTTTCATGCTATTCTACACACAAATAAATTTCCAATGATGCAAGAATCGTGTCAATTGGTGTTTGTATGTGAAATTTATGCCACTCAGAAGTTTACCTTCCTTTTTTCACCACCATAATTCGAGAGGATGCCACGTCAAAACATAATATTCATGAAAAATGAGCTAGCCATGTGATTATGATGTCGAAGACTCTAGAAGATTCAATATTGTAACTATGGTTAAGAGTTGAGCTAGTCAAACCTAACCATTAGTAGGTTATTGGGTTGTGTTATAACTAGGTGCTAGGAGGAAAGGGGGTTCCATTCTTTCGATTGCATTTGTTACATAGATGAAAAAAATTATCTAGGAGGGATAGGAGATAGAGCACATAGAGAGGATTTGTGCACTATAGCATCTGGCAAACCATTGGCCATACTTTTTTGTACTTGCATCCATATTTCCATTCAAATAAAGAGAGCGAAACAAACTCACCTTCCAGCTAGGTTTGTCACTCAAAAGGGTTTCCCAGAGCATATCTTGTGTCAGATGTGTGTGTGAGATTTTATTTTTCCATTCTCTATTTTCTAGATAATTTTCATTCGCATGCGTGCACTATTAATAGTAAATCTAAAGATCTAGAAATATAATAAAAATATAATAGTGTAGAATTTCATATTTTTATTATTTTATCATATCTGTTGTGATGAACTTCCTAGTGGAATATCCATAGAAATTTATAGATCACATTGGTATTAGAGCATGTTTCTTTGGGTATATTGTGGATAGTTGCAGGGGATCTAGATTAGCAGGGCCAAAACTCATAAAACCCTAATCATGGTCGATGACTCTATGAATGACCCTCATGATCCTACAAAGGAGAGGTTTTTGTGGCTAGAACAACAAGTCACAGATATAAATTGTAATGTAAATATCCTCATGGAATCCTGGAGAAATAAGCTTGGGATATTTGGAGAAGACGGGGGTTCAAATGCAGAAGAAAAATTAGAAGGGGGATCAGGAGATTGGGAAGAAATGGAGAACAAGTTGAAGAAAGAACCTGAAAAAGATCAACCTAGTTCAAGTGTCATGAATCAATAACAGTCCTTGTTTAAAATGGAAGCAAAGGTTGATATCAAGTTGTACCATGGCGAGATTACCACTTTGAAGCTAAATCACTAGTTATAGCAACTGGAAGTGTATTTCAACGTCCATCAAATTGAGGAAGGACAAAAGATCTTATTTGCACTACTACAATTAGAGGGCCATGCCCTGACTTGGTGGGAGAGAAACATGGAGACCCTAAGGTTGGAGGGAGAGCCTCCAATGGCTAAGTAGGAGGACTTCAAGACCCTCACTAAGTCACAATTTTACCCTATTCTGTACATAGAGGACCAGTGGATTTGGTCATCGCTACTTCAAAAACCTAGGGCAAAGCATGCAGAAGTAAACCACAAAGTTAAACAAAGATGGCCATACTATTGGGTATCTATCCAAAAAGCTAGATGTACTCCTTAAGTATTTGGGGGGTTTACACCACCATATGCGGGAGCAAGTGACATTGTTCAAGCCCAAATCAGTGGATGTCACTTGTGTAGAGGCATGGTACTTGAAGAGAATAGGCTTGAAGAGAGCACAATTAAGTGGATCTAAGAAGAAGGAGTAATAGGATGCTTCTAATGAGGGAAAGAAGAAGAAAAAAGGGGGAAACGATAAAAAAACGACAACCACAACACTAGTGAAAATATCCTAGAAACCACTACATTGACTGCAACATTGATGACCCTACAAAGGAGAAGTGTTGGAAGTTACATCCATAGCTAAAATCGAACAAAAAAAGGAATATAATAAGAAGAAGAATCTCGTGGCCATTGATTTGAGCAACCAAGTTGAAAGTAGCTCAGACGGGGATGAGAAGTTTGTTTGTATGCTAGTTTAGAAGGAGGTGAATATGAGTAGCCTTCAACAAGAAGAAGTGAAAGAAATGACCAAACTCTTCCATATAAATATACAGGATAAGAAGACAAAGATTGATTCTCTGTTTAACTCAAGATCATAGATGAATCTCATTGTAGCAGAATTGGTCAAGAGGTTGGGGCTAGAAGTTTGTGATCATCCAAATCCATCCACTGGTATGGGAAAAATAAGGATGCAAAGTTGAACGTAACAAAACAATGCAAAATTATATTTTCTATCAGTGTTGATTTTATTAATGAAGCAAAACTAGATGTAGTTCCCCTTGATGTATGTGGAGTCGTGTTTGGGAGTCCGTACATGTACATGCAAGATGTAATATTCATGCGTAGAGCCAACTAGTACTGGATCGTCAAGGATGGAAAATCGTTCATCATCAATGTGCACAAAGGCAAGTCAATAATTTTGTTGGTAAGTTCCAAACAAACCAAGAATTTGATCAATACCAGCACGAACTATGTTTTACTATTTGTAAGAGAAAATCAATTTGTAAAAGAGTTAGTAAAAGGAAAGGCATCTCTGGAGGGGTGTAATAAGAGACAAAAATAACAACTGGAGTATTTTCTAGAAGAATACAAGGATAGATTCCGAGAGCCTAAAGGCTTACCACCTAAGAGGGAAGTGGAGCATGAGATCCAACTATTGTCAGACTCCCCATTGCCAAACATTGGGATGTGCAGACAGTCTATTATAGAAGCAAATGAGGTGAATAAAAAATCGTAGCATCTACTAGAACAGGGTGTCATTCAACCAAATGCATCACCCTTCATCATTGTGACAAAAAAATGATGGGGCTTGGTGAATGTGTATAAAATAAAAGGCATTAAGAAAAATCATGCTCAAGAATAGATAAACCTTGCCTAGGATAAATGATCTATTGGATCAGTTGCAACAAGAAAAGTACTTCACCAAGTTAGATTTAATGTCTGGATATCACCAGGATCGAGTAAAAGAAGAAGATACATGTAAGACCTCCTTCAAAACTAGGCAAGGTTTGTATGAGTGGTTAGTCATGCCATTTGGCCTATGTAATGCACTGGCTACATTTATGCGATTGATGAATGATGTACTGCTCCCTTTTATAGATTCATTTGTTATAGTATATTTGGATGATATATTGTTATATAGTGCTACTTGGGAGGATCACATCTCACATTTGATGCAGGTGATGGAGACATTAAAGAAGCACCAACTACTAGTGAATTTGAAGAGGTGTGAGTTTGTAAAGTTGTCTTTGGTGTATTTGGGGTATGTGATAGGTGGAGGAGAGCTGAAAATAGATCCTTCCAAGATGGAGGCCATCATGAAATGGCTGGTGCCTGCTAATGTTTTTGAGGTCAAGAGTTCCATTAGGGAAACACAATACCTGAGGAAATTCATAGCCTCATTTTTAGTGGTAGCAGTACCGCTCCGTGCCATAGCAACAAGTGGCAAGATTTCTAGTGGGGAAAGGGTCAATAAAGGGCTTTCATGGAGTTAAAGAAGAAAATTAGTCAATAACCAGTTTTGGCATTACCAAACTTGCAGTATCCCTTTGAAGTGGAGACAGATGCAAGTGGGTATGCTATGGGAGTGGTTTTGATGTAGGGAGGAAGGCCTGCATGCTTCCAATCTGAAGTATTTCATGGGGCATTTCTTAACTACCCTACCTACAACAAGGATCTATATGCCCCGATGCAAGATGTTAAAAAGTGGAAGCACTATCTGATGGGAAAGGAGACAGTAATCCACACAAATCACCAACCACTACAGTACTTGTAAGCCCAGAGTAAGCTACAATAGACTAGGCATTACAAGTGGATGGGGTTTATACAACAGTTTCATTTGGTGATCAAGTACAAGAAGGGTAGTAAAAACAAGTCGGTTGATATGCTCTCAAGGACACCCACATCAAAGATCACAACTTTGGGACTCTTATGCACATGGATCCATTCACCCATGATGCATACAAAGAGGCATATTCAAAGGATGAGGACTTGAGGGAGGTGTTTCAACAGTTGCAGAGTCAGAGTCATGTGTACGATGGTGACAACACTGTTGACTTCCATCTCCAAGACGATTTACTCTACATATTACATAAGCAATGTATTCCTAAAGCTGAGCGATTGTAGTTGATTAGAGAGGTTCACACCTCCAATATTGAAAAGAACTTGGGTTTAGGAAAGACCATGGTCAACATGTAGAGATATGTGTATTTTCCCAAGATGCAAGAGAAGGTAGCTAGGTTCATCATAGGATGCTGCTTTATTGTACCGACAAGCCTAGCAATAAGAAACATGGTCTATATCATCCCTTACCTGTACTCACTCGTCCTCGAGAAAGAATTTCCATGGAATTTGTGGGAGGTTTACCAAAACCTAGGAAGGGACATGAGTACCTATTCATGGTAGTTGATAGGTTCAACAAGATGTGTGTTTTGATGCCCAGTAAAAATACTATCAGTGGGAAGGAAACAAAAAAGTTGTTCTTTGAATAGGTCTGGGTGCACATTGGGATACCAAGGAGCATTATTTCAGAAAAGGATACAAGATTTCTCAGTGCATTCTAGACTACATTATGGTAGAAGATGAACATGAAGTTGAAGAGATCTACAACATTCCATCCATAAACATATTAACAAATAAAAGTTGTCAATAGGACTTTGGTGCAACTTGTGAGGGGATACAACCAGAACCATATGAAGACCTGGGATGAAAATCTGGTATATACAACATTCTTACAACAAAGCAGTCCACACTTCTACAGGAAAGCCCCCATTTGAGACTTGTTTTAGTTATTTGTCGCCTTCACCTTTGGATATTGGATATGAACAACAAGGAGGAGTGAGGGAAGATCTTACAAGATATGCCTTGAGGGATGAAAAAATTATAGAGAGATCAAGTAGATCCATATACAAGTACAAGAGACACTACCAAAGTTGTAGGAGAATTATAAGGCCATGAATGATCAACATAGGATAGAGAAATTGTTCACCGTGGGAGACAAAGTATGGTTATAGTTGAACAAGGAGAGGCTACAAAGACCTAGTAATAAATGAAGGCTCTGAGGTATGGTCCCTTTGAGATACTATAGAAGGTGGGTGATAATTCATATCGAGTCAATTTACCACCATATATGCACATCTACTCAATTGTGAAGGTAGAGAATTTGAAACTATATGAGCCTTCCATGCTAGATTAGGAAGAGGAATAGGTCCTACCATTTGTGGAGGATTTGACACCAGATCCTCAGGAAGAGTTGATAGAAGATACAATTTTTTATAAGAGGTCCAAAACTACAAGACAGGGCCAA
Organism: Pinus tabuliformis; assembly: GCA_031772625.1. NCBI lineage: Eukaryota > Viridiplantae > Streptophyta > Pinopsida > Pinales > Pinaceae > Pinus > Pinus tabuliformis. The sequence continues at coordinate 890,441,725 of CM062813.1, forward strand.
CTTGACCTTTGGCATATTGGGATGAAAGGACAAATTCTTGGCAATGCTAAATGGTACACTAGAGAGAAGGTGGAGGAAAAATTTCCTCAACTCATTCGGTATAAGCTTTTGGGGACCAAAAGCCTCCCAAAATGGGGAGGTATGATCTAGATTGGATCATTATAATTTTTTTCATCCATCTCAATGTTTTTAGTGGAAAAAGTGGAGGAATTAGCTCACGAGACCATTTTTACCCATGGGACCCAATTTGGTAAAACAAGGCTTGAAACCTTCCAAGAAAATTTTGAGTCATAAAATGATACTTTTTGGGGGTAAAATTTTCCTTCTTTAGTGTGGCACCTTTTCATACTATTCTACACACAAAGACCTTTCCAACGATGCAAGAATCACATCAATCAGAATCTGTATGTGAAAGCTATGACACTCAGAAGTCTACCTTCTTATTTTCACCATCATAATTCAAGAGGATGCCATGTCAACCCCCATTATTCATGAAAAAGGGGCTAGCCATGTGTTTATGATGTAGAAGAATCTAGAAGAGTTAATATTGTAACTATGGTTAAGAGTTGTGGTAGTCAAACCTAACCATTAGTAGGTTATCAGGTTGTGTTATAACTGAGTCACTAGAAGGAAAAGGGGTTCAATTATTTCAAGTGCATTTGTTCCATAGCTGAGCAAAAATAGCCAAGAGGGATATGAGATAGAACACATAGAGAGGATTTGTGCATTGTAATAGCCCAAGGGCCACAGACCATACTTCTTTATACTTGCAGCCATATTTCCATTAAGAGAAAGAGAGTGGAGTGACCTCACCTTCTAGCTAGGTTTCTCTCCTGAAAGGGTTTCCCATAGCATATCTTGTCTCAAATGTGTTTTTGAGCTTTTATTTTGACATTATTTATTTTATGTATAATTTCCATTCACATGCATGGACTATTAATAGTAAAATCTACAGGTCTAGAAATCTAATAAAACTTAATAATGTAGAATTTATTTTTTTAAATATTATTTTATCAGATATATTATGATGAACTATCTGGTGGAATATCCATGGTAGTTTACTGATCTAGGTGGCTCCAGACACATGCAGAAGTCCAAGAGGACTCAGAAAGGGTCAAAATTCAAAGTGGTCAGATTGCTCCCAAACTAGAACCAGATCGAAGTGCTCACACCCTGATTCCAACGGTGCGAACAAAACTCAAATCCGAGCTCGTATGGAGGAGATAAAGCCAATCAAAGTTGCGGTCAAAGTTGGGTAGTGGGCTAGGTTTAAGTGTCCTACAAATTCATCGTCAACCGACGTGGAAACTTAGCTCCCGAGAGCGGGAAAAATTGTTTCCTCTTTAATTTGTCTAATATAAATCGGAAAAGGCATATTATTATTAAAAAAATCAATATATATATATATAGGTGGTGGGCCACGACCCCCACCACCTCCATCGGACCCAAAACCACCATATATTAAAAAACCAAATGGGCCGATAGGCCGTGACCCTCGTCGGCCCCAACCAACATACAACCAACGTAACAGAATGTGTGTGTGTGTGTGTGTGTGTATATATATATATATATATATATATATATATATATATATATATATATATATATATATATATATATATTACGTTGTGTAATGGGCGGGCCACCTCCAGTGGACCTGACCCACACCATGTGCCATGTGTAAGAATTCCGGAGGCGACGGGGCTTGAACCCGCCCAGCCAGCCTGGCCGGCCCGCCACCCGGGTGCCTCCACTTAAAACGCGCCCTCCCCATAGCACGGAATCATAACAACGTGACCACCATATATATAATAATAATGGTTACACAAACCGTATGTCAAACAAACAAAATAAACGCCACGTGAATTTTGGTGGGGTCGGGATTTGATCCCCTGACCTCTCTGCCTCCAACACTCTGCCCTAACCAATGCGCCAATGGTGCTTCTTTAAAATGTCCATCCACGAAATTATATTTAACCCTTTATTTTCTCATATGCAGGGAGAAGAGGATGGGGAACGGAACAAAGACATGGACGAAATGGAACAGAGGTGCTGAGAACGGAGTTTCGTGTAGCGGAACCATGACGCAGTTCCAGGAGGAGGAACCTTGACATGCTTTTTGAGACAGAATTTTTGCATAGAATCTTAAGACACTAAAACGATTCCTTGGGAGGTAAAAATTTATTTTGTCAGAATGTAATCAAGTTTACAGTCATTTTTCTCAGATTTTCACAGGGAATGCAATGGCGAGGTTGGATTCACCTTTTGAGCAACAGATTTGCAGATTCCCAGCCTTCGAGAATCTTAAGGGAATCTTCTAGATTCCTTGGAGGCTAAAATTTCCCAGATCCAGAATGCAGCCAACTTTATACTCATTCTTCTCAGAATGACGAGATCAATTTTTTATTTGAGTTCAAGATCTCCATTCAACCCAGAGGAGGGAATCTTTGGAGAATCACGGGGGAATCTAAACGATTCCTACAAGCCCAGATTTTTCCGGTGTCAGAATTCGACAAATGGATAGTCAATTTTACACCTCTTGATGACAAAAATTCAGTGATGCAGTCATTTTTTGCAGCTGAGCCTTCTATTTTTTGGCCATTTCCTAGATTGGAGTGACGGTGTCAGATTTCAGAGTGTGGACAGTTGATTTTATGCCATTCAACCCCACCATTTCGATGGTGCATTCAGATCCAGCAACCAAGTATTATATTCTTCAACTAGCATTAGAGTTGAGGTATATGAAGTGTTGTTGTCATGTACTTGTTTGATCATTTGCTGTGAGATGTACTATGTTGTTTCAATTCCTGCTTGATGTATGATGCAGAGTCTTTGTGTCTATTTCATGTGAGATGTATTCATCATGGATTGTTATGTATGTTTTGATTGAGATCTCTTTGTTTCCATGATGGCGGGATACTCATTGTCACCATGGGTGTTTTGGTTGAGATCCCTTTGATGCCATGATGGCGGGATACTCATTATCACCATGTGTAAGTTTATGTCATGTTGATAGGAGGTCTATTGTGAGTGATAGTTCCTGTAGTGGAACGTCTCATGGAGAGACTTTTCCACTCATGTAGAGGGCACATATCCTTATATGACAGAAAACATAGTCCATGTACATCTTCACCATTTCCAGCACTTAATGAAGCGGCCAACACCATCTTGACACTGGGCCCGGAGACGTAGTCCACACTGGACGAACTTCGTTATCAATGTCTCTTGTTTATGATTTGTTGATCGTCCTTATGTTTCCATTTGCTTAAGCATGCATATATGTTCATTTATGTGCTTATAAAATGCAATTCTAACCACATCACGGGAGTAAAAGATCTTGGTTAAATCCAGAAGTTGAGTCAACTCGGATCATTTACAGATCAAATGTCATCATTAATATATTGGTAAGTGTAAATCAACATTTCTATGTACTTCAATTGTAAAAATTAATAAATAAAAAATAATTATTATTTTATTTCATACGTACTTTATATATGTTTTTTTATCATTATAATAGATGTTAAGTGAAATAATGATCAATTTTTTACTTCTATCTTTTTTTGTGCTAAGAAACACATAAATAATTGTTGGTAGTAACTCCTAGTAAGTATGCTTAATTGCATTGGGAGATACTCTCCAACCCAATATGGCAGTGATGTTGTAATGTCAACAAAATCATTATGACTTGATTAAAAATAAATAAATAAGATGTGCAAATATCTTGATAATTAAGATTATAAAAATATAAAAATAAAATTATTAGATATAAGTTTAACTATAAATTATAGTGTTAAATTTAACTATAAACTTACTATGGTTTACAAGCTCATGATATTGCATAGCCCATGGTATTTGTTATGTTGAAGCCTATTTAAAGGCTTGAGGAAATACATTATGGAATGCAAGAGTACCGGGTTAGATCCATATTAACTCTAGACTTGATCCCTCTTGGCATTTGGTAGATCCGAATTTAAGGTGACTCTAGGTTGGTTACATATGAATTTTACCTAATTTGGTGGAAGAGATTCTTAAATTATGGTAGGTAGTAACTATAAGTAAATATATTTATTTACATGAGTACATATTTATTTATTCATATCAATCGATGTGATATAAAGAGTTGTCATATGAAATATGAAATCTAAGACTTATGAAATATGAAATCTAAACCGAATATAGATATATATAATCTTTGAAATAAATATTTATTAAGTCAACATTTAAATGTTTACAGTCATTTACAGACATTACAACATTTCCCTAATCTTAAATTTTTATTGAGCTGACATTAAAATGTTTGCACTCATTTAGAAATAGTACATCTCCCCATATTGAGCTAGCTAGCAATATATATTTTCTTTTATAAACTTATAAATTCAAATTATAAACAAATAGAATAGATAAATACATTTCAGTAAACTTTAATAATAAAATAGCTAAATAAAAAAATCTTTTGTTTTACAAATAAAAAATATTTTATATAATTTTAATATCTAACCTAATTTTAATTTTAAAATATATTTATTATATAATAATAATAATAATTATTATTATTATTATTATTAAAATGAAAATTAATTTATAACGTAATTATCAACTTTTACTATGATGCAAACTTCTTAACCCCTGATCTATGAAACATGAGAGGGATCAAATCTCCTGAAGTGCAAACTTCTTTTTTGAGTGCAAAATTTGAAGAAAAGTTTGCACCTCGAAAAATTGATCCATCTCGATGCTTAATAGATCCAGGTTTAGAATGGACCTAAATTGATTTATTGAAGAACAAAGACAATAGAAAACATAACATGATGTAATTTGGTTGAACTTTTGGCCAGTGATATTTATTTTATATATAGATAGATATTCTATCTATATTTTATATTTTATGCTGTTATAACTATCGTACGTAATGATTTAATAATAAATAATGATTTTTAAATTTATTAATAAAAATGCTAAAAATATTTGTATTATAATAATAATTATAATTATAATGTAATTTATTTTTTATAAATTAAATATAACAGTATAATACAGTTAATATTTTATTATAAAAAATCTATTATAATTAATCTATAACAGATTTTTATTATTAATATTAAAAAAAAACTTATTATTTATCATACATTTTCCCTAAACTATACAACATATATACATTGTCTTAATTGTTACTTCTAGAAGCACATTTTAAATATTGATGCTCAAGGCGAAAATATAAAGGAGTTTCTCCTTAAAAAGGCCAAACATTTCGTTTTTCATGATGTAATTTGGGCGAAAGATTAAGCACGGTTTATATTCCTTCATATATTATATATATATATATATATATTTGTGTTTAATGTAGTAGTTTGGGTGAAAGCTAAAGGGCAATGTTTCTTATCAAAACATTAAAAATAAATAGCACATTTGTCATTATGTTGGATGGCCCTATACGCTTGCAACTAGCTAGTTTGGTTTAATCTACTCTATCTTTTTAAGAAAAGGAAAATCAACTAGCTTTTGTATTAAAAAAGAGTATATATATATATAAATTTTCAAAATTCACACATTGAGGATCTTTACTGTATACAAAATAAACTTTATACTATATTTGAATATTTGTCCTTTATGAAGTCTATAGAAAAAAGAAACTTATCATAACTATATGTATACAATAAATAAACACATTATCTAAACATGTATTCAAAAGTATTATAGGCAATTAAAAAGAGCTCATGTATATGGAAATTTTCTAGTCTTTTATAGTCTGTGCATATTGTATGTAGAGAAAGTGATCCCCTAGTCAATATTTATGTCTCATCTTCGAGACTGCATTAAAAATCTTATTTTGTTTCCTGTAAATATGGGAAAAGGTCACCTTGTTGAAATGACCAGTCAACGATCGAATTTTGTTTATCCCATTGATAAGCATATGAGTTTCAAAGGAGGATCTATCATTAATCTAGTCAATGGCAACTTTGGAATCCGTGAAAACATCTAGAGTCTGAATAGATAGTCATTTAAGGAAAAATAATATTCCTCAACACATAATAATATTTCCCAAAGAGCAATGATCTCAACATGGTTGTTTGACCCAGTACCGCCATTCCAACTAAAATGATAATATAGGTTCAGATTCATGATAATATATGCCCACAAATATATTGAGATTTGTTGCCCCATAAAAACAGGCAACAGGATATATGCTCCAACATTAAACCAATTGTATGCATCTATGTATTCTCTTATGTTCCATCAATACAATTTTATTGAAGTATGCACAAATATTGATGCAATTTCAGGAAATGTGAAATGGAATATTTTCAAATATGAAAGCATTCCTAAATATTAAAATTAAAATTAATTTATCAAATAATTATCAACTTTTACTATGATGGAAACCATTTAAAAATTCAACCCTATACATGTTAATGAGATGCAAAAGTTGAAGTTTCATACTATAATTGCTATTCAATTTTGTTTCATTGCACCCAGAGGTGCTCTACAACCTAGGGATGTATAGGCATAAACGATTGTAAACATAAAAATTTAACATAAAAACAAATCATATAATTTCAACCCTAAAAAATATAATTATGTATAAACCAACCTAGATCCATCTTAATCCCTAATTTATTAAAAACCAAGAGGGATTTAATCTCTTGAGGTGAAAATCTCTTTTTTGAGTGAAAAAATTGAGGAAATGTTTGCACCTCAAGAGATTTGATCCCTCTCGATGCCTTATAGATCCGAGGTTAGAATGAATCTAGGTTGGCTTACTGAGTAATAAAAACAATGGAGAAGATAACATCATTAAACCTTTTAATCAAAGTCTCTTTGCAATTTGGTAGAACTTTTGGCTAGTCGCATTATGTATATCTCCTCTTGAGGCACAAACCTCTTTTTTGAGTGCAAGAATTGAGGAAATGTTTGCACCTCGAGAGATTTGATCTGCGTAAGCAGGCTCGACCATAAGCCCCCCCACCCAATAAGTAAATTGAACCTTTAGGTGCTCGACCATAAGGGAGAGGATGCGCAAGCAGGCTCGACCATAAGCCCCCCCACCCAATAAGTAAATTGAACCTTTAGGTGCTCGACCATAAGGGAGAGGATGCGTAAGCAGGCTCGACTGGCCGCCATCACCTTTAGGTGCTCGACCAAAAGGACCGGAGGGGAATCTTGAAAAACCTCCGCCAAGAGAAAATGCTGAGTAGGGGCGGGCTTGGGTGGTGGGCTTATGGTCGAGCCTTAAAGCGCATCCTCAATTGTCCTCTCCTCTCCTCTCCCTTATGGTCGAGCACCCTAAAGGGTCCTCTCCCTATGGTCGAGCGCCTCTGGTCCTTATCAGTCGAGCCCCCTAAAGGGTCCTTAACAGTCGAGCCTGCTTACGCATCCTTTGTCAGATGCGGGTCCATCTGTGTGGTAGGGGCCGCCATCGATTTCTCGTCCAGTTCTAAGTGCCGTACCAAGTACGAAGAGGTCTGGTTATCGAAGCCCGTCCAACAAGGCTCTCCTAATGGATCGTTAGCGTCACTCGAATTGAACTAGGTAGTTTCCAGAGCGTCCCAGCCATGGTTATTCCCGTGTAGCATCCGGCTTTGTTTAGAACCTATCCCTCACCTCAACGGTCGCCTGAATTCGTGCTCAATCTGTCGCTGTACAGTTTCAGAACCGGTTGAACGGATGTTGTGGTGAGACCTACGGATTCTAAGCTAAAGTCGTGTTGCTTCTCCATTTCTACTCGTGGTCGAGACATTCATAGTGATGATGTTGAATAGCAGATTTGAAACGCTTCTTATAGTACCGCATTTCGCTATTTCTGAATGATGGCCCTCTTGATGCTTGATAGATATAAGGTTAAAATGGATCTAAATTGACTTATTGAAGAACACAAATAATGGAGAAGATAACATCATTAAACCTTCTAACCAAAGTCTCTTCGTAATTTGGTGGAACTTTTGGCGAGTCGTATTATGCCTATCTCCTTTATATATATATAAAACTTAGAGTGAATATACTTCATATATACTTTATATAGATTATAAATAATGTATGTAATGTATATATAAAGCATATATGATAATATTTAATGATGGTTAGTTAATTTTTTTTTGAATTTTAATAATCAAAAAGTTTAAAAATATTTATGTATTATAACTTAAATTTATAATTTAATTTAATTTTTTTATAAATTAAATATAATAGTAAAAATATTATAAATACAATTAATATTTTATTAAAAAATCAATTATAATTAATATATAATAGATTATTATTATTAATAGATATAAATATTTATTATTTATCATACATTTTCATGAAACTATATAACATATATATTGTCTTAGTTTTCAATTCTAGACACATATTTTAAAGATTGATCTTAACAATGAAGATATAAAGGAGTTTCTCATTTAAAAAGGCCAAATATATATTTGTTGTTTTTCATGATTGATCCAGATTGGATCATTATATTGTTTATCATCCATTTCGATGCATTTGGAGTGGAAAAAGTGGAGGAATCAGCTCATGGGATTGTTTTTACTAATGGGACCTAGTTTGAAAAAATGAGGTCTCAGACATTCCAGAATCATTTTGAGGCATCAAACGATGTATTTTTGGGGTAAAAATTTTCCACTTTAGCGTTGTACTAGTTTATGCTATTCTGCACACATAGATCTTTCCAATGACGCAAAAAGCACGCCAATCAAAGTCCGTATGAAAAAGTTATGCCAATCAGAACTTGAACTTCATGTTTTCACACCTATAGTTCAGGAGGATGTCATGTCAGCCCCCATTATTTGTTGAAAAGGGGTTAGCCACGTGATTATGATGTAAAAGTCTCTAGAAGAGTCTATATTGTAACTCTAGTTAATAATTGATGTAGTCAAAATTAACCACTAGTAGGCTATCGGGTTGTGTTATAATCGTGCCACTAGGAGGAAGAGGCATTCTATTCTTTTGAGAGAATTTTGTTCCATAGCTGAGAAAATATTGCTAGGAGAGATAGGAGTTAGAGCACATATAGGTGATCTATGCATTGTAGCAACCCATGGGTCACAACCATTACTTCTTTGTATCTGCAGCCATATTTCAAACAGAGAAAGAGAGCAAAGCGACTTCACCTTGCAGGTGGGTTTTCTCTTGAAAGGGTTTCTTAGAGACCATATCCTATGTCTTGTGTGTGTTTGTATTATTTTTTTCATTCTCTACTTTTCTGCATAATTTCCATTTTCATGCATGCATTAATTATAGTTAAATCTACAAATCTTAAAGTTTAATAAAATTGTAATAATGTAGAATCTCATATTTTTAATATAATATTATCATATCTATTTTGACAAACTGTATAGTGGAATATCCACAGCAGTTTACAGATCAATGATGTAATTTGGATGAAAAATTAAAGACGGTGTTTATGCCTTCATATATAATATTTTACAATTATTGTTGTAATTCAGGTGAAAGATAAAGGATGATATTTCTCATGAAAAAATTAAAAATAATTGACACATTTGTCATTATATTTGGACAACACTACACTTGAAACTCGTTAGTTTTGTTTAGTGCACTCTATTTTTTTCTTTAGGAAAGAAAAATTGATTAACTTCCATATTAAAAAGATCGGTTACACATATCTAAATTTTCAAAATTCACATAGTCAAGACCTTGACTGTATACAAAATAAACAGTTATACTAGATTTGAAAATCTATCCCATATGAATTCTATATAAAAAGGAAACTTATCATAACCATATGTATACAATAGATAAACACATTATCTAAACATGTACTCAAAAGTGTCATAAACAATTAAAAAGAGCTCATGTAAATGGAAATTTCCAGTCCCTTTTGTTCCCTATAAACATGGGAAAAGGTCACTCTATTGAAATAAATAGTTATAAATCAAATTCTATTCATCTAGTTGATAAGCATAGGAGGTTGAAAGGAGGATTTATCATTAATCTAGTCAATAGCAACATTGGAATCCCCAAAAACATCAAGAGTCTCAAGAGATAGCCATTTAGCACAAAATAATATTCCTAGAGAGCAATGATCTCAACACAGTTGTTTGAACCAGTACCATTATTCCAACTAAAATGATAATATAGTATGGATTCATGATAATATATGCCCCATAACTGCATATATTAAGATTTTCTACCCCATAAAAAAAGGTAGCAATATATCTACCCCAACATTAAACGGTTGTATGCATCTTTGTATTCTCTTATGTTCCACCAGTCCAATTGCACTGAAGTATCTAGAAATGTTGATGCAATTTCGGGAAATGCCAAATGAAATATTTTCAAATATTAAATCATTCCTACTTCTCCATATGCCATAGAATATATAAAAAGGAAGTGTTCTAACTTCCATATATTCTTCCTTTCAGACCTTTAGACATTCTTCAATAGATGAATATGTCTAATCCACATTAATGTTTAATATATGTAAGACACCTATCCAAATAGCAACAACATAGGGAAACTTGAGAAATAGATGAATGGCATTCTCAATTCCTTCCCTACATATAATACCTATTCCACGACTACTAAATCCTCTCCTGGCCAAATTATCCCATGTTAAATTCTTATTTCACCAAACCAACCACCCAAAACATTTAAGTCTTAGGGGAAAATTCCATGTCCATATTTTCCTATACCTTAGATTTCCTTAACAAAGATCTATCCCTGCACAAAATTCTCATCCCATTTGAAGATATCAACCTTATCCACTAAAGTGATGCCTGTTAGATAAATATTAACCACATATTTGTTCTAACTATCTACTAATTCCCCATATAAACCCAGATCACAGGAGCATAACTAAGTTGAATATAAATAAATAACATAGAAAGAAACCAAAATCTAATTGAGGAAATAAATACCCTTGTTTTGATGTATCTGATGAGGGAGGAAGGTAATATATGGATGTTTTGTGTATGGATGTCCTAAAAACCCTTGATAGGGTCCAATCCAATTTCTAGCACAACGATTGATCCAATCTCCCACCGCATGTTACCAATCATCCAATGCTTCACCTTCATGAAGTTGTTCCAAATATATGAGACTGTACTAGGAGCACAAGCCCCAACCTTGATGCATGCATGGAAACACTACTTACGAAGATATTTCTCCTTTATAATATATTTCCATAGACCAGAACCAAATAATGCATGCCATAAACTCTTCACCACCAATGGTCATCCAACTTTTTCAATATACTTAAGACGTCAGTGTTATAGCTCCAAATCTCACTCTTATGGTTTGTGATGCTGCACTCATGGCCTAGGGCAACCCCTCCTTCCAGACCTGGTCCTAAAATTTAAAAAACAGTGTTTTATTCCCTATACGCGACATTGCCCTGAGTTAAACGCGTGTACACGTGGGTCTGTGTATACCCAACCCGCGTGTATGTATTAAAACACTTAAAAAAATAAATAATTCCTTATTTTCGGGCAGAGATCGTGGGTTTTACCTGCTGGATCACCTGTTAGTGCCCGTGGCCTAACTGTTCCCAACCAACTCCTAACTAAAAAACTACTTTGGAGATGGTATAAAAAGACATCAAAGGGAAGGCCAAAAGAGAGAAAAGAGAGCAAGATTATTATGCTGAGATTTTCCCCTTAGACCAGGTCTGAAGTCCTTGGTGCTTTCTGCACTTCCCCCATTTTGCATAGGAAACCCTTGTTTCCATGTGTATTGGTGATCATTCATCCTTTATGTCATCATTGAGTAAGACTTGGAAGGAGCTCTTGTTGGAGGCTTGAGGCTGGAACGAATCCGGGAGGAAGCTTTGCTTGGAGCCTGCTGAAGGTGTTTCAGGTGATATCTTTCCGTTATATGTACTTTACTTGCTTTTATATAAAGAAACACGTCTTGGTTCCCGAAACAATCTTTCTTTATGCTTATGAGATTCATGTTTTGAATTCTTATGCAAGTAGTTACTTAAAGATTTTTATAACTAACTTTATAGCATGAAGATGGTTTATGCATAAGTATTTGTCCATGTACTGTTGTGTTCTTTGATTTGTTTGTTGTACAGGTCAAAGGAGAAGAAGGGAACTCCAAGAAGGGTTTGGACCCTAAAGGCCTTCTCGAACGTAGGACCTTAGGTACGTACCCTTAACATTAGAATTTGCTTAAAGTAAAGATAATGGCTGTGTGTGTGTTTCTTTGAATAAGCAATTTTCAGTCTGGTAGAGTCTTAACCCAAAGGACCCTAGGGGTACTTTCCCCTCAACCAGAATTGGCGACTCCACTGGTTGAGGGGAAAGTACCCCGAGGGTCCTTTGGGTTAAGACTCTACTAGACTGAAAATTGCTTATTCAAAGAAACACACACACAGCCATTATCTTTACTTTAAGCAAATTCTAATGTTAAGGGTACGTACCTAAGGTCCTACGTTCGAGAAGGCCTTTAGGGTCCAAACCCTTCTTGGAGTTCCCTTCTTCTCCTTTGACCTGTACAACAAAAAAATCAAAGAACACAACAGTACATGGACAAATACTTATGCATAAACCATCTTCATGCTATAAAGTTAGTTATAAAAATCTTTAAGTAACTACTTGCATAAGAATTCAAAACATGAATCTCATAAGCATAAAGAAAGATTGTTTCGGGAACCAAGACGTGTTTCTTTATATAAAGGCAAGTAAAGTACATATAACGGAAAGATATCACCTGAAACACCTTCAGCAGGCTCCAAGCAAAGCTTCCTCCCGGATTCGTTCCAGCCTCAAGCCTCCAACAAGAGCTCCTTCCAAGTCTTACTCAATGATGACATAAAGGATGAATGATCACCAATACACATGGAAACAAGGGTTTCCTATGCAAAATGGGGGAAGTGCAGAAAGCACCAAGGACTTCAGACCTGGTCTAAGGGGAAAATCTCAACATAATAATCTTGCTCTCTTTTCTCTCTTTTGGCCTTCCCTTTGATGTCTTTTTATACCATCTCCAAAGTAGTTTTTTAGTTAGGAGTTGGTTGGGAACAGTTAGGCCACGGGCACTAACAGGTGATCCAGCAGGTAAAACCCGCGATCTCTGCCCGAAAATAAGGAATTATTTATTTTTTTAAGTGTTTTAATACATACACGCGGGTTGGGTATACACAGACCCGCGTGTACACGCGTTTAACTCAGGGCAATGTCGCGTATAGGGAATAAAACACTGTTTTTTAAATTTTAGGACCAGGTCTGGAAGGAGGGGTTGCCCTAGGCCATGAGTGCAGCATCACAAACCATAAGAGTGAGATTTGGATCTATAACAGATGCCCCCTAATGTATGAGGTCAAAAGGGGAACATGATGGCCGAAATATATTATGTAAGTACAAGGAAAGGAACTCTGTCGAAAAACCGAGGAGGACTTCACCAGAATTCAGCCTGCCAAGCCACCAAAAGGAGATCAGAAAGAAACACTGTCTGAGGTGGGCATACCCATGCTCAGGAAAAGTAAAGCATGTCTGCATATCAAGTACAAGCGGATCCACTAAGTATACAAGTATAAATGACTGGAAGATACATAATGGATCATCTGATCATAATGAGCAAGTACATGTCTGAATATCACATATAAAACTGTCAATGATGCTAAAAGATGCAACGGATCACTGATATCAAAGACTGATCCCAAAAGGTACCAACTGAACATGATGGAATAGGATGGTACTACACTGCAAACTCAGGTGCCAGCATATAGAATGTCGTCGTGATTGACTGCAACATATAAGGTGGAGTGGTATCAACTAGCAGCAACAGGAGCAACTGTCAAGTGAACCAATGAATGCTGATACAACCTGAGGTCTTCACCGACCACCGTGGTACATTTCTACACCATGGGAATAAATGATCTGAAGTCGACCATGTGAGAAATCGTTTGATTACCGGTCATTGATGTATACTGTTAACAAACGCGAGACTACTCACCGATAATGATAATGAGCGTCAAGGTACCCAGTACAATCTAACAAGTGTGAATAGATGAGCTGAAGTCGAACACCTGTAAGAATCTATCGATCAGGAGACAATGATGGTTTCCCACTGTCGATAGCGAGGAATCTGCCACTAATGACTGCAAACCCCAAGGTACTGCCAAATGGACTCTAGATCTTTGCCCCAGAGCAATGAGTCAGAGTCGATAGGGAAAGATCCGCTAGAAGGAAGGCATTAAGGCATCCTCCATCAATCTAGCGCGAGTGTAACCCGTAGGCCAATAATGTGGAAGGAATCAGACGAAAAAGATGTAGTAACCCAACCGAAGTACGTTTCCGGCGTACACAAGATGTGGCTAGCGCACGGCAGAAACCCTCTGAACCAACCAATAATGAAAGCTGACACAGAGGCGAGGTATCCACCAATAGGGTCAAATGGAAACCAAGGTACTGCACGAATCCCAATGTGTGATAATGTATGCTAACGTCGAACACAAGGGAAACCACTCATTCAAAGACCCATGATACTGTTCGATGCTGAGCACAAGGTGACCTATCAATAATGAAAATAGGGCCAGGGTGCGGCTCTAGGCCTGTCCTCAGAGCAAGGTGTCGTCGTCGATAAGGACAAGACCCGCCAGCAAGAAGTCAATGGGGACCTTCTCAAATCGACATGAGTAAAGGACCAATATAGTTGATGTGATGATAGACATGATACTGACAACCAAGGATGGCCGACTGAAAAATGAGTCAAGAGACACCGCAGAAAGGCCGACTCAGGCTAACTTCCCTTGAACAAAAGCACGACTCAATGTGACTATGTGGCAGCATATGATGACTCTGTATAAGTTCGCCATGCAGGAGGCACGAACGAACCCTCCATATGATTGGAAGAGATAACCAATCGAGGGAGAACTGACTCAATAACAAGGTTATGGCATACCTAAGTCAAGCTAAATCCCACCCATGCGGAGGAGACTTTGTTTTGAGTGCTTTGTTCAAGGGCGACACGACTGACTCTAGCTGCCAACAATAAATGGAAATAATGTCCCTGTTCCCGCTCTTTTTGGAATATTTAATTTTTTTGTCTTTTTCTGATAAGCCGGAAAAAGAATAAAAGAATGCTATGGTACAGTGGAAAGAACGAGTGTCGGTGAAACAGATGATCTAGTTCCTGGGAAAGGAACGTTCCTATGGTCAATGCAGGGAGGTGAAAACTGGTCGATGACACTCAGAGGTATGTTCCTTCCATGGATCAGGGTATGTCAAGCTGCAGAAGTCAAAGGTATGCAAGGTTGATTTTGCAGACATCATGGTCAAAAGTTGGCTTAAACACGAGTCCAAGTGAAGCCGGCTCTAGGCCAAAAGGTGCAAATGGTCAACATGCAATGCAGAAGTACAACTCGACACACATAGGAGCCTCTAGGGTATAAGGCCAGAATGAAGCGAAGAAGCAAAGAGGAATGAGTCTTCAACGCATAAGTCATGGCGAGACTACAGAGGACTCCCGAGCCTAGGGACGAAAAATCAGCATGAGTGCCAAGCGACAAAAAGGTACTAACTAGGGCACCCATGATAAGGTAGGCTCTACCACACAAGTCATGATACTTCTAAACAATGAGAAGGTTCCGCATCATTACTTGGTGGGGTTGATCCTAAGGCAAAACGGGAAAGGAAACTGATAAGTGCACAATGCAGGTGGAAAAACCTAACCTATATGCCAGTTTCGAGAACCAATACCTGTCAGAACGGACCAATCATAAACTTCCAAAGGAGAAATCTTCCAAGTTCTGTAAACATAAATAGGAACACTAGACACGAAGTTAATTCATCCCACTTATAAAATCCATATAAAATCTTTGTGTTATAGGATACAAAACTTGAAAATGCGTACCTCATATATACAATATGGTACAGGGAACCACGCAGCCTTGCAGCTTACGCATAATAATTCTTCTGGACAAACCCCTTGCAGGGATCGGACCAAGGAATCCTTTGGTAGTCAAAACTCATGGCTTCAAAGAGTTCCTCGTGTGAAGGCAAAACAAGTTCTAAGAAATCATGAGAACTACAAGGATCAAAAGAGGGAATTAAGGGGTCCCATGTCCCTATAGGAAGAATCTCTCGGTCAACTGCCGGGACCAAGTCCCAAGAAGGAGAATAATAAGTCAAAGGATCCTTCTTAGAAGCAATTGAACATTGAGGATTCAATGCCACATAATTGACCCGTGGCGGGGTAGAGTCTACTTGAACACTTGGAACAAACCAAGGGGCATTCTGCAGTAAAGTCGAATTAGGGTGGTGATTATCAGATGCAAGCTGATCAATAGTGACAATATTCCCGTTATGAGGAAAGCACATTACTCGAAAGAGTGAAGACACCACAACATTCATAGCATAAACATAATCACGCCCAAGTAGCATATTAAAGTCTAAAGGGCTATCAACCACCATCATATCGATTAAGATAGTCTTCCCACCTAAAGTGATAGGCAATTGAGGAAGAACACCCATAGATTCACCAGGCCTTCTATCATAGGCTAACAACTGACTCTGAGCTGTCAACAACTTTGGGGAACCCAAAGCTTTCCAAGTCAAAGAGGATATAATACTTGCAGAGGATCCTTCATCCACCATACATCGATAGACATTTGTGGAATTAACTCTGACCTTTATTTGGAAAGGTACAGCGGAAGGAAGACGAGGCTCAACAAGACTATCCCAATCAAAGGAAACACTCTTAGAACTTGGAGGGGGAACATTCGAAGTAACCGAAATGCCCCCTATACTAGAAGACTCTGTACTAGAGATCAAACAAAATCTTTTGTTAGGCACTTCACCCCCCAAAAGAGGAGTGTAATCGGCCAGTGATTGCACTGGCTTTACCACATTATCAACCAATGGTTGATGGGATTGATGAGAAACCATATCAGATCTAGGAGCAGAAGTACTTTCAGACTCGGACCATATCCTTTGAACCTCTGGAATACCAGGGCATAAATGAGTAAGATGGTCTCCCTTGCATATCTTACAAGGGAACTTAGGTTTAAAACTTCGACGTCTAGGTTTCTTATCAACCTCCATTCCGCCAACATGACTAGCAGTGGTTTGCGGAGAGTCCTGAACATGACTTGCAGAGGTCGGTGACTCTTTGCTAGTATGACTCACATTGACTAGACTCGTGCCCCCAGCATGACTTGCAGCGGCTGAAGACTCATATCCAACATGACTCACAGAGGTTGAAGATGAAGTGCTAGTGTGACTTGCAGTGACTAGACTTGTGCCCCCAGCATGACTTGCAGCGGCTGAAGACTCATCTCCAACATGACTCACAGAGGTTGAAGATGAAGTGCTAGTGTGACTTGCAGTGACTAGACTTGTGCCCCCAGCATGACTTGCAGTGGCTGAAGACTCATCTCCAACATGACTAGCAGAGGTTGAGGATGAAGTGCTAGTGTGACTTGCAGTGACTAGACTTGTGCCCCCAGCATGACTAGCAGTGGCTGAAGGCTCATCTCCAACATGACTTGCAGAGGTTGAAGATGAAAGGATAGAATTATTCTTCTTCTTTGACTTCCTCTTTCTCCTTTTTTTATATTTCTTGTTACAAGAAGGAGGAGGAGAAGGAATCCCAGATTTCTCTTTGAAAGAAGATGAACAATTAGCACCCATGTGATGCCCCTGAAATAAAGCATTCATTTGAGAACCTTCAAGAGCATTTGGAATATTCGGAGTGGACCACAGCCAAACGGGTAGTCCAACATTCAACCCAGGAATATTCAAAGTGGCCATCAAGGGAGTACCAACGTTTCCAAAGAAAGGAAAAGCACAAGGATCCCCTTTTGGAAGGGTACCTTGGTTGGTTTCCATAGGAATAGTAGCCATAGTAAACTGATCCAAAGACCCTTCTCCTACGGGAATATAGAAATAACTCTTCAAGGAATATGGATAAGCAACCAAAACCTTTGCCCTTGAGGAGGCAACTCCACAACTTCTGAAAGAACGACCAAAAGCCTTTCAAGATCGGTAGAGTGGTAAGCCAGTCACTCAGAACACCAAGTCCAAACGTGACTAGACAAAAATACCTAAATCCAACTATATACAAGGAACAAAGAGCACACACTATAAAGTCCCTAAAGATACAGCCAGTCAAACAACTTCCAAGTATTTCCACTCCGGGTGATTAGGATCGGACACCAAAATACGAGAAAGTGAATCAAGGGGCCTTCTGAAGATAGTCTGGGATGATGAGGGCCCACGCCTATCAGCGAAGGTATCAGAGGAAGTTACGCTGACCTCCTAACAACAGCCTGCGCCGGTGCAAGCCCCCAAGCTTCGCAAGGGTGCCCTCCAGTAGTACTGTTGAGAGTGATACAACATCAACCTCAGGTGCCACGGGATTCCCCTCCGCAGCCACCTGTGTAGATCCCAAAGAGAGGCAACTATGGGTACCAACTCGTCGCAGAAGCCAGGCGGAACAGTCGTGAGGTAAGTTCGGACAAGTAGGAGAGGGGGTATCTCTCTTCCCTGTCTTCACAGACCCTCGTGCTTAACTCCCAGATCCGGAGCTTTCCTGGTCTTCCTAACGCTATTGGATTTTCTCTCGTTATTCAGACTCTTATGTTTGACGTTTTATGTGGCCTTGGAGAGTTAACTCTCCACTCGCCTAATCCAAGGCCCTAAAATCCTAAACTTGTTGGTGTAACTGACTAAAACAAAAAGTTCTAGTGGATTTTAATTAGCGCTTGATTTTATTAGGCTGTTCTTTAAGTCACAAGGTAATGGTGATGAAACTTGTGGTGTTTTTTACGCAAAAGAAATTAATAAAACTTAGCTACATGCACATGCACTTTTTTTTTTCGATGAAGAGCAATTTCTATGAGGTTCAGAGATACTTCTAATGTAAACAAATTTTCCTTTTCTTTTCAGACTCCACACTCACAAAAACTAACAAAACTATATATGCCTAAAAAGAGATGCAAATCTATCCTAATGCAAGAACTATATGTGGATGCAAGATTTTAAAGACTACTCTAAAAACAAACAAGGAAAGTTGCTGCTTTACCAAATTTGTCTTGCCACTAAAATGTTTAGATAGAAGATGATGAGTTACCAATCATTTCGTCCAAACAATAAAAACAAGTTCTAAGATAAGCACAAAGCACTTTCACTTCGCAAAAAAGGAAATCAAATGAAAAGCAAGTTTAAGAAAGCGAAACTCAAAACTTTCAAAAGATTTTCTTTCAATCAACAAAGAAGTCTTTTTCAAGGAATGCTCTCAAAAATACTGACACTAATGATTGAAGAAAAAGGCAACCAAACACTTTTGCGAATTGACACCTTTCAAATGATGAAAACCCAACAAAAATAAATGTGTTTGAAATCGCTCTTGACAATCAAAAGCAGCAATGAAAGTCCAAAAAATCAAAAGACAAGTTTCAAGAAAATGGTAACAAACAACTTTCCTGAAACGAAGGAGAAAATGGTCACAAAAAGGGTTTCGTTAAGCAAACAAAAAGGGTCATCAAAACAAAATGAACACAAAGATTGAATCCAATCTTCCTACTCTGCCAAAACAGAGCAGTCAAGACTCTTAACCAGAAATCTTGTGTGTCAAAAAACAATGACGCTTGCAATCAACGAAAACAAGACTAATACTCCTTATAACTAGAAAGAGTTCAGAACAAGATGCCCCCTGTTAAACAGAGGAGTGTTATTGGAAAATGACTGCTTAAAACTGACCCAAACCACCAGACAAACATTCAGCAAAAAGAAAATTTACAAATCTTGAAAATTATATAATATACGCTCCTGTAGTGATGTGCAGAATGCGTGTACACGCGACTGTAACTGAGGAAACTCGCGTATACGCGGGTTCACTTAGTACAACTTGTGTATATACGCTTCTGTAATCCAAAAAAACAACGTATCTGAAGATTTTCAAGAAAAATAAAAATTACAGACTGAAAAACTGGAAAAGCTTAGAGTTCAAGAACAGATCAGACAGTCAGAACCAGCAAACAGAGAGGCTGAGCCTTGATTGGCTTGAAGGCTACCCAAACTAGGAACAACAAGAGTGTTGTTCCCCAGCAGAGTCGCCAATTCTGGTTGAGGGGAAAGTACCCCTAGGGTCCTTTGGGTTAAGACTCTACCAGACTGAAAATTGCTTATTCAAAGAAACACACACACAGCCATTATCTTTACTTTAAGCAAATTCTAATGTTAAGGGTACGTACCTAAGGTCCTACGTTCGAGAAGGCCTTTAGGGTCCAAACCCTTCTTGGAGTTCCCTTCTTCTCCTTTGACCTGTAAAACAAACAAATCAAAGAACACAACAGTACATGGACAAATACTTATGCATAAACCATCTTCATGCTATAAAGTTAGTTATAAAAATCTTTAAGTAACTACTTGCATAAGAATTCAAAACATGAATCTCATAAGCATAAAGAAAGATTGTTTCGGGAACCAAGACGTGTTTCTTTATATAAAGGCAAGTAAAGTACATATAACGGAAAGATATCACCTGAAACACCTTCAGCAGGCTCCAAGCAAAGCTTCCTCCCGGATTCGTTCCAGCCTCAAGCCTCCAACAAGAGCTCCTTCCAAGTCTTACTCAATGATGACATAAAGGATGAATGATCACCAATACACATGGAAACAAGGGTTTCCTATGCAAAATGGGGGAAGTGCAGAAAGCACCAAGGACTTCAGACCTGGCCTAAGGGGAAAATCTCAGCATAATAATCTTGCTCTCTTTTCTCTCTTTTGGCCTTCCCTTTGATGTCTTTTTATACCATCTCCAAAGTAGTTTTTTAGTTAGGAGTTGGTTGGGAACAGTTAGGCCACGGGCACTAACAGGTGATCCAGCAGGTAAAACCCGCGATCTCCGCCCGAAAATAAGGAATTATTTATTTTTTTAAGTGTTTTAATACATACACGCGGGTTGGGTATACACAGACCCGCGTGTACACGCGTTTAACTCAGGGCAATGTCGCGTATAGGGAATAAAACACTGTTTTTTAAATTTTAGGACCAGGTCTGGAAGGAGGGGTTGCCCTAGGCCATGAGTGCAGCATCACAAACCATAAGAGTGAGATTTGGAGCTATAACAGTCAGTCCCCCTCCTCTTTCCACAAGGAAATATCCTTTAGACGGACAAGAATAATCTTGCTATCTCTCATTGATCCAAAAGAAATGAAATCTAAGGGAGTTTATATTCTTAATGATATATTTGGGCAACAAATATAGATGCATCAAATAAACTGAAATGTTTTGTAAAATTAATTGTGCTAAAATAAACCTTCCCACAAGAGTTAACCACCTATGTGACCATGAATTCATTCTTATTTCAAATTTCTTAATCAATCAGTACGAGACTCAAATACCATAACTGTTTATTTTCATGTAAAAAGAAAGATATTTGAAACCATCGTCCTATGAATCCACTCCAACAAAAAATACATTTGCAATATCCAAAATAGGGACCAAATCAATATATGCATGGATAATAAATAATTTAGATCTTTCCATATATAACCTATATGTGTCACTGAAATGAGAGATGATATGATAAACGTGTTTTCACTCCACTGTGGAAACCTTCCCAAAAAGAAGCATCATCCACAAACATAAGATGTGTAACGAAGATATTTTTTTAAATATTTATACCCACAAATAAACCCTAAACTTGACCCTTTGTAATCACTCTTCTCAACCCATCAATCACTATAAGACATAATAGGGGGATAATGAACATCCCTGCTACAATCCTCGTGATGCTTTAAAGAAGTTTAAAGACTCGTTGTTTATTAGGACTGCATAATTAACTGAATTTATGCAAGCCATAATCCAATCAACAACCCCAATTAAAATCTCAAGTTTTTTTCAATATAATTTGAAGAAAATACCAATCTACACACTCAATAATTTATGCACATCCAATTTTAATAATAAATCCTCTTTTTTTCTAACCTTTATGGAATGCATTCATTCTTGAGCATTGGACAGAACACCATTGATTTGTTTATGTTTTAAAATTCTAAAATATTTAGGGGTAACATAATTAGAAATCTTATCCTTCTACCTCTAATCAATAATATTCGAAACCATTTTGTATGCAATATTTCACAAAGAAATAGGCCAATATAGCTAGAAAGATGCAACCTTAAAAACCTTAGGAATCAATGCAATAAATGTAGAATTTAATGCACCTGTGATCTTATGCAAAATTTTATATTCTTTAACTAATTGCAATAAATCCAATCCCATTATATCCATGAAATGTAAGAAAAATTTTCATGGTTCACCCATCCGATGTTGGGCATTTTTCCTTCGCAAAATACTTAAGAACATATATCACTTCTTCGATGGTGATCGAGTTCCCAATCAACCCACAATCCTTCGTGGAGAGTATTTGAGGGTAAAACTGAATGATCTATGGTTGATTGTCAATATCCACCTTTTTCCTAGCCTGATATAGGTTCCCATAATATCTAATAGCCTCCTAATGAATATATTTAAGTTTGAAATTTTTTTTGCCCTCTACATCCATCAAGGCCTAGATAGTAATTTCCTTCCTTACTTGCCAGGAAAAATTATGGAAAAAATTAGTGTTTTTGTCACCTCGATAAAAATCCAAATGTCATGAATCTTGAGCCACCATTCCTCTTCATGTATTTTTAATATATATCTCTTTCGAGCCTCCAAGTCCATGGCCTGATGTTGTTGACCGATCAATAAGAAGCCAAGATCTTTTGGGTCAAATATCATATCGAGGGCTTGCTCAATTTCAAAAAGTTCTTTAATATTCCTTTTTTTTTATTCTCTCTCCCATCTATGGACCAACTTCTTCAATTCCATTAATTTATAACACACCACATCCATCCAGGATGTCTTTGTATGCAAAACCACACTATACCAAGTATCTCTAACCAGTTTCACAAATTCACTTTCATTTAACCAAGAATGATTAAATTTACAAGGGATACCCTTGAAAACACATTCACCCCTCCATTCTAAGAAAATGGGAGAATTATATTATAGGATTGCAGGAGAGACCCATGAACACATCATCATGCCAATTATTTCTACCAAGTTTTCATGAACCAAAAATCTATCCAATCGTTTTGTAATACCTTTCCCCCATTGCACCCATTTCACCAAGTAGGATAGAGAGGGATCAAGAGAACATCCAAAAAAAAATTTAGAACAAAGGTCCATTTGAAAAATTACCCTAAAGGATCCAATTTACTATGCATACCCATTATCTCATTTGCAGAGACAATGAAATTTAAATCCCCAACCACAATTACCAATCCAATCTTTGATAGTCCATATTCATCCATCTTGTTCTAGAATTCCCTTTTGGATTCATAGGGAGCATATACATTAAGGATGTGAAATATTTCCTTTCAACCCTCGAGAATCGCGTTAATAAAATTCCTGAAAAATGATTTAAACTAGAAAGTCAACAAATCAAGGATCCCACATAGGAGTCAGATCCCTGAGAGTTTGACGACATCAATTGAAAAAAAAAATCCAACCTAGACATAATTTTAGGAAATATGACTTGGCCTTGGCACCATTAACCATTGTCTCATGGATCAGAATGATCGATGGTCGTTGGATCAAGATCAAATGATGTGGGGAATTCCATTTAGGGGAATTCCCTAGTCCTGGAATATTGAGGGACATAATATTCAAGATGGAGTGCATGCAGCAAGTGAAAATTCTCTAAGAGCTTGCATTTTAGAGTCATTAAGGGAAGAATTCTCAAATGATTCTAGAAAATCCAAAAAATGTAAAGATAGACCAAAAGTTTTTTGGTCCTCCAGAGGAACCACCTTTTTCTTACCTCAATGTTTCTTTCGAATGGTGAAATTCTTCATAAAATTAGGGCTAATGGAAACATAGGCCAGGGAAACTACATTCAAGTGAATTGATAGCAACTCTAAAGTTAGATTTGGGTTGTGACTGAGAATCTCAAGGCCACTACCCATCGAATTGGTAGGAGAAAGCATATCGGTGTATTAGCCAAAACGAATCTCAGGGGACTGGTTACTTGAAATGGAACCATCAATTACATCAACTTTGTCACTAATGTAACCCCCTGTAACCACCTCCTCCCACATTTACCCAATTTGACTGGTTCATTAGGGTAAACATGTGACGAGAGTCTACTATAATGTGACTCAAGTCCCCAAGTACAATTAAGGAAGTGTAACTGACACATCACAACCAATTTGACCTTCTACACATGCTACATAATTCTCAAGAGCCAACTAACCCTTCTAGGTGATCAACCCCTGAGACAAACTTAGAGTTTTACTAACCTAGAGCCTCAGTTGCTCCCATGACATGGGCATGAATGTGAGGGGGTCCCTCCAATCACTCCCACAGCAAGGGCATGCCAGCGACTGAGGACATTTTCAGCTAGTTCTGAGCCCGCGACCCTGGATTTCGTGCCACCTTTTCAGGGCTAGGACTCAAGCCACTAACCATAACTTCATGAAACTTCCAAAAATGAAAAGTAACATCAAAACAATGATACTAATGAAAATACTTGAACAAAGGCTTGACTGGACCCATACTAGCCATGACAGGCATTTCATCAAACATGTCACAATTATGCATTCTACAGGTCTGTTGAAGCCTTGAAAATCGTTGCGACAACATGGGGGAAAACCACCCAGTCCGGACCTTGGTTAGAAGCTCCTTTTACGTTTAGTGTAGTGGCTCCGACTGGGGATAATGGGACCAGTTTCCCTGAAAATATTTTGATAGTGTTGGTGGGGTGATATATGATGTAACGGGAAAAATGACTACGCTAAGTGTAATCTAATCTAACTATTAAACACATGCATATATCCTATTTTAACACTATTTAGCTATAAATGTACCCGGCAATTAAATACAATATGCGATCTACAATGATGTCCTATAGAAATTGGTAATAAATATCATTCAACTGCAATAAGAAGTGAAATCGTTTAGCAGTAACCATTTTGGATAAATAGTTAGACAAAATGATTGTGAAAGATATATCACATATAAAATCGTTCATGTATTCAGAATCGAATCAAAGCTAACATCATACAAAAGTACAATAATTCTAAACTGTAATTCAGACTTTCACACATAAAACGATTTAAAGAAGGAGTATTGCCTGATACATAAATAAAACAAGATCATAATATAAAAGTACCATATATGACGAGTCCTACTCATGTGTTTCAGCAATATTAATCCAATATCAATCAATCCAACACATTCTAAGAGTACAAAAGTTCATTTCAGTAGAGCATGCTAGATATTTGAAAGAAAATAGATCTCGTTCCATTCATTCCATTAGAACCTCCTCAAAATTACAGAAGTGCAATGTTTCGAAGAATGTTTCTGATAAAATTTATGGACCCCTCTCTAAATGCATGAGAGGGGTTTAAATACCAAACTATAGGTCCTAAAATAGATTATTACAAAAAATATCTAAGGAGGTTTAAATGACCTTCCTCAGATTATGCAAAAATAAAACTAAAATAAAATTAAACTAAATGAGTAACTCCTTTGCACTTGATTTCTAAGATCACAAATATTTGTCATAGGCTTGAGCTGAGTCAGCTGGCCGATCGTAGATTTCAACTGCACAACAAATACAACGTCTATTAGTGTTGGCACCATCTTTTGTGTTGAGGTTATTAAACACCTCAAAGTCATCCACTGACTATATGGTTTCACTAAAAACTGCCAATGTACCTCCCAATTCAGCCTACTTTGTTGTCTGATTACCTCCTCCTTTTCCTGCGTTGCCTGCCTCCACTGCTTCTCTAACTGTTTGACATTTGGAAAAAATCCTGGTACACATTCTGTAACCAGGTTGGCACAATGCATATTTTCATTGAGGGCTTCAATTATGTTGTTTGTTGTTGTTGCTGTTATCGTTGTTGCCCTTTCCGCTTGCTTCAATAGAGAATCCCAATCTATGAAAAGGATGTCTTTATGAGATTCCTCCAGCTTCGACAGATCAGACTTTCTCCCATCCTCTGATTCTTTCCAGGTGATAAAGTCAGAAATCCTTTTATGGATTTCATCATACTCAATTCTCATGTCAACAACTTGGCTTGTTAACTTATCACTGATCTCGCAATAAGGACTCATTTGCGAGATTTTTTGGAAAAGTACTTCCTTCTGCTGCATTAGTTGGGAGTTAAGACTGAGCGCTTCCTTTATGAATTCATCGATTTGTGGATTAACTTTATACTTATCTGTCATAGCTTGTATCCGCACATCTCTTTCTGCTAGGCTGGCCTGATGTTGTATTCTCATGTGTTCAAATTCCTGCTGGAGTTGGGCTACTTGTAATTCTGCTTGTTAATTGGATGTTTCCTAAGCTAATTGTTGTTCTAACAATAAAATTCTTTGTTCATTTTCTTTAAGAAACATTTGGACCTCTATCGCTTTGTCAATAGTTGTCGTGGCATAGGCTCCTACGAATTGCGACAATTTTGTGAGATTTTCAGATGGGTCCATGGGTGAGTCCTTCCATATGATGTCCATTGGTTCATTACCAGGAGTCGTAACAACTACATCGTCTAAATTTACTTTCTTCCTTTGTATCTTGATGACAACTTTGTGGGTAGGACTATAAAATACATCTAGCGGAGGTATTTCCTCAATTCTCAAAATAATTTCTGAAGTGGGGGTAGTAGGAATGAGCTCAACGTCCTGAGTGCCCACAACTCTTTCTACTATTGTTTCTGGAGTTTAATTATGCTTGGTTTGCTTAGGATTTTGTATCTTAGATGTTTTCTCAGGGTTTGAATCTATGTGAAGCTTTTTGTTGAACTGTTCCCATTCTTGTTCCAGATCAATAACTGGGGTTTTTGTTGACTGAGTGGATGTAGAGTAAGCTTCTGCCTATTTTGTTGCTGAGGTTTTCTTGGCTGTTTCCTCTGTAGTTTTGGTTGTGTCCTTTTCAAACTCTTTATTTGTATTGCCTCCCCCATTTTGAGACTGCTACTCTGAGTGCTCTGACTCATGAGTAAATCTCTCTTGGGTTTCTTCTTCAGAATTCTCTTTGGAGCTGCCCTCCAAGCTTACACTGGGAGTTGGCTCCCTTATTGGTTCAATCTGCAGTAGGTCTAATGGGACCTTCAATAATCTCCTCTTTTTGTACACATGGAAAGCCTTAACATCATCTGGGTTAAGAAGTAGTGATGCCATATGCGTCACTTGTGAAAATGTTTCTGCCTGTAGGAAGAGGTCATCAAAGGCATCCTCTTTGTGGGTGAATTGCTTTACTTTCACCATAGCAGTGAAATCCTTAAAAATGCAATTTGGGTCATACTCCCTTCCCGAGATTGTAGCTAATTTCAGAAACTTAATAATCTCTGCTTCTTTGAATGCATGTCCAAAATCATGTAGCACAAATGCACCACATTGTAACAGAAATGTAGGCCAAATGGCCTTCTTCTGCTCTTTCAATCCTCTTCTTAATCCACCTTCCCTTATTGTTTGGTAGGCTATTTCTCTGTCCATCAATTTGTTGGGGACATAATATGGGAGAACATGCGGTGAAGCAATGCTCCCAAATACTCTGATATAGGTAAATGTCTCCTCCCCAAACCATCTGGCTACTGGAAAGATATCCACTTCGGCCTCTTTAGAAAACCTAGGGGTGATTCTATTGTATACTTCTTTATGGATGGGTAGCATAACTCCTTGACAAATTTTATAAAAATGGGGGTGAAACTGAGATTCCCACAAACTCTTATGGTACACATGGATAGGAAGCGGGTCTTGTACAGTCGACTCCCATCCCATAATCAGAAATTTAGAACTAAAACAGATTGCATCCATTACAAAAGCACTCATGAAAAACGGGGAATAAATCCTTAAAGAGGGACTTATTTTTCTCCTATATTCCATAATGGCCTTTGCTAATTTATCTGGAAAAAATTGAGCCCAGTTCATTATCGGTGCATTCACAGTTGCATCTATTAATGGGAGCCATTCCAGGGAAAACTTGGTACTATCGGGCTTAACGAACAATCTACATAGCATGGCTGCTGTGAAACTATGAGGAGGAGAAATAGAAGTTGTAGAATACATACCTGTTTTATCCCATTTGAGCTTGCCTTCGCTTGTTGTCCAAGTCTATGTGAGATCTTTCGGGTCTTCATTTTCCTTATCAAAATTCTCGAGGAACTGTTTATTGTAGAGCTTCTGTGGCTCTGGTAAATGGTACATCAGCCGTAGGTTGTCTATTGAAAAAGACCCCATAACCTCTTGCCTGTGATTCTTGAACTCTCTATCTGAGATGTCCACCACATCAATTATCCATTTGACCATATCCGTGTATGGGATTATCTTTGGTCTTGCGGTTATATGGTGCAGGAAAGAGCATGCCATCTCGAAATAGGAGGCATAAGATGACTCCTAGGAATCTGCAGTGGCCTTTGTTACCAATGGATTTGGGTTTTCTTCTACTAACAAGTCATACATGGCCTCCCATGTTGAAGTGCCTCCATCTCTACTGCACGTAGTATCAGAGAAAAGAGGGATCATTTCTGACTTCTCGGATGCAACTTTGTTTCCCTTCTTTCCCATTTCTTCTAACGACCCTACGGATTTTTCCTGAAATGGAGAAAAGTGAAAGCTATCGGATAAACATAAGCAAGAATGAGAATGAGAATGAATGATAGAGATAACCTTGAAAAGGTGACAAGAAAGGAGTTTTAATCAAACGCAGATGAAAGATACCGTATCACGTCGAGCCATTTTTCGACATAAATGTCATTAACCCATATTAAATATCCACTAATGGTCCCTTATCGCTACCTTTATTGCTCATTAATTTTTTTCATCATAATACATGAAGGAGAAATTTTAAGGTGGTGGGCTTCAGTTGCGAGAATGGCGATTTTGCGATTGCGATGCAATGTCGCAAATCGCGTTATCGCATGTTTGATTGTGGGCTTTCTTAAAGTTCCTTAGGTTCCTACGGGATGCGAGATGCAAGATAAGTGGTGTGTTCTTTGTCATTTAAAGCTATTTACCTTATAAAGCGTTTTTCATTATGTGACGGACTTAATCAACATTTTATGATATTGGCTTCTATCGGGTCTGGGCTTTTATCGTATTTCGCAACATTGCACAATAATAAGATTTTAAACCTTTCTTTAAGTGTTCTAGCACCATGCAATAAGATTGACTTGTCCTCTCGCAATATCACATTTCGCACGTCTCAACATGCTTCGTGGGTTTGCACCCTTTGTGAGTGCTAATGTGCAATTGTGATACGAGCTTTATTAAATAGGAAATGCCATCGGTTTTTGCTTTTAAATAAAAATCCCAATGATATGTAAGTTAGGCACGATGATCCTTATGATTGCTTTACGCAGGTTTTGCTCGTTAATAAGGCTTTTGACACACTTGGTCCAGTGATATGTGAAAAGGAGAGAATTACTATCTTTCAAAGGGTTTTGACTTGATATCTCATTTTATTCTTTAAAAGCTTAAAAGAAAATGTCTAAGTGCTAAATTTCTTTTTGAGGGATTTTATCATGGGTCCCCTTTATTAATAGAATATTATCTATTATACCAATAATTGGGGGGGGGGGGGGGGGGGGGGGGGGTTGTTGAATAGCACAACAATTGGCGATTAACCAGTTATCTCTGACAATTTTTTGAAATTTCTAAAAACTTCCAAAATAAATGTAGTTCAGAAAATAAAAATACATGACTAACATTTCTCTGAATAAAGAAAAAAATCTACCTAGTTATCATCGATTTGATTATCCTCTTCAATATGAAAATTGCCTTGTCTACATCAGTCATTACTTGGTTTTAAAGATAAAAAAACAAGGGGCTCTCGCAAATAGGCTTTTAGATGTACTCAGTTGTCATAGGTAGAGCCTCTGCTTCTAGCAGACGTCCATAGCCTCAACAAGGTTACCTTTTAACCAGCAATGATTCAATATCCCATCTAGGTAAGAGTGCAACTTTTAATGATAAATTCAGATTCATATACTTACTTTCTTTCTCATTGTTTTCTAAAAAATTCCTTTTTCTTCTTAAAGGTCATTGTCTTGGTTTGGTGGCGAAAATTGACAATTCCATTCACTGGTTGTAACTTTAACTGAACAAGCTGGCTCATGATGAGACCCCTCGTCTTTTGATTAACATAATCTCAAGCCATTACCCTATTTTGATATGCAGTGTTGGTAATGTCAGTTTGTTACTTCCCTATGATCATGGCAAGTCAGCTCTTGATGAGACCTCTTATCCTTTAAGTTTTAAGCATATTTTAAAATTACACTCTAAAAAATGAAAGCTTACTAGATGGGGAGAACCATTTACTCCTTAAGAGTTTTTGGATGACAATTACAGAGTTAAAGATTCTTATCTACAGAGAGTCCTTTCTTTGTTATAGATACTTTTCTTAACTGATGGTAGAAAAAAGGTTTCTTTACAAAGTTGAGGTTTATCAACGGATAAGTAATTTTGGTAGAGGACAAGCAATTTCAAAGTAATAGAACTTAGCTTATGTTTCAAATGCAAAAATCATCTTCTTAACAATCTCTACTTATACAAGCAAAAAGTCAAAATACAAAAGAGATTATCATTGTAGAGGCTAAAATTAAATGCTACTCAACTTTTATTTTCCTAAAAAGTAAAAGCAATAGTGTACAATGAATAGAAGAGATTATCTTCTATGAAAAATATTTCTTCAGAATCTACCCATTAACCGGTAGAGAATCCCTCTTGCATGATAAATCTTACAATAAAAATATTGATGGGCCTATTTGTTTCACAATCTGAAATGGGCCAAGCCACATTCTTTGGAATTTGGTATGCTTACCTTTTCCTCATCTGATTTATCCCATTTCAATACCAGTTCTCTGAGATGAAAGGATTTTGAACTTACAGAATTCGCATCAAATGAAGATTTGACTAATTGTTGATAATGTGCATGTGTGATTTTGGCCTTTTCCCTTTCTTCTTCGAGTTTAAGGATTTGTGATGCCTTACTTCAATAGAAGAAGAAGGTGTTTCTTTAATAAATTGAACCAGGGTTAGAGAGGGAATAGCTACATTTGTAGGGAGGACAACTTCTTTCCCATAGACCAAATTAAAAGGAGAAGTGCCTATAGAGGCTTTCTATGTTATTCGATCTTCCCATAGAGAAAATATTAAAGATTTGTGCCAGTTTTTCTGACTTTGATCAACGGTTCGTTTGATGATTCTTATGATATTTTTATTTGTAGATTCAGCCATGCCATTTCCCTGAGGATAATAGTTAGCAGAGTATTTAAGTTTAAAACCTATTTTAAGATCAAATTCTATCATAGCATTACCTGTAAAATAAGATGCATTATCAAACATGAGGGCAGATGGCAGACCAAATCTGGTAATAATAAATTGATCAATAAATTCAATGATGTTTTTAGAATTGGCTACCTTAAGTGGAATTTCTTCCACCCACTTTGTGAAGTAATCAGTTGTTGTAAGGATATATTTATGCTGCTTTGAAGAGTGAGGAACGATCTCACCTATTATGTCCAGTCCCCATTGTTCAAATGGTTGTTCAATGTTGACTGGTTGTAATGGTAATGTGGGTTTCCTCTGTCTCCCAACAGCTGTTTGACAAACTTTACATTTCCTTACATAATCGTGTGCATCTTTAAATAAGGTTGGCCAATAATAGCCAGCATGTAGGATTTTATGTGCAGTTGTGTCCCCTCCAAAATGTCCACCAGCTGGTCCATCATGGAGTTCCTGCAAAACCTTTTCTACCTCAGATTTTTCAAGACATCTAAGCAAAACAGAATCATAATTTATTCTAAACAACACATTATTGATGATTTGATATTGTCTAGCTTTTAACCTCAAAGCCCTTTTTCTTTTGTAACTTAGTTGCATAGGGGCATATCCATTTTTCAAATAAAAGATGATATTAGCATATTTGGATTCAACTTCATTGAGGCTTACCTCATATACTTGTATATCATCACCTAAATCCTGTAGTGCTGGTAATTTGGATGCTCTTGCTAACATTCTGCAAAAACCTTGACCTTTTACAATTTTAGCTGGTTTGATCTCAATGTCATATTCTTGCAGTGTTGTTACCCAATTTTCCCTTTTCTCACCTACATCTCTTTGTATTAATAAATTTCTCACTACTGAGAATGGGACTACTACCTTGGTGTGATTTTTGAGGAGAAAGGGTTTGAAATGCTTTATTGATTTGAAAACGTGAAAGATTATTTTTCAATATCTGAATAGTTTAATTCAGCTCCCTACAAATTGGAGCTAAAGAAAGAAATTGGTGCTTCAGATTTGTCATCATTGACTTGTGTTAATATTGCTGCATATGATTTCTCGGAAGCAAAGGTATATAAAATGAAATTATTAGAAAAATTTGGGGTTGCTAATGAGGGAGCATTTATGATTTCTTGTTTAATCAGATCAAAGGATTCATGCTTAGTATGTCCGCATTTAAAAAGAGAATTTTTCTTAATCATAGATTGGAGAGGTAAAAAAAATCGCGAAAAGTCAGGGACAAATCTTTTGACAAAATTTATCTAACCTAGGAAAGATTGCATGGATTTCTTGTTATGAGGTAAAGGGATTTCAAAACTTTCTCTTATCCTTTCAGGATTAATGTGAATTCCTTCTTTGGATACAATAAATCCAAGGAGATTTCCTTCATTTAAAGCAAAGAAAGATTTCTTGGGATTGAGAGAAATTCCATACCTCTCACAACCCTCAAAGATTTGCTTTAAATCCTTTAAATGATTACTATGCCTTTTTTGTACACACTTATATCATCTAAATATATTACCATTGATTTATTCACCAAGCCTTTGAAAGTTATGTCCATGGCTCTCTGAAATGTGGCACCAACATTGATTAACCCAAATGGCATCTTTTGATAGGCATAGGTGCCCCATTTGGTCTGAAAGGTAGTCTTTAGCCGGTCATCTGGATGTACTAGAATCTGATTATAACCTGAAAATCCATCCAGAAAAGACATTAGTTCTGAGCTTGCAACTGATTGCAGTATTTTTTCCATAGGAGGTAATGAGAAGTTGTCCTTCTGACAAGATTTGTTGAGATTGCGAAAGTCTATACATATTCGAATATCACCATTCTTTTTTCTGACCAGAACAAGGTTGGAAACCCACCTTGAGTGCCTGACTAAAAATATTATTTTAGCTTTGAGAAGCTTAATTAATTCAGATTTGATTTGATTTTCTAAATTCGGGTGGATCTTTATTAGATTTTGTTGCACGGGTTTTTCATAAGATATCATGGGGATGGTATGTTGAATTATGGAAGTGTCATATGTCTTATGGTCTTCATAGTTCCAAGCAAAGACATTCTTGTATTTCTTCAACAAATGAATGAAGGCTGATTTTTCATCTGGTGTAAGACCAAGTCCTAGATTGATATTTTGGGGTTTAAGGTTAGTTCCAAGATTAACTAATTCAAACCTCAAAGTTGAACTTTGAAGCTTTACGTTAGTGGGTTTTTCGAATCTGTCCTTGAGATCATATAAGTCTTCCAGCTTAACTATCGACTTAGGTATGGGATTCATCGTTGTTTCATGCTTCAGCTGGCTCTTATGTTGATCTTCATCTATTATCTGGTCGTCATAATAGCCTTTAGATGTTAGAAAAATTATGATATCCGGATCATTATTAAAGACTCGCAAATTGGTCATATTGTCAGGAATAGAAGGACTAAAAATCAATTCAATAGAAAAGCGATCGGGGCTATAATCTCTTGGTGGAATGAGCTTGGATGCAACATTAGCCAAAATATTGGCACTTTCATTTTGGAGTCTTGGGATAGGGGAAATATTAAACGTTGTAAAATGAGAAGTGAGGTCTGGACTAATGATTGATAATGTTTCAAATGTCCAGAAAGACAATGTATAGTATTTCTTACCTATTTTATCACAATTTCTGAATCTCCAAACACTTGAAGATGTTTGATATTAAGGTTAATGGATTTATACAGCCCTTGAACCAATGCTTCATATTTGGCAGTGTTGTTTGTGCATTCGAATTCAAGCCTACATGCTAACATAGTTTTTTCCCCTTCTAGGCTAACTAATATGCATCCTGCTCTGGCTCCATCGTTAGATTTGGATCCGTCAAAAAATAATTTCCAAAATAAAGAGTTAACTACAGGTTTATCTACAAAATTTATACACTTAGAAGTATCTGTTTGAGAATAATTTTCAACTTGCGATATAACAAAATTTTCCAAGAAGGGTGAAGTATTTGCATTAAAATTTCCTAGAAATGATTCAACTGAGTAGTTTCCGATGATATTGTTGCTATATGCGATTGGCTCATTCTCTCCCTCTAATTATGTGACAATATACTTTTGATGTTTTTCACGGTCAACCATATTTGATTTGGCTTGCTATTATAGGGAAGCCACATGTGGGACCAGTCGGTAGCAAAATAGCCATGAAGATTTTTTGACCAGTCTCTGCTAAGGATTAAGCTGTAGAACTCGGGGATATCAGCCACAAGAATGTCAATGAATTGACACACTTTCGGGTTTTATGAGAGTCTAATAGTGACTTGATTGAGTTCTCCTATAACTTCAACTTGGGATCAGTCGAACTGTAAAATGCAAACAATAGATTTTTGGGGCTCTACATTTAATTTCGTACAGACTGTTCTTGGTAGGATGTTGGATGAAGTTCCAGAATCAACTAAACAATTGTGTAGATTCTTGTTGAAAACTTCAAAAGTCAAAATAAATGGAGGATAATGGGATTTGGATCTTCCTCCTATTAGAGAAATATCAGTAGGAACGATTCTGTCTAATGAGGTATTAGGAGGCCTTCCCATTTCTTGGGCATCTTGCGAGATTACAACAGCGGGAAGCGGAGAAGTAGGGACTGCTTTTAGATATTTGAGAAATAGCTTATGTTGATGTTTTAACTTGATAAGCTCAAGGAATGTGATGTTTGCCCTAGTCTTTTTCATATCTTCTACTATGTTGTATTCCATTTCATCAGAGACTAGCAGGGTTTTAGCTGAAGGTGAAGAATTTGTTTGAGGAGGAGTGGTTTGAGTGGATTTAGATAAAGATTTCTTACCTATTGCTTTGCCTTTTGGAGCTGGAGTTGATACCTTCTGCTTTGGATTTGTTTGTGCAAAATCAACAGGGCTTCTACTCCTGGTTGCAACAGGTAATGCTTCTTGTGCTTATTCATTGGGAAGGATAAAATCCCACATTCCTTGTAACTCAACTACTTCTTTTTTTCATCTGTTTGTTCTTCAGCTATTGAGACTTCTTCTTCCTCCACATCTAATTCAACATTTGATATGGTGCTTGGAGGCTTAGTATCAGAGGAGGGATTTATTTTGTATGGTCTGAAAGGTTTCTTTAAGGAAGTCTCTGCTACCTGTTTCTTGATATCAACCATTTCATTGGACATGGTTTTAAGGACTTTTTGTAGACCTTCAAGATCAAAAGGATCTTTAGGTGGTTTTTTCTTGGATTTGTCCCTAAAAGTTACTTTCTTGGATTTTCATTCTTCTAATGCATTCTTCTTATCTAAGGCTAAAATGTGTTTTTCTACAGCTATGGCTTCTTTCATGTTTTCTGCAAAAGTTGGTTTGGCAGCTCTATAAACAAAAATAATTGTGTTTGAGGGAAGGGCAGAAATGTACCATTCATTTTGAACTTCATCGCTGGGCTTAGATGCCATTGGGATTTTATTCAATAACTTGTTAAAATGTGAATTGAAGTCCTTAATCGGTTCTCTAGGTTCAACTTTCAAGTTGGAGAGATCATTGATAAGAGTAGTCATTGATATGTCATCTCCAAACTTGTTTAGGAACTGCTCTTGAAAGGCATCCCAACTATTAATGGAACCTGATGGTAATGAAAAGTACCATGATCCTACTGATCCTTGTAAGGTATAAAGGAATAATCTTACAACTACATTTTCTTCTACTACTTCGTTGAGGTTTATGGACAACATAAAATTGTTTATGTGTTCTTTGGCTGGTAAGCCATCATCAGGATTGAATTTTGGTAATCACTTTTTTGGATGGATGGGCAATGGGTGTAAGGGTCTTGTCATCTGAACAACTCCTGGATTTTTCCATGGCCTTTGAGCCATCATAGGTATCTGTGTAGAGGAAGATGTTTCTGTGTTTGAAGGTGATTGGGTAGAGGAGGCTTGTGCTCCAGTACCAGTGTAAACAACGATCTGGAGTTGTGAGTCAGATGGTTGATTTTTTGATGAAGTGGATGGAATGAATGAGGATGTTTGAGTTGATGATGAGAGAACCTCACTATGGGATTCAGATTGTGTCTTCTTAGCTCTCTTACGGTTTGGTAGAGGGAATCCCAAATTTTTTCGCTTTGTACTCTAGTTAACCTTTGAGATGAGGGAAACTGAGAAGAAGCACTAGCTTGGGATAAATCAGATTCTTCTTGAGATATTGAAATACCCTGTAGCTTATGGATCAAATACTGGACTTTAGGGGTTTATATAGAAGAAGAGTGATCTGACTTCTTTGAGATCACGGTAGTGGATTCTAAAGGTTTCTTTACAACTTCTCGCTTGGGGTTTGGAGATTTGGAATGTGATCGAGAAGTTGGGGGAGATGGTGATGTAGTTTTACTCTTAGAATGACCTATTCATTTCAATTTACTTGCCATTCATATTTAGGCACTCCTTCTAGAACCAAAATTTTGAAGCCTCGAAAATCGTTGCGATAACATGGGGGAAAACCACCCAGTCCGGACCTTGGTTAGCAGCTCCTTTTCCGTTTGGTGTAGTGGCTTCGACTAGGGATAATGGGACCAGTTTCCCAGAAAATATTTTGATAGTGTTGGTGGGGTGATATATGATGTAACATGAAAAATGACTAAGCTAAGTGTAATCTAATCTAACTATTAAACACATGCATATATCCTATTTTAACACTATTTAGCTATAAATATACCCAGAAATTAAATACAATATGCGATCTACTATGATGTCCTACAACAATTGGTAATAAAGATCATTCAACTGCAATAATAAGTGAAATCATTTAGCATTAATCGTTTTGGATAAATAGTTAGACAAAAAGATTGTTAAAGATATATCGCATATAAAATCGTTCATGTATTTAGAATAGAGTCAAAGCTAACATCATACAAAAGTGCAATAATGCTAAACTATAATTCAAACTTTCACACATAAAACAATTTAAAGAAGGAGTATTGCCTGATACATAAATAAAACAAGATCATAATATAAAAGTACCATATATGACGAGTCCTACTCATGTGTTTCAGCAATACTAATCCAATATCAATCAATCCAACACATTCTAGGAGTACAAAAGTGCATTTTAGTAGAGCATGCTAGATATTTGAAAGAAAATAGATCCCGTTTCATTCATTCCATCAGAACCTCCTCAAAAGTATAGAAGTGTAATGTTTCAAAGAATGTTTCTGATAAAATTTATGGACCCCTCTCTAAATGCATGAGAGGGGTTTAAATACTAAACTATAGGTCCTAAAATATATTATTACAAAAAATAGCTGAGGAGGTTTAAACAACCTTCCTCAGATTATGCAAAAATAAAACTAAAATAAAAATAAACTAAATGACTAATTCCTTTGCACTTGATTTCTAAGATCGCAAATATCTGTCATAGGCTTGAGCTGAGTCGGTTGGCCGATCGCAGATTTTAACTGCGCAACAAATATAGCGTATGTTAGTGTTGACACCATGTTTTGTGTTGAGGTTGTTAAACACCTCAAAGTCATCCACTGACTGTATGGTTTCACTAAAAACTGTCAGTATGCTTTCCAATTCAACCTGCTTAGCTGTCTGATTACCTCCTCCTTTTCCTGCGCTGCCTGCCTCCACTGCTGCTCTAACTATTTGACATTCGGAAGAAATCCTGGTACACATTCTGTAACCAGGTTGGCGCCATGCAGATTTTCATTGATGGCTTCAATTATGATGTTTACTGCTATCGTTGTTTCCCTTTCCACTTGCTTCAACTGAGAATCCCAATCTATGAAAAGGATGTCTTTATGAGATTCCTCCAGCTTCGGCAGATTAGCCTTTCTCCCATCCTCTGATTCTTGCTAGGTGATAAAGTAAGAAATCCTTTTATGGATTTCATCATACTCAAGTCTCATGTCAACAACTTGGCTTGTTAACTTATCACTGATCTCACAATAAGGACTCATTTGCAAGATTTTCTGGCAAAGTACTTCCCTCTACTGCATTAGTTGGGAGTTAAGACTGAGCGCTTCCTTTATGAATTCATCAATTTGCGGATTATCTTTATACTTATCTATCATAGCTTGTATTTGCGCATCTCTTTCTACTAGGCTAGCCTGATGTTGTATTGTCATCTGTTCAAATTCCTGCTTGAGCTGGGCTACTTGTAATTCAGCTTGTTGATTGGATTTTTCTTGAGCTAATTGTTGTTCTAATAGTAGAATTCTTTGTTCCTTTTCTTTAAGAAGCATTTGGACCTCTATCACTTTGTCAATTGTTTTCGTCGCATAGGCTCCTACAAATTGCGACAATTTTGTGAGATTTTCATATGGGTCCATGGGCGAGTCCTTCCATACAATGTCCATTGGTTCATTATCAAGAGTCGTAACAGCTACAACGTCTAGATTTCTTTTCTTCCTGTGTCCCTTGACCAGAGCTTTGTGGGTGGGACTATAAACTACATCTAGCAGAGGTATTTCCTCAATTCTCAAAATAATTTCTTAAGTGGGGGTAGCAGGAATGAGCTCAACGTCCTGAGTGCCCGCAACTCTTTCTACTATTGTTTCTGGAGTTGACTTATGTTGGATTTGCTGAGGAGTCTGTATCTCAGATGTTTGCTGAGGGTTTGAATATTTGTGAAGCTTTTTGTTGAACTGTTCCCATTCTTGTTCCAAATCAATAACTGGGGTTTTGTTGACTAAGTGGATGTAGAGTGAACTTCTGCCTGTTTCTTTCCTGAGGTTTTCTCGGTTGTTTCCTCTGTAGTTCTAGCTGTGTCCTTTTCAGAATCTTTACTTATATTTCCTCCCCAATTTTGAGACTACCGCTCTGATTCCTCTGACTCATGATTAGATCCCTCTTGGGTTTCTTCTTCAGAATTCTCTTTGGAGCTTCCCTCCAAGCTTACACTGGGAGTTGGCTCCCTTATTGGTTCAATCTATAGTAGGTCTAATGGGACCTTCAATAATCTCCTCTTTCTGTACACATGGAAAGCCTTAACATCATCTGGGGTAAGAAGTAGTGATGCCATGTGTGTCACTTGTGAAAATGTTTCTGCTTGTAGGAAGAGGTCATCGAAGGCGTCCTCTTTGTGGGTGAATTGCTTTACATTCACCATAGCAGTGAAATCCTTAACAATTCCATTTGGGTCATACTACCTTCCCAAGATTGTAGCTAATTTTAGAGACTTACTAATCTCTACTTCTTTGAATGCATGTCCAAAATCATGTAGCGCAAATGCACCACATTGTAACGGAAATGTAGGCCAAATGGCCTTCTTCTACTCTTTCAATCCTCTACTTAATCCACCTTCCCCTGTTGTTTGGTAGGCTATTTCTCTGTCCATCAATTTGTCGGGGACATAATACGGGGAACATGTAGTGAAGTAATGCCCCCAAATACTCTGATATAGGTAAATGTTTCCTCCCCAAACCATCTGGCTACTGGCAAGATATCCACTTCGGCCTCTTTAGAAAACCTAGGGGCGATTCTATTGTATACTTCTTTATGGATGAGTAGCATAAATCCTTGACAAATTTTATAAAAATGGGGGTGAAACTAAGATTCCTGCAAAATATTATGGTACACATGGATAGGAAGTGGGTCTTGTACAGTCGACTTCCATCCCATAATGGGAAATTTAGAACTATGCATCCATTACCAAATCACTCATGAAAAATGGGGGATAAACCCTTAAAGAGGGACTTGTTTTTCTCCTATATTCCATAATTGCGTTTTCTAAATTATCTGACAAAATTTTACCCCAGTTCATTATCATTGCATTCACAACTGCATCTATTAATGGGAGCCATTCCCAGGAAAACTTGGTACTATTGGATTTACCGAACAATCTACATAGCATGGCTACTACGAAACTATGAAGAGGAGAAATAGATGTCCTAGAATACATACCCGTTTTATCTCGTTTGAGCTTACCTTCGCTTGTTGTCCAGGTCTGTGTGACGTTGTCATGTCTTCATTTTCCTTATCAAATTGCTCGAGGAACTATTCATTGTAGAGATTTTACGGCTCTGGTAAATGGTACATTAGCCGTAGGCTATCTAGTGAAAAATACCCCATAACCTCTTTCTTGTGATTCTTGAACTCTCTATCCGAGATGTCCACCACGTCAATTATCCATTTGACCATATCCTTGTATGGGATTATCTTTGTTCTTGCGGCTATACGGTGTAGGAAACAACATGTCGTCTTGAAATAGGAGGCATCAGATGACTCCTGGGAATATGCAGTGGCCTTTATTACCAATGGCTTTGGGTTTTCTTCTTCTAACAAGTCATACATGGCCTCCCATTTTGAAGTGCCTTCGTCTCTGCTGCACGTAGTATCAGATAAAAGAGGGATCATTTATGACTTCTCGGACGCAGTTTCCTTTCCCTTCTTTCCCATTACTTCTAACGATGCTCCCTGCGGATTTTTCCTGAAATGGAGCAAAGCGGAAGCTATCGGATAAACACAAGAAAGAATGAGAATGAGAATGAATGATACAGATAACCTTGAAAAGGTGACAAGAAAGGATTTTTAATCAAACGCAGATGAAATATATCGTATCACATCGAGCTGTTTTTCAACATAATTGTCATTAACCCATATTAAATATCCACTAATGGTCCCTTATCGCTACCTTTATTGCTCATTAATGTTTTGCATTGTAAGACGGGAAGGAGAACTTTTAAGGTGGCGGGATTAAGTTGTGAGAATGGCAATTTTGCGATTGCGATGCAATGTCACAAATTGCATTATCACATGTTTGATTGTGGGCTTTCTTAAAGTTCCTTAGGTTCCTATGGGATGCGAGATGCGAGATAACCGATGTTTTCTTTATTATTTAAAGATATTTACCTTATAAAGTGCTTTTCATTACGCGGCAGACTTAATAACCATTTTAGACCTTTCTTTAAGTGTTCCGACATGATGTGATAAGATTGACTTGTCCTATCACAATATCACATTTTTCATGTCTCAACATGCTTCGTGGGTTTGGGCCCTTTGTGAGTGTCGATGTGCGATTGTGATACGAGATTTATTAAATAGGAAATGCCATAGGTTTTAGCTTTTAAATAAAAATCCCAATGATATGTAAGTTAGGCGCAGTGATCCTTTTAATTTCTTTACGCGGGTTTTGCTCGTTAATAAGGATTTTGACACACTTGGTCCAATGGTATGCGAAAAGGCGAGAATGACTATCTTTCAAATGGTTTTGACTTGATATCTCATTTTATTCTTTAAAACCTTAAAAGAAAATGTCTAAGTGCTAAATTTATTTTTGAAGGATTTTATCATGGGTCCCCATATATTAATAGAATATTATCTATCATACCAATAAATCAGGGGGTTGTTGAATAACACAGCAAGGTCATAATAGTAGATCTGAGCATAGGGATCTCATACGTATCTGAGAATTGCTAAGAAGAATTGATGCCTTATCACATTAATTTCATTATCATCTATTAGGTCAAATATTCATTATTTGTTCATTCGCAAATCAAAACATGATGAGATCCGTACATCATCACTGTCATAAAAAGTACTCATAACCAGCATATAAACAAGAGAAATAATAAAAATACAACAACCATAAAAACTACATATAAACAAGTATATTTACCCATAAGATAGAAGAGGAAAGAAGCTCTTATTAACATAT
The DNA here is from genome assembly GCA_031772625.1 of Pinus tabuliformis. NCBI lineage: Eukaryota > Viridiplantae > Streptophyta > Pinopsida > Pinales > Pinaceae > Pinus > Pinus tabuliformis. Next base: position 890,483,573 of record CM062813.1, read on the forward strand.
ACAAAATTCAACCAGGTCTGGGACTTCCATGAACCACCCAACCATAGACTAGGTTGAACGAAATATTTGTTTCAACCAGTCACACTCGTGCCATATTACAAGCATGAATGTGGGATCGCATGGAACAATCAACATAAAATCAAACTAGGGCTTTCAGAGGCCAAACCACCTCAACCCTCAATCAGTGATTTGACCTAATAGTCAGACATCACTAACCATTACCATATTGGTCTCTACCTAAGATGTACATGGATCCAGAGCATTTGTTCCAACCAGGGTTTCTAGGACTAGTAACTCAAACCACAGTCGTTGTCGGGATTCCAGAGCTTTTGTCCGACCAGGGCTTCCAGGACTAGTAATTCAACCCACCAAGGGATTCGAGAGAATTTTTACAACCAAGGCTTCCAGAACTAGTAAATCAACCTAAGTTTTTATAGGGCTTCTAGAGTTTTTTTCCAACCAAGGCTTCGAGGAACTAGTAACTCAACCCACAACCAAAGGAACATGAGAACCAACTAGAAAACAAAGATGAAACCCACAACACTATGACTATCTAGGAAATGGCAAGGCTAGGAAAAACCACTGTCAATCTAGGAAACCTCCCATGTCAATGACATATCATAACCAAATAACCACATGCATATACCATGCATGCTAAAACTAGCAAGCAAATTATACATGCAAATTGGTACATACAAGAAAAACCTATTGTAGCTTCTATTATCGATGTGCTCTTGTGATTTCCTACTTTTCCTTTACCTTCTTGATCCAAATGCCAAGTAAAAGGTTACAAACTGATCCTCAAAAGCCTTTTTATTAATGAGGCCTCTATTTTCTTCATTTTCCATTATTTTCCTTCATTTTCCTCCTCACATGCAACATGTTACCTTTCACCTTCCTTTTCTCCTAATTTACATTATTTTCATCAATAAAATTCCAATTAATTCCACTTTTCCTTTATCATTTCCTTTGCCAATTTCCATAGCCAGTAATTAATCACAAGTGATCCTAATCACTATGTTTTTTTCGAACATTTAGCTTGGAATACATGTCCCATGACCAAGGTCTTATTTTTCCTTTATTAACTTTATTACATGGATTTTTTGACTAGGGTTGTTACACAACCCTCCCCCTTGGGGGAACACCGTCCTCGGTGTTCAAGGACACATAAGACCAAAAAAACTATTGTAAGTAGAACATACTATCCATTGAGATTTATAACTTAGCTCGATGCAATATTTACAATAATAAACCTACTGAAAGAAAACCAACATGATAAACATTAAAACATGACAACCATAATGACATGGCACCCATACCGATTCTTGGATATTTATCACACAACTCACGGTAGTATTTACATCCATATACATATGTAGATATACAAAAAAATCACACCAAAAAATATACCAAAAAAATTCACTCATCCAGTGAATAGAGAAGGATACGTAGCTCGCATCTGATCCTGCATATCCCATGTAGCTTCATTGAGACCAAAGTGTTTCCATTGCACTTTAACCTGCTTGATTGCTCAGTTCTGGATCATCAGCACCTTTCATTGCAATATGAACTAAGGTTCCGACCAGAATTATCCTTCTGGCTCCACCTGAAATATAGACCAGTCAATCACATGATCAACATCTTTCACATACTTCTTAAGTAATGACACATGGAAAACATCATGGAATTTCACTGTTGGAGGCAGTGAAAGTTGATATGGTACTCATCCAATTCTCTCGAGAATATTGAAAGGTCCACAAAAATGAGGTGTTAGCTTGGCACATTATCTAATCCTCAAGGATCTCTTCTTGGGTTTGATGCACAAGTACACCTATTCTCCAACCTGAAAGTCCTTAAACAACCTATTCTAATCTGCATAACGCTTTTGTTTATCCTGTTCTTACTTCAGATTCTTCTTGATTACCTACATTTCATGTTCCATCTCTGCCAACATGTCCAGTCCAATCAACACCTTGTTCACTAGATCACTATAATTGATGGGAGTATTACAACTTCGCCCATAAAATGCCCCAAACAGAATCATCCTCAAAGATCCCTGATACCAATTGTTGTAAGCTAACTCAACTAGTGGAAGATACTCTTCCCAATTTCGCTGTTGATTCATGATGTAGATTCTCAACATTTCCTCCAAAATCATGTTCACCATCTATGTATGCCCATATGTCTATGGATGAAAAGTTATGTTGAAGGCTAGCTCTATACCCAAACCTACAAATAAATCTTTCCATCATCTAGAAGTGAACTTGGCATCCCTCTCTAACACAATTTTTTTCGGTACACAATGCAACCTTACTACATCTCTGATAAATACATGTTTCACATCAATAACTGAATATGTAGACTTCACTGGAATAAAGTGCGTTACCTTTCTTAACCTGTTAACCATAACCATGATAGAATCATGCTATCTATATGTCCTCAGAAAACCTGCGATGAAATCCATGGAAATGACCTCCCATTTTCACTCTGGAATCGAAATCGGTTGAAGTAATAATCCACCTGGATGCTTACACTCTTCTTTCACCAATTGAAAATCCAAGAATCTATCCACAAACTCTTCCACTTCTCTCTTCAAATTTATCCAATAGTAGAACTTCTTCACCGCTTTCAATGTCTTCTGATATCCTATGTGACCTGAATATGACTTAGCATGAAATTCCCTGAAGATAAGCTTCTTGAGCTCACTGTTGTCTGGCACATATATCATGTCCCTAAATCTTACCAATCCATCTGTTGTGAGATGATATTCCTCATCCTGATCACCTGTACCCTACTGTAACCTATGCATAAGCTCCATATACCTGTCATCCTACTGTCCTTCCTGCAAGATCAGATCCTATAGATTTGTCCCATAAGAACTCATAGTTGTTATGTGATTTACTTGTATCTGCCTGCTAAGAGCATATTCAACCATGTTCTCTTTCTCTATGATGTACCTGTTCTCAAAGTCGAACTCCTTGATCGTGGCTAACCATATAGCTTGTCTAAAATTCAGATTTGTTTGGTAAAATAGATACCCCAATCCACTGTGATCATTCATCAAGATGAACCACCTGCCAAGAATATAGTGCCTCCATATCTTCAAAGCATGGATGATCACTGCCAACTCAAGATTATGTGTCGAATAGTTCTGCTTGTTCTCATTAAGTTTCCTTGATTCATAACATACTACCTATCCTTCCTGCATAAGGACTCCACCAAGACCTCTCTTTCAATCATCTGTACATACCACAAATTATTTGTCCAGATCTGTAATCTTTAACACTAGATCATTTGTCAACAACTGCTTCAACTGTTCAAAACTTGCTACACATTCCTCTATCCATTCAAATTTATTACCATTCCTCTGCAATGATGTGATAGGATATCCAATCCGAGAGAAGTTCTTGATGAACCTCCTATAGTAACATGCTATTCCTATGAATGATCTTACCTCATCTACATTTCCAGGATCTACCAACTCCATGATAGCCCTTATCTTTTCCATATCCATTGTTATTCCTTCCTTGGAAACTGCATGTTCCACGTAACGTAACTCTTTCTGAAAGAAATTGCATTTAGTGAGCTTAGCATACAATTGATTCTCTCTCTACGATCTCAACACTACTGCTAAGTGCTCGACATGTTATTCATCATTCTTAGAATATACCAATATATAATAAATGAATACAATAACAAACTTGTCCAAATAAGGATGCAACACACTATCCATCAAGCACATAAAAGTAGCTGGAGCATTAGTAAAACCAAATGGAACTACAACAAACTAATAATTCCTGTACTTGGTCCACAAGTTGTCTTGTAAATGTCCTCTTCTTTAATGCATACCTGATGATATCCAAATATCAGATCGATCTTTGAGAACATTGATGCTCCATTTAATTGATCGAACAAGTCATCAATCCTCGAAAACAAATACCCTTTCTTGGTGGTCACCTTGTTCAATTGCCTATAATCAATACATAACCTGAGAGTACCCTACCCCAAGGCAACACACTTGGCCTAATGTATCCCTTGTCAAGAATTTCCTTTAATTTCAACTTCAAATCCCCCAACTCCTATGTGCTCATCATGTAAGGTTCCTTTGATGTTGGTGCTACCCCTGGTACCAACTCAATAAAACAATCTACTTTCCTGTGATGAGGTAACTTTGAAATATCTATCGAAAACACATTCTGAAACTGTTATAGAACTAGGTACCTACTCAAGACATTTTCATCCTCAACTTCCTTATCTTTGTCATTGGAAATATGCACATCGAATAAAAAACACTCTTTTCTACTACTGTTGTTCGCCTGCATAACTGTCACCATTCTAACTGATGTATCCTTCTTCTTACCCTACAATAATATTTGTTCCCCATTGTCATCCAAGCACTCAATAGCCTTATCATAAAAATCCACCTTGGTCCATACCCAACAACATATTATATGATCCTAGTAGTAATACATTCAGATGTGCTGATGCAGGCATCTTGTTATGCAACATTTACGATTACAGACAAAAGTATCTCCCCTATGTCGGTGGCTAACCTAGAACAAAAAAGAGACAAGGAACACAATTCTTTTCCTTAAATTAAATAGATGATGTAGTGAGGCCTACCTAGAATTATTCACATGCTTCACTCCTTCTTTAGCTTGGAAGCTCCAATCCTAGCTCTAAATGCCAAAATTATAACCTGCACAGTCAGATAACACAAGCCAAGAAACTCTGAGATCTGTTCAGTATCAGCTAAGTACTTCATTCAATAGATCAACATGGTATTGAAATAAGTGAAATAACAACATCACATACATGAAAACAATGAATTCTTTGCATTAGTATAAATGGATGGAGATTACAACCATAAGTAGAAGTTGATCTTGTAGTAGATCTCCTCCAAGTTGTTGACTCAACCTTTCCTTGTCACAATATACATCTCCAATCACCCTAAATGCATGAGATAATAACCACTCACTACATCAGCATAAGGGTAGAATCACTCTCCAAAAGCCAACCCCCAACCACATAGAAGGTTGGGAATATATAGAGAAGTATGGTAAGTTGGGAGTTCTTATCCAATTACCAATCTAGTATAAGAGATCCACCTTTGATGTAGGAATAAGATCAAAGGATAAGTGGTGAAAAATCCAATGTAGGGAAGGATAGGATCTGAATATTTTATCCAAGGTAAGTAGTTGTAACAACTTCTGGAAACTCCTAGAAGGAGAAGCTTCCAGAATCCCAATCATTCTCCCAGATTTCTAGAACCAACGCAAGTGCTAAGGGGAGCAACTTGTTGATGACCAAACTAGCCCATTGTGGAGCAACCTGCTGGTGAACGCACCCTAGTAGGCTTACAGTGAGTGTTGGTCCTCAAACTTGCTCAGATGAAGTAGTTTAGGGTTGAAAATCTGGTAAATGAAAGGTGCATACTTAGGGATTTGTGCAAGATGGTGACAAGGGTGAATAGGCTTTTGATTGATCCCATTAGGAGGCTCACTGATTGGATGTGAAAATAATTCCTATAATAGAATGCCCCTTAAAGTGAAAAGTTGGAGATGATGACTGATGACTGAAGTGATTTACCTTGTGACAATTATGGATCAAGGACAACTAGTGAACTTCATCTGCTACATTACATTTACAACATGACATATTTGTTTGTTGAGGGAGGCATACCCATACTCAGCCCATAAGCTAACGTAACATGTAAAATGATCAAAAGATGCATCCACAGATGCAACTAGTGGACCCATGACTCGATGACTGTCTATATGATCATGACCATCATATATTGTGATCTTTGTATAATCTTGAAATCTCAGCCCAGATGGATGAAACTAGATCTGGGTTCTTCTATCTCGTTCACACGACCAGCCAATGTAGGAGTCTAACCATGTGAATCGATGACCTCGAGTCGAACATGGTAGACACCATCTAATTATCGGCCAATGATGTAAGTCATTAACAGATTCAATAGAAACCACTGATGATGTTAATGGATCTCAACGTACTATAGTACAATCCCTATGGTGTGAATAAATGAGTTGATGTTGAACACCACACAAAATATTTCAGTCAAAGGCCATTGATGTAAACTTGTCACCGACAACGACAAAACTTTCCATTTATGTATTCAAGCACCAAGGTACCAAGGGGTTTTTCTAAATCAACTTCCTAGATGATGTGTTGATGTCAATAGGAAGCAACCCATTGCAGGAGGGCCTTGATGTATCCCCCATCAACAACACAAAATGGGTATGATGATTGAGACAGAATGATCAGAATGATGCTAACATGGAACTGGATTAGGAAAGGAAAACATGAAATGAAGGCTTAAGAGTATTGTAGCAGATATCAATTGAATGACTTCTCTTGAACACACCGACGACATTGAATGGAGTTGGCAGCATTGACCCAAAACCAAAATGGAGGCTCTGAAAATGGTATGATAACCAAAAGACAAGTAGATTACCCAACCCAACAACCATGGAGATGAAGTGGAAGAGTGTCATGTTCAAGAGCAACTCACCGCCATTAGCAAAATGGAATCCTTTCTTTTTCCAATTTCCCCAACCATACTGGTTAGTACCCCTTTATTTTTTAACAAGATTGAGGAGGATAACATATGCTTGATCTGTAAGTTCATCCTTCGGATGAATTGCTCCAAGTATATTTAATGAAACTTGAGAAGGAGTGGCTTAACCTCGTAATGTTCAACAAGTGCATCGTTGTTTGATGTTTTAATGAGTGCACCGAAGGTAAAACTCGACATCTTTTTCATGTTTAGAGAGCTTGAAAAAGAGGCGAAAATAAAAAACTCCAGATGTCCCTTTTTGTAGGTAGTCCCTTAGGTTTGAAAAGGTAGAAAATAATACCCAAGAGAACCTCTTAGCCATGTTCGACTAAGGTATTCCTCTTTCATAGTTAGTCCATATCAGTCTGGAAAAGGGTTAAACTTATACTGAGTAGACGTCTTTTCATTTACTTGTACGAGTTCGAAAAGACAAGTGCTCGAAAATCTTTTCATATTGTTGGAGTCTAAAAAGAGTTGAAAGAGGACTCTGGTGGGGTTCTTTTTTCGTAGGTTTAAAGAGCCCGAAAAAGAGAAAAGTATACTTTGTGGTCAAAGTAACATCTTCAAAACATAATGAAAATATGCTAACATCTATCGACCTGCTCAAAAAACCACAAGAAGGATTAATCATACCTATTTCTTAGTAAAAATGAAGCACGTCTAGGTAAAAACACTAAAAGTGAATAAAATAATGAGAAAAAGACCATAAATATTCAAAATGACTTGTCATTTTTACGATTTCACATTTTACCTTCAACAGTGAGTATTTGGAGCCATTTTCCCTCGTTCTTATGCAACTGATTGCGGCTAATCTAGGGAACCATTTCAAGTGTCATCTCTTCCAGGTAGGAACTAGAATATTTCTCTATCTTTTTATGGTCCATTTTTTTGCTTTCATGCAAAAATTTTAAGGTTTTGAGGCCCCTGGGTTCATAAAAAATGCACTGGGACCAACTCACCCCTCCTGTGTCGAAAACTGTGTTGCACCTAGGCAGGGGGAACACTGCAGACACAGGTGCAACACTCTGGTAGACACTGTTGCGGTGTGTTGGGCACATTTTCCTAAGTTTTTTCTCAATTTTGCCTCACATTTTGTCAAGTTTTTTCCATGGGAAAACACTTAATGTTTCCCTTGTTGATGTTTGAGGTACCCATTAGCACAAAATGACATTCATTTGGTGAGAAAGAGAACATGAGGAACAATATTTAAATGCGGAAAATGACCCTGCTACCATCTAGGCACTCAAAAATTATGGGTTATTGAAATTATTCTAGATTCCTGGTATGAGGCAACAAATGGAGTTGTTGAAATACCTTGTTCATTCATGGGATATTCAGGAATATGCTTTCAGTTTTGGGGAGAATATACTCGAGATACAAGTAGATGATATTTACTTTCTGACATGATTGTCAAAGTGAGGTGCCCCCGTCACTCTTCTAGGTGGAAGAAGTGGCGGTGAGACGGTGCAAGACTATATCGCTACCTATTGCAGACCTCGAGCCCTTCATACTAGGGATGGGAATATCAACATAAAGGACGTAACCTAATTACCTCTAAGAACAATCTTGTTCATTATTGTAAGATTAGCAGGTAGCTCAACACTACACGTAGCAAGCAGATCTTACATGTAGTATGGGATAGAATGTCTAGAGCCGACAAAATTCAAGTGGAGTGAGGGTGTCTTGGTCAATTTGAAGGAACAACTTACTAAATAAAAGGAGGGGAACTTGAATAACTTCGGTTATGGTGTGGTCTTAGTCTATTTTTCTCTAGAGTGGGTGCCACTACTACAGCCTCAGTAGATTGTACTTGATCCCATCGATCCAAGGACCCCACGTATGAGGAGGTGGATAGACCATATGAGCTGACATGCAGGCACATGAGTGATAAAATTTTCACCAGCCTTCTTTGGGTGGCTATGCAGGCATTTCATCATTGTGGATGATTATCCTTATGCAGGGATGGATTTCCGTGATGATCCCTAGGTCGAGTTGCTTGAAGGTGAGTAATGGGATGCTTCAAGTAAGATACTTCGACCATTAATTTTTTGAAAGTTTTACGATTTTTTTTTTGTTACTCGATGTTCCTGAGGTTAAACTATTTCATGTTTTCATGCAGACATTGGGTTTGTTCGACCAGTGTGTGCTACATATCTTCATCACATAGAGAGACAGCCACAGGAGGAGGCAGTGGGACCAGTATAGGTCATTGCAGTAGGACGAGATGCACTTTGAGATACAGATGTAGGATAGCTCATGCACTGTCATTTTATCATGAGCACCACTGATTTGTCTACTTAGATATTTTGCATGTATTTTTTATATGGATGATGTAGCCATATGTGTCTCGGGGCACACATTTTGTAAAACCAAGCTTAATATATATTTTTTCATTGTTTCCTAGTTCCTATTCTACTTTCAATATGATGTGATGTGAATTGAAAGTTATTTACATTCTTTGCAAATGTAAATCTAAAACAAAATTATCTAGGGCTTCTTCTAATATGTTCATATCATATGAAATCGAAATTTATTTCCAGAAGACGCACTCTTAAAACCATGCGAAGGATGGCAGGATTTCTCACTGAATAGATGTTCGCGAGGCTTAGTACTACGAGTTGTGAGTCAAGCCTGATGACTATATGGTGGATACCATGTGAAATAGCAGCAGATAGTAGCTCAACCACTGCGTTATAATCAGTGGTGTTGTTAGTCGAGCGACCAATGAAAATCCCTTGCATACTCACTAACTCACCATTCGGAGAAAAGATAGCCCACACTACAGAGGATAGGTTATGAGTAATATGGATAGCACCATCAAAATAACCAATATACTGTTTGAGAGAGGTTTACATATTCAATCCAAAAGTAAACAGAATCAATAGAAACAATGGGAAACTCTGAAAAACATACTGCAAACACACTCAACAAACCTATAGACATTATGTACACAGTGCAGCATGCATGGGATCAAGCATGGTATTTTTTGAGGTACAACCCATTTCTAGGTTGTGTGAATGGAACTCCATAGAGATCTACTAACTCATAAGCCCCTTTTTCAAGGACTCACTTGAAAATGTATGGGCCTAGCCACATAAGTTGGAACTTTCCTCGACCTAACTTGTTAGCCTCCTGGTCATATAAGAGAACCAGATCTCCTTCCGAGAAGATTCTAGGCTTGACACTTTTGTCATATTGCACTTCAATGTGTCTTTTATGGGATTCATTGGCTAATGTTGTATCGCATCGGGTTTCATCCAAACGATTTAGATGTAAAAGATGCTCCTCCTCCGCAGAAGTAGTAGGAAGAATTTTGATAGCTAGTTTTAGTGATGGATTTTTGCATTCGATGGGGAGGATCACTTTCAGACTATACACCAACTAGAAGGGTTTGAATCCAGTAGTAGTCCTAACTAAGTTTCGATATGCCCACAAGACAGCAAAGAGAAGCAAGTGATAGTTCGATTTGTGGACCCCTATCATACATTGAAGCATAGTCTTAAGAACTTTGTTAATCACCTCAACTTGTCCGTTAGCCTGAGGATAATAGGGAGTGGAATTTTCATGTGAAAGTCCCAATTTGGAAGCTAATTTGGTCATCATATGATTCCAAAAGTGCTTCCCGTGATCCATTACTATTTCTTGCAGAACACCAAACCTAGAAATCACGTGGTTGAAGAAAATGTATGCAGTCGTTTCGTCGGTATTATTGAATGTAGGCATTGCTTCGACCCACTTAGTAAAGTAGTCAATAATGACAATGATGTAGCCATGCACCCTGGATGAGTGAGGGTTACATGTCATAAAATCGATGCCCCATTTCGCAAAGGGACCAACGACGACAATGGGATGCAAAGGAGCAAGCGGAGCACAAATTTTTTTATCATAAATCTGACAAGCATGACATTTTTGGACTACAAGTGTACAATCACAGAAAATGGTGGGCCAAAAATAACTGATGCATAAGATTTTCTGCGCAATAGCATAACCAGATAAATTTATACTACATGCCCTCGAGTGACATTCATTCAAGACTTTTTCGGCCTCCTCAAGAGTGAGGCACCTCCGTAAAATCGTATCAATACCACAACAGTAAAAGGTGTCATCGATAATAACATAGTTTTGGGATTGGTACCGGATACGTCACTGCTCTGAGTGAGACGTATTAGGACAGAAAGTAAGGGTCCAGAGATAGATGAGAAAATCCCCATACCATGGGTCAGATAACGAGATCAGGAACAATGATTTGTCTGGGATGGAATCTTCATATGTAGATTAAGCATCAAGGGAAGGGAGATCACACATTAGCTCAGCAAAGACTAGGGATTTCTTTGACTTGGATTTGATGAATTCCAGTTCGAACTCTTGCAGAATAATGATCCACTTAGAGTATTTTCCCCCTAGAAATTAACATGACAATATGTATGTCATAGGGTTGCAATATGAAACGACCGTAGCTTTTCGAAGCAAGATGTAATGGCAAAATCTTTCGACGCCTTGAATGGCTACCAAAGCTAACTTTTCCACATGAATATACTAGATCTCAGTATCATTGAGGTTCCAAATTATATAATAAATGGGATGTCTGGTCTCCATATCATCTTCTTGGACCAACACCATACCTATAATAGAGATGGTGGTAGAAAGGTACATGAAATAATCGTGTTGATAGTCAGGAGGATATAAAAGAAATTCCCAAACCACTACATCTTTCAAATCATTAAACACTTTATGTGTAGTGTCATACCAATGGAAGGGAATCCCTTTATTCAGTAAGCAAGAATTAAATCTTTTAGTCAGTTCAGTGTAGTTGGGGATGAACCTCCTTAGGAAATTGAATTTCCATTGGATTCTTTGTGACTGAACAAGAGTGGAAGGCGAAGGCAATTCAATGATTCCCTGGAATTTTAAAGGATCAATACGAATTCCTTGTATTGAAACTACGAAACCAAGGAGTTGACCAAAACTGACACAAACACACATTTGTGCAGGTTGAGTTGAATGTTATAATGTCTACAATGGAGTAAGATGGCCTGTAAATGCATGGGGTGATTAGTCCAATGCTTAGAGTGATAAGGGAGATCATCTAAAGAGGGTTGCACGATGTGCTTGATATCATGGAAAGCGTATTCCATCGCACGTTGAAACGTGGCCCCTGCATTATTTAAACCGAAAGGGATATTTTTATAAGAAAAAGTACCCCAGGGACAAATAAATGCAGTTTTAGGTTGGTCTGCTAGGAGCATGGAATCTTTTAGGGGCTAATATTCACAAGTGGGCTAATTTTCCATGACTTTTCCAAAAAAAGATTCGCGAGTTTCCATTTTTTATAAAAATGATTCACCCAAATTTTACAATATAAAATTATTTTACCTTAAAAATCGCCAACATTATATATATATATATATAGTCATTATAAATTTGAATCATTTTACAAATACATCAATAAACATTTTATAGTTTGCATATTAGATACTAGCGAGTTTCGGAAATGTTTTTAAACTTCAATATAATTTTCCATCCTTAAAATTTTCCCTGGTCGGGAGAATTTTGATTTAATTATAGCCCGAGAATCCATCCGTGAATGAATAAATCTCGCATCCAGTGAAGTCCTCAATAATCTGGTCAATAAATGGGTTCGAGTAGTTATCCTTTGGACAAGCTCGATTTATGTCTCGATAATAGACACATACTCGGATCGTGCCCTGTTTCTTCATGATAGGGACAACATTCGATACCCAATCAGTTAAAGGAACAGGATATATGAAACCAACTCGAAGAAGCTTTTCGATTTCATCTTTTATTCTAGTAGCCTTCTTGGGATGGACCAGATGGAGGCACTGCCAGACGAGTTTGGCATCAAGATACGTCTTGATTTCATGCAATACGATATTTGGGCCGATACTTGGAATTTCCTCGTATGTGCAAGCAAAGACATATTTGAACTCACGAAAAATGGATTGATAAATCTCAACTTCAGATGAAGTGCAAGATGCTCTAATGTATAAATTTTTTACTATTCTTGTTTTAATCGAAATATCTAGAGGAATGGCTTCTTCGATATTCAAAAGGTTCTTTTTAGAGTCAATCTCATGAATGGAAATTAAATTCGTAAAGGGTTTGAAAAAATAAGGTAGGTACACACCACTGATATTACCTTCAAAGGTATTTGGGAAGGAGGAATGATGATGATGTTCGTCCCGTGGGTTTCGTCGGTAGAGAATGTATGCAAGAAAGGATTAGAGGGTGTTCCATAATCTAATGATCGATCTACCTAATTGATCGAAGAAAAAGTATGGGTTGAAAAAGCTGAGAATATGGCTTCGTAACCTTGCTCAATGAGGCTAAGCGACATCTGGTCACCAGAAATCTTGATGCTAGTTTCATCAAGAACAATCGATGGATCAACCACAAAGTGTTGGAGGTGGGAAGGGGAGGGGGAGGGAACGAAAATGTTCCCATAAGTGATAAATCATTCAATAAACCAACTCTAGCATGTTTATTGGAATGTATGGCTTCCCCTACAAGAGGGACACTTCCAGTAACATTGGAATCAAAGGCGAAAAGGTGATTTGATCTCTGTCCATGATCCCACCTTTATGAGGAAAGGAGATCATGCAGAAATAAGTTGAAACAATGGAAACCATAGCATAAACCCATGTACGTCCCAATAGAAGATTATAATCCAAAGGTCCATCAATAACTTCTACTTCAATAGATATGACTTTGCCCCCTAATTCCACTTGGAGGGAGTTCAAACTTCCACAAGGTTTGTATGTCCATCCATCAAAGGATTTTAATGTGGTGATCGATTGACTTAGTTTGGGTGAGCCAATCACCTTCCAGCAAGATAAATACATGATGCAGGTTGATTCTCCCTCGTCCACACTAGAACGATGAATGTTCTTACCATGGACAATGACTTGGATCATAAAAGCTAACAGAGCCAGTAGTCAAGAGGTATAGTTTTCATGAGAGAAAACCACTAGGTTGGAATCTGATGGAGCCACACATCCGATAGCTGATAATAAGGTCTTATTTTGGGTGGGGTAGTTTTGCAACACCTCAAGAATCGACATAGCCGAAAGAAACTGAGCCAGATATTAAACTACGTTGTATTTTTTAGTGGCTCTCAAATGAGAGTTGAAAGCGGAATTATGGATAACACCCTTCGCAGGCTTGATAGTCAATTCCATAGGAACCTGAGGTGGAACAGGATCAGATGAAGGTGGTGTCGAACTGGTAGGTTGATCAGTAGCCTGACCATTTGGTGGATTTTCATTACCATAGTCCTTATTTCGAGTGGCCACCATGATATCGGATTTAAGCTTTGAGGAGGAAAGCATCAAAACTGTGTTAGAGGAAGAGGCATCCTGGGCAACCATATGGGTCTCCTGATTGGGAAACGGGTTGGTCAAGACAGCGGGAGAAGTGGATGACTTATGGAACTGATTCACTTTAGTGTGATGCAGACAATGACGTGTAAAGTGATCCTCGTTACAAATCAAACATGGGTATCAAGGCTTTCATTTCTCATCGGAAAACAAATTTGTTTGTTTATCCCGCAGTGAGGAATATTCCTTTTTCTTACCTTTAAATTTCTTCTTGCTTCTAGGTTGTTGTTGAGACTTTCCTTTATCAGATGAGACAAAAATTATCTTGGAAGCAAAATTCGCAGGATGATGAGATGGAGGGTTTTGTGCAAGAGCGGAAAGAGAAGTACCAGATGGTTTACTCGCTGACTGCGAACTGGCAGAACCAAGGAAAATTTAAGGAAGGAAATTTTTCATAATGTGTAGAAACCTTGGCGAATCTTACTAGTCCCTAATATGCAAAGTGTAAAATGTTTTGATATATTTTTCTAAAAATATTCAAATTTCTAATGATTTCATATCATTCTCTATATAATTTTAGCAATTTTTAAGGTAAAATATTTTTATACTATAAAATGTGGGCAAATAAATTTTAGAGAAAATGGAAATTTGGCGAATCAATTTTTTGGAAAATGCTTGGAAAATTAGTCCACCTACGAATATTAGCCCCTAACATTTTCCATGCTCCTTATCACAAATTTCTAGAAAGCCAAATTTAGAGGCATCTAAACATTTAGATAAATAACATGTGTCATCTACAAATGTGTCACTTCTTAAAAACCACCTTTTTAAAGTGTTTAAAGTGACATCTATGGATGCCTCTAAAGAGGTGACATCAATGTACTCTTCTTAGAATTGCTTGTTAAACTTGTTTAATTCACACATTATATATGCAAGCATGTGTAGAAAAAATTGTACTGAAAATATCCTTGCTTTATCATACCATGAGTCTTTTCTTTCATTTTTCCACAATGTTAATATGGGAGGCATAAGTATAACAAGTTTTTCAATCACTTGTCCCCTTGAAATCCATTTAACTCCTTGGATTTTAAGAGCTTGAATAGTTTCGATTTGCATAAGTTCTTGTAGATAAATAAGTTTTTGATTTGTGTAGCTTGGGAGGTACTCCAAGCCCTAGGGTTTAGGGTTTGGAGAGAAAGGCCCCACAAGGGTCAATTGTGGGCTTAGAACCCAAGGATGTGGTTTTTCACCCAATCATGTTTGAGGCAATTCCGGGAGCACATTTCTGCATGTGATGGCATGAGATGATAGAGGGCAGAAAGGAGAATCCAATGCTTTGTGAATCGTTGAATTCCAAGATGTAGAAGTGGAGAAATGAATTTTTGAAGGTGACAAATAATTATTTATTTTCAAGTCATGTAGGCTTGAACTAAATTTGTCCGATAGATGTGTCTCTTCATCTATTCATTGGAGCCCATCTTTTGGCTATAAATAGAGGGTGATGTGATGTTTTGAGAGCATCCAAGTGTGCAACATTTCCTCTAAGAAGAAGGAATCAGTGGAGAGAGAGAGCTCTGGTCTAGCCGCAACACATAAAGGTATAGGACATCGAGGGTTTGGGGGACTATTTTAAGGGCCAAGACAGGATCCGAGGTGTTGTTCTCAATGCGGAAGAGGAAGTTAGCTAGGTCGAGTGCAGGAGTAGAACACTACTATTGGAGGATTTTTTAGGCATCATTCTTGGAGGCCAAGGCTACATGACAGTTGTTGTGCTAGGTCGTAGGCCATCGCACATAGCTAGGGACTACGTGATGGATATCAAAGGTGGACAATGCCCTAAGGAGGTAGTGTGGGTATAGAGGAATCCTCCCAAGATGGGAAACAACCCTTAAAGGGCTGGTTGTTTACTGTGGGGTGTGTTTAGGGCTACAGTAAGTGCCCTAACCAGGACTACAGTAAACAACATTATGCAAACATAAATGATAGCAGTGTTTTGTGGAGGAGAATTAAGTCAAGGAGTGACCAGATTGGATTAGTTATCATTGTAACTTGTTGATGCCATGTGGAGGGTCTTCCGTGGTGGTGAAGAGTCTTTCCTAGGAGCAGAATCAATAGTGAAGTATTGGGTGCCATTGATCTGATTGGAGGGTAGTGTGTTGGCTACCCAAAGTAGCCCTAGAGCAGCATACAAGAGGGACATTGTTTGGTGCGTGATTGGGTGAATTTTGCAGCCTAATGAATAGCCATTTGATGGGCGAAAGAGGCTACTAGAAGGCATATTGGAGCTCGGGAATTCGGCCTATCCAGAGAGAAGATTTATGAGCTCATGTACATGCAACAAAAGTGACATGAAACATTGTTAGGTGGAAGGCCTCCTAAAGTCTCGATGTGTAGTGGCCTTTATGGACTAAGGCACTACTAATGAGCAATTCAGAAGAGAAGGACCAACAGGACAAGATACAACATATAAGATGCAAAAATGTTTGTCTTTGTATCTTGTATACCATAAACTATTGTATTATTCAGATTTGGTTTAATATAACGAAGATTGGTGATTGTACAATATTTTACAATTTTGTTAAAAAGTGTGTATTGTTATGCATATGTAATTTACAGCTTTATATTTCCGCAGTGAAAAGTAGTTTATGGTTGAGATTCTTGGTTTGGTAACATCAGTGGTTTTAAGACTCTAACCTAGACCCAAGGTCATGGAAATTCAACATGGTATCAAAGCATGTCTGAGCTACTTTGGAAGTAATTAAATCAAAGTTGTCCACGGAAAAGTATAGTGTGAGAGGGAGTTGGTCACATTGTAAGTGAAGGGCTCACTATAATGTCGAAGTTGCATGAAGGTCTCTGGTATGAGGACAGGTTGGACAGGTTGTGCAATTATAGTCCTTGGAAGGAAAGGATCAAGTTGATCTTGCAGGTCAATAGGATTTGGGATTTTGCTGAGAAAGAGATCAAGAATCCAATCGACCCTAAAGAGTTGGAAATATATGAAGACTTGGATGTGAGGGTGAGATTGATCATCCTAAATGGTGTGAAGGATGCCCTAATACCTCATTTTTCCAGGAAGAACAATGCACATGAAATGTGGATGTCTCTTTAGAATTTGTTCCAAAAGAAGAATGAGAACTGGGTACTGGTATTGGAGGTTAAGTTGAAGTCCACAAAGATGATAAAGGGTGAATGCGTGACCTCGTATCTGACGATATTGTCTCAAGTCAAATATGAGCTTGCTGTCATCAGTTTGTCTACCTCCGATGGAGAAATGGTAAGGATTGCCTTGAAAGGGTTCTCCAAGGAATGAAAGCCCTTCATCAAAGGGATCGTTGCCAGGGAGAATATGCTAGATTGGGATAGCATGTGGGATGACTTCATTCAGGAAGAGTTGCGAGACGAGGATCTTCATCTGAAGAAGAGGGCTTCATATGAGGACATGGCACTTGCAGCGTGAATGAAGGGTAAGCAAAATAAGGACTTGAGTAAAGTCAAGTGTTTCAACTGTGGCGAGATGAGTCATTATTTGTCGAGATGTCCAATGAATAAAAAGTGAGATTATGAGAAAAATAAAAGAAATCATGTCTTTGGTGTTGCCACTTCAGTTGAGATAGATGATCTCACTAGGAGATTGGAAGAGGAGGACTTTTCTATGATTTCTCATTTCTCGCAGGGTACTGTCAATGAGGATGTATGGTGCATGGACAGTGGTGCAACGAAGCATATGATAGGGTCACAGGAGGTTTTTGAGACTCTAGCTGAATGGGACTTGAAGTTGCACATGGTGTTGGGCGACAAGAGTCAGTTGGAGATCCAAGGATCGAGAGTTGTGCCATTCAGAATGGAGACAAGACGTGTGATGTGGGTCCAGGATGTATTGTTTGTACCAAGACTGAGATATAGCATGATTTCTATCTCGATGATCGAGAGGAAGGGGTTTGAGGTCTTGTTCCAAGATGGGAAGGCAAGGCTCAGGCCTAGAGGCTCTAAGTTTGATGGGATTGTACAGGTTGACAGGCAAGCCTAGGATCATGGGAAGAAGCAAGTGGAGCAGGTGCAAGTTCCAGATAAGAAGGAGCAGGTGCATGTGCAAGTGTAGACTTCATAGGAGCTAGTACAGGTTCCTGAGAAGAAGGTACACCTTCCCAAGAAGAAGGTACACCTTCCCGAGAAGAAGGTCCAGATTCCAAAGACTCAGAGGGAGTAAAGTTTGAGAGGGAGCTTGCAGATTCAAAGGGAGATTTTGCAGCCCAAGAAGAGTGCATGGTCAGTGGGGAGCAAGGGTGCTCCTACAAATACCAAGAAGGAATCATGGAGAGAGTGGAAGACGTTACAAGATAAGAAGAAGAAGAAGGGTGCTTCCAGCAGTGATAGTGACACTTCCGAGAAGGGTGTAGTTCATCATACAGGGATTGTTGTGATTGTGAGCACCAGGAGTTGGGAAAGTGTTGCGAGTAGTGATGATGATGATGTGTTACTTACTAGTCTTAGAAGTAACTCCCTCACTAAGAGGGAGTGTTTATTTGTATAGCTTGGGAGGTACTCCAAGCCCTAGGGTTTAGGGTTTGGAGAGCAAAGCACCACAAGGGTCACTTGCGAGCTTGGAACCCAAGATGGGGTTTTTCACCCACTCGTGTTTGGGGCAATTATGGGAGCACATTTATACATGTGATGGCATGAGATGATAGAGGGTGGAAAGGAGAATCCAACGCTTCGAGAATCGTCGAATTCTGAGTTGTAGAAGTGGAGAAATGAATTTTTGAAGGTAACAAATAATTATTGGTTTTCAAGTCATGTAGGTTTGAAGTAAATTAGTCCAATAGATGTGTCTCTTCATCTATTCGTTGGAGCCCCTATTTTGATTATAAATACAAGGTGATGTGATGTGTTTAGAGCATCCAAGTGTGCAACATTTCCTCTAAGGAGAAGGACTCGGTGGAGAGAGAGAGCTCTAGTCTAGCTGCAACATAGAAAGGTACAAGAAAGTGAGGATTTGGGTGAATTTTCTAAGGGCCAAGACAAGATCTGAGGTGTTGTTCTCAAGTGCCGAAGAGGTAGGTTGTTAGGTCGAGTGCAGTAGGAGAAGAACGTTGTTGTTGGAGGACTATTTGGGCACCATTCTTGGAGGTCGAGGCAATAATACATTTGTTGTGTTAGGCCGAAGGCCATAACACATAGCTAGGGACTGCATGAGGGATATTAAAGGCGGACAGTGCCCTAAGGAAGCATCATGGGTATAGAGGAAGCCTTCCAAGGTGGGCCATAGCCATTAAAGGGAAGGTTTGTTGATTGTGGGGTGTGTTTAGGGCTGCAGTAAGTGCCCTAACCAAGACTACAACAAATAGAAATATGCAAACATAAATGATAGCAGTGTTTTGTGGAGGAGCGTTGGGTCAAGGAGTGACTAAATTGGATTAGTTGTTATTGTAGCCTGTTGATGCCATGTGGAGGGTATTTTGTGGTGGTGAAGATTCTTTCCTAGGAGCAGAATTGACAGTGAAGTATTGGGTGCCATTGATTTGATTGGAGGGCAGTGTGTTGGCTACCCAGGGTAGCCCTAGAGTAGCATACAATAGGGACGTTGTTTGGTGTGTGATTGGCTGAAGTTTTTAGCCTAATGAGTAGCTCTTTGATGGATGAAAGAGGCTAAAAGAAGGAATATTGGAGCTCGGGAATTAGGCCTACCAAGAGAGTATATTTATGAGCCCGTGTACATGCTACATTGTTAGGTGGTGATGCAGGAGCATTCAGCCCAAGGGAAATCATTGTAAATAATAGATATAGGGGGGTCATGAATTTTAGGAATTAGTTTCCTAAGTAGTATTTAAGTGTGATTAAATTAGATAAATAAATAAGAACATGAGTAGTTCCATGATTTTAGGAACAAAGGAGAGCTTTTAGGCATAAAAGGAATAGAGGTGTACCGAGGAGGCTTTTCTGCTTTAAAACAGATAAAAGATGGAATAAAGCCTCAAGAGGATTTTTGCCATGTATGCATGCATGTAGAAGCTTAGGCTTTTGATCGGACCTCAAGGATCCGATCCAATGATTATTATATATATGTATGTAAGCCTACGAGCAACAAGGAGGCCACTAGAGTTGATAATCAGGCCTGTGAGAGAGGAAGGCTTTGCGTAGTGGAATATCAGACCTGCGTGTCTGTGCATGTGTGTGAACGAGACCGGGGAGTCTCAATTGTAATCCTGCTTTTACATTAATAAATATTCTGAGTTATTTCCTATCCGTGTCAATGTATTTAAGAAGTATTTAGTGAATAAATTGCTATGAATTCGTAGGCTCTGCAGGTTGCAGACAGAATTCTGTAGGACACAGGGAACGAAGTGATGAAGAGGAATCACTGTGGACATTGAATCCAAGTGGAAGACAGAAGAATCAGAACGAGAGCTTTGAGTTGCAGCGATTCAGAGGAATGGAAGAGGAGCATTAGATCCATTAAAGGGGAGAAGTACTATGAGCGAGAAGGAGCAGCGGAATCATTATTCATTGGAAAAAATTTCCTTATATTAGTGCGCTTAAGCTTTCAATTGTTGCTTTATAGAGTTTTATGAATAACTCTATTTACACAGAGAATGCACATAATCCCTTAAGCGGAACACGGTTCCGGAATTGAAACATTATTAATTTGGGTTCATGCTATATCGGGTCCGAGCCCAATATCGCATCGGAGGAGTGGAGCCTCTCGGAACTGCCGAAGTGTAAACTCCGACTTTCCGGAGCCGAAAGAATTATAGAGTCGAATATAAGATACTGTCGGGTCTGCAGAGACCCTTGTATCGCATCAGAGCAATGGAGGCAGCGATTAACGAAATCGCCGATCATCCGGACCCGAAATCATTATAGGACGGGTCGTTAAAAGGCGTCGGGTCCGCAAAGACTTAGAAATGTACGTTCCAACAGTGAGATCTGAAATAATATAGAGAACAGCTTAACGGGTCATCAGGTCCGCAGACTCATTATGTTATAACTCGCCGATAGCAAACCGCCGATATATATCGGACCCGAAATCCATATAAAAGGGAGCATAAGGTGTGTTGGGTCCGCACCGCATCGGAGATTGGGTTTAAGAGTTTATTGCGACCGCCGATAACTGGACCCACCGATGATTATAAAGGCGGGCATATAATATTTGAAGTCCGCATATGTGAATTGGCACGAGATTTACACAGTTCCCCGTATATTTATGTATATGTGACCGCGGGTTCGGAAGGGGTGTTTATAATGTTCTCCCATGTATTATATATGGGTGGCCGCGGGGTTTTTAATACTTATATATAGTGATGCTTGCGATAGTTAATAAGTGGATGGGTGGTGGCTTCCGAAGGGTGTAAAAGCGTCGATAAAAAGGTGGCTCCGATTCTAGGTAAGTCCATGGTTATAAAAGGCTTATAGCCCAAGGAAAGCTTCCGATACGGCCTTGTGGGTCTTAACCACAGGTCCAAGGTTTGGGATTTTTATAAGAAAGGGGATTTTGGCCTTCTACCAAGATCTCTTTTCATCAAGTGGTATCAGAGCAGGGAAAGTTTCCTGTGGAGAGAAGGATTCCAGAGCAGCAGAAGTTGGTATCAGAGTTGGAATAGCTCTGTTTGAAGATTCAAGTTTTTAAGTTAAGTTAATTGCATGTGATGAATGAATGTTAGATTTTGGAACTAATGAATATTGCAGCACAGAGATGCAGTGCAGTTGAGAAGTGAAACAAGATCATGCAGGATCTTGAAAGGTGAGCTGACAGGTATTATTTATCTCTGGTTTAAAGGTTATGCTTGGATAATTTGATTTACAGGCATAGTGAAGAAATCTCAGCGGGAAGAAGTAGATCACAGCTAGAGTGCAGTGATGAAGGAGTCCAGCAAGGGATTCTAGGTGAATGTGGCAGAACCTAAAGATTCAACAGAGGTTGAATGAAAAGGACAAGTGTGTTCTTGGAAGTTGCAGATGAGAGAAGCCTAAAGGAGCGGTGGAGAATGCTCGAAAGGTTCTAGTAGAGGACCGGTGATTACCAAAAGACCAGATCCGGAGGGAAGGATTGGTGAGGTAAGTGGTAGCAAGAGAGTTTGTTGTTGTAGAGGCTTGATGCAACTCATGGGTGAGAAACTCATGGCGAAGGAGATGACTACTGAAAGTCATAAAGGAGAAAGCAGAGGTTCAGAAAGAGGCCACAGTAGAAAAGAGAAGAAATATGCCAAGGCGAATGGCATAAGACAGCAGTTGACTCAGGAAGAGTATGAGAAAGAGAAAGCTGAGATAGCAATTCATCTTGAGCTATTGATGGAGTTGTTACGGGAAAATGTGGAAGACCAGAGACATGGTTTGCTGATGAGGAAGAGAGTGAAGTGGCAGAGGCTACAACAGAAAAGAGATCGACAGATAAACATGCAGTTAACAGAAGAGCTGAAGAAGCTCGAGCAGATGATGAGTATACAGTTGAGACGTGAAGAACTCAGAGCAGCTGAGTTGAAAGTGGAGGTTTCCATTGGTGAAACAGAGGAGAAGATCATTGATGATTTCTTGAACTATTGGGCAGATCCAGATCAACTGGATAATGTGAACTCTTGTGTTTTTATAGCTGACAATTGTGATGTGATTACAGGTTTTACTGAGGAGGATGCACAATCTTGTGAAGCTGTCACAAGTATGGAAAAGACTCTTTCAGGAGATAAATACTTGGAAGAAGAAAGCAGCGATGCGTTTGTACTTGAAGCTCTTATAGTACAAGAGGAAGTTCTTGTGAATGAGGAAGAGGATCAGCTTGAAGAGCTGGCATATAAACCAACAGTTGAGACTGTTGAACTTTGTGATTTTCAAACTGAAGATTTGTGTATGAATGCAGGGATGGTACATGATGATGATATACTTCAGCAATGCCACAAGGAAATTGCATTGTTGGAATTCTTGTTGGAGAATCCAGAGTATGACAGGGAGATTGCAGAAGAAAGAGTTCAGTACAGTGAACAAGAGGAGAAAGACATCATGGAAATAGATGGTATGAGAGGAAGACTGGTTGATAGTCTTGAGAGTTCTTTAGAGAATTCTTTGGGAAGAGAGAATCAGCATACTGATGTGCTGATTGAGAGGGAGAATTCAGAACAACATACTGAGGTGCTGGCAGAGGGAAGTAAGGCACTGATGCCTTATGATTTTTGTTTTAACAAGTGTTTTGTGAATGCAGGTATTATCACAGGTGTTGAAGGACATTTGACTCAGTTGAGCAGTCAAATGAAGGAGAAAGATGAGAATTCTATGGAAATTTCTAATCCATGGGATGAGGACGTTATGTTGCTGGAAAGGATGTTGAATGATCAGAATTCAGTGCAGAAAGAATCTCAATTTCAGAATTGGGAGTTGCAGATGCATAGAGATAAAGATCGCAGAAAGGAGTACATAATGTACCAGTCCAGTAAGTTGCTGATAGGAGAAGACAGAGAAGAAGTTTTCCGTTGTAGAAGACAAGAGGGCATGGATGATAGGGTGGCAATAAGAAATGAGAAGGTAAGAACGGAAACAAGTATAGAAGTAAGAACAGGAGAAAGTATAGAAGCAAGAAGTCAGCAAGTGACGGTAAAAATTGAACGAGTAAGAACTAAGCAAGCCGTCTTAGCTCAGCAGGGAGCAAGAAATCAGCAGCTTGAAGATTTATTGGACAAGGAAATTGAATTAATCAGAAGAATCATGTTGAAAGTGTCTCAGAGGAGGACATCAGCAAGAAAGAGAAGAAGAAGCAGCAGCAAAATGAAGACAAAGGAAGATGTGCAGCAAGTGGAGCAAGACAGCATAAAGTGTGGAGACCTGGAGAAGAACAACAGGCAAAAGTAGCGACAAATGGAAAGTTGCAACACAAGATATGGGATCCAGGCAAACATAGATCTGAACATATGATCAGGAGATCATGAATTTTTTCTACCTTGGGAGTCTGATGCAGGAGCATTCAGCCCAAGGGAAATCATTGTAAATAATAGATATAGGGGGGTCATGCATTTTAGGAATTAGTTTCCTAAGTAGTATTTAAGTGTGATTAAATTAGATAAATAGATAAGAACATGAGTAGTTCTATGATTTTAGGAACAAAGGAGAGCTTTTAGGCATAAAAGGAATAGAGGTGTACCGAGGAGGCTTTTCTGCATTAAAACAGATAAAAGATGGAATAAAGCCTCAAGAGGCCTTTTACCATGTATGCATGCATGTAGAAGCTTAGGCTTTTGATCAGACCTCAAGGATCCGATCCAATGATTATTATATATATGTATGTAAGCCTACGGGCAACAAGGAGGCCACTAGAGTTGATAATCAGGCCTGTGAGAGAGGAAGGATTTGCATAGTGGAATATCAGACCTGCATGTGTGTGAACGAGACCGGGGAGTCTCAATTGTAACCCTGCTTTTACATTAATAAATATTCTGAGTTATTTCCTATCCGTGTCAATGTATTTAAGAAGTATTTAGTGAATAAATTGCTATGAATTCGTAGGCTCTGCAGGTTGCAGATAGAATTCTGCAGGACACAGGGAACAAAGTGATGAAGAGGAATCACTGTGGACATTGAATCCAAGTGGAAGACAGAAGAATCAAAATGAGAGCTTTGAGTTGCAGCGATTCAGAGGAATGGAAGAGGAGCATTGGATCCATTAAAGGGGAGAAGTACCGAGAGCGAGAAGGTGCAGCGGAAGCATTATTCCTTGGAAAAACTTTCCTTATATTAGTGCGCTTAAGCTTTCAATTGTTGCTTTACAGAGTTTTATGAATAACTCTGTTTACACAGAGAATGCACATAATCCCTTAAGCGGAACACGGTTCCGGAATTGAAACATTATTAATTTGGGTTCATGCTATATCGGTTCCGAGCCCAATATCGCATCGGAGGAGTGGAGCCTCTCGGAACTGCCGAAGTGTAAGCTCCGACTTTCCGAAGCCGAAAGCATTATAGAGTCAAATATAAGATACCGTCGAGTCCGCAGAAACCCTTGTATCGCATCGGAGCAACGGAGGCAGCGATTAACGAAATTGCCGATCATCCGGACCCGAAATCATTGTAGGACGGGTCGTTAAAAGGCGTCGGGTCCGCAAAGACTTAGAACTGTACACTCCAATAGTGGGATCCGAAATAATATAGAGAACAACTTAACGGGTCGTCGGGTCCGCAGACTCATTATGTTATAACTTGCTGACAGCAAACCGTCGATATATATCGGACCCAAAATCCATATAAAAGGGAGCATAAGGTGTGTCGGGTCCGCACTGCGTTGGAGATTGGGTTTAAGAGTTTATTGTGACCGCCGATAACTGGACCCACCGATGATTATAAAGGCGGGCATATAATATTTGAAGTCCACATATGTGAATTGGTATGGGATTTACATAGTTCCCCGTATATTTATGTATATGTGACCGTGGGTTCGGAAGGGGTGTTTATAATGTTTTCCCATGTACTATATATGGGTGGCCACTAGGTTTTTAATACTTATATATAGCAATGCTTGCGATAGTTAATAAGTGGATGGGTGGTGGCTTCCGATGGGTGTAAAAGCGCCGATAAAAAGGTGGCTCCGATTCTAAGTAAGTCCATGGTTATAAAAGGCTTATAGCCTAAGGAAAGCTTCCGATAGGGCCTTGTGGGTCTTAACCATAGGTCCAAGGTTTGGGATTTTTATAAGAAAGGGGATTTTGGCCTTCTACCAAGATCTCTTTTCATCAGGTGGCAACCCTCCTGAAGTCTCGATGTGTAGTGGCCTTCATGGACTAAGGCACTAGTAGTGAGAAGTATGGAAGCGAAGGACCGATGGGATAAGATATGAAATATAATTTGCAGCGATGTTTGTCATTGCATCTTGTATACCATAGACTGTTGTATTATTCATATTTGGTTTAATATAACGAAGATTGGTGATTATACAATATTGTACAATTTTGTTAAAAAGTGTGTATCTTTGTGCGTATGTGATTTACTACTTTATATTTCTGTCGTGAAAAGAATTTTGTGTTTGAGATTCTTGGTTTGGTAGTGTCAGTGATTTTAAGAATCTAACCTAGACCCAAGGTCGTGGAAATTCAACAAAGTTGACTATTTCTTTTCGCACAATATCGCTCGCAAGAATATACCGTATTTGCTAATTTATCAACAAATAATAATTCAAGTATTCTTTTTGAAGCATCTGATGTAACTAAAGCCTCGGGATGAGCAATGCAATGAACACATACAAGATTGCGTACATCTTTCTTGAAGTAAGTAATAAAATCATTTTCATTACCAAACTTCTATCAATGTTTTTTTTTGAAAGGCCTCTTAATTCCATTAAATGTTTGATTGAATTATAGGTTGTTTCCTCTCTTGCATCAAAAACATTTATGAGCTTTAAAAACTTTGAAATTGGAGGCCCCAATCCTTTTGAGTTTAAAAATGTGGCATAACCACAAGAATTTTCTCTAACCTATGATCTATACTTTCATCAAGCACCAATGAAAAGAAAGGTTTATTTAACATTTTTTAAATTTGTAGTTCTTCAAGATATTGGGATAAAAAAAATAAAAAAAAATACAAACAAACAAACAAACAAACAAAAAGCAAACAAACAAACAAACAAAAAACAAAAAAAAAAACAAACAAACTTTTGCAGCCATGTGATTTGTACATGATGTATAGTTTTTATTCTTTGGCATATTTGGTGTTTCTTGGCATATTTGGTGTTTGTAAGGAAATTGCAAGCAAGCAAATATATTCATATTTTGAAAGCAGTAGATCCTCTTGCACCATCCAATATACTAGTTTCATAGTAGTGATGGCTCTTTCTTTGTTCATATCATCAATGCATGCAATGTCCTCTTGCACCATCCAATATACTAGTTTCATAGTAGTGATGGCTCTTTCTTTATTCATATCATCAATGCATGCAATGTGTTCTGTCTTCTCATTTCCACATATCCACTTTACCTATGAAAGTTTATAGACGTTTGAACTAGTATGAACAACTATAGAATCATATTGCAAAGCAGAGAAACCAATGTCAATTCCCCATGGTCCTGTTGCCTTATGTGTTTCACAATATATGCATTCCATAACTATTTCTCTTTCATGCTTTGCCTCTCTCAATGACTTATACTTAGTTTTCCATTGCTCACAAAACTCTCTTCTTACTTTCATTTTTATGTTCTATTGGGTGCTAGATTCCCCCCTTAAATTCTTCATCACATTCTTCATTATGCCCCAAGATATCAAATTCTTCATTATGCATCAAGATAATTAAATCTTCATTATGAAAATTAAGATCCTCTTTATTAGGTGATGAAACTTCAGATGTAGTAGACCATCCAAAATACTTTTTGATAGAAAATTGATTTTTTTTACATTTTTTAATATATAATACCAATATAATAAAAATAAATTAATTAGATATATAAATTTCAAGTTATCAATTAAAACAATAATAAAAAATTAATCTTACTTAAACTTTTAAGCTGAATAAAGTTGACACAACCCAAAATTCATTAAAAAAAAATCTTATCATTTTTACTCATCCATCAAAATTTAAATTAACATGGTCTAAATTTCTAAATTAAAAACTTTTTTAGAAACTAAATTACATTCAACCTATTTTATTTATTGTTTACCTAATAAAAACTACCTCATAATGTTTTTATTTTTATTTTTTATTTTTAATTTTTTTTAATACTAACACCATACAAATAATTACATTAAAACAAATCATCATAAATTTATAAATTTATACCCTGCATTGGAAATTATTTCCCAAAAAAAAATCCACTCACTTTGCCTTCCCCTTAATACAATTTTGAGGAGGTATACAATTTTGAGGAGGTTTTAATATGTAAAGTATACCTTGAGGTTGTTAAACCGCTAGTCATGTCACTGGTTTGAATGGAATATCAATTTCAGGAATTAAAAATTAGAAAAAAACCACTATTTCGCTCGAATGCTGTCAGGGATGGGATGAAATTATAAATTTGTTTAAATGCAACCTAAAATCCATGGAGCTAAAAAAACCGGCTATGAAAATATATTACGTGCTATACTTGCCGTTACATTGTACGTGCTAACTGTAGATATGAAAAACAAAGGGAATCGAAACCAAACTCTGGACAAGAAGAAACGTGAGAAATTTTAGCATTATGAAGTTCACATGAATATATTAATCGAAACATATGCCCATGGGAATTATGGAAAAAAATAGTGTCGTTTCCGGAGTCTTGACCTATCATTAAAACTCTTTTGAAAACACACACATTAAAATTTCATGACAATCAGAAATACTAACCAGACTGGATTGTCATGTATGTATTCAGATTAACAGAGAGGCCTGGGTTTGACTCTCCTGCAATGGCGATCTCAAGCTCCAGCACTATTCGGACCTCAAGCTCCAGCTGATTTCCAGCACTATTCCGACCTCAGCCCTAGCAAATTTCTAACACTATTCCAATTTCAGACCTCAATTTCCAACAAATTTCTGGGGAATGCACTGAATACCACATCTTGATGAAGACTCAAGAGTTGTTGAGTTTTAATGTCGGTGTTACATTAATATAGATGATGCTAAAGGTAGTTCAACTGTCAGTTTGGTGTAATTTATCACATGCAGTTGTAAGTTGTTGTGCTGAGAGGCTCATTCTATAAAGCAAGTTGTTGGCTCATTCTATACCAGAATATGATGTGTAACTTTGTGGGTTTATCATTAAAATTGAAATTTTTTTATATCTAGCCAAATAAAAAATTTAAAATTAATAAAATTTAAAAATAAACAAATAAATATATAGAATATTTAAATAATATAAGTTCATAAAAAAATTACATTCTAAAAAATTAAAACGCCTAAGCTCATATTAAATAAATATTTAAAATAAATCTATAAAAAATCATATTAAATAAGTATTTAAAATAAATCTATACTAATGTATTAAATCTATATTTCAAGGAAAATAAATAATCAATATATCCATATAAAAATGCAATGATTCTAAATTTCATTTTCCTAAATATGGTTGACGCTTTGGGGACTCTAGTGTCATTCCTAATTTCCTATTATTCCTGCAAATTGGTGGCGAAGAGCCAATTAGAAGAACTCCTCAAACCATGTATTTGAAGAAACTCAATATTCTAAAAAATGATAGAGGACGCTCAAGTTAGCATGTGGAGACGAGATTATAGTGGTAACAGTACGATGGGAAAATTTGATTCAATACTTATTTAAGTTTAATGGTGCAGCGTCAATTCATTACCTACTT
Source organism: Pinus tabuliformis (assembly GCA_031772625.1). Taxonomy (NCBI): domain Eukaryota; kingdom Viridiplantae; phylum Streptophyta; class Pinopsida; order Pinales; family Pinaceae; genus Pinus; species Pinus tabuliformis. Next base: position 890,512,735 of record CM062813.1, read on the forward strand.
AGTTTTACACGCGTGACGTTGTGAATCAACCATGGAGAAAGTAGAGGGTTAATTGGTTAATCACGGTAAATTAACCAGCAAGGTTTGATGCTAAAAATAATTTTTAAATTTTATGCATGCTATATTTTTAAATTTTATGGTGATTTCTTTTCACCGAGAAAATTGTATGAGATCTCTAGTTGTGCATTGTAATAAGACAATATGGTAATTGCATTATAGAGCGCCTTGAGTATAGAAACAGAGGTTCCTTTATGGAGAACCAATGGGAGGAGTGGTGGCACTTCTTATCCATCTAAAGCAACCCGATAAATATTTGTGAACATACATGTAAATATTTTTGTTTCATTTATTTGCATACATAAATATTTTTATTTCAATTATTTTACTTGAGAGTTATTTTATATTCTTAATTTTTTATTATAGTAAAATATTTTGTTTTAATTAGTTTAGTAATTTTTTTTTTTTATATTCTCAATTAGTCATTAGTATAATACAAATACTTAGTTATTAATAAAAAATGATTTCAAAATAATTTTATTTTAAAAAGTGATTTTAAAGTTAATTATCTATTTTTATTATTTATCAGCATTAATAGTTAGAAAATATTCAATGACCAAACCATTTCCAAAATAAAAATGGCAAATGTCATAAGCAATTTATTATGTATTAATAAAAGTAGTTACATTTTCTTCATATGGTACAGATGCAGTTGCTCGAGGGCTAAACAATCCTATAGAGTTCAAACTAATATTTTTATGGAGTACACAGTTTAGCAAATATCAATATTTTTATGGAGTTCACAGTTTAGCAAATATTTGGTATATTAAGTTGTTTTTATAAGAATTAATCCTAAAAAAATGAATTATATATCATAAAAATAAATCAAGATGTTAACCCTCATTTACGTCAAAGTAATTTTAATAGTATGTATATGTTCACTTATTTTCCTCCTGACTTTTTCAGCTTTCATTTAAAGCTGCACTTTCAAAGCCTTTGCTAATATTTACTAACATCCTCATGATGGGAATAAATTCTCAACTTTCAATATTATCATGATTAAATAATATCCTTTTCTGCTTAGTTTAAAACCAAATTTCAGCTAACCAACAACATTTTGGTACTTACTCTAATAAATGAAATAACCAAATTTCAGCTAACCAACAACATTTTGGTACTTACTCTAATAAATGAAATAATTAAAAAGTTATTATATGATTATTAAAATTTATTTATTATAATAAGTGCATAAATATTTTTTAGTGGAAAAAACAAAATTGATATTTTCTTAATAAGTATATAAATATATTAAATGGATATTTTCTTAATAAATATATAAATATATTTTTTTCACTCACAAAGAAAATTGATATTTTCATGTCTAGTTAATATTATTATTCTTTACATTCAAGAAACATAGATTCCCAGGTTTACAATATAGTCTAAGAATCAAAACTTTAACATAACATTCTTCGAATTCGCAAGTTTGCAATATAATCTAAGAATCAAAACTTTAACATAACATTTTTTCCTTTATGGTAGTTGCAAAATACAAATTGGTTAATTAAGTTTTGTTTTTACCATGTCATGGAAAAATTTAATTGGTTAAATAGAATTAATTTTAATTGCGTAGATAGATGTGTTTATTTCGGAATAAATTTTCCAAAATTAAAATTTAATTATTAGAAATAATTAAGTGAATGATAAATATTTATTCTCCATGAAATATGTTGGATTAGTCATAATATTATTTATAGATCACGGATTAAGATTTATATCCAAGTTAATTATGATCTTTTAATTAATTTGTCTCACATTAATTAATTGAGAAAAAAAATCATATCAATGTGTCATATTGAAAATGTGATATTGACAAGCTATGTTATTGGCCCATAGTAGGGTAAAAAAAGATATTTTCAAACTAATAATTTCCATATTAAAATAAGGTGAATCATATTGTCACATTTATTTTAAAATGTGTATTTGTTTTTTTTTATTAATATTTTATAATTAATAATACTAATAATAATTTAAAATAAAATTTTAATTTAGTTAGTCTAGGAAATGTAAGATATATTATGAAAAAAATGTTTTGATGTTTATCATATATTAATAATTATAGATGTTTACAAGTGATTTAATTAATATTATAATTTAAAATAAATAAATAATTCTCATATTCAAGAATCAAAATTACTATCAATAAATCCAAAGAATTAATAAATACATATCTTTGTATACAAGTATAAAATCAATTTCTCTTTGTAATATATCTCTTCCATAAATATTTGTAAAGTGTTTTTGAATTATAATATTAAAAGAATCTTTCTAATTTAAAAACACAAAAATATTTTTCTATTTATTTATAGTTATTAAAAATATAATTATTATTATTTTCCTTAAAATACATCAATCTATATTTCAATTTCTAATTTTATAAATATAATTTTAGAAAAAAAAAGCTAAATGAAGCCATTAAATTTAAAATACTTCCTTAATTAATTTAATTAATCGTATTAAAAATAATACTTTAATATCCCAGGGTTAATATTATTAAACATAATAAATTAAACCTTATGGTTAATACATAATACATTAGACCCTAGGGTTAATATTATAACCCCTTAGATTGATATGTCAACCATGGTTTATCCAAATCAATCATTGTCAACCATGATCAATCATGGTTAATGATGGTCCAACTTTGCATTGTGACAAAGATTGTTTATCAAAATTGACCATGGTCAACCATGGTCCTACGTCGCATTGTCACAAATATTGTCTCGATATGAAAATCATTCATGGTCAAACATGATCCAATGTCACATTGTGATAAGGATTGTCTCAATATGAAAATCAACCATGGTCAACCATGTTTATTTTAAGGTTTATGATATTTAACTTAGGGTATATACCTTGGGTTTATAATTTTGATGCCTTAGGTTTAATATTTTTCTATTGGGTTTATTAATCTAAGGGTTCATATTCCTAAGGTTTAATATTAGTCCATTACGTTTATAATATCAATCCCTTGGGTTTATTAATGTAAGGGTTCATATTCTTAGCCTTTAATATTATTCCCTTGGTGTTGTAACTACTACAACCACCCTCCAAAATTTTTCATATGCTTTGATTTTGGAGCCTTCCTTCCTATCCATAAGAGCCTATCTTGTACTAATTCAGGTATTCATGTTATGAATAAGACTTATCTGTTCATTAGTGCTTATGTTTGCTTGTTTCCACACTTAATTGATCTTTCTAACTCACAAGTTGATCCCCCAACTTGGTCAAACAATAATTTTGGGCTTGCCTCCAAGAACTATGCAACCCTTGAGGGAAAGCAACCTTGATGATGGGAATTGTGTAGTTCAAACTCGCAGTTATCCCTGAGCTCAAAAACTAACAGTCATGGAAGGCAACTGAACAGTAAGCCTAGAAACTGTGTAATCCCTCATTGAGCTCAGAAACTTCGTAGTGCACTTAGCCAAAAAGTTTCCAAGTTCCCCAAATTTCACTGTATTTCTCGACAGTGTGCATGCCATGTTTCCCTGCAAAAAAAAAAAAAAAAAAAAAAAAAAAAAAAAATCATCCCTAAAAAATAGGGATCTATTATTAGTATCTCGAAGGAGACACTTTCACTATTTTTACAAACTTCTACCAAGTGTTGCATTTTTCCTTGATTTTAGTCATGCATGTCATAAACCCTAATTGCTCAAATCTATTTAATTGACGCCTATAGAGCTCATTTGAAAATTCGATCTTGGAGCTCTAGCATTCTCTAAGAGATCAAGGAATCTTTAGTACCGTCGTCGTCGCTTTTTCAGGTGAGCTTTGCTTTTGTCATCTTCTGCCGCTTTTTCTGTTGTTTTTTATCATTTCGCTTGTGGGAGTGACGTTTTCCTCATTTCTCTTCATGGTTGCTAGTGTTTCAACTTATTTTAACTTGTATAAGTGTTGTTCTAAGTTTTTGTTTTCCTTTCACAAGTGTCGCATCAGTTTTCATGTTTTTGCACCAATGGTCGCCATTGCGGTGACTCTCCTCACATACTTGATTTTCCTTATATTTGATCAATTTATGCACTTGATCTACATTGATTCATTAATACTTAGTCAAATTTTCACATATTCACTTTTGGTCATTTTCCACACTTCCACTGGGCAGATATGCACTTTCCCTAGCCAGATCTTACCTTTTCTGGTTGGGCCCTTCGCAATCCTAAATATCAAGCCACAATCTTGGCCTCTGGAATTGTGTATTGCTTAGTACAGGCTATCCCAACTGCGCACTGCACAGTACCAGGGCCCAGTCTCTCACCTTGGCCACTGAAACTATGCAATGTGCAGTCTCTCCCAGTCTCTGCCCAAGCTGGACTACACATTCTCAACCCTCAGGCTTCATCCTTGGTTGTTGGGACTACACAATGCATGGTTCCCACATTTAACCAATCTCCCTTGTTGATAAAATTTGTGCAATCCTTCTCTCCATTTGCTCGATTTGCTACTTGATCATGCTTTGAAGGTAGATTTGTTGAAGCTAATGTTTTCTTTCCATGAGTGTCCTTTTTGTCCCATAGGCACCACACTTGTGAAGCACTTTCTCCCAGCATTCATTGTTACCATGGAACCAAAGAGATCTTCTTCAAAAGAAATCATTAAAAATAGTACTGGGGAAGCAGTTGAGAAAGCATTAGTAGACTTGCCAGTGTATGAAGACACTCAGTTGTTTATAGAAAAGGGGTCAACACTAATAAGGTAGCAATTTAATGAAGCTCTTTTAACAAAGAGCCTTGAGGAAGATCTAGAGGACCAACCGGTGTCTTTCTTTATTTGGAAGACAATACTACACAAGGTTGCATGTAGATATCCATCCTTCCCATGTGCAGATGTCATCAACTGAATTGTTTCACACATTCATGAGAAGACCATGACATTGAGTAGTGCGAGAAGACAACAATGTGCTACCTTTAGGGCAAAAGATTATCAATTCATGTATCACTTTCTCGAGCCATTGAAGCTCATGGACTCATTATTCTATGCCACCAACATCTATGTGAATACACGAGTCATTGTCAAAGGCTGGGTGAAAGAGACATCAAAGTTTCAGCAGACACCCACCCATTTATAAAGGACAAAGTCTCTCATGAAGGCCTACCAACTCTTGGTTATCTTAGGTTGCAGGATCCATGGTCAGCAGATCATGCAGACCTTTCCTAAAGGGTGGGAAGACTTATTGAACCAAGTTTTGAATGAGGGGAAATTGTTCAACAAGTTATATTTTTTGGTTCAACAATTGAGAGCCCATGTAGCACAGGTGCGAAGCCCTCCTGAGGATGAGTAAGTAAGGTTTTATATGTCTGCATATTTACTGGATGCAATCTATGCACAACATTAGTTTCCTGGCATGAACTGGACATGGACATTACTATCACAATAAAATTCATTTTTATTTTTTTTTAGAAAATGTTGACAGTTGCATTGTCAGCATTTAAATTGTAATAAACAAGGAGAAATTCTGATAGAATTTTAAGTATTCTGATTATATTTTCAAAATAAATTCACTAAAAATAGTTTCATCTACTACCTTTAATGTTCCAATATTGTTTTCTGAAGGAATTAAATAACAATGGGCTAATCAGTGTTTTTCTGTAAAAATGGACAGTTGAAAAACTCTTTTTTTTTTTTTTTTTAAATTGTTTTTCCTATAAATGACAGTAAATTCGAGAGAGGTTTCTGAATGGATGGAAATATATTTTCCAAATATGGAGTTTTTTTACATAATGGACCCATTTAGAAAAACCCTCTCTCAGTTTTCTAATAGGTGTTACGCTTTGGAATATTCAAAGGGATCTTTGAAAGGTTATTTTTCAGAATTTTACAATGTTATTTTAGTAATTGTTTTCAAAATAATATCCCAGACAAATGATAACAAATTTTACGACACTGAAAGAGGTTTTTCTCCATTGTGGATAAATTTAGAAAAGCATCTTTGAGTTTTCTAACAATTGTCATGGATTTGGAGTTTCGAAGGGATCCAATTTTTCAGGAATTTGTGAGGGAAAAGCTCATGGACAATTGGTGACTTGGATGCCACCTCATCAAATTCGACTTGCTATTCCTTATCTACAGCAACAAAATTATCTTTAGATGAAGATAGGTTAGGAAATTTTTTATATGCATGTATTTGAGAGATACACTTGATATCTTTTATTGTTAGCAATTTGTAATGTCTATAAAGACAATTTTCTATAAAATGAAGAAGGGTTGGAAACCATTTGAAAAATTACTTGTAGTCTAGATATGTTTGAGCAATATTAAATGTATTTTCAGTGTTTGATGAGGATATAGTATAAAAATCATGTGTTTCATTTCCCTATTAGTGTTTCTTTGTTATTAATTATCTCTTTCATGTGTGAAATGTTAGTTTAATGAGATTGGATTTCATTTGGTGCTCCTCTCTTAAATTATCAGTCATTAAATACTTCTTGTTCTCAACTCTTATAAGCTTTGTTTTCTCTCAGTTCATCTTTCTTCGAAGTCTCCAAAAAAAGGTCAAAGGATGTGTTACTCCCATGCTTTGTACAATTTTCTGATTAGATATGTGATTTCATTTATTTGGTAGCTTGACTCCATGCCCAATGGTAGGTTTTGAGGATCATCCAACTATCTTATACCTAAACCCAAATCTGGCCACCTGAACTCAATTTTGAAAAGCTTCTACTCCAATGACCATAGAGTAGTTGAGTTCTACGATGACATCCACCTCCAAGTTGAAGGTCCATCTTTCAACCTAAAAGTGGTTTGAGGTTACCTTAGGGTTTCTCCCTATAGCCAAACACCTAGCAGCTAAGGAGGAAGGTGAGCAGATGCAGAATCAGGAGTTTTCTCAATAGATTGAGCACTTGATTGAAGTAACAGACATGGAGATCGAATATGAGACATATGTTATTGGGAAATCTAGTGTCTATGCAGAGCTGCTAGTCCCACTAAGACTGGTAGCTATCTTAGAAATAAACAAACTAAAACTACTTTCGTTTTCCTTTATGAGAAGTAGATAAGAGGGGAACAAAGGAGGCCAACCTCTGTCTTGCGCTTGGTTCCTTGCTTGATTCCTCTCCCTTCTGATAGATCTTTGCCACTCGCTTCGTCGTCTACCTAGCTTCAAAGAGCACCTATAGAATCAAAGCAGCATAAAACTATCCAAGAATAGAGATCTACTATCATAAACAATATAGGACAAGATATATATTGACCACACAAAAGCATATATCATTAATCATACAGGAATGTGGAGGAAAACTTGAATAGCTTTATTAATATCAAGAATAGCAAAGAGGATTACAACCCATTGTTCTGACCTAACGTCATCCTCTCAGCAAGAAAGCCCTTCTTCACCTCATGAAAAGCTTAGATCACCCAACACTATGATGTTACACCAAGAAACTAGCAGCACTTCCTTACAAGATACAAAATTCCAGCCTTTGGATCTCTGGGATGAGGGATCCATATATAGATGATTGCAGGGAGGTGAGTTAGCTTCTGAGATTTGATTAGTGTCCTCTCTCTGATAGTTCTTGATTCCACTTGGAGATTGATGATCTCTTACTCATCCTTGGGCGAATGCAGAGAGGCAAGTGTCACAGGAGAATTTTCTGGAAGATTCCACGATCATCCACCTCGCAAATTGACTCTGCCATTTGTCCACTCTCGCCCATCGCACCCCATAGAAGGTCTTTTTAGTATGCATCGCACCTCCTGTGTGCATTTAGGTGGGATGCAGCGCACTTTGACCATGGAGCAGGTGAGATGGTCCAATTTTGACCAGTTCTGAGTAGTTTTTCATGGAGAACTTCTGGGAGATGATGTAATTAGCTGACCTTGTTCTTTTAGGGGATGGAAAAACACTTTTAGGGACTTAGGAGCCCTCGGTTTATGGACATATTTGATTGGAGTTGCAGTGCCCAAAAATGTCTATAACAGTTTCCCCCTAAAGAATGAGGTCGTTAATCTTTTGATGTCGGGTGAAATGCTTTATCATGAGGATCCGAAGTTTTTTCGAGCTGGAAGGCAACCTGTAATAAGATACAATACAATACATTATCTTCATAATATTTTCATGATCTAGCTGAGGCGGGCATTTCCCATGCTCAGCTTTATAAATTCATTTTCATGTATATAAGACAGACAATCGTCTGTGTGTAGACTAATGATTCTGGTAGAGCCATCATCCCTTAGATTGGATGATTATCTGTGCAGCAATGATGTACATTTAATGTCTTTATTTTCCTAAATATATATCGCAGCCCGGATGGATGAAACTAGATCCGGGGCCTTCAATCTCATTCGATATTCACTAAAAGTACAAGTTGATCCATGTGAGAGACGTTCTGGAGTCGAACATGGAAAGACATCGCCTGATTACCAGCCAGTGATGTAAGCTGTTAACAGGCGCGAGAGGAATCACTGATAATGATGATGACCCTCAAGGTACGAAAGTACAATTCACATGGTGTGAAAAAGGGACTTGGTGTCGAACACCACACAAAATCTTTCGGTCGAAGGCCATTGATGTAAACCTGTCGTCGGAAGTGAGAAACTTGCCATTGAGGCATGCAAGCTTCAAAGTACTGAAAGGGTTGTTCCTAGATCGACTTCCTCGATAATGAGTTGATGTCGACAAGAAGCAATCTGTCATATGAGGGCCTTAATGAATCCCACATCTACGACATGGAACGGAGCAAATGATTTTAATGGAGGTGAAAATGATCTTATGATATAAGGTTCAGGGTGGCGGTCATGAAAGAATGGAGCATAAATGTATTGCAGTGGATGAGACACAGGTGAACTCTCTGAGCGACTTCTCTTGAACATATCGGCGACACTGACATGATGGATTGGTAGCATTAACCCCAAATGTGGATGGTGTGATGGACCAATGGTGATATGACCAGTGAATGAAACAACCCAACCCGACTCGGATGTGGAGTGAAAGTGTCATGTTCAAGAGCGACTTGCTACCAATAAAGTTTCTTCAAGTTTTCTTCCCAATTTTTCCCCAGTCATTGCTGACCAGTACCTCTTTATTTTTGTCAAGCTTGAGGAGGATAACATATGCTTGTTCTATAATTTGCCCTTTGGGCAAACCCATCGCTATGTTTTAACGAGCCTAGCGATAGTGAAACTCGTTCTTGTCGGTATGGACAAGTTTGTTGCTATTCGGTTTAATTAGTTTAACGACAAAGATAACTCGGTCCTTTTCAATTTTAGAGAGTCTGAAAGGGACGTAAAGAAAACTCCAACAATCCTTTTTTGTCATATAATCCCTTAAGTCCGAAAAAGTATAAAATAATACTAAAGGGATGAATTTTCGGTAATTTTAACGAGCGAAACAAAAAAAGCGCTCGATCTTTTTGTGTAATAATCCCTCAGGTCCAAAAAGATTAAAATCTAAAGGAGGGATAGTACTTCCGGTCACTTTAATGAGCTGGAGAGGCCAATTACTCGGTAATCTTTTCATATTTTACGAGTCAGATGAAAAGAGCTTAAAGGAGACTCGTTTTTCAAGGAACGAGTGATAAATTAGGGTAGCACCTAATTCCAGGTAAGGTTTGGAATTTTCTAATCACGGCAGTGTCACAAGGATGGCTAGCAAGATCACTCTTCATAGTTGTTTCTCAAAAAGGGTAAACAATCAAATGGAGGTGAATGATCGGTCAATACAGAGTGGAGGTGATGATGAGAACACGACCAAGGCTTCAAAGGCTGATGATAATGCATTCACGATGGTTATTTATCGGAAATTGGTTCATTTTTTAATGAATGAGCTTAAACTCTGGGGGAAACATTTGCTCACTACTTATGTTTAATTTTTAACGAGCCTGAACTCCACATAAAAACTGCTCGATCTAGTCATATAATAAGGATGTATCATCTAAGATGGCATTTTTCAAAGCTTTGCCCCACATCCTTTCTTTATGCAAGTTAGAAAATGACCAATCCTATGAGTTTAAAGGGTTAGAGGACCTACAAATTTAAAAAAAGAAATGGTCGCTCTTCGCTTGCATGCCAAAAGGTTTGCATGCCCTCAGGTATAGTGAAGTAGTGTTTCCCAGGTTACCCCTCAATTTGCAGACAAAACATTTGTTTTATCGGGAAAGGCCTACCTTTTACAGGCTACCCCTCAATTTGCAGACAAAAAATTTGTTCTATCGGGAGAGGCCTACCTTCTGACAGAGGTATCTTATTCCAGTCTAATCTCATAAACCAGTCATATATCCTTCGCGAAAACCTACCCTATACCCAAGGTTTTCCTGCGAAACAGACCAGGGTGCATGCCCCCTGGGTTTCAGTCATGTCCTCCCGAATCACTTGCGCTCATCAAGTGGACGTACTGGGGATTGATGAGACATTCCTTGCGTGAAAAGACCATTCAGGGATGGTATTTGACTATTTGTTATGTGTGAGTCAGGGAATGAAAGTTGGTCTACGAGCTTGACCACTCTTCCTTCATGCGGAAAACACATTACTCTAAAGGGTGAGGAGACAATGGCTCCCATGCAATAAATATAGTCGCGTCCAAGGAGTAGATTATAATCTAGGGGTCCTTGGACTACCATTACGTTCATGTGAACGATTTTCCTTCTTAATGTTATCGGCACATTGGGAAGGATCCCTAACGGTCGACTGGTTCCTTTATCAAAGCCTGTTAGATTTCCCATCTCAGGCAAAAGCGATGGCGAACCAAGCGCTTTCCAAGTAGTTGAGGAAAGGATACTCACAGAAGCCCCCTCATCTATGATGGTACCAGTCATGACCATTTTGTATATTTGTGCAATGATTAGAAATGGTACACTAGCCGGTAAACAGGGTCTGCCTAGTAGATTCCAATAGAAGGAAACAACTAGGTTGCTTGGTGGTGGGACCGAATAGACGGCCGGATATGACTCTGACAAACTTCCTTCCTGCGGTAAAGGAACAGGTAGACTGCGCTCGTGTTCATCAGAGTTTGTGTTTACGAAGAGAATTTGAACGGTGTCGTTCTTGTTCTCTCCGGTGACTGTATCATCTGAACATGGACCTTCTGAAGCCAAGACCAGGTCAACTGCTGCCTCGACCTTTTGAATTTCGTCTGGTGTGAATTCAGATGGTTTATCTTCAATGATAGACGCTTCGACTGACCACAATGGCATGTCAGTCGGATTTTCAACTAGTGATGGACTTGGCAAGAGTTTCTTATATCCAGGAGGAAGCCGTAACGGTGAAACCGGACGGTCGTCCAAAACTCTTTTAGCCTCGTCTAGGAAGGGACAATGGTGGACAGCGTGATCGCCTTCACACAGTTTACAAGGGAATTTACTTTTCCTTTTCTGTCCCGACGTTTCGCTTTCACTAGTTGACGATGTACTTTCAACATGATCATCAGAGGTTGTTGACACCGGATTGTGCAAACGAGGAGACCAGTCCCTTAAGATCTGAGGGATGCAGGGACAATCTCGATGATAGTGATCTCCTTTCCAAATGACACATGGATATTTAGGCTTTGACAGCGCAGTGTGTGGATTTTCACTAGATGATACCTGGTTGCCCCCTGTCGTCTTGGCGCCTTCTTCTTCTTCTCTTTCTTCTTCTTCTCCTTCTTCTTCGTAGTTACTTGACTTTAGGCTTTACCAGCTCCATCAAGTGAAGAGGAAGGAGGAGAGGGAGAATCGGATGAAGTAGAAGGTTGGGGGATAGCTTTGGTATCGTCTAGTTTCTTACTTGATTGTTCAGGAATCACGATGTTCTGAACGACAGAGGTCGAGAAGAGCCATACGGGCAGGCTGATTGTCAATCCTGGAAGTGACAATGTGGCCATATGGGGCGCACCAACATCTCCCCAAGAGGAGAAAGGACTAGGATTTCCTCCAAGGGGAAATCCTTGGTTGGTGGACTCCATTTTTCTCAACCTAAGACCAACGTAGGAAAGGTGATGTTTATTCTGATTAAAATAAATTTTAGACGGTTTGACACAACTTGTTTTTTCAATTTTTAAGAGTTGAGAAAAAACAAAAGATGACTCTAGTCGCCTTCGATTTTTAATGAGCTTGAAGTGACAAGTGCTCAGATGGACCTTTTCCTTTAAGGAGTCTGAAAAGGAATGAAAGAGACTACATTGGAAATCTAGACAGAGGGATTACCAAACCAATTGCAAAACTGCATAATACTTTTTACGATACGGCAATCAATCTTCCCGAATGCTGTGTTCAGTGCATTGCGATCGATAGGGCAGCAGACACGGCTTCCTATGGATAAAGGATATAGCCTATTGTGGTCTCCCAATATATACTCGACGGTGCGTGGGAGCACAAGTCCGTACTGGCACTTGTTGTCTCAAAGTGGAGGAATCACCCAACCAGCAATGAAGGCAACAGTTACCAGGCTTTATGATGCCGGAATACGTCTCTAGCCTAGACTTCTAAATGTTGTGCGTTAGGTTCCAAAGCGTTTTTAGATTCATTAAATTTATTTTACAGTTGATCTTGTTTAAGAAATTTTCCTTTCAGGTTCACCACGTGATGTAGATATACAATTCCTAAAATGCAATCTAAGATGATAAACAATCGTTTAATCTTCTTTTTGCAATGAAAATCCTAGCTACTAAAGAAAGAGAAATTATATTCTTTCAACATAGAGCAAAGATCATACACTATATGCACTGTCCTAAATCAAACCAACAAACGGTCTAAATGCAAATGCACATGCATGTATTTGTTTTCAGCCTTCTTAATGTGTGAATGATAAAAAGAAAGCTAAGCGCAAATCTGAATTATTTTTCAAAGCGACATTACTAACAAGCTTCTTTTCAAGACACAATGAAGACAATGATGATACTTTGTGATTTGGAATTGAAAACTTGCTTTCGACACTTGAAAAACTACTAATTCAAATCAAATACAAGAGTAACAATGTAATCGACTATCAAGAACAATCGGATTCTCTTCTATGATTGAAAACAACACTTGCGACACTTCCAAATCAAGAAACGACAGTTCAATTACCCTACTTCTTCGTAAAAGAGAACTGAAAATGTCTCACAATACATAAAAACATTTACAGATATTTTCACAATGGAGGCGGAATAATGGCAAGGAAGGGGGTTTATAACAGAGGTATACTGACTACAGACAGCAAAACTCCTGAATAGAGCTGAAAAGAGTGAAGAAAAACCAAAGTCTGGAGGAAAAATTAGCCTTCTCTAATCAGCGCACCTGTTGCACAGGGATTCCAGTATGCATCCCGCCTACAGCACACGGGAAGTGAGATGCATACTGATATCCTTGAAGAGGGGGTGTGATGGTACAGTGCGAGACTTTTGATCCTGTTCTTGATCACAGTTTGCAGCATAGTTCAGGGATTTAGGCCAAGCAAGTGGTAATCAGTAAATAAATCACAGGGGTAGATCTAAGGAGGTTACTAGAGCCACCACAAGGACAATTAGAGAGTTTGTAAATCGATTGTTCAGTTCATAAACAAAACCTAGAGATAGACTGAAGAAGCATTGATCTACTTTGCACTTGCATAGAAAATGCAGTTCGAAGGCTAGCTGGCTTGACTTCAGGCTCCGTCTGTAAGTTTATAAAGCAAAAAAATATAGACAAACAAACACTCTATTCGCTCCCTAGTGGAGTCGCCATTTTGTTATTGGGAAATCTAGTGTCTATGCAGAGCTGCTAGTCCCACTAAGACTGGTAGCTATCTTAGAAACAAGCAAACTAAACTACTTTCGTTTTCCTTTATGAGAAGTAGATAAGAGGGGAACAAAGGAGACCAACCTCTATCTTGTGCTTGGTTCCTTGCTTGATTCCTCTCCCTTCTAATAGATCTTTGCCACTCGCTTCGTCATCTACCCAGCTTCAAAGAGCACCTATAGAATCAAAGCAGCATAACACTATCCAAGAACAGAGATCTACTATCATAAACAATATAGGACCTGATATATATTGACCACAAAAAAGCATATATCATCAATCATAAAAGAATGTGGAGGAAAACTTGAATAGCTTTATTAATATCAAGAATAGCAAAGAGGATTACAACCCATTGTTCTGACCCAGCGTCATCCTCTCAGCAAGAAAGCCCTTATTCACCTCATGAAAATCTTAGATCACCCAACACTATGATGTTACACTAAGAAACCAGCAGCACTTCCTTACAAGATACAAAATTCCAGCCTCTGGATCTCTGGATGAGTGATCCATATATAGATGATTGCAGGGAGGTGAGTCAGCTTCTGAGATTTGATTAGTGTCCTCTCTCTGATAGTTCTTGATTCCACTTGGAGATTGATGATCTCTTACTCATCATTGGGCAAATGCAGAGAGGCAAGTGTCACAAGAGAAGTTTCTGGAAGATTCCATGATCATCCACCTCGCAAATTGACTCTGCCATTTGTCCACTCTCGCCCATCACACCCCATAGAAGGGATTTTTAGTATGCATCGCACCTCCTATGTGCATTTAGGTGGGATGCAGTGCACTTTGACCATGGAGCAGGTGAGATGGTCCAGTTTTGACCAGTTGTGAGTAGTTTTTCATGGAGAACTTCTGGGAGATGATGTAATCAGCTGACCTTGTTCTTTTAGGGGATGGAACAACACTTTTAGGGACTTAGGAGCCCTCGGTTTATGGACATATTTTATTGGGGTTGCAGTGCCAAAAAATTTCTATAACACCGTAGAATGAAGATGTTGATCTAATGTCGAGCATCCCATAAGTCATCGTTTAGTCTCCACCACCTCTAGTAGCAGAGGCAACCCCTAGCGAGGAAGGGGATGTTGTTCCTCTAGATGATGATTCGGTAATGGATGTGTACAATCTATCATTTGATGATTTCTAAAAGAGGATTGTATAAGCATGGAGAAATCATTTTCAGGGTGATCACGCATCACCTGCATTCATTAGAGAAAGGGTGATAGTGGTGGACACCACGAAGAATCCAAATTCTATTACCAAGTCCATCTTGGATTTTGTAGGAGCAACAAGATCAAAAATTCAGTATTTGACGGTTAAGAATGAGAAATTGGCATAGAACATGCAGGCTGCTAGGCAAGGGACAGAACAACTCCATGCAACATCATAGAGTGCAATTTCCGCGTTGTTTTACTTGGAGGAGTTCAGATCATCAATACTTGTTGAAGTATAAACACTTGAAGAAACCTTGTGGAAACTTTATGAGGGGTTTGTGATTGTACATAAAGCAGTTGTCTATTTGCATGGCCTATAGCAGCAGAGTAGATATTTTGTTAAAACTCTCAAGAACATACAATTTTCAATTACCTATGCGTAACAATGGATAATGCAATACAAAGGGGCATTGATTAGCTTACTAAATAAAATGAAGGCACAAGCAGAGTTGGAGAAAGTGAGAGTTCAGATGTTGATTCATAACAACAATAATATCACCTCATTTATTTGTAGCATTCAGGTCTCATATGTATGGTTGTTCATTAGTTTGTATGTCTTGGTGAAAACACACAAGATCCCATCTATTGGTTCACTCACCAAAGCCAAACCTAGGAACCAATTCCGGTAGGAGATCAAAGATTACTTGGAGCAGTTGAGACAGATTTCCACGAAGGAGGATTTGGAGTTGAACAGGTAGAACATGCAAAAATACACTGGTGGTCCTGTCCATATTAGAACAATGTTGTTCATGCTTTAGAACGAACTTGAAACTTGGTTCCAAGACATTGTACATGGATTCCATGGAGGCTCGAGTTCGCTTCCAGCTAGATACCATCACGTAGCTTTGGGATGTCATCACATAGTACTCATGTCAGCATCAATAAGTTACCTAGAAGCACCAAGTGGAAGTTGTTGAGCTAGAGTTTTCCAAAACTCAAGCATCATAGTGTTTTGTCTTATTAGGCTTTCAATTTGTCTCTACCATGTTTTGTCTTATATGGGTGCAAGTGTAAATTGTAATACTATTTGTAATTATGTTGTAAGAGTCATGATGTAATGTAATGAGTCATTTCGCAGAATTTGAAGATTCACGGGGCTAGTCCAAAGGTCACAAAGGGGAGTTTAAGAGTCACCTCCTCTTATTATAAATAGAACCTCATAATTAATGTAAGGGGATTTTTGGAGCCAATATTTTGGCTAGGCTTAGGCTTATAAGGAGCTTGGGAGTATTGTGAAGAGCCTTCGCTTCTCCGTAGCATAGAGCGAGGAGGAGAAGGTGTCCTTGACTTTAATGTTCCGCTATTGGAGCTAGTGTTCTGTCAATGGTGTATGTATGAATGGAACTTTCACTTATAATAAAATCATAGACGAAACACTTTCATGCGTTTGTTGTGAATGTAGTAGGATTATTCTAGTTATATTTGTAATGTATGTTATTTAACTTACACTTATGCTTATGAAATATTTTGTTTGAATTTGTATGAGTCTTTTTGAATGCATGTTGTATTAATTCATCACTTTAACTTGTGTATTATTACGCATCTTAGCTTGTGATGTTATTACGCTCATGTGTTCCCTTCAAACTGCGGACTATTATAGGTTTCCAAGGGGAGCACTTCCTTTTCCCTTCATATGTTGGAACCTTCATGCATCACACTTGACTTTCCATAGGGTCACACACTTAATCTCACCCAAAGTTACCATACTTCACTCTGCACATTTTTGCAATCAAGGAAAAATATTACCACCCACTATTGGGAATCTTACTCCAAATGGTTTGAGGTCTAGTTGGGATTTCATATCGAGGAGATCACTTGAATGTTGGCAGGTCCATCACCATTAACATTTTTGGAACTAGAAGGAGGGCCATATGAAAAGTTGAGCCCTTGAAGTTTGTTTTGAATTTCTGCACTCATTTAATGACTTCTCCCCAAATCATAACCCCAACATGATTTTCTAGACACACAAATATGAAATTGTCGGTGAGAATTATTGATGAGTTGTTGAACTTGAAATTCAATGGCAAGGGTGAAACAACATTATTTGAACACGCTACACATTTTCTTGATTTCTGCACAAATAACGACATCCATTGTGAGGACGTTTGTTGTAGGTTTTTCATTCTCATGTTCGAAGGGTGCGTACGAGAATAGTGTAACACATTGCGTAATGAATCCATACACTCTTTCCAATATCTTGTCACATAGTTGTTCTATGCTTTTGATATGTATGATCATAAAACTCAGTGCAATAAAATTTTGAATTTGTGAAAAGAACTTGATGAATTCATTCAGGATTTTCACTATCGTTTTCTTCATTTATGCTTTGAATTTCCAGAAGATCATGTTGATTGGTCTTTCTTGGTTAACATATTCCTATATCTTGTTCACATTTCAGGTAATATGCACGAGCTTAAATTTTTCGAACCTCTCCCAACATACCTCGGTATTATATCTTCTAAATCTGTGACGAATGAGGTTGTTGTTGCAACTGACCCTCCGTCCCCTTCTCATCAAGCAACTCTAGTTCGTAGGTTGAGGTGGGAGAGTTTGAGAATTAATATGTTGATCTACCACCATCTTCTCCCACCCCACATACTCAAAATTTAAGCGCAATTTTGGACTACAAATTTAATGGTTACAATGAAGTTTTATATCTTCGTCCTCCATCCTTTGGTTCCCTTGATCATCTGGATGAGGATTTATTGTTTTCACCTGTTTTGAATCATTCTTTTGATGTTCATGAGGATAAAGTTTTGGATGGAGTTAGTGCTAAGCAACCAACTTGCGATAGAATTTACGATGATTATGTGTGGGAGCCCATATATGAATAAGAATCTACAATGAAGATTGATTCCTCTCCTTCTGCACCTCTCCCTCATTATCTTGACATCTTCCATGGTCTTATCATCTCTGTCAAATATTCTGAAGAATAATTTTCTCATAATTCTCAGAACACATGGGATGTTAGTTTTCAATCCAAATGCAGAGAGGAAAAATCAGGAAGACAAATCTGTTTTTCCTGATTTGTCCAATCTCTCATCTCATCTTTATAGAAATACAAAGTGTGAAATTTCTCATTCTCCATCATCCCCTCTTTACGATTCGTCAAATCATGAGGATGCCTCTGTTTGTAATCTTGAATTTTCTAATTGTGGTTGTCATGATCTTTTCATTTATTCATTTGATCACGATTTTGATTTTTCCATTGTCAATCTTTCTAAGCCATCGGTCTTCCATGATCCATCTTCTGGTGAATTGGAACTTCCCCAAGCTGTCGAGGCACTTCAACCCCAGTTGATTGTTATTTCAGGTTCTCGTAGTCTTGAGGTCGGTTCCACTTCCAATAAAAAATGTGTTGAATATTTCAAGGCTCTTCATCATTTTGCTGCACACATTGAAAATAAATTTGTTTTACAATTTTTGCATCTTCCTTCTGTATCACACGATGTTGTCGCTCAGTTGAAAAGTGAAAATTTTCTTCTTTCTTTATGTTTTCTCATTTCCGCAGTTCGAAATTTTTTTCTTGCATGTATTTAGGTTGTAGTGTCTCCAAACACCACAATGCAACCACATAATGTCTTCCATGCACTTTTCCTTCTTTCTTTTATGCGCATTCTTTCAAACTTCAAACATTTTGTTTTATACTTCCTTTTAATTTTTGATTGTTGGTATGCTTGTATATCTTTCTTGACATGCATTCCCATACATACATAGGCTAGCAAATGCGTCAGTGGGTGCACTGGAAGTATCACTTCACGTGAGCCTAACCTATTCACTATTAGGTTAGGAGTAGGAGTAGTAGTTTTATTTTCTTGTTTTTTTCTTTGAATTTTCTTTCTTACTTTCTTCTCTACCCTTTTATTCTTTTCATTTTCTCTATATTCATAGGATAGCTTCCACATGAGACCATGTTTGGCTTCTTAGAAAAGCAAGGTCAAGTCCAAGAGGAAGTTGTACTACAATCAACGCTTGGTTATATGTGTATTCCCTCTCTTTATGTGAATCTTGCATTTCTTTTAGTAAATGATACTCTCATGGAAAATATGTTCCTTTTAGAGAAAGTCACAGTGAAATCATGATGCTTTCACTTTTAACTAGTAACGCCTACTCTAATTGGTCCTCTATTTTTTGGTTAATCCTTGTTAACTAAGTCGAATAGAGTAAGGAGGGGAGGAGAAACTTAACAAGTATGTCAGAGGTATATATAAATATCCTTCTTTGAAGGGATATCCTCTTCTGCTCTCAATAAGTCAGGATCCCTCTTTCGCACCCATGAAACAAATATGTGCCTATGCACCATTCTTTAAACAAATAAAAATGAAATAATGAAATAAAGGGCAAAACAAGAGAAAGACTTACTATGCAGAGAGGTGAAGCAATCAAATTCATTGGAATATTGTCGAAGCTCACTAGGAGTAGAACAATGTTTGTGTTCTTGAAGTGACTCTGTCGAGGTACTGTCCATGCCTACTTGCAATAGAGAAACAACAGAGATGAAAACTGAGACTCTAACATTTGCTTTTACGTGTGCATCTATATACTCCTCATCCCCAATAAAAACAACTCAATCTAATTTGGTATGGTATGTGTGCTACCGATGAATATAATGGTAGGGACTATATCTTTAACTCAAGCTAAGTGAAGGATTTGTGACAATCAATGAACTGAACAATACTTCCAGAAGAGTTAGAATTTTTTTACATGAAACAAGATCCATACAGAGAGCTGGAGTTTTACAAGTGTGTTTCCAATTTTGTAGTGACTACAACCACCCTCCAAAAATTTTCTTATGCTTTGATTTTGGAGCCTTCCTTCCTATCCACAGGAGCTTATCTGGCACTGATTCAGGTATTCATGTTATGACATAGAATTATCTTTTCATTAGTGCTTGTGTTTCCTTGTTTCCTCACTTAGCTAATGTTTCTAACTCACAAGTTGATCCCCTCATTTGGTCACACAACAGTTCTAGGCTTGTCTCCATAAACAACGCAATCCTTGAGGGTAAGCAGCCTTGATGATAGGAATTGTGCAGTTCAGACTCGCAATCAGCCTTGAGCTTAGAAATTCTCCAGCCATGGAAGGCAACCCAACATTGAGCCCATAAACTTTGCAATCCCTCACTAAGCTCAGAAACTGCACAGTGCACTGAGCAAAAAAGTATCCTAATTCCCCATAATTGTGTAGTATTTCTTGGGAGTGAGCATGGCAAGTTTCCCCGAAAAAAAAAAAAAAAAAAAAAAAAAAAAAAACATCCCTAAAAAATAAGGATCTATTATTACTATCTCAAAGGAGACATTTGTATTTTTAGAAACTTCCGCCAAGTGACTCTTTTTCCTTGATTTTAGGCATGCGCATCATAAACCTAAATTGCTCAAATCTATTTAATTAACACCTCTAGATCTCATTTGCACAGTTGATATTGGATCTGTACAATTCCCAAGGAGATCAAGGAATCTTCGGTATAGTGGTCGTTGCTTTTCTGAGTGAGTTTCAATTTTGTTGTCTTTTGTCGCTTTTTCTCTCACTTTTCATCGTTTCACTTGTGTGAGTGTTGCTTTACTTATTTATCTTCATGGTTACTGGAATTTCAACTTATTTTAACTTGTAGAAGTGTTATCCTAAGTTTTTGTTTTCCTTTCACAAGCGTCACATCGTTTTTCCTATTTTTGCATCGATGGTCAACATTGCGATGACTCTCCTCACATACTTAATTTTCCTTTTGTTTGATCAGTTTATGCACTTCATCTGCATTTATTCACTCATACTTAGTCATTTTTTCACTTAGGATCACATCATCATTCACTTATACTCGTTTTCCACACTTCCACCGAGCAGATCTGCACTTCCCTTGGCCAGATCTTACCTTGCCCAATTGCGCACTGGGAAATCCTAAGACTCAAGCCACAAGCTTGGCCTCTGGAACTGTGAAATATAGGTTGGTCCAACTGGGCACTGTGCATTTCTAGGACTTAGCCTATCACCTTAGCCACTGAGATTGTGCAATGCACAACATCTCCCAGTCTCCGCTCAAGATGAACTATGCACTGTGCATTCTCAAGCCTCGGGCTTCATCCTTGGTTGTTGGGACTATGCAATGCATAATTCCCATAATCATCCAATCTCTCTTGTTGATAAAAATTATGCAATCCTTCTCTCCAATTTTTCAGTTTGCTGCTTGATCATGCTTTGAAGGTATATTTTCTCAAGCTAATGTTTTCTCCCCATGAGTGTCCTTTTTGTCTCGCAAAAACCACACTTGTGAGGCACTTTATCCTCGCAGTCATTGTTACCATGGCACAAAAGAGAGCTGCTTCAAAACAGATCACTGAAAGCAGTATTGGGGAAGCATTTGAGCAAACATCAGTAGAAATTCCAATGTACGCAGACACTCAACTCTTTATAGGAAAGGGGTCAACACTAACGTGAAAGCAAGTTAATGAAGCTCATTTACCAAAGAGACTTAAGGGAGATTTAGAGGACTGACATGTGTATCTTAGTATCCAATAGTCAGGAATACACAAGGTCTCATGCAGATATCTATACATCCCATGTGCAGATGTCATCAACTGGAGTTTTTCACACATTGATGAGAAGACCATGACATTGAGCAGTTCCAGTGGACAAAAGCTTGTTAGTTTTCTAACAGAAGATTATCAACACATGTATCACTTTCCTGAGCCATTGAAGCTCATGGACTCATTTTTATATGTCACAAAAAACTATACGAATAAACGAGACATTGTCAAAGGCTAGGTGAAAGATCCATCCAAGTTTCAACAGATACCCACCCATTTATACAAGACAAAGTCTCTCACGAATGCCTACCAGCTCTCAGCTATCTTATCTTACAGGATCCATGGTCAGCAAAGCACAAAGACCTTTCGCGAAGGGTGGGTAGTCTTATTAAACTAGGTTGTGAACAAGGGAAATTCGTTCAACTAGTCAGATTTGTTGGCTCAACAGTTGAGAGCCCATGTAGCACAGGTTCAAAGTCCTCCCAAGGCTGAGCAAGAATGCACAACATCAATTTTGTGGCATGAACTAGACATGGACACCATGACAAACTGTCGTGCATATTTACTACAGCCTACTTTCTGATTACAATCATCAAGGAGTAATGGAACAACTAACTGAACATTTCATCATCCCACTTTACAAGCTCATCTTTGAAGAAGATCCACCTTGCATATCATGAGGAGAAATGGAGGCAATAACAAAGATCACAAACTGGTATGCCTCACTAGGTGGCACCTTCCTAAGAGTGTTTGGTAGAGAGAAGCCTCGACATGTTTTACCAAGGTACGCCACCAACAAGTTTGTTAGGTAAGAAGTGTATTATCATCATGCCACAAGGTTTTCAGCAGCTTTGCATAGGAAGAATAAAGAAACATGGCCCACTCTTCCTTTACAAATGGATTATACGAGATAAATAAATTTAAAGTCATGGCTACCAAGGGAAAGGAGATAGTAAAGTTTGTATTCGGTACTTGGGATTTTAATCCGTATGATCCCCATGGTATTTGCAAAGACTACCATGCGAGAATTTACTTCCAGTGGATCAATGGGGCATTTCATTGGTGAGAGGAGGATCCATGGAGGAACTGCTACAATGCCTCCAAACTCCATGAGTCGATCAGTTTACCAGGGACTTCACAGGCTACTTTGCAGAGGGCAGCGGTTCTAGAAGAAACCCCATGCAAGACAAGGGGAAGAGAAAGATTGTTAATAGTAGAGAGGGAGAACAAAGTTTCAAGATGAAAGCGGATCCTATTGATATGAAAGTAGCTTTAGGAGTAGAAGAAAAGTGGAAGTAGAGGATATAAAGAGCAGAACGGAGGAAGAGGCAAAAGAAGAGGTTGCAGGAAGTAGAATTGAGGTTGCAAGAAGCAAAACAGAAGTTAAAGGAAGAACAAAAGTTGAGGAGGAGAGAACAAGAAGATAAGAAGAAGGAGGAAGAAGAAAAAAGGCAAGTCACAATGGCAGAAGAAACATCGCCGATATAGGTTGAAGAGAAGGAATAGAACCAGCCAACAGTTGAGGAGGAAGGTGAACAGATATAGGATTAGGAGTTTGATTAGCAGATTGAACACTTAATTGAAGTGAAAAACATGGAGATGTAATAGGAGTTGTAAAATGAAGATGTTGATCTGATGTCAAGTGCACCATAGGTCATTGTTTAGTCTCCACCACCTCTAGCAGTAGATCTAGCTACGAGCAAGGAAGAGGATTTTGTTCCTCTTGATGATTATTAGGTGATGGATGTGTACAATCTATCATTCGATGAGTTCCAAAAGAGGAATATATAAGCACGGAGAAAGCATTTTCCGAATGATCACACATCACCGACATTCATTAGAGAAAGGTGATAGTGGCGAACACTAACAAGAATCCAAATAAAATTTCCGAAGCCAACTTGGAATTTGCAGGAGAAACGAGATCAAACATTTAGTATTTGATATTTGAGAATGATCAATTAGCACAAAGCTTCCAAACTACCAGGAAAGAGGCAAAACAACTCTACGCAGTAGCACAGAGTGCAATTTCTGCACAGGTTTACTTGGAGGAGATGAGAGCAACGATACTTGTTGAAGTATCAACATTTAGAGAAAATTTGTGAAATCTCTATGAGGGGTTTGTGACCATACATAAACAAGTTTGTGGTTTTCGTAGCATGCAACAACAAAGTAGATATTTCGTTAAAATTATCAAGAACATACAATCTACCATTACCTATGTGCAAGAATATACAATGCGATACAAATGGGAACTGCTTGATTTAGTAAAGAAAATGAAGCCATGGGTAGAGCTAGAGGAAGTGAGAGTTCGAATGTTGATTCATAACAACAAGCAACTTGCCTCATTTATTGGCAGCATTCAAGCCTCATATGTAAGGTTGTTCAATAGTTTGGATGTCTTAGTGAAAACACACAAGATCTCATATGTTGGTTCACTCACCAAATCCAAACCCAGGAACTAAGTGCGGGAGGAGATTGAAGAGTACTTGGAGAAACTGAGACATATTTCCACCATGGAGGATTTTGAGTTGAATAGATAGAACCTGCAGAACTATATCAGTGGTCATGTCCAGATTATAACAATGTTGCTCATGCTTCAGAATGAACTTGAAACTCTTTCCAAGACATTGTACCTGGATGTCGTGGAGGCTAGAGTATGCTTCCAACCAAACACCATCAAACAATTTGGGCATGTCATCACACAATCCTGAACCTGGCATCAATATGTTACTGAGAAGAAGCAAGTGGACTTTCAGAAATCTTCTTTTGAGGCACTTAGATCATCTTCAAAAAACTGACTATCATAAGAGTTCCTATTTGAGGATGGATAAACATGTTCCTGTAAGATATGACAATCCTTGATTTCCCTCCATAACCTTGAACCCCCAGCCAGTTGTAGTGCTTCCTTCCTCAAGGTGTCTGCTTCACCATTTAATTCTTTGTAGACATGTTCAAAGCACTCTGAAATAAAAATGGAAAGAATTTTTGATTTCATCTTCTGCTATTTCCATTCATCCAATTAATTACTAACAACTGATGAAATTTAGTATCACTTGCTAAACATATTCTTCTCCCAAAAAGCTAGCAAAGTCTAAATTTAAAGGCTAATCAAAATTGTAATGTGAATCTCATTCGAGCATATAAATGGAAACAATTAGAAAACATACATAGAACATGTAGATAAATGTCGAGAACCCCTGTTAATGTTATTCCATTATCATTAAATAAAAAGCTAATATAAAATTTGATATGCGAATTTTCTGTAGCATAAAGAAAACTAAAACTCTCCAATATTGATACAAATATGTACCCTAAACTTTTCTCTTATAGATCTTAGTGGGTGTCTAGGTTTACAAAAATAGAACTATTACTTAGATCTTGGGATCTCCATGTAAGCGATTATGCTGCAAGTAGGATCTGCACTCTATTTACGGATACAATTTTTTTTTTACAAAGACTGTTAAAAATATAATAGAATTGCCTCATATAATATTAGTGCCTTAGCTCTAAAATGAAGAGTAAGGATAAACTCATGTTATTATATCTATAGTTGATTCATGCATGCACACTCACTGTTGGAATACTAAAATTAGTAATATGCCCACAATGCCTTTTATACTACATCCTCATATATTGATCATTATCTTGTATGAAATTTATTGTTGTATGTCTTTATGTAATGTTGTTGTAATAGAAGGTGCCCATATTTTCCATTTGTGCTTCAACCTAGTAGAAGATGATCAGAGGAAGACTATTTAACAGTCCCTCTTATCAAGAAAAGTGTTCTCAACCAATCCAAGTCATCTTTAACTTCCTTATAGCCAAAGGTTTAGTGAAAATACTAGGTAGCTGCTGATCTATTGGAGTGTGTTGTAGAACCACGACTCCTTTATGAACTTCATCTACTACTTGTATTTTTTAAAATCTATCAAATATTTACTATTGGAACTTGAAAGACCACCTTTGAAGATTAAGAGGCAATCTATATTGGAAAATCTATCAATTTGGCATAATGTAAGGGTTTTCTCTTTATCTTCTACTTTTGAAAGACATTTTGTTTACTATTTTTCATCTTCAATGATTCTTTATATGTCACAATGCTTCTCGAATGTGTGCCTTATAACGTTTCCTTTGCAACATCTAGTGCAATTTCTAGTATAACTCTCTTGTTTGAGCACATGAGCTATATTATTATTTTAGTTCATCTACATTTTAGTGGAATTATTATTATTGGTTTATCTTTATTTCAGCAGAATTATTGTTTTGATGGGCGTGTTTGTTTGGTAATATGGGTTACACAATTTTTATTTAATTATTATCATGTATTAAAATGGTGGTATAGTTTTAATTTACCATGAACATTTAAAATGTTCTTACTAATATTTTAAGATTGAAACGTATTTATAAAGTAATTATGTTTTATTTGCTTTTTCATTAAATTTATTAATTAAAAAAGTTGTGGTATGAATGAGTATAATAAAACGAGTTACAATTTTTTAAGCATATGGTATTGATTAACCACCATATAGAAACAAAACTTATTTATAAAATAAAAATATTGATGATAACATGGTATAGATTTCCAAGATTAAAAAAATCATATATATATATATATATATATATATATATATATATATATATATATATATATATATATAAGGTCTCACTCGCTATTTTATTTGGCAAGTTAAAATGTAAAAAGTGAGTATAAAAGTCTGATGTTGATGTTGAGTATGAGGAAGGTTGTTGATTTTCCTAGATAATAATAATAATAATAATAATAATAAGTTATAATTTAGTTATTTCTTATGATTTATGATGGAGTAAGTAAGTGCATTGATGCTTATCATAGTACTTTGATGCCTACCAATGTTTTTGTAGCAATTTAATTGAGCCAAGAGGCTCTCTACAACCTAGTATATGGGAGATATGTACATGTAATGTAAGAATACTTTTAAATGTTGGATTAATATGTTGAATTTATATTAATATGTTCAATTTTAAGATGTAAAGGATTTGCAAACATTTACCCATCAGTTCAATTAAATAAGGATAAAAGTTTAAAAGTAATTTAGAGGGGAGATGTTGTCCTTAAAAAAATTAAAAGTAATAAAAATAATAAAATTCAATTTGTTATATTGTAATTTTATTTTTATTAATAAAATTACTAATAACTTTTTAAATAAAATAAATTTATAATATACATATCACATTAAAATATATTAGTAGCTATAATTTAAGATGCATTTTATATTATAAATTATAATAATGATTCCATAACTATATTTAAATTTAATTAATAAGAACACAAAAGCTAGAATACTTACAATAAACTTATAATACAACAATATTTTAAACCATCGATATTCACACTCACTTTACCATATATATTATTAACTTGTCAATAGGCTTTGTTACAATACTATGGGCCAATACCATGGATCATCAATACCACATGCCCAAAAACCATCTCTCATTTCACAATCAAAATATTTTATAAATATTTTATTTGACTTTTATATTATAGCATTTTTACATTTAAATTAAAAGAAAAAAGAGTAAAATTATCTTTCAAATATATCTAAACATTCTATCACATTAAAATTTATAAGATATAGATCTATTTTATCATATAAATTAAAATAATAATTTTGTAACCATATTTAAATTTCATTAATAATCACAACAACATAATACTTACAATATAATCATATTTTTAACTATGGATATTCCCCACATGCCCAAAAATCATGTCTCATTTCATAATCAAAATATTTTACAATTTTTTTTAACTTAATTTGATTACATTTTTGTGCCAAGAGACACTCTCTAGAAAAAAAAATGGAAGAGATATTGTAATCACGTGTTATGTTATGTTATTGAGACATTTTGACTAATCAAATTACATATTAAAAAAAAAAATCATTAATTGTAATTATTATTTAAAACATTTTAAGTGAGTGAAATTACATAAAAATTATAATTATAATTATTAATAATTAACAATTAAATTAGCCTAGATTCCATTTTAACTCTTCATCTATCAAGCTCCTAGAACAATCAAACCTTTCAAGGTACAAACCTTTTCTCGAGTTTTGCACTCAAAAAAGAGGTTTGCACCTTGAGATATTTGATCCCTCTCCACACTTGATATATCCGGAGTTAAAATGGATCTCGACTAGTTTATATGATTCTCTATTATAAAAATTCTATGTATAATAAGTATGTGAACAACAAAATTTATATGTATAATAATTATGAACTAACTATTTTGAAATAGAAATATATACTTTTGTAAAATGCTTTTAAATATACATAATGTTTTTAAATGTTGAATTTTAATTCACATAAATTATTTTTTTAATTTTATGAAATTATAAATAATTTGGTGGTGGTGGTGGTTAACGAGACCAAACATTGGTCTATCGTACCTAAAGATGTGACATCCCTCGTGTTAAGTTAATATTGGTAAATAGTAAAAGTAACTATGAACAAAGACTTTATTTGAAAAGTATATAACTCTGTTGTTAATTAAAAATTGTGTTAATAATATTTGATTTGAGCATATGAGTAATCATGATTAATAACTGTGGAAGCAGTTAAAAATGAAACCCTAACTACCTTCAGGAGGTAGTTGAGTTCCCAGAGGAAAAAGGGGAAAGATTGCCAAGTCTGGTAAGGATCAGATGGCAGAGAAGAAAATCATGCTATGTCTGGTTATGATCAGATGGCATAGAAAATAGGAAAAGATTTTTCCTTTATGCGCTATGTCTGGTTAGGACCAGATAGCGAGATCTGGCAAAAGCCAGAGGAACTGCAGTCAAGAGGGTCTGCAAGTGCTTGGGGGTGGAAGGTCGTGAAGAATCTTCCTATGGACAGGTGGATTGACAAGCATTCATACAGGTTTGCGATAAACAGGTATGATTTATTAAGTTATTTAATTGAGAAATGACTTTGATTGTCGGTGGTGAGTAAATAACACCGAGAGAAGCACTCTGTTTATATTCTTAAAATATTCTCTTGTGCTCGGCATAGACAGTATTTTTAATTCCATTTAAGAATGTAAACATTGTATATATATATTCAAAGCAGAAAACTGGTACTACAGTCAGTCAAACCAGTAGAGAACAGATAAGAACTAGTATTCCTACTTTGTAATTTTTGATGCGCATGATACATATTTATATGTATATAGAACAAGATTACGGATGAACAGTAACCATATAGACATGTTACTCCTGGACTGAAGTAACAATGAACAGTGGAAAGCTTAACTATTAAACAGGCCAGAACGGCCGAATGTTCGACAAAACCCTGAAGCGATAACAGTAAGAATACAACTATCAGGAAATCTTGTTCAAGCATTTATAAGTATAATGCACAGACACGAGATTCCTGTTCATATAATAAATAAAAGAACAACATATTACGCATGCCTATATAAAGATGCAAGTCTCAGGGTGCTACTACCGCAGGGCATAAGCTTACGCTTAGCCAGCAGGCACCCTGGCCGGAACCAAAACCAAGATTTACCCTCTGCATATAAATGATATAGCTGACCAGAAATCGAGTGCGACTAGTATAACAAATAAATTCGGTTAAAGACTGTGGACATAGTAATGTATACCAAGAAGCAATGCTAATGCAGAGCTTAAACCATACCAAATGCATGCAATGCAATAAATATGCTTATCGCTGAAAAACAATGCAATATATACCGAGAACAATGTAACGCTGAATCTTAACTAAATCAAATGCCTGTAATACATAAACAAGCTTGTAGCCGAAAATAATCCAACCAATAACATTATAAAAGCCATAACTGTATTTCGACTAGAAGTTATGCCGTAAGCCGGCAATTGATAGATTATAAACTGTACATAGATACATTTAATCAGTGAACCGTGCTTAGACGGAGACCGCCAGAATCTGAGCCTTTAAACAAAAGATTAAGCACAATAATCAAATAGACTAGGGAAATGAACCATGCAGTTTCGTAGTAAGGAAACCCTAGTCGCATGGCGGAAGAGAGTATATGGAAACAAGGAACCTCGGCATCCCTGTTCAGTGGAACAAAGGTTTAGCCACTGACCCGTGAGGGAAAACGAAACCACAACCTATGAAAGAGGAACCACTCATACCTGTGGTAGGGCGGCCGAGGGCGAGAGAGCCAGACTTTCTCCCCAACGCCGTCTGGTCGCCGAAGCTTTCCCTGAAACATTGAAACAGATAAGCTGAGAACCTTATCAAAATGGCTGAGAACGAAAGCAACAAAATTAAACAACAGCGGAAATGCTTTTCGAGAGCTTGACTTAACCTGAACCGAAAGGAGAAGCTGCAGTATATCATCGTGCTCTGGCTGAGAATGAAACTCCGGTGTGGTAGAGAGCCATCTAAGTCTTCGGCAGAACACAGTCGAGCCGAGGACTTCGGCAGCATACAGTCGCTCCAAAATGAAAACAATAACCAAGTCGAAAATGAAATGAGCCTTAAATATTCAGTGCAAGACCCTGCCTCGTGGCATAACCTCAGCCTTCGATCTGACTGAGTTTGCCACCACCGTCTGATCGGTAAGAAGGATCCGGATGAGTTTGAGCGCGAAATGGTAAGACCGAGGTGTCGGCCTCGTAACACTTGGAGTCTGGAATCACGCCACCGCACATGGAAGGACGAAGGTGAGCCGTTGATCGTGCCAGGTGGATGACCTATAGCGAGCAAGTGCTGTAAACGACAGTACATCACTGTACCCATATTTCAAAAGGGCAACTTAGTCCAATCTCTGTGTTAAAAGCCATAAAGTTCGCAATTAAGGAGGTGCCAGTCCATAGTACCCGGGAATTACCGTGGCAGCGAATCCCATGACCACCACATTTTGAAAACAACATATAAGAATACCCTTTTTGATAAACAGATATGGAAGTGGATTATCTATGTTTACATGTAACCCGAATATGATTAATATAGTGAGTCAAATGAGTTACTGACTGTGATGATTATGA
Source organism: Pinus tabuliformis (assembly GCA_031772625.1). Lineage (NCBI taxonomy): Eukaryota > Viridiplantae > Streptophyta > Pinopsida > Pinales > Pinaceae > Pinus > Pinus tabuliformis. Next base: position 890,543,187 of record CM062813.1, read on the forward strand.
TATGCGTGTTGTACATTAAAATATGAATATGTCAAAGCCGAAAGTTTTATATGCATGTTGTAATATTATTACATAAACATATAGGTCAATTGCTTGGAGAATTCCAGTACACGTGGTTTATACGCTTGTTATAATATAAGCTGGTAAATGTGGATTTATACATATACAAATATTTTTTTACCTCTGTGTTAGAGCGTGACAATTTGGTATCAGAGCCCAGGTTTACAACTCTGTGACCTTTGGGAGAATTTTGAGTTATGCAACAAAATAAACATACAGTGTCATGACAGAAGCTGAGAGTGTGCTGAAAATAAATTATATCTGTTTAATGAGTTATCCTTAAACAGGTAGCAGCAGAATGAGGAGAGCAAATAGCGCTCCCTATGGAAATTTGGATCAACCTGATAACGGGAGGCAACCTCAGGGAAATCCTGAGATTTGGGTGCAACTGGGAGCAGAAGGCCGCAATGCTGATTCGACGCTCATGAGAACAGTTCAGGAACTAAAGGACGAAATGGCCCGGTTGCGTGCAGATAATGCAAGACTAAACGTAGAACAAGAAAGGATTTTGAAAAGCTTATCTGATAAACAACATCAACAGCAGTCACATCCGAGGCCTGAACAAGCACCAGTAACAGATGAACAGAGCTATCACACTGAACAGGAGGAAGCAGAGGACAGAGGGGAGACGCGAGGAGAGAAGTCTGTTAATGCTTCTGAATATTAAACTCCAAAAAGATCGCGGATGGAACTTCAAGGAGAGTTTCGAAATATTAAACCACCTCATTTCGATGGGGAGTCAGAAGAAGCTGCAGAGGCATGGCTAATTAATATGAATAAATATTTTCAAGTATACGAGTATGATCATCATCTTAAAGCCAGGCTGGCTATATTTCAGTTACAGGCCAAAGCCACACTATGGTGGGAGGAGGTCAAGATGGTGAGGGGAGTAAGTGAGCAGGATGTGACCTGGGAAGTTTTTCAGAAGTATTTCAAGGAGAAGTACCTGACAGAACGTTTTTACGATGAAAAAGCGCGGGAATTTCATGATCTGCGACTTGGACAACAGACCATTGACGAGTTTGTAACTAAATTCACATCCCTGCTTCGTTATGTGCCATATATTCGTGAAGAAAAAGCTAAAGTACAAAGGTTTGTTAGTAGCCTACCTTTGGCCATGCGGGAAAGGATAGAGTTTGATAATCCGAAGACGATGGATGAAGCAATTCGGAAGGCAAGACTTTGCTATCAGCAAAACAAACAAAAAGGAGAAAGTTCTGGGAAGCGTTGGACAGATAAGAGGGGCAGCAGAATGCCTGTGGGAATTAAGGGGACTCGCAGCAGTTTTCAAAAAGGATTTCCGAAAGGGGCCAATACTAGAAATCCAGTTAAAAATCAGAACAGATTCAAACCTCCTACTGAATCTAAATATAATGAACAACAAGTTAGATTGGATAATGAAGGCTCGGCTAGGCCACCCGTTCAGTGCTGGGGTTGTGGTGGACCCCATTACATTAAAAATTGCCCTCATCGGAAGGAAAGTGATCAGTTGTCCCAGATCTATGAAGCTTCTACAGTAGGAGATGTGGCCCGATCTATGCCCAGAATAAATGCAGCACTGGAAGATCGACAAGCTGATTACCAGCCAACAATGATAGAGTTTGAAGGTAAGATCTTTGATCGAACTGTTTCTATTTTAGTAGATCCAGGAGCTACTTTAAGCTATGTAAGTCCCAAAGTTGTGGAACGCTGTGGTTTGCAAACTATTAAATTTAAAAGCCCTTGGCTAGTACAGCTGGCCACTGGGGCCAAAAGACGAGTACTGACTAAGGTCAGCAACTGTCCATTAAGGATAGCTGGCCAAACGATAACAACTGAATTAAACGTACTCCCTCTTGGGTCCTATGATGTGCTGATAGGAATGGACTGGTTGGAACAGTGATGGTCTGTAATTAATTGCAAAACGAAAACAGTCTCTTACCGAGATGAGCTGGGGTTGGGAAAGGAGATTCAGGGCATCCAGAAACCAGTGCAGATCCGGCCAATCACGGCCTCACAGCTAGTTAAGTGTGTCCGGAAGAAATGCCAGATTTATGCAGTACAAGTAGGGTACGCAGATTCTGGGGATAAGGTTGCAACTGTTGAAAATATACTGGTAGTACAAGATTTTGCAGACGTATTTCCTGAAGAAATTCCAGGGCTGCCGCCCAAAAGAGATTTAGACTTCACCATTGAGTTGGTACCCGGAGCAGCCCCAGTATCCCGAGCACCCTATCGGATGAGTGTGCCGGAGCTAACTGAGTTAAAAATGCAACTGCAAGAGCTGTTGGAAAAAAATTATATCCGTCCCAGTGTATCTCCTTGGGGAGCTCATGTACTATTTGTGAGGAAAAAAGATGGAACTCTGCGTATGTGCATAGACTATAGACAGCTGAACAAACTGACAGTTAAAAACAAATATCCATTACCCCGCATTGATGAGCTGTTTGATCAGGTGAAGGGGGCGACAATCTTCTCAAAGATCGATTTAAGATCGGGTTACCATCAAATCAGAATTAAAGATGAGGACATCGCCAAGACAGCCTTTCGTACTCGTTACGGACACTACGAGTTTGTGGTGCTGCCTTTTGGATTAACTAATGCACCTGCAACATTTATGTGCTTGATGAACAGTGTATTTCATCAATACTTAGACAAATTTGTATTGATTTTCATTGATGATATACTTATATACTCCCGGAATATCCAGGAGCATAAGGAGCATCTGAGGATAGTGTTACAGACATTGCGGGAGCATCAATTATATGGTAAATTCAGCAAATGTGATTTCTATAAAGAACAGATCCAATATTTGGGCCACATTATTACGAAGGAAGGTATAGATGTGGATCCTGAAAAGATCAAAACTATAATGGAATGGCCAACACCCAAAGATGTAGCAGATATTCGATCCTTCATGGGGCTGGCTGGATATTATCGGCGGTTTGTAGAAGGTTTTTCCAGAGTTGCCTACCCTATCACTTCCTTGCAAAAGAAGGGAAAAATATTTAAATGGACAGCAGACTGTCAACGGAGTTTTGAACAGCTCAAACATCTACTTACCACCGCACCTGTATTGTGCGTGGCAGATCCCGAAAAGGAATATGTAGTTTGCACAGATGCAAGTAAGGAAGGTGTGGGTGGAGTACTAATGCAAGAAGGTAGAGTGATTGCTTATGAATCCAGAAAGTTAAAAGAACATGAGCAGAAATATTCAGCCTATGATCTGGAATTAACCGCAGTGATTCATGCATTGAAGATGTGGCGCCATTATTTAGTTGGGAGAAAATTTTTGCTGATGACGGATCACCATAGCTTGACTAGTTACTTTAGTCAACCGACTTTAAACGCAAGACAAGCAAGATGGGTGGACTTTTTGGGAAATTTCGATTTTGAAATTAAACACCTAAAGGGAAAAGAAAACAGAGTGGCTGATGCACTGAGCCGAAAAGTGCACTGCATTTATGAAATTGGTATTAGTCAAGGATGGTCCACCCTTGGCAAGGAGATTGATGAGGCTGCTGCACAAGATCAGATTTACTTGCAAAAGAAACAATTGGTGCAGAATTCAAATACCCGCTTAATACAACAAGGGTACACCTTGAATGCAGCCGGAATTTTGTGCTATCAGAAGAAGATTTATGTACCCAATCAGAGTGGCATTAAAGAAAAGATTCTGGATGAATATCATAAAAGTCCTTATGCAGGACATCCTGGGTATCAGAAATTAATCACCTCGCTAAGGAAGGAGTACTACTGGCCAGGCATGAAAAAGGATGTGATAGAATACCTGGCACGCTGCTTAGAGTGTCAACAAGTGAAGACTGAACATCAGCACCCTGCAGGGTTACTACAGCCATTACCCATACCAGAATGGAAATGGGAGACCATAACCATGGATTTCATTACAGGTTTGCCAAGATCCAAAAAGAATAATGATTCTATAATGGTGGTAGTAGATAAACTCAGCAAGTCAGCTCATTTCATACCGGTTCAATCCACTTATCGTGCAGCTCAAATCGCAAACATTTTCATGCAAAATATATTTAAACTTCATGGGCTGCCAAAAACAATAATATCTGATCGTGATGTTAAATTTACCTCAGCTTTTTGGAGGACCTTATTTGAAGGTCTAGGAACTCAGTTGAACTTCAGCACCGCATATCATCCGCAAACTGACGGACAGACTGAGCGAGTGAATCAAGTGGTGGAAGACATGCTGAGGTCTTATGTGATGCAACAACCTACGCGATGGGAGGAGTATTTAAACCTAGTGGAATTCGCCTATAACAATGGTTATCATGCATCCTTGAGGATGAGCCCAATCGAGGTGCTTTACGGCCGGAAGTGCCGCACACCATCCAGTTGGGGTGGACCGGAGGACAAATTCTTGCTGGGTCCTGAGATGTTGGAGGAGATGGAAGTCATGGTGAAAAAGGTCCGAGCTAATCTAAAGATGGCTCAGGACAGACAGAAGAATTTTGCAGATCGGAAGAGAACATTTAAAGAGTACCAAGTGGGTGAGCATGTGTACATCAGAATACGAGCTAGAAAAAGTACCCTCCAATGGAATGCTTGTGCCAAATTGGCACCACGTTTTTGTGGACCATTCGAAATTCTGGCACGAGTAGGGCCGGTAGCTTACCAGCTCGCCCTGCCCAGCCATATCCGGGTTCATAATGTCTTCCATGTATAAGTTTTAAAGAGATATGTCTATGACCCTAGGCATATAATAAGTTGGCAAGACATTCAGGTAAGGGAAGACTGTTAAATAAGATAAACTGAAAAAGAATGTTAATAAACAGCTAATCTGATTATTATGTGTTTCAGGTGGAACCGCAAGGAGAGTTCCTGGTCGAACCAGTGAACATATTAGATTGGAGAAGAGTCGAGCTGCGGAAAAAGGTCATCAGCCAGGTTAAAGTGCAGTGGCAGCACTTTGGGCCTGAAGAGGCCACCTGGGACGATGAACAGATTATGAGGGATACTTATCCCAGATTGTTTTTAAATGAGCAGCAACATCGGGACGATGTAGACTTTCAGGGGGGGGAGATGTGACATCCCTCGTGTTAAGTTAATATTGGTAAATAGTAAAAGTAACTATGAACAAAGACTTAATTTGAAAAGTATATAACTCTGTTGTTAATTAAAAATTGTGTTAATAATATTTGATTTGAGGATATGAGTAATCATGATTAATAACTGTGGAAGCAGTTAAAAATGAAACCCTAACTACCTTCAGGAGGTAGTTGAGTTCCCAGAGGAAAAAGGGGAAAGATTGCCAAGTCTGGTAAGGATCAGATGGCAGAGAAGAAAATCATGCTATGTCTGGTTATGACCAGATGGCATAGAAAAGAGGAAAAGATTTTTCCTGTATGCGCTATGTCTGGTTAGGACCAGATAGCGAGATCTGGCAAAAGCCAGAGGAACTCCAGTCAAGAGGGTCTACAAGTGCTTGGGGGTGGAAGGTCGTGAAGAATCTTCCTACGGACGGGTGGATTGACAAGCATTCATACAGGTTTGCGATAAACAGGTATGATTTATTAAGTTATTTAACTGAGAAATGACTTTGATTGTCGGTGGTGAGTAAATAACACCGAGAGAAGCACTCTGTTTATATTCTTAAAATATTCTCTTGTGCTCGGCATAGACAATATTTTTAATTCCATTTAAGAATGTAAACATTGTATATATATATTCAAAGCAGAAAACTGGTACTACAGTCAGTCAAACCAGTAGAGAACATATAAGAACTAGTATTCCTACTTTGTAATTTCTGATGCACATGATACATATTTATATGTATATAGAACAAGATTACGAATGAACAGTAACCGTATAGACATGTTACTCCTGGACTGAAGTACCAATGAACAATGGAAAGCTTAACTATTAAACAGACCAGAACGGCCGAATGTTCGACAAAACCCTGAAGCGATAACAGTAAGAATACAACTATCGGGAAATCTTGTTCAAGCATTTATAAGTATAACGCACAGACACAAGATTCCTGTTCATATAATAAATAAAAGAACAACATATTACGCATGCCTATATAAAGATGCAAGTCTCAGGGTGCTACTGCCACAGGGCATAAGCTTACGCTTAGCCAGCAGGCACCCTGGCCATAACCAAAACCAAGATTTACCCTCTGCATATAAATGATATAGCTGACCAGAAATCGAGTGCGACTAGTATAACAAATAAATTCGGTTAAAGACTGTGGACATAGTAATGTATACCAAGAAGCAATGTTAATGCAGAGCTTAAACCATACCAAATGCTTGCAATGCAATAAATATGCTTATCACTGAAAAACAATGCAATATATACCGAGAACAATGTAATGCCGAATCTTAACTAAATCAAATGCCTGTAATACATAAACAAGCTTGTAGCCGAAAATAATCCAACGAATAACACTATAAAAGCCATAACTGTATTTCGACTAGAAGTTATGCCGTAAGCCAGCAATTGATAGATTATAAACTGTACATAGATACATTTAATCAGTGAACCGTGCTTAGACGGAGACCGCCAGAATCGGAGCCTTTAAACAAAAGATTAAGCACAATAATCAAATAGACTAGGGAAATGAACCATGCAGTTTCGCAGTAAGGAAACCCTGGTCGCATGGCGGAAGAGAGTATATGGAAACAAGGAACCTCGGCATCCCTGTTCAGTGGAATAGAGGTTTAGCCACTGACCCGTGAGGGAAAACGAAACCAGAACCTATGAAAGAGGAACCACTCATACCTGTGGTAGGGCAGCCGAGGGCGAGAGAGCCAGACTTTCTCCCCAACGCCGTCTGGTCGCCGAAGCTTTCCCTGAAACATTGAAACAGATAAGCTGAGAACCTTATCAAAATGTCTGAGAACGAAAGCAACAAAATTGAAACAACAACGGAAATGCTTTTCGAGAGCTTACTTAACCTGAACAGAAAGGAGAGCTGCAGTATATCATCGTGCTTTGGTGGAGCATGAAACCCCGGTGCGGTTGAGAACCATATAAGTCTACAGCCGAACACAGTCGAGCCGAGGACTTCGGCAGTAAACACTCAATCCAGAATGAAAACAATAACCAAGTCGAACATAAAATGAACCTTAAATATTCAATGCATGACCCTGCCTCGTGGCATAGTCTCAGCCCTCGATCTGAATGAGGTTGCCACCACCGTCTGATCAGTGAGAAGGATCCGGAAGGGTTTGAGCGCGAAATGGTAAGACCGAGGAGCCGACCTCGTAACACTTGGAGTCTGGAATCACGCCACCGCACATGGTAGGACGAAGGTGAGCCGTTGATCGTGCCAGGGGGATGACCTATAGCGAGCAAGTGCTGTAAACGACAGTACATCACTGTACCCATATTTCAAAAGGGCAACTTAGTCCAATCTCTGTGTTAAAAGCCATAAAGTTCGCAATTAAGGAGGTGCCAGTCCATAGTACTCGGGAATTACCGTGGCAGCGAATCCCATGACCGCCACATTTTGAAAACAACATATAAGAATACCCTTTTTGATAAACAGATATGGAAGTGGATTATCTATGTTTACATGTAACCCGAATATGATTAATATAGTGAGTCAAATTAGTTACTGACTGTGATTATTATGATATGCGTGTTGTACATTAAAATATGAATATGTCAAAGCCGAAAGTTTTATATGCATGTTGTAATATTATTACATAAACATATAGGTCAATTTCTTGGAGAATTCCAGTACACGTGGTTTATACGCTTGTTATAATATAAGCTGGTAAATTTGGATTTATACATATACAAAAAAAAAATTTACCTCTGTGTTAGAGCGTGAGAAGCAACAAATTATTTATTTTGATTTAAGATTTTATTCCTATGGTCAAAAAGCTTGGAGAGAAGCCTCCTCAGCTCACTATAATTTTGACATTGTAAAAGGCTAGGAAGGTCGGTATTGTAACAAAGATTGTGAAACTAAGATCTAATGTGGTTGTACAAAGATTGTGAAACTAAGATCTAATGTGGTTGTACGCGAGGCACTCTAAAAGGAAGTGGTTTTCATCCTTGATGTTCCTATTCTCACATATATGGCAGATCCTTTCCATCCATGGCATTTTAGGAACTGCCCAACGACGTGTTTCACTATGGAGCTCATGAGAATTTGTTCTAATCTTTGCTATATTAATTTTCTTCTTTGAGCTAGTTAAAATAGAGAGATACTTTTGATCTTCTAGGGTAGGGTTAAGGTTTAGTATTTTTTTTTAAATCTTAGCAATTTAAGATGTATCATGAGGTAAACTACTTTTTGATTCTTTAGATATTGCTTATCTAATTTATATAGTTGGACTATTTCAAAAAAACATTCTAATTTCTTTCCCATTAAAATTGAAATTTTATTTTAATAAAAAAAATAAGTAAAAGCCAACTTTATTAAAAAATATGAGTTTGGTTTGTTACACAGCAACAACAATTTTTTCGATGACTAAAACAAAAAAGGACAAGTGCAACCTAACCTAGTGAGGAAAATTTCTTAGCTTTAACAAGATCACTTATTTTTTTTTTTAATGGCATGGATACGATGGAGTGAATTCAACTAATGCGATTCCAAAATATTTTGAAAATCAACAATATAGTTAAGTTCAGGGGTTTTGGTATGCCATTATTGGTAAGCATTGCAGAAAGACCCCACATTCCTCCTCAACAACTTGGTGCCCTCTAACGTTGGCAATCGTGTTTATGAACGCAACGATTGCATGAGATCTCTTCATTTTGTTGGATTACCTTACAATTCCTCAACACTCACAATAGGCTTACAATTTAAACTAAAAGCTTCAAACTAGAAGTAGCCAACTATTTCCGACACAGATAACTTTGAAGTTTTATTTTTTTAACAGATTCTTAACCGAAAAAACTTGATGTGGTCTTCGGCTAAGGTATCCACTGTCGGGAAAGAAGACTCTATTCACTACGACGAATAAGAAGAAGGATGCTTTGGTTATATAATTGGAAAAGAGAGAGGGCATGTGTTCATGACAACTGCAAAAACCAATTTATTCTTTAAAAACAAAATTTAAATGTTCAATGTTACACGCAGGTGTGAAAATCGCGTTACAAGCAACTCTCAAAATTTCTAAATCCTCAAGCCAATAATTAGATTATATATATCTAGTTAACCTCTCTCCAAGGTGGCAACATTGACGTCAAATATGTGACATCTGGCGGCAATAAACTAACTTTTTCAAATCAGGTAACGATGGTAGTAATTTAACCAACTTATTTGAGGACATTAAGTATGGTATTATTTTAGGTTCACCTTCATTTTAGTGGAATTATAAATAGTGGAAGTGAAAGGTCCAGTGTTATAAAATTTCTATTTATGAAAACAAAATTTATATGTATCACACCTTTGAATATAATTATTTTGAAATAGAAATCCATATTTTGTAAAATGTATATAACGTTTTTAAATATTAAATTTTAGATTTATATAATGTTTTTGAATATTAAATTTTACATTTAAAAAAAATTATTTTTAGTTAATTTAAATTATTCACGAAATTTTATAAAATAATATTTTAAAGAGCTAGAAAAAAAGGTTAATAGCCGCTTCACCTTAAATAGTGTGGCAGGTAAATTAGATATCAAACCAATCAAAGATAAATAAAAAAATTGATAGAATTAGACCATGACCGTAACAAAAGGGTCTTGAAATTTATAATCTTCTGTTTGAAAGTGGAGGTAGACGAGAATGCTTTAGCCATAGCCCAGACAGAATTGCATAATAGATTACAAATTGAAACATGTCTCACAGAAGCAACAAGGTTGTGAAAAAAAACTGAGAATAAAGGAAGAATGATCCGAATAAAGGTGAGCTCTATTGACCATAAGTATGACATGCTTAGTAAAATCTCAAGTCTAAAAGGAAAGAGAATATTTATAAATGAAAATCTCATTCCAGAAGATCAAACAAAATTGAGAAAGGAGGTTCAAAAGGTAAAAGAAGCTAGGAAGGAAGGAAAATGGGCAATAATCAGAAATAGAAAAGTCGTTATTCGAGATAGAAACCAAAAAGATAATAATGAATAACAATTCAACATGCTCCAGATTCTTTCTTGGAATTGTTGGGGCTTTCCATGGAACAAAGGCCCCAAGCTAAGTTGGATCTCGAATGATGTTGATATTATTTTGCTTGTTGAAACTTGGGAGCACGAAAAATATAAGGCCCCTAACATAGATGGCTTTACATTATGGTCTACCTGGAATAAGCAATCTTCTTGTAGAGGCATTGGGGGTATAGCTTGTTACATTAAGAAGAACATCTCTCCTCATGCTAGGATTTATAAAAACGACTCTTGCAACCAATATAGTTGGATAGAAATTACTGACATCTATGATAAAAAGACCTACATAGCAATCTGATATTTCCCCCGCCCATCAATTCTAACTTCTATAAGAAAAAGAATCTAGATAAAAATAGTCCTTACAATGGTTTAGAGAATGATATTTCTAGCCTAAGGAATGAAGACAATATCATTTAATGGGTGACTTTAATGCTCGAACTTCAAGCAACCAAGTTATTCTTCTAAGCAATCATTCCAACCCTAATCCTCTTTGGTTAGACGAAGACCTTCCTTTGGCTAGCTAGTACAAAAGGAGATCTGAAGACCTCGGGGAGAATTTGTTTGGGTCGAAGCTAGTCAAGCTCTGTAGTGCTCAGGATCTCATAATTTGCAATGGTCTAAAGAAGTGGCCCAATTCTAGCCAGTTGACCTGCATCAATGGGATTCGTAGCAGCGTGGTAGACTATGTTATCTCTGATCTCCCTCTATACAACGAAATAATAAATTTTGACATCTTAAACGACCACGAGCCTGACTCTCATCATAGGGCTTTACTTATAACTCTCAATTTCGTCATGCATAGAGATCCTATAGAAGATAATCCTTATAGCCAAAAGAAGTTAATCTTTGATAGAAATAAAAAAGATATCTTTCTAAATGAATTAAAAACTAATTTGCTTCTTTTATCTAGTATTGAAAACATAGAAGATCTCTATCATAATTTTACTACAACCCTCTCATATTCTATTAACAAGTTCTCAATTGAAGTTTCAAGTAATAAAGAAATAGCAAAACCAACCCATGGTATGACAAAGATTGTAAAAGTGCGAGGACAACAAATAAGGAAGTTGTTGATGAATCTCTTAAAATTGGCAAGATAAAAATATACAAAGCCCTAACTAAAAGGAAAAAAAGGCAGTATATTCGTAAAAGAAAAGAGAATCTCTTACACCTCTCTAAGGTAGCTCCTACGAAATTCTGGAGGCAGATTCTAACTAGGAAAACTAAAGATAATAATAAAATTGCTTTACACGACTGGAATTCCTATCTTAAGAAGCTTTATGAATCTCTAAATGTCATGGATAACTTTGAAACCCTACTCACAACGAAAGAAGTTTTCTCATTATAAGACATTGATTTTGGGGTTAATCGTTTAGTTAATGGGAAAGCTAAGGACATTGAAGGTTACCAGGTAGAAATCTTAAACATTGGAGGTCCTATCCTCATCCCCCACATTCACAAGATTTTTAATCAAGCGGTCAAGCAAGGGTTCCCTAAACCATGGACTAAAGCCTAATTATCCCTATTTTTAAAAGTGGGGATACAAATAACCCCTCTAATTATCAGACAATTATGATCAGCCCTCTCCTGGCCAAGTTATATGGTATTATTTTGGAAAGGAAGTTGAGCATATGGCTTGAAAGTGAAGGTAAGCGGGCTAAAGGCCAAGCAGGTTTTAGAAAGAAACACTCAACAACAGACCACCTCGTTACGCTTAGGATCATTGTGGAGGAATGTCGCAATGATAAATCCAATCTCTTTTATTGCTTTGTGGACTTTAGAAAGGCTTTTGATACGTCTCCTAGAAACAAACTTTGGAACAGATTAGAAGAGCTAAAGATTCCTTTTGAATTGAGAGCTGTCGCTATAAGGTTATACGTGAATGTAATTGCCAAGTTAAAGAGCAATGAAGGGTGGTCGAAAGATAATAAGTGTAATATCAGAGTTAAAATAGGTTGCCACCTCTCTCCTACCCTATTTGGCATTTACATCGACAAGCTAGAAGGTTGTTTAAAGGAAGCAGGATGTGCTGGCACGATCTTAGCTGGGATAGTCATCATCCTTCTTCTCTACGCTGACAATATTGTTCTTCTCGCAAGGTGCCCATCTGATCTTGATAAGCAACTTATACTTCTTAAGGATTTTTGCTCTACCATGGGTATGATTGTTAACATTGACAAAACAAAAGTTATGATTATCAAATCCAAGAAGGACACTTACGCTAATTTTATGTATGACAATAGTAACTTGGAGGAAGTGTCTTCCTACAAGTACCTAGGAATTGATATTCATCACAAGCTCAACTGGAACTATAGCATTGAGAAAAGGATTAATGGGGGATGAAAAGCTTATTTTGGTCTTGAAAATAATTGTAAAACAACAAACCTCGTAATGTGGGATAGAAATAAGTTCCTCTTTGAAACTTTAGTCACTTAAGTTATCTTATATGGATGTGAGGTTTGGGGTTGTAGCATCTTTGGAAAATCCTAGAGAAAGATTGAGCAAATCTAGAAGCGCTTTATAACGTATAACCTCAAAATTAAAAACAACACACCCTATCTTATTCTCCTTATAGAAGTGATTATTTCCCCTATCAAGAGCCCAACTATGACTAGGCTTATGTTGTACAAGCACAAACTCAATAACATAGGAGACCACAGACTTCCTAAGTTAACTTTAAATTCCAACCAAAACCACATAAGGCTCAAACAAGGTTGGAAAAGACACTAGGGCCTAGTTAAACCATTAGGAGATCGACGAGAATGTTGTATTGCAAAACATTAATAACATTAAAAATATTGTTACTTCTAAGTTCAAAGAAAAAATGTGGTGTGAGAAAGATTTAGCAGCTAAAAAAAAATAAGATATTATAAGGAGGTCATCAACCCCACCCTAGAAGATCAAAAGTATCTCTATGTTTTAACTAGCTCAAAGAAGAAAATTAATATAGGCAAGATTAGAACCAACTCTCATGAGCTCCATAGTGAAACGGGTTGTTGGGCAGTTCCTAAAACACCATGGATGGTAAGGTTCTGCCATCTCTATGAGAATACGAACATAGAGGATGAAAATCATTTCCTCTTAGAGTGCCCTGCATACAACCACATTAGATCTCAATTTCAAAATCTTTGTTGCAACACTGACCTTCCTAGCCTTTTTACGATGTCAAAATTACAGTGAACTCAAGAGGCTACTCTCGAAGCTTTTTGAGCATAGGAATAAAATTTTAAATCAAACTAAATAATTCATTTCTTTTAGGCTCAAAAGACCAAAGTTTAGCCTCAGTAAAAGTAACAATCATCGTAGTCATCATCATCAAATTGATTAAGATAAATTAAAATTATATATATATATATATAATTTTCTTTTAATAAATGTAAATATAAATTTTATTCAAAATATGCTAAACAAATTTTTAGTGTCAATAATTTTAAAATTTGAACATTTTAATAAAATAACGTAATCATCTGTAATTGAAAAGTGAGATATTATTATTTTACTATGTTTTTTTAGTTTGCTAAATAAATCGTTATAAAACTTTTAGAATCGGTAAATTAATATTGGTCGATAAGTCTTATCTCATTATATCTTAGAAAACATATATACCTATGCCTATAATACAAGATGTGGACACATCTCATAACCCAAAAATTTCAGAGATAAATATGGAGTTCAAAAGGGTTTTCCTTTATATGCAACTTCAATTACTTTTATTTGAAAAATCGCTCAGGGAGCTCCAACGCTGTGTTGGTATGCAATTAATTTCTTTTATTTTAATATAATACCATGATTTTTAATTTCTTTTATTTTAATAGCATACCATTTTAATCACCTGAGCGGCACAACACGTATTTTATAGGTACAAGAGCAGTGACGCGTATTCGGACAAACCTTCTGGTCAAATATGTACATGAACATGAATTCGTACTAGCTTTGCGTAATATGTATGAATGATATAATATTATTCTCAGAAATCAAAACTCAAAATATGTATATCAATATGACCTTTTCCATAATATTAATATAAAAAATTTCATGGATATAAATTAGTATAGTTTTATTTTAAATATAAATTTAAAATGAGCCAAATTTATTTTAAATACATTCTAATATAAGAGAGGAAATTAAATTTGGTCGGATCTCAATTTAGTTTTATAAATTAATATTATTTAATTTCAACTTCAATGCATATAAACCTTTAGACTTATTTTTATAAATTAATATTATTTAATTTCTAACTTTAATGCATACTAAACCTCTACTCAATAAGCCTCTAGACTCAATAAACAACATGCTGTAAATGTAAATGTCGAATGTAAATGTATATCCTAAGGATGAATATCATTGCAGTCCATTATTTTCCCCACAGCTTCAACAATATCGTTGAAACAGTACAAATTCCAATCATTCATTATATCTACAAATAGGTTAACTGTGGAGATTGAACGATATCAGCGGCACATCACACTTTTTAAAGCATAGTTACCAAGTTCGAATTCGAATTCGAATACGAATTCGATTCGATACGAAAAAAATTCGACTCTCTAAAATTTAATACGGAAAAAATTCGAGAATATACATCTTACACTATTATTAATAATATTTTTTCTTAAATTTTGAATAATCTAAATTAAAAATTGTGAATTATATTATAAAAGTTGCAAATAAAGTTAGACATTGAAATTAGTAGAAACAATTATATTGAAATTAGTAGAAACAACTCCTCTTCAATGGAAGTGAATAAAATACAATGGTCAAAACAAACTCTTTAACATTAAAAAAAAGACACCCTTAAAATTGTTGGTTGGTCAATCAAAAGATAGTAACTAATGTTGTAGTTTTTAATGATAAATATTTCTGCAATTTCCTAATTACTAAAATAAAATATAGATAAAAAATTATCAAATTAGAACTAACAAGAATTATCAAATTAGAATTCTTGTTGTTTTCCTAATTTTCCAAATGGAAGTGAATAGATATTGAAATTAGTAGAAACAACTCCTCTTGGTCAATCAAAAGATAGTAATTAATGCTGTAATTTTTAATGATAAATATTTAGAAAATTTCCTAATCACTAATTGAATAAAATACAGATAAAAAACATCAAATTAGAACTATCAAAAATTATCAAATTAGAATTATCTTGCTATTTTGCTAATTGTTTAAGAAATTTAGAAACCATATAATATATTTTCCTTACAAATTTTTTAAAAACAAACAACTAAATTACAACCAATTTTATTATGAATAAATAATTCTATTTTCATTACTTACTAGTCAAAGTATTATATAAAAGAAATTAAAATTTAAAAAAAATAGACAAAAAAAATATTTTATTGTGAAAATGAGAAATAAAGAAAAAAAAAAAAAACAAAATTATTTTATTGTAAAAATGAAAATTTAATATGACAACTATTTATTTAGTTTTTATATAATTTTTATTTTTTATTTTAATAAAAAAAAAAACAAAAAAACAAAAAATTAATAACAAGTGAAAGTTACTAACACATCAAAATAAGTTACTAACACATCAAAATAACTGTGATAAAAATAAAACTATGAAGTTTTAAATAACTGTGATAAAAATAAAACTATGAATTTTTAAATCATTAATCACAGCTGTATTGCAGAACAAACCGTTAATAACATTCTTGTCCCTTCTATGTTAAGTATTGTCTAACTGGATCCCTCGTCCCTTCTATCTTCAGTATTGTCTAACTGGATCACTCGACCAGCTGGAAGAATTAAGTTTAAACGCTTCAATATTCTACAACTGCATGATCAAACTAACGCACAAAAATTGGAGTACGATTTCCTGAAAAACACAAATCAAAGAAAATTTAAAAAAATAAATTTGAGAGACTGTAATGTGTCCGATCCGAACCGAACTTCAGCGTATTAATGGCCGAATCGGACCGAATTGCCGAATTTTCGAATTCTTCAGGCCGATTCGGCCGAATTTGGTAACTATGTTTTAAAGATAGAAGAGCAGTGACACACATTCAGACATTTTAATTGAGGAAGCGGATCCATTCGGACATGCTGGGAACATGTGCATTGACAGCGGTGAGCAGGTAGTAACCCGGAGGAGCCACCATTGGGGTGGGTGGAGCAGTCATGGAAACTAAATATGTGTTCTTCGCCTCAGTCTTGACAACTTCCATGACTGCAAGAGAGAGCATTCTCTGGTGCATGGACATGGCGTGTGTGTTGAAAGGAGGGGCATATGCATGAAAATGTAAGTCCTTGCTCCAAAACTCCGAAACAGATAAACGAACCATGAATTTCGACCCGTAATTGATGTCCCTCGTAGAAATAGATGCAATGGCCGGTCGCTTGTGATCGTACATGGAATGCAGATAGGGAGGAATGTAGGCTTCCACTCTCAGTTCTGTGGGGTATGGCTTGGCCACAAGATTATAAGTTCGATGGGGATTGCTCCCGGCTACTAAAACCCGCCCGTCGGGCAGCACAAGAGCAGTGGAATGATACATTCTCGGGATTTTAGCCGGAGCCAAATTTGTGAACCTCTCGCCAACGGCTGCGGAGGGCGTGTAGAGGAGCGGAGAAAATGCAGGGTCCCGCCCATCTTCCCAGCCGGCGGTGCCATTTTTGGCTCCGTTGATGATGAGAATGTCTCCCGTGGGGAGAATGAGCATGTCACCCATTACTCTAGGGCCGGGCATGTCTTCCATTTGCCATTGCGGTTTCTGAGACGTGATCTCCATTCTTCCGCAGCTCCTCAAGGCCTCTACGTATTCGTGTTTTTGTTGGGCTTCAGTGAAAGCTCCATAGGGAGCTCCACCGCAGATGAGAATTTCCAGCTTTTTGAAATTATTGGCGGACTCGAGCGGAAGCATGGCGGAAGAAGCGGAGGAGGGATAGTTCCGGGCGCCGTCGCCTGGCATGGTGGGGAACGTTGTGATGACTTTGTTTCTGTTGTAGTCCAAGAGTATAGAATCCTTGTTAGCGAAGATGAAGAGATTGCCGTCGGGAACCAAATACAGAAACGGATACAGATTGTTCTCCTCTCCCACAGTGTTGGTCTTCACCAGGAATGGTAACTTGAAGGCCTCACGGTCCCTAGGGTTTCTAGGTATGAATTCGTAATTAAACGATCTCCGCCCGCCTACTACTATCACCCGGCCGTCCGGCAAGATCTGGTTGGAAGCGTACCACCTCCTGGAAAGCAGTGGCGTCTTGCTTTCGATCCAGTCGCAGGTTGAGTCGACGCAGGGCTTCAGATAGCGGACCACTTTTTCTCCGTCCTGCCACCCGCCCGTTGCGACCAACGTCCCGTTGCTGAGAAACGCGCCCGACGAACAAAAGGTGTTCGTCGACGATTGCAACTGCCTCACCTCCTTCTTCACGATGTCGTACTCCACCGAATGTGCCCAGCAACGATCTTCTTGCGGCATGGGCCTCCCCACGTCCCTTTTTGGGCACCCGTTTTTTGTCTGATCGTACATGATAACATTACCAGCGTGCGTTAGCATCATATGCATTGCAGACAGCCCCGCGTTTTGCAGAATAAGCTCCCATCGCCCGACCCGCGCCTCCAGAGCAACTTGCTGCCCTGCAACGTTGGCGATCGCGTTTAAGCACGTAACAATAATCAGCACCCACGTCGATATTGTATAAGATTTCTGCATTTTATTGGATCACGTTAAACTTTAACCTAAACGCTTCAAAGTTGAAGTACCCCACGATTCCAGACACACAGAACTTGAGGTTTAGTTTTTTAATGGATCCTTAACCGAAAAATCCAGATATGTTCTTCGGCTAAGGTATCCAGTACGAGAAACAAGAAAAAGGACGATACGCTTATATAATCGCAAAAAGCAATGAGGGGTCCTACAAAATCGAAAATTCAATGTTCAATGTTACAACTGTCACTCGAAATTCCCTAATGTCGTGAGGCGATAATTAGGGTCTATGTATCTAGTTAAGCTCTTCAAGTGACGTTATTGACGTCAACCATGTGATTATTGGTTGCAACAAACGAACCATTTCCAATAAGGCAAACAAGGACCACTCTCATGGGAGTAACGCAACTCTCTTATAACGTTAGTTTCTGGAAAATGGGTTACAAAACTTTAATTTAACTAACGATGCTATGGTTTTAATTTTAGTGAAATAATTGTAAAATGTTTTTTATAATATTTACAATTATGTAGTTAAAGTAATGACGTTTATTTTTGTTAAATTGATTAAAAAAATTGTTATAGTAAATAGTGTTATATAAAATAAATTATTGTTTTTTTGGGAATTATGGTTTAAGTCATATTATAATAAAGTTTATTTACTAAATAAAAAAAATTGTTGTTAAATGGTGTGATTTTCGTGATTAAAATATAGTTAAATTTTATTTTAAATGTATATATGTTTAATTTATATATGATTTTTTTTCATAATTAACAACAATAATAACAATTTAATATAGTTGTGAGAAAGCTTACTACGCAAGTCCTTAAAAATATAAAGTAAATGTGAGTCTCAAGGTCTGAAGTTCAAAAGGATCAATAGTTGATTCCCCTAAATACAAAAAATAATAATAACAATTTAAAATAAAGTTATAATTAGTTAATTTTTATGATAAATAAGTATGTGCTTTGATGCTTATTACAGTATTTTAGCGAGTGTTAGAGGCTTTCATGTCAGCTTCAGGTATGGCCATCAATTATGATAAATCTTGTACTTTCTTTTTTAATACGCCAGCTGCTGTTAAGGTTCACTTAACTCGGCAGCTCGGTTTCCGGCTGGCTGAGTTACCTACTAAATATTTAGGTCTACAATTAGATCTTAATTCATTGCGGATTAAGAATTGGCAACCTATTGTTGATCGAATTAGGAAGCGATTGCAAAATTGGTCGTTCAGAATATTGAATTTTGCCAGTCGAGTTGTCCTTTTAAAATCAGTTCTGTTATCCATTCCTATCTATCCATTATCCATTATGCCTGCTCCTAAGGCAGTCTTCGGGAAGTTGAGGGAACTCTTTCGTAAATTTCTCTGGGAAGGGCCCAATCAGCAACGCAAATGGACATTGGTTTCATGGCAACAGCTAATTAAACGTAAAGAGGAGGGTGGTCTAGGTATCAGGGATTTGGAGTTTGTCAATAAGGTTTTAGGTGCAAAGTTGTGGTGGAGATGGGTGCAGGGGGGTGGGGATATCTGGAAACGAATCTGGAATCATAAATATTGGATGCCACCCACGGTTGAAGGCCGTCTCCGCGTTGAAGATACTCCACGGGGATCGAACATTTGGGAGCTTGCTCGCCATAACAGCAATTTGATTCGAGATTTAGCATTCTGGGAAATACGTAGTGGGAATTTTGCTCGTTTTTGGCTGGATGCTTGGCAGCAAAGGGCCAAGCTGGCTAGTCACCCTACTTTGCATGCCTTACAGGACGGTGCACATCAGGCAGGCCTTGTATGTGTTCAGGACTATTGGCGCCCGGCAGGACAAACTGAGGTATGGCGTGCATGGAAGAATCCTTCAGATTGGAATGCGCGCATTCATCAGGACACCCAACAAATATATCTCAGGGAATTAGATATGCGGAAAATTCGGATACGTCCAGGCAATGATCTCCTTCGCTGGGGGAAAGCTCCGCAAGGAATGTTTACGGTGAAGGAGGCTTATTATTGGCTAACAAAGGGTGATGCCATGGTCGATCCAACACCGTGGCAAAAACTCTGGCAAGTAAAATGGTGGCCTAAGGTGACAATTTTTGCATGGCTGGTGTGCCATGGCAGGATCTTAACGTGGGACAATCTCCAGAAACGTGGTATGATCGGCCCTTCTTCGTGCTCTCTCTGTCATAAGGAATATGAGACACAAGAGCATTTGCTGAATCGATGTTTGTATATCCAAAGTTTGTGGGAGGAAATTAGGAACCTTTTTGGTTACTTGCATAGAGACCCCAACAATATCCGTGAAACCATTTTACAATGGGGAATGGGACATTTTAACAGTAAAATTGTTCGCAGGTTATGGAGTTTATCGTTGGGGTTCGTCCTCTGGGAGGTGTGGAAGGAACGGAATCGCCGAATTTTTCAGGGGCGTAGTTGCTGCGAGGTTGCAATTTGGGAGGTGATCTGTAGGTCGCTTAAGGAAACGGTCCTTTCCGAATCCTGGGCAGAGGAGGACTGGCAATTAAATCTGGCTGAGCAGCGAATCTTACTCAAATTGGGCATCGATTCTACGATGCTCTACCCAAACAATGATCGGCTCCGTCGCCCACGCTTGCAGAGCCCCAGCTTCTTTCGGCTTCCCGTTGAGCACCAAATTAAGTTATCCTTCGATGGTGCCTCCAAGGGTAATCCAGGGGAGGCGGGTTGGGGCGGAGTTTTCCGTGATAGCTACGGGAGGACGCGTTGGATATATGCGGAGTGGGGAGGGGAGCTGTCAAATAATGAGGCCGAGCTTTGGGGTGTATACCATGGGCTATGCATAGCAGTGAGGAATGGTTATCACAATCTCGTTGTGGAGGGGGATTCCCAACTCGTTATTGACATGCTGAGGAAACTACAGTGCGGAAAGCCGTGGGATCAAGTTGCCAAGAGCTGGCGGGTTGCTGCTATTATACAGGATATTGAGGAGCAACTGCGAAGGATTGATTACATAACACTTGCTCATGTGTTGCGCCGTGGCAATCGGGCGGCAGACTACTTGGCCAACTGGGCTACTGCTGATTCAGGTAGTGTGCTGGATGGTAGTTGGGGCTCCTTCCATCACGACCAACGCTGGAGTGAGCTGGCCGCCATCCTCCGCCAGGATAATGATGAGGCCATGGGGGGCGACAAGACAGCATAACATTCACAATATAATGATCATGGGGGGTACGACTCTGCAAACCACCTGGCAGCTTAATTTATTGATGACATGCGCGGAACTGCCCTCCTCCAGATTGACGGCAGTTTGGGTACAGTGGTGGGTATGTGGTGGCATGGGCAGGACAGACTGCACATCATATCCCAGCTCTCCTCCTGCGACGTGTGCAAACGACAGTACTTACCAAGATGATCGAGGGTGGTGGACAGGTATTTCTTTCCATGCAACTGGCTTCTTCCACCGCGCTTATATTAGGCTTCTTAGTTTAACGTCTCGCCTATTTTTTCTGTGGACTTTCGAAATTGCGTTCTCTGCAAGTATGGCTGCACTTCCCTCTGAGGGCCGACGAACGCGCAGTCAGGGACTGCCTCTGGGGATGCAGGCCGAGGATGAAGGTCTGCGCTATATCCCTATAGACCTCTCTGAGGACTCTGCAGATTTGGGTGACCCC
Source organism: Pinus tabuliformis (assembly GCA_031772625.1). NCBI lineage: Eukaryota > Viridiplantae > Streptophyta > Pinopsida > Pinales > Pinaceae > Pinus > Pinus tabuliformis. Next base: position 890,564,609 of record CM062813.1, read on the forward strand.
GCAGGAGAGAGGTCTGGAGTTGCATCTCGCCGAATGCCTACGGGTGGCAAGGTTGGCAAGTGGTTGCGGCGGACTGAGGTTGGAGCGGCTGAAGATGTAGATGAAGAAGATAGTAGGCCTGAGGATGTTGATGCCGAAGTAGTCTGTGGTGGGCGCGGGCGCGGCAGAGGTCGGAAGGGACGAGGTAGGGGCCGAGGAAGGGGTCGTGGTCCTCGCCGGGAGGAAGGAGATAGTGCAGGGATTCCGGGACGGGGGCGAGGAAAGAGGGATATCCAGCGAAGACTGGCGGAAGCAGAGCGTGCCTATCTGCATGATACTCATCCAAAAATTCGGCGGATTGTCGACCATCTTGAGGAGGAGGCCCTGCAGGAGCAATCCGATCCGGAGATGGAGGATTGGGAGCTTTATCTCCCTGACCCCGGCCACACTAGGGGGAGAATGTCGCTGTATAAGTAGTCCCTTCATGTTTATTGGGGTCTTAAGCGTCTGCTTGCCAAGTCCATGGAACAGGTAGCAGCAGAGATGGTGGACATTGCCCAAGGCAATCTGCAAAAAGAACTGCAGAACCTCGAGTTTACTCTTATGATGCAGGATAGGAAGCTGGATAAGTTGACTCGGCTCATTCGCGTTGCAGGCATTGTCAAGGTGGATCCGGATCTTCTGCAGGAAGATAAGACGCAGTAGCCTGTTCTTACTTTTTGCAATCTTAGTGTAGTTTTTCTAAGCATTGTTTTGATATGGCTGAACTGTAGTATTTTACTTCTTTCTCAGACACGTAGTTTACATACTTACCTTTGAAGTTTGCCTGGTTTCCCTTCGGGGCAGGTGTGGACATGGCTGAATTTAGGTGTTTTTGCTGGGTTTCCCTTCGGGGCAGGTGTGGACATGGATGTTTTTTGGTGTTTTCCCTGGTTTCCCTTCGGGGCAGGGGTCACTGTTTTTCATTGTACATAGTTTTCGCGATTTATATATTAAAGAATCATACATTAGCCTACAAAAAAAAAATTACAGTATTTTGATACCTATCATATTTGTCAGCCATTTAGTTTATATGGTTGCCTTAATAAATAGTGAAAGTGAAAGGATATCTTTTGTGAAATTTCTATGTATAATAATTATGAAAACAACAAAATTTATATGTATAATAACTATCAAATAACTATTTTGAGATGCATTCAAATATGTGTTTATATATATAATTTGGGTTAAACATTAAATTTTACATAAATTATTTTTAAAATTTTGTAAAATAGTAATTTCAAGTAAAATAATAATTTATTTAAAATTTTGTAAAATAATAATTTCAATGAAAGTGATAATTTAATTAAGTGTTTTTATATTCATCCACATTTATTAGCTATTTAATTTACATAATTAAACTATTTCAAATAAATCACTTTAATTTCTTTCCTAATAAAATTGAAATCTTATTTTAATAAAATATTGACTGGACTCTATCAATAACAATAATATTTATAATAAAACAATATATGATATGGATTTGGAGAGAAAATATATTTTTAGTAAAATGAAATACAAGTAATACAATAAATTATTTGAATAATAAAAGCTAGTGATATATTACATTTCTATAGTTTAACAATGATGTTGATTTGTGATGATTTTATTAAAAAAATTATTAAGATTATTTTAAAAAATGGTATTTAAAAACTTATTTTCTTTTAAAAAAATTAAATAGAAAAGGTGTTTAGAGAATAGTATTTCACTTTAATCACATTGTAAGGATTGGGTTAAAGTAAAGACATTTCTAACCAACTAATGTGGTTCATCATCAAGACAAAGTGAGAAATCAAAGGATATAGCAGGAATGCATCACTGGAAGACTATTCTCTAAATTATGGATTACAAAAGTCTTAGATCTAATAGAAAATGTGTTTTTAAAAACTATTCTTACAAATTAAAAGCATTAATAAATGAATATTTGGAGAGGCTTCCTAAAAGATCCTTTGAAATTTTCATTTTTCTTAACTTTATCATTGTGCCATCCAAAAGTTATAATTTGGTGATTTTTTTTATTATCATCTAACTCTCTCAAAGATTATGAAATTTTCAATATATATGTAAATATATTTTGAATATTTTATGAAAAACATTTTTAAAAATGATTTCTTAGTTAGAATTTTGTAAAAAAAATATGCAAATTATATATAGAAAATATTAAAAAATATATTAAATTTATTTATTTATTTATGTTGTGAAGTTAAGAATTTTTTATTAATCAAGAAAACTAAAATACGTAAATATATTTTTGTGCACACAAGGCGTTCTAATAATTTGATCTTGATCTTTGTTTCTTATACTTACTCATACTAATTACATGCATACAAAATTCATATTTTTTTAACCTCTTTAAGCCTAGAAACCCTCCAAACAAGGAAGCATTACAACTTAGATTGAGGTGAACACCACTGTCACTACTTCTTACTCATCTACGAGCGCCCAACCAAATGCCGCAAGGAAATGTCCCCATGGGAATCATTGTCACCATCACACCGCTAAAGCGTGAACACCACCGTCAACCCATGACACAGTAGCCACCAACAACAGACCCCTCCATAAAGAGGACTTGAGAAACATAAACCCCACACTAAACAAGATGTATGAGAGTCTGGAAAAAAAGACCACATCCAAACCAAAAAAAACATGGTTGCGACTCAAATATGTCGTCATTATCCCAGGAAAGAAGGCCATCACATGCCAACCAGAAACAAAAAAAAAGTGGTCGAGGAGGGATCCAAAAGCCACCACCCACCACCCAATATCATTACTCATTATTTGAACAAGACACGTTTGTTCGAACATGAACACTTGAGCCATGAGGGTCTCTGCTATCTCCTCCATTTGACTCATAAGGAACATGGCTCTCCACATGCATGAGGCGATCATCCATTCTATCCACACAGAACTATAAGTTCCTCAACATCCTTTTAACATCCTCCAAGGAGGTGAAAATGTTGTATTTCTTGACCTATTTATCTCTCAGTACCAATTGTTGGCATTATGGCACAAGTTTGGAGCTATGGCACAGGGGTTGTCCTTGATGGCAACTCTCTTTGGTGACAGATCTTAGGTCCAGATCTCAGTTCAGGCTTTCAGAATGAAGAAAAAGATATATACGCAGGTTCACCTAGACAAAGGTGCAGATACACACGAGTTAGACATTACAAAGATGCGTATGCGTATACACGCAATTTCATGCAAGGCAAAGCGTGTATATGTTGGAGAACTTACTTTTGGTCCGTGGTAGTTAGTCCTTGGTATTTGAACCTATGGTTTTGGACCATGGTATCTCGCCAGAAGTGTTGACCCCAAGTATTGGGTCCAAGGTATTGTTTTATGATGGTTTTGGACCATGGTATTGTGAAAGGCCTAATACTATAAAATAGGAAGGAGATCATTTGGCAAAATATAATCTGAATTAATCTAAATATCTCATAAGTGCGAGATCTGAAATATTGGTGATTGGGGTTATGGTGCAGATCTGGATCTGAATGGAGGAACCTTAGCGCAAAGAAGGATAAGTTCTATTGATGGGTCATAATCTTTTGGCTTGAATGATAATATCTTTGCATGATTTTGATCTATTATATGTGGCGCATGCTTGATCTATAAATCTGATAATCTGGGTTAATCAGTGTCTGAATATTTGAAAGAGTGAATTATCTTTTATAGATCTATATGCAGGTTCAGTGAAGCGAAGGTGCGTATACACACTGGTTCAGTGAATGAAAACAGCGTATACGCAGGTTTCTCCAAACGCAGAAGCATATGCACATAGGTTTCAGGTTATTGAAGTAGTGTATATGTTTTGAGTTGTGATCTAGCTACTTTCTGTTTATTGCTACAGTGTTCTGGGTTCAGAATTGGTGTATGGTTACAGTTACTGTGTTCTGGGTACAACTGCCAGAGAAGTGTTTATTTTGTTTCAGTTTTGTTTGGTGAAAAGGTGATTGATGTTTGATTGATGTGGATCCAGTCTGAAAATTTATGAAACGTGGTCCCTAGAAGAAAGAGAATGTTGTAGCCTTCTGTAGGCCTGCACCTACATACTAGTATCTTGGCTAGTGCAAGAGCTAAGGGGGTTGTAGCTCCCTTCCAGGAGAAGCTGGAGAACGAGAGAGGGTTGTAGCTCTCTGCAGGTTGTAGCCTGCGTACTGGTAAAGGACTGCACCAGTACATTATAAAAAGAATTTTCTTATTAAAGAAGAGAGAGACGAATTGTAGCAGGTGGTTTTCACCCACATTGGGTTTCCACCTTATATCTTGTGTTCTTGTGTGTGTGATTGTCTTCAGATCTGTTTTACTATTTCTGGTCACTGTTTCTTAGATCCTAATGTAGAGATTAATGATCAACATCAGTAAGATAAACTAAATTATAAGTTTGCATTGTATACGCGGGTTTCCTTCTCTGCAGTTGCGTATATACGCAGTTTTATCTAACTGAAGTAGCGTATATGATCTGGGTTTGAAAAATAAAATATTTGACTTGATAATACTGATTCACCCCCCTCTTATTATTATTTCCAACAATTGGTATCAGAGCAGGTCCTTCTGAAGAAGCTTGATCACTTGAAGGTAGATCCATTATCATGAGCAACTATAAGAGAGAAGCATCTATCAGGCCACCAATTTTTGATGGGACAAACTTTGTGTATTGGAAGGTAAGAGTTACTGCCTATCTTCAATCTCTTGGTACAGAAGTCTGGGATATCAGATACAGGGTACACTTTTCCATCAGCAACTCCTACAGATCCGACTGAGAAGAAGAAATATGAAACAAATGCAAAGGTTGTCAATACTCTATTAGGATGTCTATCCCAATCAGAATTCGTGAAGGTTATGCAGTATAAATCCGCAAAAGAAATATGGGACAAGATTGTTCTGAGCTATGAAGGAGATGAACAGGTAAAACGAGCAAAACTTCAAACCCTCAAAATTCTGTATGAAAATATCAGAATGCATAATCATGAAAGTGTGGCTAACTATTCTCTTCGTGTAGATGAGATTGTTAATTGTATGAAAAATTTGTGTGAAGAAATAAAAGAGGCTGTTGTGGTTGAAAAGGTTCTAAGATCTTTGTCCCCTATGTTTGAATCTAAAGTTTCTGCAATAGAAGAAAAGTAGAATCTTCGAAACCTTACCATGTCACAGCTACACAGGATTCTAACTGCTTATGAAATGAGGAAAGGAGGACCATCAGACAGGAGAGAAGCAAATTTCAAGGCTTCAGGTAAAGGAGACTTCTATGAGTTAGGACATGCGTCAGAAGAGGAAGAAGAATCAAATTTTGTCAAAAACTTTCAACGGGGTACTGGAAGATTCAGAGGTAAGTTACCTTTCAAATGTTTTGCTTATGGGAGAGTCGGTCACTATGCTGCCAAATGTCCTCATAAGGATAAAACTGACAAAGGGAGGAACCTGTTAGATGGAACAAGAAACATAATGTAACTAAGAAAAGTTACTACACTCATGAAGAAAGTGATGGTCTTTCAAATAGTGATGAAGATGAACGAGGTAATAACTATAAACTTTTAATGGCTTTTGAAGATGATGATTACATGGATGTTATAGATATGGATGGCTTTTATGAAGAGATTTCTAGACTCAAAACATGTTTAGAAGAAAAGAATGTGATCATTGATACTCTGCAATTCCAACTTGATGAAAAGGAAAAATCTCTTGAAAAGTTAGAATGTGAAATTGTTGGCCTTAGAAAAGAAATTGAGAAAACAAAGGCTCTTAATCTTAAATTTGTTAAAGGATCTGAAACTCTGGATGAGATTATCAATGTATAGTGTTCTCCGCTAATCAAGACAGGTCTGGGGTATAATGGAGAAGCATCTCAAGCATCCACCTCAAAGAGTTATCTCAATGCAACAAGGAGGAATGAGAAAAAGCCCAATGGAGATCACTAGGTAAAACAGGGACAAATTACATCAAGAATAAACAAAGACTACCGGGTAAATCAGGGGCAATCCACCTTAAGGATGAACAAAAGCTACAACCAACCACAGGTAAAATCTTCTCAATTTGCCTCAAGAATGGATGACAATAGAAACTACAATCATTTGGCAGGTAGATTTGATAATCGCAGAAGTTTCAATGGCCAATGTTTCTCTTGCCATAACTTTGGCCACAAAGTAGCTCTATGTGTTGCCTATAAAACAATCATGACTAGAGAAGTTCAAAAACAAAGGAGTATGACTGGGATCACGAAAAGGACCTATAACAAATTTTCGGCCCTTGAAAATGAAATTGAATGTTCTATTTGTAATAACTTTGGTCATGAAGATTCTGAATGCAGGAGTAGGTTTTGGCAGACAAAGGAACAAGCCTCAAGTATGATAACATGGAGAATAAAGGAACCACAACCAGAAAGTTGTGGGATAGCTTTTTATGCAGAAGGATAGGAAAATCAATGGTACATCAACAGCGGATGTTCGAAGCATATGACAGGTGATAAAGAAAAACTTGAATCATATAGTGTTTTAGAAAAAGGAAAGAAAGTCTCTTTTAGAAATGATACCCCTACAGTCATAAAAGGAAGAGGCACTGCTCAGTTGAAAGAAAAGGTCAAGGCTGGAAATGTTTTTTATGTTGATGGCTTGAAGCATAATCTTCTGAGTGTCAGTCAGATGTGCGATCAAGGAACCAAGGTAATATTTCGATCAAATGGATGTAGTGTTCGTGATCTTGATATAGGAAAAAACAGTGATCAAAGGCAGAAGAACTCCAAATAACTTATACATATTTGAAGAAGGACAACAACAATGCTATTTGAGCAAGGATGATGAACACTGGTTATGGCACCAGAGATTGGGGCATCTAAGCTTTTCACAAATAAGGAAAGTATGAAAATACCAGGCAGTTCGTGGTCTTCCAAATATCAAAATTCCAAACAACATCATATGCAAATCATGTCAGTTTGGTAAGCAAACCAGAACTAACTTCCCTGAGAAGGAAGGATCAGCCAGCAGGCCTCTTGAACTAGTCCATACAGATGTATGTGGTCCATTTAGGACAAGGTCACCTCGAGGAGAAGAATACTTTATATTATTCATTGACGACTTCTCCAGGATGGTTTGGTTAGGACTTATGAAACACAAGGACGAAGCATTCGAAAAATTCAAATATTTCAAAGCCTTGGCTGAAAACGAATCAGATCACAAAATTAAGTGCCTCAGGTCTGACAGAGGTGGGGAGTTTACCTCAAATGAATTTTTTGATTTCTGTGAAGAACATGGAATAAGAAGGGAATTCTCTACAGCTAGGACTCCTCAGCAAAATGGAGTGGTGGAAAGGATGAACAGAACAGTTCAACAAATGGCTCGTGCTATGCTTGATGACTATGGAACTCCCGCAACCTTCTGGGGTGAAGCTGCATTTGCTGTGGTTGTTATTCTCAACAAAACAAATGTCCCAGTGAACAACACTCAAAATCCTCATGAGCTCTGGTATGGTGAGACTCCTTCAGTAAAGCATTTCAAAATTTTTGGAAGCAAATGCTATATTAAGAATAATGATGAACAACTTGGCAAACTTGAACCTAGAGCAGATGAAGGCATTCTCCTTGGTTATTCTCCCCACAGCAAAGCATATAAGTGTTACAATAAAAGACTTGGAAGAATTTTTGACAGCATTGATGTGGTGGTTGATGAAAAAGGAAACATTCATAGGCAAGTAAATTATGAAAATATCGAAGAGGATGAAGACTACCCTCCAAATAAGAATGAAGATGAAGAAGAACCTCAAGATGCACCAGAGGAACAGACAAGGATAGAAGAGAAGACTCCATCCAGGTATGTTCAAAAGAATCATCCAAAATCTCAAATCTTGGGGCAAAAGGAGGCAGGCGTACAAACAAGAAGAACAATTGCAGAAGCTTCAAGCTATTTGGCATTACTCTCCTCCACTGAACCACAAAATGTAAGAGAGGCATGCAAAGATGAATGCTGGATCAAGGCAATGGATGAAGAACTTGAGCAGATCGAAAAGAACAACACTTGGGAGTTGGTTCCTAGACCAAAAGATAAGAATTTCATAGGTACAATATGGGTCTTCAAAAATAAGTTGAATGAAAATGGGGAAGTAATTAGAAACAAGGCTAGACTTGTTTGTAAAGGGTATGCTCAACAAGAAGGAATAGACTTTGAAGAAACTTTTGCTCCTGTTGCAAGACTTGAGGCCATCTGAATGTTCCTTGCTCTCTCAAGATTTCAGAAGTTCAAAGTATTTCAAATGGACGTGAAATCAGCCTTTTTGAATGGAGACTTAGAAGAAGAAGTATACATTGAGTAGCCAGATGGTTTCATTCTTGGGAATGATCCAAATCTTGTATACAGACTGAAAAAGGCTCTCTATGGTCTTAAACAAGCTCCAAGGGCTTGGTACTACCGTTTGGACAAATATCTTCATCAACAAGGTTTTTCAAAAGGATTAGCAGATAACAATCTTTATATAAACATTGAAAATGACAAATTGCTAATACTTGTTGTGTATGTAGATGATATTATCTTTGGCAGCAATGAAGAAGCTATGAGTCAAAGCTTTGCCTTGGTGATGCAAAAAGAATTCGAAATGTCTTTGCTTGGAGAACTGACATATTTTCTTGGATTGCAAATCCAACAAAATGAAGGTGGTACCTTTTTGTCTCAAACCAAGTATCTCAAGCAGATCTTGAAGAAATATGGTATGGAAGATGCAAAACCAATATGTACCCCCATGGTTACAGGATGTAGCCTCAGTGCAAATGATGAATCAGCAGCAGTGCATCAACCAACCTATAGATCTATGATTGGAAGTCTACTTTATTTGACAAGTACCCGACCAGACATCATGCATGCAGTGGGAATAGTTAGATGATTTCAAGCAAATCCTAAGGAAACTCATCTTTAGGCAGTTAAGAGAATCTTCAAGTACCTTCAAGGAACTCAAAACTATGGCTTATGGTATCCTAGAGATACAGATCTCACACTTCATGCTTATACATATGCAGATTGGGCCGGAAGCGTGGATGACAGGAAGAGCACAAGTGGTGGTGCATTCTTCATGGGTTCCAGATTAGTATCTTAGTTAAGCAAGAAACAGAGTTCGATTGCTTTATCTACAGCTGAAGCAGAATATGTGGCTGCTGCATCTTGCTGCACTCAACTCCTTTGGATGATGCAGACCTTGCAGGATTTTCAAATCACTTGTACACCACCTATCTCCATCCTATGTGATAATACAAGTGCAATCAACATTTCAAAAAACCTAGTCATGCATTCAAAGACCAAGCACATACCGATCAAGTATCATTTTCTCCGGGAACAAGTGTTGGAACAAAAGGTGAAATTGGAGTATGTTCCTTCTAAGGAACAAGTTGTTGATATTCTCACTAAACCACTGCCCAGGGAAACTTTTGAATACCTCAGACAGAAGCTGGGAGTAGTTGATGCAACATCTTGCTGTTAAATCTTGTCTATTTCATAGAAAAATGGTGTACGTGAGTTGCCTGAGGAGGATCCGCGTACATACACTGGTTTGTGCAGAAACAGTCGCATATATGGAGGTTTGATGGATATCAGTAGGGACAGGCTCTGGTTGAAAATATTCTGATATGGGTCTGACAGAGACCATCTGTCACAGGTTCGGGGGGAGCAGATAAACTTCTAATGATGCATTGTTGGCATTATCTTAGAAGCTTTTGGTTCTAGTTCACAACTGTTGTTGAGTTCAGGTGGAACAAAGGTAGAGGGAGAACAGAAGGAAATCTTGGTTGTTGATCTGAATGGTGATTGGCAAATGCTGCTTCTATCACTTATTAGTGACTTTCATAAGTATTTCTGATCCAGGTGGATATTGGTGGCCACCTGCCAAGTCCACCTAGACCCCCACCATTGTTTCTCTCGGCATTTTCAGTTTCCTTAATTGTAGCACAACTTACTATTTTTAGCAGTTTTTCGGGTCCTGAACTTCTGGAGCCGTTTTGAGGCCCTAAACAACGATTTTTGGGAAATCTCAGGGCAACATGGGTCCATGGACCGATGTTGTCCTTCCCAAAGTGGTAGTGCTCGGATAGATCTTTCTAACGAGCTATTGTACGCATCAAACAAAGATCGTATGCCAAAGTTACGACCCCGGGAAGTTGATGTACCAATTTACCCAAACGGGGCCCACAGTTGGCGTTTCATCTCCTAGGGTTAGGTTTTGGAATGTTAAGGGTTTTCCATTGTTTCTCAACAATAAATAGGCCTTCGAGCCTCATTGTAAGACAGTTCAGAGGCATGTAGCCACCACATCTGTTCTCAGAGATAAGCTACCATCGCCGTAGCTGGTTTGTTTCCATTTCTGGTTGTAAGCATATTTCAGTATTTTCCATTAATGAAATGAAGTATTATTTCCGCTGTATCTTTGTGTATATGGTTATCTCTGTAATTTGTTGCGTTCCTGTTTAAATCCGGATCAGTGGTATCAGAGCGGTCTGCTTTTTCTCTGTTTTTCTTTGCATGTCCCCAACAAGGTCGGGATATAAGGAGTTAGGGCTTGAACTGGTCGAACCTTTGCAAGACCAGCCCCGCAAATCCCGACGGCCTCCCATGGCGGATGAGAAGAAAGACGAGGGGGCAGGAGATCCCATCAAAATCTTTCTCGAAGAAGCCCTCGAGCGACAACAAAACGCGATGATGGACAACTTTTCCTAGATCCTTCAGCGGCTACCTAGAAGCGACGCATCGGCTTCCAGCAGCTACTCTGGAAAAGCCACGCCCTTTAAGGTACAAGTTAATTTTGAAATCCCCATATTCGAGGGTCAAATAGACGCATATGTCATAGATAAATGGTTAAATATGCTAGAGGGTTATTTTTCTGTTCATGAATTTTTGAGTCGGGAAAAGATTGTTTTCGCTCTTCTCAAAGCAGCCCCCCACGTCAAGGACTGGTGGGAAACCTACTGCGAGCAGAAGGATGAAAGTATTGGCTCACTATTTTCAACTGCACCCACCTGGAATTCATTCCGGGATGCCATTAAGGAGCAGTACTACCCTGTCGGAAGCTATGAGGATGAATACATAAAGTGGACCACGCTGCGGCAGGGAAGGGACCAAGACGTGCCGGAGTTCACCAATCTTTTCCATACCCTCCGCACAAAGTTGGGTATCAAGAATTCAGAGCAACATTTGATACTCAAATACCATGGCTGTCTGCACAAGTACATCTAGGAAGAAATACATTTCCTGAACATCTCCTCGCTCGGTGCAGCATACCGATATGCCGTCAAGGTCGAGCAAAAGTTTAAATAAAAGAAGCGAGACTTTGGATCTGCAAATCCAAAGTAGGGGAAAGGTGCCCGTAAACCACAGAACAAAGGACAAAGCCAAGGCAGGACATCCCAAGACAACCCACCGAAGCTGCAAGCAAAGAACAACGCAGCGAAGCCGAAAAAGGACACTGGAAAATGGTGTGAGTTCCATAAGAGCTCCACTCACAACACAAGTGAGTGTCGGGCCAAGCAGTCACTGGTGGCTGAGCTAAAGGTTTCAGAATCAGATGCATGTTCCGACTCTGAGTCAGAACCCGATAAGGGGAATGACAAAGGGAAGCAGATCATTGATGCGGATCCCAACGCCACTGTTGCTACCACCAAGATCCAGAAAAATGAACCCGAAGATCCATAGGAGGAGGGGTGTCTCTTCTACTCCCAGATGTGGGTAAAGGGCTCCCCGATACAGTTCATTGTTGATAGCGGGAGTCAAAAGAACCTCATTTCGGCAGAGGTCGTGAAGCGGTTGGGCTTACCGACCATAGCACATCCACAACCATACACCATTGGGTGGCTTCACCAAGGACGAGATCTTCACGTGAGCCAGCAGTGTCACCTTCCATACAACATCAAGCCCTTCACGGATGAGGTACTGTGTGACATTGCTCCCCTTGAAGTTTGTGATGTATTATTAGGACAACCATACTTGTGGAAGCGACATGTTGTGTATGAATCAAGGCCCCGTGCTGTTATTATTACATTGGGAAATAAGTTGTACAAGATACCAGAGGTAGCACCACCTACTGCCATCTCTTTGATTATTGCAAAAAAATGCAATAAGATCATTTCCAAAACCAAGAAATTTGTTTTCCTGATGATACGCCCTCAAGGAAAGAAGAAAACGGTGGCCGCGGCCTCCAGACGGGGTCCCTCTGCACGACAACTACAGATGGACAAGGTTGTGGAGGAGTACAAGGACATCTTCACCTCCCCTGCAAGGGTTCCTCTGCACTATCAGGTCAAGCACTCCATCGATCTAACCCCAGGTGCGCCACTACCCAATGGACCAATTTATCGGCACTCCGTTCTGGAGAACAATGAAATCAAGAGGTAGATTTAGGAGCTCCTGCAGAAAGGTCACATCCGTCCAAGTTCATCGCCTTGTGGGAGCCCGATCGTGTTGGTACAGAAGAAGGATGGGACGTGGAGACTCTGTATTGACTATCGGGCGCTGAACAAGATCACTGTCCGTAATAGGTACCTGATCTCGCAGATTGATGACCTCCTGGACCAACTAAAGGGGGCGAAATATTTCAGCAAGATCGATCTGAAGTCAGGATATCACCAGGTACCAATCGAACCCTCTGATGTGTGGAAGACTGCCTTCAAATCCAAGGAGGGCCTTTTCGAATGGTTGGTTATGCCTTTCGGATTTACGAATGCACCTGCAACCTTCATGAGGCTAATGGATGACATCTTGCGGCCATTCACCAACTCCTTTGTAGTAGTATACTTGGATGACATTCTGATCTTCAGCCAGAGTTGGAAAGAGCACCTCCACCACATCCGACAGGTTCTCCAAACACTGTGGCAACACAAGCTATGTTTCAATTTGGAGAAATGAACTTTTGGCATGACCCAGGTTCAGTATCTGGGATACATCATTGATGAACAGGGGGTGCATGTCGATCCAGCCAAGATCCAAGTCATTCGGGATTGGCCATCTCCAACCACTCTAACAAAGCTCCGCAGCTTTCTAGGTCTTGCCAACTTCTACCGCAGGTTCGTGTTGGGGTTTTCTCATATTACTTGGCCCTTGAGTCAAGTCACCAAGGGAGGGGCGAAAGCAAAATTCTTTTGGTCTGAATCTCAACAGAAGGCATTCATGGAGTTGGAGGATCACCTCTGCACAGCACCAGTGCTCGCGTTACCAGATTTACAACAACCATTTGAGGTCGAGACAGATGCCTTTGACTATGCTATTGGGGCATTCCTTACTCAACATGTACATCCAGTGGCATATCACAGTGAAACACTTTCAGACACAGTCCGAAAGTACCCCACTTATGATAAAGAGATGTATTCCATTGTACAGGCCTGGCGAAAATGGAAGCATTACATTTTGGGGAAGGAAACGGTCATCCACACAGACCACCGACCCCTGCAGTTCATACAGACCCAAGGGAAATTACAGAATGATCGCCATCAGAAGTGGTCTACATACCTGCAACAGTTCCACTTGAATATCAAGTATAAGAAGGGCAGCACCAATAATGTTGCAGATTGCCTCAGTCAACCACCGATCATGGCGTTAACCACTGTGCTCAACTCTTGTGGGCACGAGACTTCTGATTGGCCACTTCTCTACAAAAGCGACCCAGAATTTGGCCACACATACCAGACACTCTTGGAGGGTCGGCATGTTCCAGATTTTCACCTCCAAGATGCCCTGTTATGCCACTTGGGTCACCTTTGTGTTCCTTCAAGCGAGCGTGCCAAGATGATTTGGGAAGCACACTACAGTCAGGCTATTGGGCATTTCGGGGTCGAGAAAACAGTGGCAGTACTACAAAATTATTTCTATTGGCCGAATCTTCGACAGGATGTTGGGAAGTACATCAGATCACGTACTACCTGTGCCATTGCCAAACCGACCATTAAGAAGCACGGCCTCTATACCCCGTTGCCTACCCCTAGTCGACCTTGGGAATCCATCTCCATGGATTACATGTCAGGCCTTCCCTCCACTAAGCATGGAAATGACTTTGTTTTTGTGGTCGTCGACAGGTTCTCGAAGATGGCCATTATGGCGGCCTGCAAGAAGAATATCACAGCAGAAGCCACTGCTAAACTCTTCTCTGAACGAGTGTGGGTGCACTTTGGGATCCCACAATCTATCATCTCAGATCGGGACAGTCAGTTTCTCAGCACATTTTGGTCCAGTCTCTGGTCAATGCTGGACACCAAACTCACGAAGTCCACAGCCTTCCATCCTCAAACTGATGGCCAGACAGAGGTTGTCAATAGGATGATTATGCACATTCTGCGCATGTATAACTCAAAGCATCCACGCACATGGGATGAGAGCCTCCCCTATGTTCAGCACAGCTACAACCGAGCTCTTCACAGCTCCACTGGCCATAGCCCTTTTCAGGTGGGTTTGGGTTTCCAGCCACTATGCCCCATTGATGTGGCCATGCCACTTGCAGCGACTCACATAAATTCAGCTCATGTCCACTCTGAAACAGATAAGGCCACTAGCTTCATTGAGCGCATCCAACATATTCGCCAGCAGGTCCATGACATTCTGGAGAAATCAAATGCCAAGTACAAGCAGCGACATGATCAACATTGGGTGCCACACAAGTTTCAGGTGGGCGACAAAGTCTGGTTGCATTTGCAAAAGGAACGCCTTACTGGAGCCTATCGAAAATTGAGACCACTCCGATATGGTCCTTACACCATTACTAAGTCTATGGGAGACAATGCATTTGAGCTCAGCATTCCCCCATTCCTTGGCCTGCACCCAGTGTTCAATGTGGACCGCCTTCGGCCATACTTTCCACCATTGCTAGACACATCTGACATTGCAGAATAGCTCAAACCCACAGAATTAAATCCAGATTGCATGGAACAAGCTGCAACTGATCGGATCATGGACACACAGATCAAGAACACTCGCCAACAGAATATCCAACTGTATCGAGTTGTCAAAGCAGGCCAACTCCTTTAGCAGGGCAAGTGGCTCACCAGGGAACAAGTTCAGCAAAAGTTTCCTCATCTCATGGAGGAACTCAACGCAATGGGGACCATTGCTTCCTAAGGGGGGAGGAATGATCCAGGTGGATATTGGTGGCCACCTTCCAAGCCCACCTGGACCCCCACCATTGTTTCTCTCAGCATTTTCAGTTTCCTTAATTGTAGCACAACTTACTATTTTTAGTAGTTTTTCGGGTCCTGAACTTCTGGAGCCGTTTTGAGGCCCTAAATGACGTTTTTTGGGAAATCTGGGGGCAACATGGGTCCATGGACCGATGTTGCCCTTCCCAAAGTCGTAGTGGTCAGATAGATCTTTCTAACGAGCTATTGTACGCGTCAAATGGAGATCGTATGCCAAAGTTACTACCCCGGGAAGTTGATGTACCAATTTACCCAAACGGGGCCCACAGTTTGGCGTTTCATCTCCTAGGGTTAGGTTTTGGAATGTTAAGGGTTTTCCATTGTTTCTCAACAATAAATAGGCCTTCGAGGCTCGTTGTAAGACAGTTCAGAGGCATGTAGCCACCACATCTCTTCTCAGAGATAAGCTACCATCACCCTAGCTGGTTTGTTTCCATTTCTGGTTGTAAGCATATTTCAGTATTTTCCATTAATGAAATGAAGTATTATTTCCGCTGCATCTTTGTGTATATGGTTATCTCTGTAATTTGTTGCGTTCTTGTTTAAATCCGGATCAATTTCGTCTCTATGTCATGTATCTCTTTTGTGGTATCTCCTTTATGGTGTCAAGTTCATGTAACGGCCTATTTTGGTTTCCCCACTATGCCTGGGATGAACATGTAATAAACTTGGTTGTCATATGTAAATTTATGATGATCCCCACTTGGTTGGGTGATGGATGTATGTATTGAGTCTTTTGGTGATAGGAAGGTCTTTTATGATGTATAAGTCCTGGTTCTTCTTGAAGAACATCTTTTTGCAGATCTTGCCTACATGGTCAGGGGGAGCATGGTCAGCTCAGCAGGGTAGAGATTCCAGCATGTACTCAGGGGGAGCACAACCATTTTCCCTTGATGACAAAGGGGGAGAATGACTTTGAGGATTGTGGAGTTGCCATCAAGTCCAAAGGGGTAGATTGTTGGCATTATGGCACAAGTTTGGAGCTATGGCACAGGGGTTGTCCTTGATGGCAACTCTCTTTGGTGACAGATCTCAGTTCAGGATTTCAGAATGAAGAAAAAGATATATACGCAGGTTCACCTAGACAAAGGCGCGTATACACGCGGGTTAGACATTACGAAGGCGCGTATGCGTATACACGCACTTTCATGCAAGGAAAAGCGCGTATATGTTGGAGAGCTTACTTTTGGTCCGTGGTAGTTAGTCCTTGGTATTTGAACCTATGGTTTTGGACCATGGTATCTCATCAAAAGTGTTGACCCCAAGTATTGGGTCCAAGGTATTGTTTTATTATGGTTTTGGACCATGGTATTGTGAAAGGCATAAGACTATAAAAGAGGAAGGAGATCATTTGGAAAAATATAATCTGAATTAATCTGAATATATAATAAGTGCGAGATATGAAATATTGTGATTGGGGTTATGGTGCAGATCTGGATCTGAATGAAGGAGGAACCTTAGCGCAAATAAGGATAAGTTCTATTGATGGGTCATAATCTTTTGGCTTGAATGATAATATCTTTGCATGATTTTGATCTATTACAAGTGGCGCATGCTTGATCTATAAATCTGATAATCTGGGTTAATCAGTGTCTGAATCTTTGAAAGAGTGAATTATCTTTTATAGATCTGTATGCAGGTTCAGTGAAGCGAAGGTACGTATACACGTTGGTTCAGTGAATGAAAACAACGTATACGCAGGTTTCTCCAAACACAGAAGCGTATGCACGCAGGTTTCAGGTTATTGAAGTAGTGTATATGTTTTGAGTTGTGATCTAGCTGCTTTCTGTTTATTGCTACAATGTTCTGGGTTTAGAATTGGTGTATGGTTACAGTTACTGTGTTCTGGGTACAGTTGTTAGAGAAGTGTTTATTTTGTTTCAGTTTTGTTTGGTGAAAAGGTGATTGATGTTTGATTGATGTGGATCCAGTCTAAAAATTTATGAAACATGGTCCCTGGAAGAAAGAGAAGGTTGTAACCTTCTGTAGGCCTGCACCTACGTACTAGTATCTTGGCTGGTGCAAGAGCTAAGGGGGTTTTAGCTCCCTTCCAAGAGAAGTTGGAGAATGAGAGGGGGTTGTAGCTCTCTGCAGGTTGTAGCCTGCGTACTGGTAAAGGACTGCACCAGTACATTGTAAAAAGAAGTTTCTAATTAAAGAAGAGAGAGACGATGTTGTGGGGAAAAATGCCTATGCAGGACAATCCTATCCACCTAAGGTGTGACAGTGCCTTAGCAACAAACAGAGACAACTATTCTAGTATTCTTCCTTTATTAATTAAGAATGAAGAGATATGGATAGACTAACCGATGTCTTTCGTTTGTCCCTCGATCCGGTTTCTCTTCTCTTGGAGAGTTCCCAGCTACTTGCCTTCTCGCTCGCCCAGCTTCAAGAGGTTTCTGCAAGATCACAAGAAGAGAACACTACACAAGACATGGATTCATATTCATAACTAGTTCAGGATTAGAAATAAACTAAACATACTAATGCAATCACACATCAAAGATACATCAGTATATAGGAGAAAACAAGATAGCTTTATTGATGAATAACAAGGTTCAGGAAGAGATACAACCCAGAGGGCTCCAATCCAGCATCTCCTTCCCAGCAAATGGAATTCCTATCTTCACCCCCTTCAAAGCATTAAGCACCCAATGATTCCAATCTCAAACCAACAACAATTCTTTGCAATAACAAAATTCCAGCCTCTAGATCTCATGGAGGAGAGATCCATATATAGATGTTTGGAGAGAGAATGAGTCAGCTTGAGATTTGACTAGTGTCCTCTCCCTCTATCAGTTCTTGATTCCACTTGGAGGTTCTTGCTTCCACTTGGAGATTTGGAACCTCTTACTCATCACCAGTCGAATTCCCTGAGGCAATTGTCATTGAGGAAGATTTTGGAAGCTTCCTGGGTTTTGACACCTCGTGGAATGAACTTGCCACATGTCAACTCTCCCTCAGCACAGGTAGCCAGTGTTGCCTTTGACATTCAGCGCAGGTAGCCAGTGTTGTCTTTGACATTCAGTGCAAACAGCTAGTGGAGCCACTGAAATGATCCTGAATTGACTTGTTTTTGAGCAGTTTCTGGTGGAGAACTTTTGTGAATTGCTGTGCTTTGTTAGCCTTGTTCCTCTAGGGGTAGGAACAACATGTTTATGGACTTTGGATCCCTTAGATTATGGACATTTCATGCTCAATGCTGTAAGGCACAAAAATTTCTATAACAGTTACCCCCTAAAGTATGAGGCCATTTATCGGGTGAAATGCTTTATCAGGGGGATCCGAAGTTCATCCAATGCTGGGAGGAGACCTGTAATAAGATACAATACAATACATTATTTTTCATACTTCTTTCATGATCTAGCTGAGGCGGGCATTCCCATGCTCAGCTTTATAAATTCATTTTTCTGTACATAGAACAGACAATCGTCTGATGGTAGACTGATAATTTTTGATGAAATTATCATCCTTTGAGTAGGATGATTATCCGCTGCAATGATGTACATGTCAATGTATTTATCTTTCCTGAATATATATCGTAGCCCAGATGGATGGAACTAGATCCGGGGTCTTCAAACTCGTTCGATCTTCACTCTAAGTACAAGTCGATCCATGTGAGAAATGTTCTGAAGTCGAACATGGAAAGACATCGCTTGATTACCGGTCAATGAGGTAAACCGTTAACAAGCGCGAGAGGAATCACCAATAATGATAATGAACCTCAAGGTACTGCAGCACAATTCACGTGGTGTGAATAAAGGACTTGGCGTCGAACACCACGCAAAATCTTTCGGTCGAAGGTCATTGATGTATACCTGTCGCCGGAAGTGAGAAACTTGCCATTGAGGCATGCAAGCTTCAAAGTACTGGAGGGGTTGTTCCTAGATCAACTTCTTGGATAATGAGCTGATGTCGACAAGAAGCGATCCGTCAAAGGAGGGCCTTAATGAATCCCACATCAGTGACACGGAACGGAGCTAATGATTTTGATGGAGGTGAAAACGATCTGTGACATATGATTCAGGGTGGCGGTCATGAAAGGATGAAGGATAATGTATGGCAGTGGATGGGACACGGTTGACTTTTCTGAACGACTTCTCTTGAACATATGGCGACACTGATGCGATGGATTGGTAGCATTACCCCAAATATGGATGGTATGGTGAGACCATGGATGTGACCGGTGAATGAAACAACCCAACCCGATTGTGGTACGGAGGAAAAGTGCCATGTTCAAGAGCGACTTGCTACCATCAAAGTTTTCTTGAGTGTCTCCCAATTTTTCCCCAGTCATTGCTGACCAGTACCTCTTTATTTTTGTCAAGCTTGAGGAGGATAACATATGCTTGTTCTATAACCTGCCCTTCGGGCAAGCCCATCGCTATGTTTTAACGAGCCTAGCGATAGTGAAACTCGTTCTCGTCTAAAGACAAGTTTGTCGCTATTTAATGATTTTAACAAGTCTAACGACAAGGATAACTCGGTCCTTTTCATTTTTAGAGAGTCTGAAAAGGTACATAAAGTTAACTCCAAAAGTCCTTTTTCGTCATCTAATCCCTTAAGTCCGAAAAAGTATAAAACAATACAGAAGGGATGAGTTTTCGATAGTTTTAACGAGCCGAATAAAACAAGCGCTCGATCTTTTTGTGCAATAATCCCTCAGGTCCAAAAAGATTAAAATCTAGAGGAGGGATAGCTCTTCCGGTCGCTTTAACGAGCTGGAAGGCCAAAACTCGGCAACCTTTTCATATTTTACAAGTCAGATGAAAAGAGCTTAAAGAAGACTCGTCTTTTGAGGAACGAGTGATGAAACGGGTTAGCAGTTGATTCCAGGTACAGGTTGGAATTTTCCAATCACGGCAGTGTCACAAGGATGGCTAGTGCAATCACTCTTCGCAGCTGTTCCTCAAAATGGGTAAACAAACATATGGAGGTGAACGATCGGCCAATGGAAAAGTGGAGGTGACGGGCAAACACGACCAAGGCTTTAATGGCTGATAAGGTTACATTCACAGTGGTTATTTACCGGGTAGGTTCATTTTTTATTTTAAAATGAGCTTAAACGCTGGTGGAAACACTTGCTCATTGCTTATGTTTATTTTTTAATGAGCATGAAGTCCGCGTTAAAACTGCTCGGATCTTGCGTTTATTTTTTAACGAGCATGAATTGTGTGCTAAAACTGCTCGAATATACCCGTCATATGATAAGAGTGTCTCATTGAGATTCTATTTTTTATGGAGCTTCATCTCACGAAGCTTTGCCCTGGATCCTTTCGTTATGCAAGTTCGGAAACGACTAATCCTACGAGTTTAAAGGGTTAGACCTACAGGTTTAAAGGGAGGACCTAAAAATTTAAAAAATAAATAGGCGCCCCTTGCTTGTACTCCAAAAGGTTTGCATGCCCCTAGGTATAAAGTACGATTTCAAGGTTACCTCTACTTCATTTCCGTCAAAACATTCGTTTCACTGAGAGAGGCCTACATCTTTCAGGTTACCCAAAGATTGTCTCGTTAATCTTTCAAACAAAACACTTCCTCGGCAATGTCTACCGAAGTAGACAAAGGTGAGCGACGTAGCCCGCCAACTCACATAACTTTGACAAAAGAATCTTATTCTAGAATAACCCTCTTCCTAGACGGACGGGGTACAGACTAGTCATATTCTCCCGCGGAAACCTACTCTATACCCAAAGTTTTCCTGCCGAAGTAGACTAGGACGCATGCCCCCTGGGTTCCAGTCATATCCTCCCGGATTACTCGCGCTCATCAGGAGGACGGACCGTGGGTTGAGACACTTATTGCATGAAGAGACCATTTAGGGATGGTATATGACTATTTGCGACGAGTGATCCGGGAAATGAAAGTTGGTCCACGAGCTTGACCACTCTTCCTTCATGCGGAAAACACATTACTCTAAAGAGTGAGGAGACGAGGGCCCCCATGCAATATATATAGTCTCGTCCAAGGAGTAGGTTATAATCCAAGGGTCCTTGAACGACCATCACGTTCATTTGAACGGTCTTCCCTTTCAATGTGATAGGCACATTGGGGAGGATCCATAAAGGTTGACTGGTTCCTTTATCAATGCCTGATAGATTTATCATTTCAGGAAAAAGCGCTGGCGAACCAAGCGATTTCCAAGCAATAGAGAAAAGGATACTCACAGATGCCCCCTCATCAATGATAGTGCCAGCCATTACCATTCTGTATATTTGAACGATAATTCTGAATGGTATGCTTGCTGGCAACCGGGGTCTGCCTAGTTGGTTCCAGTCGAACGAGACAACTAGGTTGCTTGGTGGTGGGACCGAATAGACGGCCGGGTATGACTCTGACGAAGTTCCTTCCTACGACAAAGGAATCAGCAAATTGCCCCCTTGTTCGTCGGAGTCTGTGTTGATGAAGAGAATTTGGACGGTGTCGTCTTTATTCTCCTCTATGATGGTATCATTCGAAGATAGAGCCTCTGAAGGCAAAACCAGGTCAACTGCCGTCTCAACCTTTTGAATTTCATCAGGTATGGATTCAGACGGTTCATCTTCAATGATAGGTGCTTCAGCTGACCACCTGAGCGGGCTAGCCGGGTTCTCAACTAGTGAAGGACTTGGCAGGAGTTTTTGATATCCAGGAGGAAGTTGCGCTCGTAAAATCGGCCGATCTTCCAAAACGCTTTTGACCTCGTCTAAGAAGGGACAACGGTGGATGGCATGGTCGCCTTCACACAGTTTGCAGGGAAATCTAGCTTTCCCTCTCTATCCTGGGGCTTCACTTTCACTAGTTGACGGTGAGTAGTCAACATGGTTATCAGAGGTTGACGCTACCGAATTGTGCAAACGGGGAGACCAGTCCCTTAGTATCCGAGGGATGCAGGGACAATCTCTATGGAAGTGGTCTCCCTTGCATATGACACATGGCAATTTAGGCCTAGTCAGTGATGTGTGTGGATTTTTGTCAGACGACACTTGTTTGCCCCCAGTTGCTTTTGGCTCCTTCTTCTTCTTCTATTTCTTCTTCTTTTCCTTCTTCTCCTTAGGAACTTCGTTTTTTGTTTTACCAGTTCCGTCAAACGAAGAGGAAGGAGGAGAGGAAGAATTATATGAAGTAGAAGGCTGGTGGGCAACTCTGGTCTGGTCTAACTGTTGACTCGACTGTTCAGGAATAGTGGTGTTCTGAACAACATTGGTTGAAAAGAGCCAGACGGCAGGCCAATTGTCAGTCCTGGAAGCGACAATGTGGCCATATGGGGTGCACCAACATCTCCCCAAAAGGAGAAGGGACTGGGATTTCCACCAAGGGGAATTCCTTGGTTGGTGTGCTCCATTTTTTCAACCTAAAGATCAACGCAGGAATAGGGGTGATTGTTCCATTTAAAATAATTTTTTAACGACGCTTAGACACAACTTGATTTTTCAGTTTTAAAGAGTCGATAAAAAGCTAAAGATGACTCTAGTCTCCTTCGATGTTTTAACGAGCCCGAAGTGACAAATGCTCGGATGGACTTTTTCCGCTATAGAGTCTGAAAAAGGCCAAAAGGAATTGCTCTGGAGTTCTAGGTAGAGGGTGTGCCAAACTTTTCGCAAAACCGCAGAATACTTTTTAGGGTACGGGCAGTCGATCTTCCTGAATGCTGTGTTCAGTGCATTGCGATCAGTAGGGCGGCCGACACGGCTTCCTAAGGATAAAGGTTTTATGCCTATAGGGGTATCCCAATATATACGCGATGGTACGTGGGAGCACAATCCGTACTGGCGCTATCGTCCCTCAGGAGGAATCACCCACCATCCACGAGATCGACAGTCACCAGGCTTTACGATGCCGGAACACGTCTCTAGCCTAGACCTCTATGTTGTGCATTATGTTGCAAAGCGTTGTTAAGTTCATTCAATTTATTTTAGGTTGATCTTTTTAGAAGTTTTCCTTTTGAGGTTCACCATGAGATGTATGATACAATTCCTAAATGCATTCTGAAGATGATAAGCAAGCTTTATATCTTTTCAACTTTGAAAATCCTAGCTACTAAGGGAAAAGAAAGACACCATCTTTTCTCAAAGAGCAATCAGCACACTCTAATGCACTTTTCCTAAATCAATCATGCAAACTATCAAGATGCAAATGCATAATGCAGGTGTTTGTCTTCCGCTTTCTTAGTATTGATGCCTACAAAGAAAGCTTCTTGTACAACTTTGAATTTGCTTTTAAATGACAAGTACAAACACGTTTACTTTTTTGAAATCAGAGAGGGTAGAAGAGATTACAACACTTAACGATTTTCGAAATGAATACTTGTTTCGACACTTAAAAGAGACAAACTCAAACCAAATGCAAAAGTAAATGTATAATCAACTGCAAACAGCCAATGAACTCTCTCCTAAGATCACAATCAACAGATCTGAATCAAGGGCTACAGGATGACTATTTCACTCTTGCAAAGGAAAACTGTAAATGACACCACAAACACATAAAAACACTCACAGTCTTTTTGTACAAAAGGAGGTGGAATCTAAGCAGAGAAAAGGAGTTATCAGACTGGTACCTATGCTAGTTACAGGCCGCAAAAATCAGAGATCAAAACAAGGCAAAACAGAGCAGAGAACCCCAGCTGAACAAGGCCAAACTGGTTCAGCGCAACCTCAACACAGGGGTTTTGACATTCAGCGCAGGTAGCCTTCACGGGACCTGCATTGAAATGCAGAATCCCTTCACAGGGTCTGCGCTGAAGGAGAAACTCTCATTTCTCACTGGGTTCTGGGTCACAGATTGCTATTTAATCTACTGTTTCAGGCCAAAAAAAGCAACAAGCAAGGTGTAATCAAAGGGATGCTTTGAGGGAGTACTAAGATCTATCACAAAGGATCATCAAATCATTTGTGAGTCCATTTTTCAGATCATAGACAAGTCCAGTGATTAGATCAAAGCAGCAACTGTCTACTTTGCATCCGGGAATAGCAGATGCAGTTCGATTGTTGTTGTCGAGTCTATGAAACAAACAATGATAGAAACACAAATAAAATGACTAAACAAATCTCCCCAGCAGAGTCGCCAATTTGTTGTGGGGAAAAATGCCTATGCAGGACGATCCTATCCACCTAAGGTGTGACAGTGCCTTAGCAACAAATAGAGACAGCTATTCTAGTATTCTTCCTTTATGAATTAAGAATGAAGAGAGATGGATGGACTAACCGATGTCTTCCGTTTGTCCCTCGATCCGGTTTCTCTTCTCTTGGAGAGTTCCCAGCTACTTGCCTTCTCGCTCGCCCAGCTTCAAGAGGTTTCTGCAAGATCACAAGAAGAGAACACTACACAAGACATGGATTCATATTCATAACTAGTTCAGGATTAGAAATAAACTGAACATACTAATGCAATCATACATCAAAAATACATCATTATATAGGAGAAAACAAGATAGCTTTATTGATGAATAACAAGGTTCAGGAAGAGATACAACCCAGAGGGCTCCAATCCAGCATCTCCTTCCCAGCAAATGGAATTCCTATCTTCACCCCCTTCAAAGCATTAAGCACCCAATGATTCCAATCTCAAACCAACAACAATTCTTTGCAATAACAAAATTCCAGCCTCTAGATCTCATGGAGGAGAGATCCATATATAGATGTTTGGAGAGACGATGAGTCAGCTTGAGATCTGACTAGTGTCCTCTCCCTCTGTCAGTTCTTGATTCCACTTGGAGGTTCTTGCTTCCACTTGGAGATTTGGAACCTCTTACTCATCACCAGTCGAATTCCCTGAGGCAAGTGTCATTGAGGAAGATTTTGGAAGCTTCCTGGGTTTTGACACCTCGTGGAATGAACTTGCCACATGTCAACTCTCGCTCAGCGCATGTAGCCAATGTTTCCTTTGACATTCAGCGCAGGTAGCCAGTGTTTGCTTTGACATTCATCGCAAACAGCTAGTGGAGCCACTGAAATGATCCTGAATTGACTTGTTTTTGAGCAGTTTCTGGTGGAGAACTTTTGTGAATTGATGTGGTTTGTTAGCCTTGTTCCTCTAGGGGTAGGAACAACATGTTTAGGGACTTTGGATCCCTTAGATTATGGACATTTCATGCTCAATGCTGTAAGGCACAAAAATGTCTATAACAGACGAATTGCAACATGTGGTTTTCACCCACATTGGGTTTCCACCTTATATCTTGTCTTCTTGTGTGTGTGATTGTCTTCAGATCTGTTTTACTATTTTTGGTCACTGTTTATTAGATCCTAATGCACAGATTAATGATCAACATCAGTAAGATAAACTAGATTATAAGTTTGCATTGCATACGCAGGTTTCCTTCTCTGCAGTTGCGTATATAGGCAGTTTTATCTAACTAAAGTAGCGTATATGATCTGGGTTTGAAAAAGAAAATATTTGACTTGATAATACTAATTCACCCCCCCTCTCAGTATTATTTCCAACACCAATCCCAACAACATCTTAATTTTCCAATGAAGTGCAACTAAGTTCAAGTTTTGTTTCTTTCTACACTTGGTGTGACCAGGGTCTGGCACCCACCTTGTCAGGTCTTTTAGCAAATCAGGGTTAGGCATAAACTGCCTCTCCTCCCCAAATTTTATCTTTGAATCCATTATCTTTTGTCATGTTTCTAGTGGAATCGAATTAAAATACATCACCACAAAGTCATGAGTGAAGATTCGTGCTCCCCTTTGTCCCAACTAAGATCTGTCATCACCACCCCTTCTACTTCTCTCCCTCTGTCTTGGCAGCATCTTTGAGTCGTGAAGAGATAATATTGGTTCCCTATGGGGGTTTCCCCTATCTACAAAAGAAAACACAGACCAACTTGAATCCCTCTCAACCAAATCCCTATACCAACACACAAGATCATCACAATAACACCAAATGTCAAAGGGACTGGATTTTGACGATAATCCACCCAAGTAGGTAAAAGACGACACAAATTCAACCACCAACTTAATTCCCTCCACCATTGGACAAATCAAGCACCACCCGAAGACTGCAGACCTACCGCAACCCAGCGAATAGAGACCCAACTTCAAATCACTGTCACAAAACCTAAATAGATAAGAAAATAAAATTGCCCACGCCAAATTCTACCACAAAAGTCAACAAAGGCAACCCACGGCGCTAAAAAACTCACATAGACTGAGACACTCAATAACCCTAGACAAGTCAAGAAAAATACATGACTTCAAGATGCAAATGACAAGCCATGGCTGAGACTTACACCCTGTTGGACCCAAATTACCACATAGACCCTACAAGGTATCTATCCAAACTAGACAGAAGACTAGAACAGATAAAATAGACTTACAGGTCGAGTGCTCTAGCCCAAATTGAGATGGTTAACTCTACCACCCTGCGAGAACTAAATGCACAAGCCACCACTACCTCTATGCACCAGAGGGAAAAGAAAAACAGAATTTCTTTCCACCTCGAGTGAAACTCCAAGAACTTCCACAACAGGGCTACTATCATCCTCGCCTTGTTAGATAGGAGGCTCTACGAGGATGAGGTCTCACCCTTAGCTCTCATTCTCTCTTCCCAAGTGAAACCGCCAACTCTCCCTGTCATTGCAAAAGACATCAACCAAGAGTTTATTTGCATGCTCATCCATGTGAAGCACTCGCCACATACCAAAAACATTAAATGGATGATTGAAAGCTAGATGATGGTGGGAAAAATGCCCCAAGCCCTGTCCCATCTAAAATAACACCCCCGTCGAGGACTAAAATATTAAATTTAGAAACATGTTTCAAAAATATACAAATGTTGCTTACATATTATATAAATAAAAAATAAAATACTAAGAAATATAAATTTAGAACATAAATATGAAAATTTATTATAACTTACTAGCAATGAATTTTTTGCAAAGTATGTGAACTTTCATGTATCCATTTTTACCATAACCCTAAAAAAAAATATATATTATAAATTCATCTTAAATATGTCATGTAAGGAGGGTGAACCAATAAATGTGACAAAAATGTACTTTTACAAAAGGAACAAATTCACATCAAGCTAAACCTATGACTTAAATATAGAGGGATAATCCATCAAATTTAACTTAGATCCTTTTTTTAATGAGTGAGGACTAAAATATTCATTTACTTCTTGTAATATTTTTAACTTGCAAAACATGTTTGAGGCACTAATACCCCATAAATTGTATTCCAAAATATTGTAATGACGTCCCTATCCAATACATAACCTAAATATTTTTTTTTATGAGATGAAAGTTGATTTAGGCCATGTTTATGCTCATTAGACATAGAGATGAATATGTTCAAGTTTATAATCTTGGTGTTGATTTAAAATCCTTGAAAAAGACCTTGCCAAACCATCCCCAATGTTCATGAAATATTTCAATGACATAGATATGATACATGTAAGCCAATGATTCACTTTATAATTTCATAAGCCACAAAGCCTATTTTAATCCTCGAAGCATTTTTCTCTTCTAACACCGTGTTTATGGCTATTGGAACCATCTCTAGTGAAAAACTATGTAATAGCATCCATATAACACTTATAGGCCAACTATTCACATTTTAATTATTATTTGGTAGCCTTGAAGCATTTTTCTCTTCTAACACCGTGTTTATGGCTATTGGAACCATCTCTAGTGAAAAACTATGTAATAGCATCCATATAACACTTATAGGCCAACTATTCACATTTTAATTATTATTTGGTAATTTTGAACTATGTGCATAACCCATGAGCTATAAAATCCTTTTTTTTATGAATTAAAGCATGGATGATGCTCCTTATTAGATGTCTAATGATTGGAAAATTTTCCTTGACACAAGGGAATCCATCTAACACGTGTAGACTAAATATGTCCTTTATACTTGGCTCAGATGGTGATTTTGGATAATGTGCATGGTCCACAAGCACTAAATGCCTCTTTTAGGCCCTAATAAATGATGGATTGTATTCCTTGGATTGAATCTTAGGCATTAATAACTATACTTTGATGAGTAAGAACTTGTGACCATCCCATATGACACATTTAAGCCAAAGATTCCCTTTACAAGGTATGTGTGTTGATTTTAGACTATGTAGTTTAAGACCATAAATGGTCTAAATCCTCAAAAATTTCATAAGGAACTTATGGGTTGTCACAACACCTTAAACCACCACATAGGATTTACACGAGGAATCTTTTCAATGTCTACTACATTGTTCAATGTCAAAATATAAGTATTTGGGAAAAAAAGGACTCCCTAAGGTTCATGGTTCATGTGTGGGGCCTTGGGCTACACACGAGGAATCTTTTCAATGTCTACTACATTGTTCAATGTCAAAATATAAGTATTTGGGAAAAAAAGGACTCTCTAAGGTTCATGTTTCATGTGTGGGGCCTTGGGCTACCACATAGGTCTTACAAAAGGAATATTTTGAATTTTGTAAAGAAATGGTTGTCACTTCAAGGTTTTGTATGCCATGTATAGTTACCATAGCCTTCAATGTGTTCGAGGGTCAAAAGATAGAGTATTATGCCACAATGTTCACCTCTATGACTCATGATCTCTGCACAAGGTCTTAAGCCATGTCACATACGTTATATAGAAGGAATATCTAGCCTGCACATGGGATATTGTGTAAATTTTGAAATTTATAACATATGGATTTTTCTCTTATTCCACACCATGGTTTATATTTAAATGAAAGTTTTTATGTGATAATCAAAATAATTTTATGTTAAGGGACTAAAGGAAGGTACTTTTAAAACTTGTTTCTAGGTTTGATGGCCCTTAGAATCTATTTTCTAAACCATTTTTAGTTACTTCATTCCCGTTTCATACATAAGATTTATGCATGAAAAGGTGGTTGCTAACCTTTATCTCTACCTTTCTTCTTTTTTCAAACAAATGAATAGTAATTTGTATCAGAAAGAAAATCTAAATTATGAACCAGAATCCTTACATATTTCTTCATAATATAATTGCATTATGAGATCCAAAATTTAGAGAAAATATTATTATAGCTGTTTTTACATTGGTTGCAACAAAATAACCATTTCCAATAAGGAAAACAAGGACCAATCTCATGGAATTAACGTAACTATGTCATAAGGTTATTTTTTTGGAATATGGGTCACAAAATGTTAATTTAACTAATGATGGTATGGTATTAATTTTAGTGAAATAATTTTAAAATATTTTTTTATAATATATATAAGATTCAAAGTAATATATTTTTAAAGTAATGAGGTTTATTTTTGTTTTTTAATTAAATTGATGAATTAAAAATTTTGTTATTATAACTAGTGTCATATGAAATGAATTATTGTTTTTTTGGAAGTTATGGTTTTCTAGGCATGTGGCATTGATAAGCCATGGTATTATAACAAATCTTATTCACAAAATAAAAATCCGCGTGGTAAAATGGTGTGGATTTCCATGATTAAAAATATTGTTAAATTTTGTTTTAAATGTATATATGTTTAATTTATATACGAATTATTTTTATAATTGACAATAATAATAACAATTTAGAAAGCTTATTAGGCAAGCCCTTAAAAATATAAAGTAAATGTGAGTCTAAAGGTCTCAAGTTCAAATTTGAGATGAAAATATGAGTCTAAAGGTCTCAAGTTTAAACCTTTGAGATGAACCTATTGCCTAGTAGGAGGAAAGGTAAGCCCTTAAAAATATAAAGTAAATGTGAGTCTAAAGGTCTCAAGTTCAAATCTTTGAGATGAAAATATGATTATAAGGGTCTCAATTTCGAATCTTTGAGATGAACCTATTACCTAGTAGGAGGAAGGCTCAATCGTTGATTCCCCTAAATACAAAAAATAATAATAATAATTTAAAATAAAGTTACAATTTAGTTAATTTTTATGATAAATGAGTATGTGTTTTGATGTTTACCTAAATACAAAAATAACAATAACAATTTAAAATAAAGTTACAATTTAGTTAATTTTTATGATAAATAAGTATATGTTTTGATGTTTATTATAGTATTTTGATGCCTATCCATGTTTTTCAGCCATCTAGTTTATATGGTTGCATTAATAAATAGTGAAAGTGAAAAGATTTATGTTGTAAAATTTCTGTCTAATAACTATGAAAACAACAAAAATTATATGTATAACAAGGAGCCACTGTTGTGGTGCTAGTCCCCGCCGGTTAATAGAAGAGTTTGGTGAGTTATTATTATGAGATTTAATATGTGTTTAATTTGCATTATAATCAGAGCTGGTTTGCATTACTAGTGTGTTATAGGCATGCTTATTTGTATTAAGATTTAGTGAATTGGATAGCGAATTGTTGTATGGACTTTTTGACTTTATGCAAAGAGTGAAATATAATGAACTTTGCGTTTGTTAAGTAAGAATTGTGATAAATGTAAGATTAGTTTTAGACGTAACTTTCCAATGTTTCATGATTTAGAAAATGTTTAGATTAATAATTAAAATGTAATAAAATTTAAGAGTGAATCATGGAAACCTCGACGGGAAAAAACTATAAAAGGTAATAATAATGCATTATAATGTATGAAGAATTAGAGAGTGTTAAAGTAAGTTATGTATTTTAATAAGCATGGGGTATAAAATATATTTAAATGCATAATAATGAATTCATGGTGCATAAAAGATAGAATTTTGTTATTCCTTTACATTTGAATATTATGGAAATATTCATAAAATGATAATGAGCAAATAAACATTATTATGAATATAAATTTGTTAATTAAATGCGTGGTGGAGAGTGTTCAATATTTAGATAAATGATTGTCGAAAGTCAAAGAAGAACTTAAGCATTTAAAAATTATGGAGTCTTGAACCCATAATTGAAAGATTAGATATCTAGTAACATGTTTGGACATAAGTGATTCCATTCGGGTTAATGTCAATGATTGGGGAATTATTCCATGGTCAAAAGAACAAAAGATATATTTATTTAAAAATATTGTTTATCATAACTTTAGTGTGAACTTTAAATTTGTCCAATTACTAATTAGCAAAGAAAATAAACCCTGCATCTAATTTCTAATTAGTAATTTGTTGCATTTAATTAGTAATTTGTTGTGATGCAAAAGGACATGACTTTTGGTTTTTTTTATAGTTTTGGGTTAGTAAATATAGTATCTAACTACAATAGCAAAGTAATTTTGATAAGTTTATCTTATAAATTAAAAACTAAAATAAACAGATTAAAATTAAAAAAACATTTAAACTCTACGAGTTGAAATGTAAATTGATCATGACCTGCAAGAAAAAATTCATTATAATACTCTTGCTTTCTGCAATATCTGTGTTCCATTTAAGCAAGTTAGTTTTTCTATTGAAATTTTTTCAAAGTATAATGAAGGCACTTACATCACAGAAAAACAGATGCCATTAAACATAGTTGTTTTTCTATTTTGTGATTATCTTAATTAGGGAGTATAGTTTAATATAATTCATTTATTTGGCATAACATAAGCATAGTAGATATGATGACATATAGAATGACGAAATTTGGGATAATTGAAAATAATAAAAGAATGGAGATTGACTATACCACTTCAAATTACTCTATTTATTAGTTAGAACACTTCAAATTACTCTATTTATTAGTTAGAAACTATTTATTAGTTAGAAATAATGTTTTGACACTTTAAATTACTCTTTATTAGTTAGAAATAATGTTTTGACAGCTTGATTTTTTAAAAGTTATTATGTTATTAAACTTTATACCTGGTGACAAGAAAGGCTTGCCTTGCCATAAGCTAATTATTGCAGGTTAATACAACTGGGAGAAATGATATTACATGTTATAAATTATGAAAGTCATATTCAATTAATACTGTTTTAAATAAAAAATAGATAACAGTTCATTTCAATGTGGGAATCTTTTTATTCAAGGAATTTTATTTCTTTGTGATTCGAAGTGTAATCTTTCCATTATGAATACTGAATAATAAAAATATTATAGGAAATTTATACTTAGTTAAAACTATAAATAATTTAATAGTTATAATTAAATATGAATGGATAAGCAGTATTTAATATTATATGGGTAATTTAAATCATAAAATGCATTATTTATTTAAACAATGCAAGATAGAGTGTGATATTACAATTAAATAAAAATAAATAATAATAATATTTTTATATTAGATCAGAGATATTGAAATTTAATTAAACATTAGCATAATGAATCAAGAGCCATAGAGACAAAATAAAAACTGCCAATGCAATTTTTATTAACTAATAATTAATGCATTAAACATTAGCATAATGAAAAAATATTGGACCAGAGATATTGAAATTTAATTAAACATTAGCATAATGAATCAAGAGCCATAGAGACAAAATAAAAACTGCCAATGCAATTTTTATTAACTAATAATTAATGCATTAAACATTAGCATAATGAATCAAGAGCCATACAGACAAAATAAAAACTGCCAATGCCAATTTTTATTAACTAATAATTAATGCAACATTCGACTAGATGAATGTTCAGATACAAGATGATCATTTAAGAACATAGGATTTGTGCTGTAACATTTTTCCATTCTGTCAATACAATGTCATTTTGTCAGCAATGACAGCACTTCATTCCAAGTCTGCATGTTTCAAAAATTTCAGTTGAAGGGGATCCCATGGAATTTGCAGATATTTATGCTTCTTTATACTAGCTTAACTGCTGAATTTTAACAAGATCATTTCCAGACTTTCCTAGAATGGCTGCAACTGTGCGTTCAGATGTTACAACTTCAACTGTAGTTTTTGTGATAAGCTGACCAGCTGTTGTCACACTGCCAAAGGTGATATACAATGCCAAGGACATTAGTACAGAAATACTGATCAGCAAAAGCACTATGATAGTAGCAATTGACAAAATTTTGTAAATGTTGTGTACCTTTCAAATCTGGCAGAAGTCTGTTGACAAAGAATTGGGTCCTCAAACTCAGAGAAATTTCCAATACTGTTTATATTTCGATTTGACTGAATTTTGAAACAAAGCATATAGTTAGTACTGCAGGGGTTCGTGTTTACAGACAGATTTATGGTTAATTATGTTAAATAGAAATTTAATTGAATCAAGGAATCTTCTTTTGTTCTAAGAAATCAAAATCAAAAAGTAGCAACAGAGGGACAGTAGACGAATTGTTGGCAAATGTTGGAAAATGTCGGAGGGAGATCAAGAACTGCATACAAAATTGGTGCACTTGTTTGCTGTGGATTGCCTGAAATTTCAATCAGTGATTCAGATTTTCCTGGTCTAACTTCAAGAAGATTAACTTTGGCATGAGAAATCTGACCATACAAAGAAAACATGATCAGTAAATAAAGTGTGTTCATAGCAAGGCATCAACAATTGAGCTTGTTATTTGAGCATGCAAGAGTCCATGGTTATTTGAGCATTATAAGTTAATGGCATTGTGGTTGAATACTGAGGGTTTGTCTTAGCTGTGGTCGGCATGCGCTGTGGTGTTCTGATTGGCGGCCAGCTGTTCCTCCTCGAGATGCTGGAAAGTTCGGCTTGGGTTTTACTGTCTTCGTGGCCTTTGGGTTTTACTGTCTTCGCGGCCTTTGGGTTGGTATTGTTACTTGCTTGTTTAGCTCTGCAGTCTGTGTGATTTTTTGTCTGTGGTGGAGTTCCTGGTTGCTCGGATATTGTTACTTGCTTGTTTAGCTCTGCAGTCTGTGCGATTTTTCGTCTGTGGTGGTCTTGTGGGTGGACAACTGTCCCTCGTCGAGATCCTGGAAAGTTACTCGACATGGGTTTTACCGTGTTCGCACCCTTTGGGTTATTATTGTTACTTGGTTGTTTAACTGTGCAGTCTTGCCTGCTTTGTAGGTCCAGCAGTATTGTCTCTTCGTTTCCCTCAAGAGTCCATGGCTATTTGAGCATTATAAGTTAATGGCATTTTGGTTAGATACTGAGGGTTTCTCTTACCTGCATGGCTTTTATGAGCGATATAAGCTAAGTCGAACCAAGGTTTTGGAGGTTGGAAAGGTTGGTTTTGGGGGTGGAAAGGTTTTGGGGTGTTATTGGGGGCCTAGGATCGTTGGAGGTGAAGGGCATGTGGTCCGGTGACTCCCAAGGCGTTGTGTAACGTTGGTATGAATCGGACCGTGTTCGCGCCCTTTGGGTTATTATTGTTACTTGGTTGTTTAGCTCTGCAATCTCTGCGATTTTTCGTTTGTATTTGTTGTATTGTCTGCGGTGAAAACACAATGCGGTTTCTGCCGGCCGTGATGCTGTGGACTTGTCTTAGCTACATGGGTTTTATGGAAATTTCTGTAAATGTCGGTTTCGACCGGCATTTGGAACGAGACGACCTGAGTCAAGCTATGGAGTGTATTCAAGGTTTTTCGGTTGTATAATTTATGTGTATGTTTACTTTGGTGCATAATGTTTTTTTAAGTTTGTAATTCTGTTATGGATCTATGGATATTCGACTTTGATATTACTCCTAGAACGGAAGGTTGCTTTGTTGACTAAAGCTGTATAAGACTAAAACACATGCCTAAGATGGCTTGTTGGAGCTTTGCAATGTTGACGAAATCTGTTTTGATTTGCAAAAACAATTTATTAGAAAGTGAGTATTGTACATACCTCAACCAATTGATCAGTTTCGAAAGCACACCGAGGAAGCTGTTCTCTTTGTAATATTCTAATATTGGCAGCTGTTGTGTGCCTCATATCAAAAGTCAGTACAGCACCCCTGCCAATTAGACAACACAATTTCAAAATAAGATCAAGTTGTTGAAACGTACTTTATCATATGCAATCCTATTACTGGTTACAGAACTGTATCTGCGATCAAACTTCAGATTCACGCTAACTAGCTAAACATGAGAATGCAGAAGGAGAGATCAAAAGTGTGAGGCTACAAAGCCATAAAATTTTGGAACAAGGCCTGTAGCATGTGCTTTTCAATGAGGTCTAATAGAAACATTAGCTGAAAATATTGCACAATGCTGAGGATGTAGGCAATTAAATGCAAACAACCGACTAGAAATTTTAGGCACGAGTTACATAAAAAGTTTTAAGTCCCCTTGCCGAAGTACTCCAAAGGTAGCTCCTGCATACACAACACTGTGTCTGAAGTGCACTTCAAATGATATAAAAAATGAAATGGGTTGAGGTAAACTTACTGCTTGGACATTCTTTATCATGCTTATTTTAAAAGCTTGCATCATTCTATTTATTATTTCTAAATAACTATGTGTCATGATCTTTCTTTTTTTATTCTCGAGTCAAATGAATGCAATTAAACTAAAACAGAATGCACACAGAATCCAGACTAGCACGTAGCAAAGTTTTAGAGACATATATGTAAAACCAAGTGAAGCAGAAAATAAACGTAGTTTCACGTTGAACTCTGAGCGGTTCTATTTTAGAAGATAAAGAATTGCAAAAAATTCATTTCTATCTATATCTGAATCCAACAGAATTTGATGCGGTGCTCCATGCGATGGAAAAATTTGACAACTTAGGTAAGCTAACAGAAATATTTGGGAATGAATAAACACATGTAACATCATCATGATGCTCTGTGACGAGTTGCACTTTATATCATCAACTGCACTTGCTCATGCAAATAAACTAGTTGAGTCAAAACAGTAGTCAAATTATGCAAGACTGAAATAACATGGAAGTGTAACCTAAAACATCTCAACTCAATTTTTCATCTAATAATATCTTGACCCATAAATAAAACAAAGATGTCTGGATAAGGTATTTGCAAAAAAACCTGAAATACTTGCAAACAGAAAGAAGCATCAAATAGTTGCAGATTGCACTTGCCTTATGTAAGCATGGAACAACACAATTTCAAAATAAGATCAAGCTGCTGAAAGGTGTTTTATCGTATGCAATGCTATTGCTGGTTACAGAATTGTATCTGCGATCAAACTTCAGATTCACGCTAACTTGAGCCTCCTTTTACCCTGATTGAAGTTGTTTTTCTTCTGATGCACCACCAAGTAAAACAGAACGTCAACAATGCAGCAGAAGATTCAAACTGATATAAAAGTGGTTTCCAACATTGATGCAATTGATATATCTAGCCATTTAGCTAACCAACGTATGCAAAAGGTATCACCCCATAAACCTCGTTCAGACTCCTTTATATTTGTAGATGCAGAATAACGCATTTTATGAAGATATGTACCAATATCATTAACACCATGTAACTCGTATAGGAACTCAGGTGCTAGTTCATATTGATATGACTGTATTGCTTCAACGTCATTGTTCTTTAAGCAAAAAAGAAAGTGGTCTATTAACCCATTTTGCAATTCATTTGAAGTATAACGAAAATGTAGAAGCATTTCGAACGAGTCAAATAGACAATCTCCTACAGTATATGAAAATGCATTTAGTCTAAAAAGACCATTTCTTTTTAATACAATAGCAATTTTCTCGGGCAAAATGCATTGCAATCTGAATTTGTAATTGTCAACATCTATTATTTCTTCCATCATTTGAAATTGCTTACCAGAGTTGGCTTTTGCAATTGTCTTGTACAGCTTTGCAAAAAATATTAATGAAGTTAGCAAAAACTGAACATGACTGTCATCGATAGGCCACCAAACCCCCCTGAAGCTTCTCAACGCCAAAGTGTTTTCCAAAGAACGATGTCCCTTTTTCAACAAAACTACCAATGCAAACATTGGCAGTTTCGTTGAAAAAGGGAGATCGTTGTTTGGGAAACACTTTGGCGTTGAGAAGCTTCAGGGGGGTTTGGTGGCCTAATCTGACATATATACATTTAAATATAGATATGTAAAAAGAGGAGATATATATAGTAAACATTAATATTTTAAATAGAAAATAGCATATTTGTATAGTTGCCATACATACCTTTTCAAAGCAAGTGGTTGGTTTGCCTTTCCTAATTGAGTTATGTGGTCTATTTCTTCAGTTGTTTGTTTTCCTTTTTCAGGATTTATGCTATGTTATAGAATAGCAACATATATTTAGTTCAATTTCAAAGAGCATATAGAAGTAAACAGTTAAAAAGGAACATTAAAACCATAGAACCATACATATGTAAAGATAGAATGGATATATACTAAACATTAACATTCTAAATACAAATTGGCATATTTGTATAGTTGTCATAGATATACCTTGCTGAACATTATTATTCTAAATACAAATTAGCATATTTGTATAGTTGTCATAGACATACCTTTGCAAAACAAGTGGTTGGCTTGCCCTTTCTAATTGCGTTATGGATTCTATTTCTTCAATTGTTTCGTTTCGTCTCTGAAGATTTAGGCTATGTTATAGAATAGTAACGTATATTTAGTGCAAACTAGAAGTAAAAACTGAACAAGAACATTAAAACCATAGAACCATACATATGTAAAAATAAAAATAGAATGCATGTATAGTAGACATTAATATTCTAAATACAAATTACCATTTTTGTGTAGTTCTCATAGACATACCTTTGCAAAACAAGTGGTTCGTTTGCGCTTTCTAATTGGCTTATGCATTCTATTTCTTCAATTGTTTCATTTCCTTTTTCAAGTTTTATGCTATGTTATAGAATAGCAAGACATATTTAGTACAAGTCAAAAGAACATATAAAAGTAAAACTTGAACAAGAAGACAAGATCCATAGAAAAGGAAAGGCAAAAAGAATATACTGTGTTTGTTTATGTTGCATGTTGTTGTTCTTTTTTCTTGGTAGTTGTGTTCAATTGAAAAGGGTTTTACTAGAAGAATGTGCATGCATAAATAGATGAGGTCATATCTGCAAATTTATGATAGGATAGTTCTGTTGATTAATTGGAAAGGCTGTCTCTGGCATAAGTTGCATTGATCAATACAGAACGCCATATATGTAAATGTAGAATAGAATGCATAGTATGTATGCTGTTATCACTTCGTTTACCACAAAAAGATATTGTAGTATGCTTTAGTAAAATAGATATGGTAAAAGCAATGAGATATTGCAAAAATGTCAAAATTTGGAATTTTGTAAACTGTTTCATGTGTATATCATAAGTCAAGGACAAGAGATATTATATCATGGTCAGACCAATATGCATCCAATACGAAAATTCTATACTTTATATTGCCTAGATTTGCCCAAACATGGTCAATCAATGATTTGTGCATGCTATTAGTTTTTTCAACTAGGAAATGAAGATTGTAGTTTTGCATGTAGGTTTCTAGCTACTTTGTTTTTTGATTGCAATGCATCATATAAATATTGAAGTCCCCTAGTATAACTATGATATTGTTTAGATCTAACCGGTATAAGGATTTTGCAATGACGTTGAGGATATTGTTTAGGTTTGCATGTGGCAATGCATATATATTGAGTATTGCAATTTCTAATGTGTCAACTTTTATTTTTGCAAACAATGCTTCTACAAAGCAGTGTTCAAAATGGGTATGTTCAAGGATAATGATATTTTCCTTTATCAATATGATTACTTCATGCTTAATGCAACTTGAGATGCAATTGAAATTTTTGAAGTATTCATTTAAGTCGAACTAAGGTTTACAGGGCGGAAAGGGTTGGGGGTCTTATTACGCGCTTTGCATGGTTCGAGGCGAATGGCACGTGGCGCGCGTGAGGGGCACGTGGTTGCATGCGGTCTGGTGGTCTGATTGGCGGCCAGGTGTCCGTCCTCGAGATGCTGGAATGTTCAGCTTGTGTTTTACTGTCTTCGCAGCATTTGGGTTGGTATTGTTACTTGCTTATTTAGCTCTGCAGTCTGTGCGATGTTTGGTCTGCGGTAGAGTTCCTGCGGTAAATGTCTCCGTGAAGCTATGATTCTTAGTTGTATTGTTTAGAGGTTAAGTTCGGCTACTGCATTATAAGTTAATGGAATTTGGATATGGTTATACTATATGGATCTAAACAGAATTCAAGGATCAAGGAACCCAAACAAGGCATTGAGAACCAGATACGAGTAGTGCATAAGCATAATTCCATAACGCTTCTCAAGAAGATCCATCATTATGGGACACTGCAGGTATGATCCATATAAATGATGAACATGTAATATATTCAAAGGGCAGGTTTGGCAAAC
Organism: Pinus tabuliformis; assembly: GCA_031772625.1. Taxonomy (NCBI): domain Eukaryota; kingdom Viridiplantae; phylum Streptophyta; class Pinopsida; order Pinales; family Pinaceae; genus Pinus; species Pinus tabuliformis. Next base: position 890,603,773 of record CM062813.1, read on the forward strand.
ACAGTGCACAATCTGCCTAAGCAAATTGTCCCAAGACTGTTGGCAATTGTCGCATGTGAAAGAAGATTCCCAAAAATTACAGATCTTTGATGATTCACAAATTGTGGTGAATTCGATGAATGGAACAAATTGATTGGATAATTATAAACTTCAACCTATATTTCAGGAGATTCGACTTGCTTAAACAGAGTATTTAACACATTATGTTTGAACATGTTTACAAAGACAGGAACATGGAAACTGATGGACTGTCAAAAGCAAGATTACACTTGGTAGCATGAGCTTGGCTCATTCAACAGAGAGTGGAAGGAGAGCTGATGGAATGTCTTTTAAATGTCAATATCTATATGTATAATTTTTTATGCCACTATTTATGAACATATCTAGGACCTGATTCTTCATGAGACAAAACTGGTTTCAAATCTCTGATGTATGTCAGAATGACCATGACAGGGCTGTCATATTGACATTTTTGAAAACTGGTTATGAAGCAACATATCTTCTCAGCCATACTTTTATCACTTCCTATGCTTAAGCATATCTCTATATCTATATTTTTTTATGGGACTGTTTATGGACATATCTAGCAGCTAATTTCTTATGAGATAAAACTCGCTTCAAAGCTCCGATATATGTTAGAATGACTATGATAGGGCTGTCATATTGACATTTTTGGAAACTGTTTATGAAACAAGATATGTTCCCAGCAATACTTTTATCACTTCCTATGCTTAAGGATATTTGTGAAATGCAGGAACATATATAATAAATGTAATTTTGTTTTCATAATAAAATAATTTTTTCTCTCTGAGCAGAATAAGGTAGTTGAACATCATATGAGAACCAATCTGGTTATAACTAGCTAACATGACATTTTAATCTAAGGTTTAAATAGACAAAATGTCTTGATTCATCATTATACGGAGCTAGTTGCATGCATTACTCAACTTCTACTTGTTGGTATCATCTCAAATAATATTGTTGTTATGATTATAACAATTGATAATATTAATATTAATATTAATGTAAACACAGAATAAACAATGACAATTTCAGATTTGAATTCCAATATAATTGAATGACAGAAAAGATATAAATGACTGAATACAGCTTAAATATCTATGTTTTTTAAAACAATCACAGAGTAACTCGACTATAAATCTAGAGTAACTGAACCATAAACCTACAAAATGCAAAAATTAAAAGCCTAACAAATTCACAAAAAGCAATTAATAGAAAAATTGACAAAAAGCAATTAGTTGAATAACACCGTACCTGGAACAAAGCCGACTATTCAAATTGCTTCTCGTCTAGACCATATTCATGCACAACAGAGCCTGTACCAAGAACCACAGCTTCACCTAGGTCATCTCGGCCCAAATGACAAGGAAGTCACATGGTGCTCGAAACTGACATTTACGGGAATTTCCATAAAACCCATGCAGGTAAGAGAAACCCTCAGTATCACAGAAAAGCTTATAATTTTCGCAAACAAAACATTTCATCCAATATATAAGCAACATCAAACGAACAACATCTAGTACCAATATAGCAAACCTTCAATTCAGCACTTCTTAACAAAGCAAATGAACTTAACACTAACTAAATGAACTTAACAAAGTTGTTAACAAAGCAACCTTCCGTTCTAGGAGTAATATCAGAGTCGAATATTCATACATCCATAACAGAATTACAAACTTGAACAAACATTATGGACCAAAGTAAACATATACATAAATTATACGAGCGAAAAACGTTGAATACACGCCTAAGATAGGAAACCGTGCAGTTACAAAACAGACTGCAATCTTCAATATTTTAACATTTCAAACAGTTCAAAATCCCCAATTTATTTAGATCTTCATGTGAAAAAACAGTTCAAACTACAAAAGACTGCGACTCAATCTGTACCAAGAACCATAGCTTCGCCCAGGTCCACTCGGCTCAAATGATAACGAAGTCACATCGTGGCTAAAACCCACATTTACAGAATTTTCCATAAAACCTATGCAGGTAACAGAAACCCAGAGTATCACGGCAGCCAACAACTGCATCAGTCAACCCAAAGTTAGCGATCTATCAATTGCATATAGTCCCCAGCAGGGATCACGGAGTAACTGGACTATAAACCTAGAGTAACTGGACCATAAACCTACACAATGCAAAAATTAAAACCCTAGCAATTTGACAAAAAGCAAGTAATACAAAAATTGACAAAAAGCAATTAGTAGACTAACACCGTACCTGCAACGAAGCCGAGCGTTTTAATTCCTTCTCGTCTAGACCATATGCATGCACAACGCAGCCTATGCCAGTACCATGAGAAAATGTGCAAATGACGAAATTGGTTAACGAAGTCTGCACACAAAACCCTCAGTATTCAACCAGAATGCCATTAACTTATAATGCTCAAATAACCATGGAATGTTGCATGCAGGTAACAGAAACCCTCACTATTTAACCAGAATGCCATTAACTTATAATGCAGTAGCCGAACTTAAGCTCTAAACAATACAACCAAGAATCACAGCTTCACGCAGACATTTACCCAAATTTCCATAAAACCCATGCAACTAAGACAAACCCTCAGTATTCAACCAGAATGCCATTAACTTATAATGCTGAAATAACCATGGACTCTTGCATCCAAGTAACAGAAACCCTCAGTATTTAACCAAAATGCCATTAACTTATAATGCAGTAGCTGAACTTACCAAAGCGACAGCACACAGTCGAGCGATACAAGTTGCACCTGGAACAACAGAACCGCAACCAAACGTTTGCGATAGAGTTAACCGAGCAGCCAGGAACCGCATTGTGTTTTCACCGCAGAAAATACAACAAATACAAAGGAAAAATCGCAGAGACCGCAGAGCTAAACAACCAAGCAACAATAATAATCCAAATGCCATTAACTTATAATGCAGTAGCCGAACTTAACCTGTAAACAATACAACTAAGAATCACAGCTTCACGCAGACATTTACCGAAATTTCCATAAAACCCATGCAGCTAAGACAAGCCCTCAGTATTCAACCAGAGTGCCATTAACTTATAATGCTCAAATAACCATGGACTCTTGCATGTAGGTAACAGAAATCCTCATAGCAGGCAGGAACCGCATTGTGTTTTCAGCGCAGACAATACAACAAATAGAAAAGAAAAATCGCACAGACCGCAGAGCTAAAGAACCAAGTAACAATAACAACCCAAAGGCCGCGAACAGGGTAAAAGCCAAATAAGCATGAACTCTTGCATGCAGGTAACAGAAATCCTGAGTATTTAACCAGAATGCCATACAGTAGCCGAACTTACGAAAGCCACACCCAGCAAGCAGGAACCCCAGCGCAGACGAAAAATCGCACAGACTGCAGAGCTAAACAAGCAAGGAACAATATCCGAGCAGGCAGGAACTCCACCGCAGACGAAAAATCGCACAGACTGCAAAGCTAAACAAGAAACTAACAATACCAATCCAAAGGCCGCGAAGACAATAAAACCCAAAGGCCGCGAAGACACTAAAACCCAAGCTGAACTTTCCAGCATCTCGAGGAGCAACAGCTGGCTGCCGATGAGAGCACCACAACGCATGCCGACCACAGCTAAGACAAAGCCTCAGTATTCAACCAGAATGCCATTAACTTATAATGCTCAAATAACCATGGACACTTGCATGCACGTAAGACAAAACCTCAGTATTCAACCAGAAGACAAACCCTCAGTATTCACAATAATAATCCAAATGCCATTAACTTATATTGCAGTAGCCGAACTTAACCTCTAAACAATACAACTAAGAATCATAGCTTCACGCAGACATTTACCGCAGGAACTCTACCACAGACCAAACATCGCACAGATGGCAGAGCTAAACAAGCAAGTAACAATACCAACCCAAATGCCGCGAAGACAGTAAAACACAAGCCGAACATACCAGCATCTCGAGGACGGACACCTGGCCGCCGATCAGACCACCAGACCGCATACAACCACGTGCCCCTCACGCGCGCCACGTGCCATTCGCCTCGAACCATGCGAAGCGCGTAATAAGACCCCCAACCCTTTCCGCCCCGTAAACCTTAGTTCGACTTAGGAAAATATGCCAAATATTTGCAAAAATCGCGTCCGTCAACCCATGGACAAACCCTCAGTATTCAACCAGAATGCCATTAACTTATAATGCTCAAATAACCATGGACACTTGCATGCACGTAAGACAAAACCTCAGTATTCAACCAGAAGACAAACCCTCAGTATTCACAATAATAATCCAAATGCCATTAACTTATAATGCAGTAGCCGAACTTAACCTCTAAACAATACAACTAAGAATCATAGCTTCACGCAGACATTTACCCAAATTTGCATAAAACCCATGCAGCTAAGAGAAACCCTCAGTATTCAACCAGAATGCCATTAACTTATAATGCTCAAATAACCATGGACTCTTGCATGCAACTAACACAGCAGGCAGGAACCGCATTGTGTTTTCACCGCAGACAATAGAACAAATAGAAAGGAAAAATCGCACATACCGCGCAGCTAAACAACCAAGTAACCATAATAACCTAAAGGCCGTGAACAGGGTAAAACCCAAATAGCAATGGACTCTTGCATGCAGGTAACAGAAACCCTCAGTATTTAACCAGAATGCCATACAGTAGCCGAACTTACCAAAGTCACACCAAGCAGACAGGAACCCCACCGCAGACGAAAAATCGCACAGACTGCAGAGCTAAACAAGCAACTAACAATACCCGAGCAGGCAGGAACTCCACCGCAGACGAAAAATCGCACAGACTGCAGAGATAAACAAGCAAGTAACAATACCAACCCAAAGGTCGCGAAGACAGTAAAACCCAAAGGCCGCGAAGACAGTAAAACCCAAGCCGAACTTTCCAGCATGTCGAGCAGGAACAGCTGGCCGCTGATGAGACCACCATAGCGCATGCCGACCACAACTAAGACAAACCCTCAGTATTCAACCAGAATGCCATTAACTTATAATGTTCAACTAACCATGGACTCTTGCATGCACGTAAGAGAAACCCTCAGTATCTAACCAGAAGACAAACCCTCAGTATTCAACCAGAATCCCATTAACTTATAATGCTCAACTAACCATCGACTCTTGCATGCAGGCCACACAGTAGCCAAACTCACCAAAGCCACACCGAGCAGGCAGGAACTCCACCGCAGACGAAAATCGCACAGACTGCAAGTAACAATACCCGGGCAGGCAGGAACTCTACCGCAGACCAAACATCGCACAGACTGCAGAGCTACACAAGCAAGTAACAATACCAACCCAAATGCCGCGAAGACAGTAAAACAGAAGCTGAACGTTCCAGCATCTCGAGGACGGACACCTGGCCGCCGATCACACCACCAGACCGCATGCAACCATGTGCCCCTCACGCGTGCCACGTGTCATTCGCCTTGAACCATGCGAAGCGCGTAATAAGACCCCCAACCCTTTCCGCCCCGTAAACCTTAATTCGACTTAGGAAAAATGCGAAATATTTCCAAATATCGCCGCGGTCAACCCAAATTCAGCGATCTATCGATCGCTTATAGTCCCCGACAGGGACTAATAACTATCAAGTAACTATTTTGAGATGCATTCATATATATATATATATATATATATATATATATATATATATATATATATATAGATATAGTGTTAAACGTTGAATTTTACATAAATAATTTTTAGAATTTTGTAAAACTATCATAGATTCATATTAAATGTGGATCTAACATGAGTGGAGAGTGATCCAATTTCTTCACGTGCAAATTGTTTTATGAGATGACATAGCTTTACACATCATCCTAGGTTGTAAAATGAATCTCTCGAATCAATAATAATTTCAAGTAAAATATTAATGTAGTTAAGTGTTTTTATATTCATGCACATTTATTATCCATTTAATTTACATAGTTAAGTTATTTTAAATAAATCGCTTTAATTTCTTTCCAATTAAAATTGAAATCTTATTTAAAAAAGAAATTAGGAAATTTATCAATAACAATAATATTGTAATAAAACAATACATGATATAGATTCGAAGGGCAATATATTTTTAGTAAAAAGAAATACAAGTAATCCAATGAGTTATTTGAATAATAAAAACTAACGATATATTACATTTATATAGTTTAACAACTATGTTGAATTGTGATGATTTTGTTAAAAGCATTATTAAAATTATTTTAATTTCTTTCCAATTAAAATTGAAATCTTATTTTAACAAAAAAAAAATAGGTGAAATTTATCAATAACAATAATATTTATAATAAAACAATACATGATATAGATTCGAAGAGCAATATATTTTTATTAAAAAGAAATAAAAGTAATCCAATGAGTTATTTGAATAATAAAAACTAACGATATATTACATTTATATAGTTAGCAACTATGTTGAATTGTGATGATTTTGTTAAAATCATTATTAAAATTATTTTAAAAATTAGTTTTTAAAAACTTATTTTATATATATATATATATATATTAAAAATTGGTTTTAAAAATTATGAATATTGAACTTGAAATAAATGAATTTTTGGAAACGCTAAAGAAAAAGAAAAAAGAAAAAAAAATGAAAATCTCGATTTTTTTTTTTACTTTATTGCTTAGCTATTCAAAAGTTATAATTTGGTAATTTTTTTTATTAATGGTCTAATTCTCTCCTAGATTATGAAATTTGAATATATATGTAAATATATTTTGAATATTTTATGAAAAATATTTTTAAAAATCATTTCTTACTTAGAAGTTTGTAAAACGATATGCCAATATTATAAAAGTTTTAAATTAATTATTAATTATTTTTTTTATTTTTTATGTTGTTGTTGTTGTTGTGTGAATTTAAGAATTTTGTATTAATCAAGAAAACTGAGATATATAAATAGTTTTTGTGTATAGAGGGAGTTCTAGCAACCTGATCTTGGCATTTGTTGCTTATACCAACTGATACTAATTACATGCATACCCTCCAAACAAGGAAGCATTACAACTTAGATGGAGGTCACACCAAAAAAACCGAGACGAACACCACTTTCATTGCTTCTTACTCATCCATGAACACCCACCCAAATGTCGCTAGGTAAATTCCCCAAGGGCATCATTGTCGCCATCACACCGCTAAAGTGTGAACACTGTTGTAAACCCATGACATAATAGCCACCAACCCCAGACCCCTCCACTAAGAGGACTCGGGAAATATAAACCCCACACTAGACAAGATGCACTAGAGTCCAGAAAAAAAAGACCATATCCAAACCAAAAAAACATGGTTGCGACTCAAATATGTCATCATAATCCCATGAAAGAAGGCCATCATAGGGCCAACCAGAAACAAAAAACAAGTGCTTGAGGAGGGAGCCAAAACCCATCAGCCACCACCCAATATCATTTCTCATTATCTGAACAAGACACATTTGTCGGAACACGAACATTTGATCCAGGAGGGTCTCTGGTATCTCCTCCATTTGACTCATAAGGAACATGGATCTCCACATGCATGAGTCGATCATCCATTATATCCACACAGAACTGCAAGTTCCTGAACATCCTTTTGACATCCTCTAGGGAGACGAAAATGTTATATTTTTTGACCTATTTATCTCTCAGTACCAAACCCAACAATGTCTTCATTTTCCAATGAAGTGAAACTAAGCTCAAGTATTGTTTCTTTCTACCCTTGGTGTGGCCAGGGTGTGGCACCCACTAATCTAGGTGGATCCATACACGCTCAGAACTCAACAGTGGCTATGGAAAAGCTCAAAAATAAAAGTCCTTAGATTGAAGTGAAACCAACAACAGATTGTAGTTCTTGAAGTCCGAGATTGTATGCTCCAGATATTCACGGTCAAATTTTTGGTCAAACTTGGCCAAGTGGTGGTCACTAATGAGGCAACAAATTGGCAGAATCTTGGCTCACAGAATCCGGCCACTGGAATGGGTGAATCTGTTGCCTCTTTAGTTCTTGCAGTGGCCCTTAAAAACCGATGGATTAATTTTGAATGGTTGGTCATTAAAAAATCAACAAAATAATTTGAATGGGTCGGTTGGTCGGCGGTCAAACCCGACCAACCGGACCCCAACCACACCACATATATATAACTAAAAAAAACAACAAATACAGTTGGCAAGTGGTCAAATCCCACCAACCTTTAAACATCGTCAACATATATGTGGTCGTTACATAAGACAAGACTGGTAGGAATCGAACCCACAGTCGATGCGGTAGTCTTACCACATTTTAATACACCACATAACAACAACGCATTGTAACTGCACACCAAATGGCCATAACAATCTGCCCAAACTGTTACCACTTTAACCATAACCATTTCATAAAAACTTGCCAAGTTACGCATAAAACGAATTCCAACAAAACTTATTGGGCCAACAAAATTTCCATTGGGTGAGTCGACCCCTGGTCCTCTGCCCGCCCAACAGCTTGCCATCCATGGGCCAACCAACGGCCCAAGTGGCCAATCATTGTTATTTAAAACCCAACATTTATCATTCACCGACGGAGGAGAGAGGAGTAACTGTGGAACCTAAAGTCGAGGAACTGTGCCAAGATGGACATGTATTTCATGACATAATATTATTGGGGAATATTCTACAGAATATTCCTTTTTGCAAAATGGTGAGGAATATAAAAGATTCCCTAGAGGGTGAATTTTCACAGTGATGGAATCATGTCAACTTTATACTCAAAAGAACTAGAATTTCACTAGGAAGGTAGTGATGTGGTTTGTTTCCTCATCTAAGCAGTAGAAATTCAGGTAGCCAACAATAAGGAATATTTGCATAATCTTGTGGAATCTAAAAGATTCTCTTAGAGGCTGATTTTTTTTATCGAGGCAGAATGTTGTCAACTTTATAGTCATTTTTCATAGAAATTCAGAGGGAGTGTAGTGGTGTGCTCAAAATTTTCATCCGAGCAGTGGATTTTCGACCATCTCTAGGAAGGAATCTTTGAGGGAATCTTCGAGATTCCCGAGGGTCCAGAATTTGATGTTGTGAGAAAGGGGTCAATTTTATAGTCATTAAACATGATTTCGTGCCATGAATTCGATGGTGCAGTCCATTTCATCAGCAAAGCTTTGCATTTTCCGACCATCCCCGAAAGTGGAGGTACATGATGCAGTTATGTCATGTCTTTCTTTTGATTGGTTGAGATGACTTTGTTGTCAAGATCCTTGTTACAATTATGTTGAAGGATACTTGTATGCCACATCATGTGAGAATTTATTAGCTTCTAATGTTGAAGGATCACCCATTTGAGTGAGATTTCCTTAGAACATCTCTTGGAGAGACATGCCACTCTAGTTGAGGGAATTTATCCTTGTAATGACGAAGAATGTCTATGTAATAATAATCATCTTGCAACATTTAATGAAGCAGCCTCCCCACTCTTAACACCGGGCCAGGAGATGTAACCCTCACTAGGTGAACTTCGTTTTCAATGTGTTTGTGTCTTGTGATTTGATGATTGTCGTTATGTTTCATGTTATTTACAGTATGCACATGTGGCTTTCCATACTCTTTCATATGAAATTCTGCTAACATCACATAATTTAAAGATCTTGATAAATGCTGGTATCTGAAGACATCTAGATCAAGTTTGGTATCACAGTGGTCTTATTGCTGATGTGAATTACATGATTAAACATGCAACAAGAAGGGAAATGGAGAACAAAATAGATCTCTACAAGGGCCTCTTCAGGATGGCACGCATGGTAGACATAATGTATTACATTTGAGGAGAAGATGGCAAGAGAGGAATGGGAAAAAGAAAGAGGAAATGATGATGCTCCATCTACCCACTTGAGTAAACATTCACCTTCTTCAACGTCTTCTCGTCATTCACACGAGGAGATCAATCAGAGCCTTCAAGCAGAGAATGTTGAATTGAGGAAACTTCTACAAGAATAAAAAGAGGAGAAACAAATACTACATGTTTAGTCATGAGCCACAAAAGAGGCCTTGACAAAATTGAAGCACAATGAAGGCTTATCGAATCCATCATCACTTGTTTCAGAATTTACCACTGAGGTAAACAATATTGATCGTTCCTCAGTTTCATTTTTACATGATGTTATTTCTGTTGGAATCCTTGAAGTACCCATTTCAGGAACTGGCATGAGACTCCTTACCAAGTGTTATCACTCAGGTTGTCCTTAAAGCTCCTTAAAGGATACGGCCGAGGTAACCACAAACCAATCTTTGGACTGCAGGTCCTAGCCTACCTGCAATCAGAGAGGGCACTCTCTTTATAATTTAGCTTTGTTGAAGATGATATTAGGCTAGCTAATGAGTTCAAGGGGGTTTTTTTTATGTTTGGTGGGATGGGGGATTCTTTCAAACAAAGTTGGGATGCATAGTGTGAGAAGTTCAAACCATTGGGCATGGAGTCGTGGATTAGGATTGCTGTTGCATTTTCTTGGTCACAAGAGGAATACAGAGTAGGATAGCTACACATAAAACAATATCAAGCTGGAATAAGGATGGAATGAAGGTCAGTGAATGAAAGGCAACTAAGTAGCTCTCGTTATGCTAACAGAGGGAAGGTGAATGAACATTTATATAGGAGCAATCAAGGATTCCTAAACAACAGTCATATATGAAGGAACTAGTGTAAATATGAGCCAATCAATATTCATATTTAGGACTAATTCAGAGGAAAACATAGATAAATCACAGAAATTGAGAACAGAATACAACTAAGTGAGCTCTGAACTATTCTTTCTTTCTGCTATTTAGATAGTGAAACAATGATGGCATAAAACATATAAACTATAAATAGAGATAAGAAACACTTATTGGGCTATGTAGAAGCGTTAGGATTCCATTGTCACTCTTCAGTCATTAAAACACAACATCACTCTTCAGTCATTAAAACACAACAGCCAGTTCATCTCCCAAACATTCCAGCGATCTTTGATTATAGAGACTCTCACAAAATACAGTGCAAGTCTAGAGAGGAAGTTATCGACCAACCAACCCTTTACATAAATACATAGGGTTGTTTAAATAGAAAATATTTACAAACATCCCTTGAACAGGTGCCAAAGGAGAAAATATCTCAAAATATCTATCAAAACAGAGCCAAAAGAGATCTGTGCAATAACTGATTCAAATGCTAAGTTGTGCTGGAAATAAATGCAATAAAATATCTAAAACAGCTGCACATGAGGGAGCAGCCTCATCAAAATGGCTCTTTAGGGCTGCACAGGGTCCTGCAGCTTCAAAAATGGACTGAAAGAGTGCCTTGAGCCATGCGCTGTCCTCTGTGTGATAACTGTGCAATTAAGGAAACAACGCTGCTCCAAAAATATGACTGGGAACAATGTCTCTGCAATAACTCTGCCTTGAAAGCCTTCATCTATGCCTTTAGGTGGCTTTAAGGCAACAAAAGAAGTGTTGGTGAGCCTTAATGGCTGAATGATGCTTTGTTGACTTTGTTGGGCTTGCTTTGCTTTCATCTGCTTTGAAAAACTGGACTGATACTCTTTGCCGCATCCTGATACAATTTGGCACTGAAACTGGGCCTTTTCTCACCGCTGATACTTTTTAAACTGTCCCATCGCCCCCTTCTACCTTTTAATGCAAAAATAACTGCTGCTAATGTCCTTCGTGGCCATTGGAATGCTATCGGTGCTCTGGCTGATCAAAACTAGCTTTAAACTTTAAAAAATGGTGCAAACAGGAGGAAAAAGTATTGTCGACTGTGCCGAGGCCGAAACTGGCTATCTGAAGCAAAACTGGGCCTTGGAGCGATCTCAGAAAGCTTAGGGATGCATGCATTCCCTTATCGGGAGTCGTGCGCGGGCATATATGTGAAAATATGAACAAATGTTGCCTTTTCTTTTACACAGAAAAAGACCAATTTCTATGTAAAATTCGTGAAAAACATAGGCGGGAGCGGCACTGTAGCGGAGATTAAATCCTGGCCGTGGGATCGCGCGAAGGCAGATCCAACGGTTGGCGCTAACTCGCATCGGGGCGGACCATTGGCCCCAACACATAAAACCTCCGAAATGCCGCGGACTTGAAATGCTTATATGCCCTTTCTTTATGGAGATCGGGTCCGACCCATCGGCGATTTCATATCGGCGGTTTTTAACAAAATCAATATGCAGACCCGAAATCCTTTAAAATGGCCCTTTAATATTTTTCGGCTCTGGGATATAGGAGCACATAGTGCGGAACCTTTCAGACCCGATATGCCTTTATGCCGCGCTTTATTACTTTTTGGCTCCGCTGGTCGGAGCCATATAGGAGTGATGCGATTAAATATGGGCCGTTGATCTCTGGGCCTGAATGGGTGGCTGAGATTAACTCGGCAATTCGCTATCGGCAGGGTCATGGGGTTGCCACATAAAAACGTCGAAACCCATCGGACTCGATAAGTTATACAGGCCCTCTTTATTTTATTTCGGGTCCGACCCATCGATGGGACCCAAATCGGCGGTTTTAACAGTGGAATGGGTTCGCGGACCCGAAAACCCTTAACATTGCATTTGATAACTCATCGGCTCTGCCAAATCGGAGCAGTATATGGGGCAATGCAAAGTGGGGTACCACGCGACAAGATCTGGGCCGTCAGATCTGGGGCCCAAAAATGGATGGCTGCGATTATATTGGGACTTCGACAATCGGTGGGGCAGAGGGTTGACATATATGTGATCGCCGAACTGCGCGGACCCGATATACTATTACCGGTCCACTTTATATGTCTTCAGGTCTGGCCCATCGGCTCTATGCCCCATGCCTTGAGACTTAGCCATTTTCGCTTATATATGCCACTGCCCTCTCCCGATAGCGATATCGCATCGGAGGGGGATCAAACAGATCTTTATCTCATTGGAGCACGTTTTTTATGAAAAGGCAAGGCAAATGAATTCGGAGGGGTTATATATGATGTTTTAAACATATGATTGCCCCCTCCCGATAGCGATATCGCATCGGAGGGGGTCCAAATGAAACTTTATTATATCGAACCCATGTTTTTATCAACTGCCAAGCCTTTTGGGAAATCGAAAGGGTTCCTTTATAGTTTGGCATGGATTCTAATGCATCGGAAGGGGTGCGATAGCCAAAAAAGGGAGGATTTTATCCTTTTTTGAAGGTTTTTCATGGTTTTTGCATGGTTTTTGTATTCTTATGCCTTGGAAGGAGTCCAAAGGCACTTAGGGGGAAAGTGATGTGATTTTGAGAGGGGTTTAGTGGCCAAAGAGGGTTTCATGCCTTATAAAGGCAAACCAAGGTTAAAGGGGTGATTTTTAAACATGTCAAGGAGAATTATGAAAAGGAATGGGTCCTTATGCATTTGGAAGATGGTCAGAGGGGTCAATGAGGGTTCTTGCTGAGTTTCAGATAAACTTAGCAATTCCCAAGGATGTATATGGTTATTTTCAACCAGGGGGAGGGATAAATATATAGGGGAGTTATATACATAGTTTTTGTAAGGGAAGGGAAAAGAGATAGGGAGTTACATAATAAAGTTAGTAGTTAATATGATAATGATGAGAAAAAGCGCTAAGAATGAAGTCTTAGGCTATCAATGGGGGAAAATGACTGATAGAAGAAGTGTGAACATTCCTTTAGTGAAGCAGATCTTCACCAAGGCAGATGATATGGAGAATGATGAATCTAAGAGGTATCAAGCAGATCTTGACCACTTTAGGGGAAGTTAGTGAGTGATTTGGGAAAGAGGGAGAAGGGGGAAGTTAGACATGCATTTCTTAAAGTCCTCCAACTGAAAAATCACCCTTAACTTGTGATATGATAGATATAACACTTGACAATATGAAATGGATCACAAGCCATGATTCTGCAACCATAAAGCTACCTACCCGACCTTACTTGCCTAGCATTTTCTCTTCTTTTTGGTTTGGGTGCACTTGAACTAGCATACCCAACTTCTCATTATTTTCTTCTTGCTGTCGTCCTATCTACAACTACATTTATTGCATCCAGGGGCTCAGATTAAGTTGTTGAGCACCCTTGTTTCTCTACCTATTTACAGATCTACCAAGATTAAACAGTTTGGACAGATGTTTATTCTCTATATTCTAAAACAGGAAATTGAAATCTAGGGAGACCAAGATTAAGCTGTTTGGACAGATGTTCATTCTCTATATTCTACAACAGGAAATTGAAACCTAGGGAAGCCAAGATTAAGCTGTTTGGACCTCCCTTAACTGAAAACTCATCAAAAATGGATCAAACCATCAAAAATGGAACACAGCAGTGGCATTTAGACTAGCACACTCTCATGGATACTTCTCTGGCCATCTGTAGCAAATATGGAGCATTGTAGCAAGCAAAGTATGACATATTTGGCATGTAAAAATGTCGATCATGAAAGATGATTAACCTGCTGCAGCAGGAGGCTAACACCAAGATAGGGTATAAATGAGGAGGACTTGGTTTTAATGGCCAAGGAATGACTCAGCGATTGGAGTTTGTACAAAGACCTCGATTTGTAGGTTTGGAATACACTAGAGGAGAGTGCTCAAACGTATCACAAGCTTCCAATGAATTGTCGAAGCAATCGAAGAAAGATGATGATTGGAACACATCACAATCCTCCCATGACAGTGCACATTGCAGAGGAAGAGATGAGGTAAGCTCTCATCATTGAGATCGCCCTAGAGACAGTTAAGAGAGGTATAAAAAGTTTCAGTATTCTAAATTTCCATTTGATTACAAGCATGTTGTTAATGATGAGAAGAAATCATGGTGTAGAAAACCATGTAGTTTATGTGGTTTACATAACCATGTGGTTGGTGAGTGTTGGAAGAGAATAACAAAAATAGAAAGGATGAGGTATGAAAGGCCTTCTCCACATCAGGAAAGGAAGAAGGTTAAGCAGGTATGTAGGAAGAAGATATTTTTCAGACATTGCAACGGAGGTGGACACCAAAGAACCAAATGTTGGAGGCTCCACCCAGAGCAGTGTCTCAGGGAGAAAGCACCTGTGCAGGAACCAGTTGGAAAGGATATTCAACAAGCGAATCCACCACATTTTTCGTTGTTCACTTTGTTGAGTAAGAGATGGTTTTACTAGATATGGTATATTTTCATGGATGTATTTTATAAATCATATGTTGCGATATAAATGTAAAAGTGATGATGTGTTTTCCATCGCTTTTTAAAGCAACGATGATTTTATTTTGGCCTTTTATTGATAATTGGGGTATTTGTTCCTATTCTTATGTAAACTTGACCAAAGAGTGTGTCTTATAAAAGCTTGTCAAGTATGGGGATGCTTGGGGCATGATTGGTCATGTAATTGAGCATATAGTTTGCAAATATTGTACTACAAGTTTGCAAAGGATGCAAGGACCGGCTCATCACTTATGGATCCGAAGAAAATAGGTGAAGGAGAAGGAAGTGCGACTTATCAGGACACTTGTGGTGTAGATAATGTAACATAGAAGTTGTAGATTATGTTCATGTTTTTAGAGGACCAAAATCTCCTCAGTGGGGAGGAATGATCCAAGTGGCTCCAAACACACTCAGAACTCAATAGTGGCTATGGAGAATCTCAAAAATCAAAGTCCTCATATTGAAGTGAAACCAAGACCATATCGTAGTGCTTGACATCCTGATTCCAATAGCATAAATAGAAATCAAATCCGAGTTCGTATGCTCAAGATATTTGCAGTCAAATTTTTTGTCAAACTTTGCAAAGTGGTAGTCACTAACAAGGCAACAATTTTGTAGAATATCAGTGCACAAAATCTGGCCATAAGAATAGGCGAATTTGTTACCTATTTAGTTTTTCCAATGACCCTTAAAAGCTGACAGATTAATTTTGAATGGTTGGTTGTTAAAAAATAAAAATAAAAATTCAATGGGGCGATTGGCCAGTGATCAAACCCGGCCAACTAGGCCCCAACCGCACACCACATATATATAATTAAGAAAACAACAAATACGGTTGGCGATTGGTCAAAATCCACCAACCTTCGAACACTGTCAACATATATGTGGTCATTAAACAAGCCAATGCCTATGGGAATCGAACCCACAGCTGGAAGGTCCATCGGCCCCACCCAACGTGGCAGTCTTACCACATTTGAATACACCACATAACAACAATGTAAAACCCAAAGTATTGTAACCGCACACCAAATGGTCATGATGCTCTCCCCACATAAAACGAATGCCAACAAAACTTATTTCGCCAACAAAATTTCCATTGGTGGAGTCGACCCGTTGTCTTCAACCCACCCAATGGCTTGCTAGCCATGGGCCAACAAACGGCCCAAGTTGATCCAGGTGGATTTTTGTGACCACCCGCCTATTCCACTTGGACCCCCACCATTGTCTCTTTCAATTTTTCAATTTCCTTAATTGTAGCACAGTTTATTATTTTTGGTAGTTTTTCGGGCCCTAAACTTCCAGAGCCGTTTTGAGGCCATAAATGATGTTTTTTGGGAAAATTGGCGCCAACATGGGTCATTAATTTATGATGGTCACTCAAAAATAGTATCCCTCGAATAGATCTTTCTATCAAGGTATTGTGCGCATCAAACAGAGACCGTATGCCAAAGTTACGACCCCTGGAAGTTGATGTACCAATTTACCCAAACAAGGCCCATAGTTTTGGCGCTTCATCTCCTCGGATTAGGTTTTTGGATGTTTAGGGTTTTCCATTGTTTATCAATAGTAAATAGGCCTTCGAGCCTCATTGTAACATAGTTCAGAGGCATGTAACTGCCACATCTCTTCTCAGATATAAGCTACCATTGCTCGAGCTAGTCTTATTTCCATTCTGTTTGTAAGCATATTTCAGTATTTGATATTAATGAAATGAAGTGTTATTTTTGTTGCCTCTCTGTATTTATGGTTATATCTATAATTTGTTGCATTCATGTTTAAGTTTGGATCACAAGTGGCCAGTCCTTGTTATATCAGCCTCACAAACATTATTTAAACCCCAACATTTATCATTTCCCGACAGAGGCAAGAGGAGTGACTATGGAACTAGGAGTTGAGGAACTGCTCCCAGACGGAAACTTATTTCGAGACAAAATATTTCAAGGGAATATTCCACAAAATATCCCTTTTTTTAGAATGGTGAGGAATCTAAAATATTCCTTGGATGGTGATTTTTCACAATGACAGAATCATGTCAACTTTATACGCAAAAGAACCAAAATTTTGCAGGGAACGCAATGGTCTCGTTCATTTCCACATTTGAGGAAAATAAATTCAGGGAACCAGCACCAAGGAATCTTTACATAATCTTGTGTATTCTAAAATATTCCCTTAGATACTGATTTTTGACCGAGGTGGGATGTTGTCGACTTTGTAGTCATTTTTCACAGAAACTCGTATGGACCGTAGTGGTGTGCTCAAGAATTTTCATCCTAGTAGCATATTTTTTGGCCATCTCCATAAAGGAATCTTTGAGGGAATCTTCGAGATTCCCGAGGGCCCAAAATTTGATGGTGTTAGAAAGGGGCCAAATTTATATTCGTTGTAATGAATTCAACTGTGCAGTCCATTTCGTTAGCAGATCTTTGCATTTTCTAGCAATTCCTAAAAGTAGAGATATATGATGCAGTTATGCCTTGTCTTTCTTTTGATTTGGTGAGATGATGATTTTTTTGTCAAGATCTTTGTTACCATTATGTTGAAGGATACTATTATGCCACGTCATGTGAGAATTTATTAGCTTTTCATGCTGAAGGATGGCCCAATTGAGTGAGAGTTCCTAAGAATGTCTCATGGAGAGACATGCCACTCTGGTTGAGGGAATTTATCCTTGTAATGACAAATAATGGACTATCTACTCATCATAATATTTCATCCCTTATTGAATCAACGTCCTCACACTTGACACCAGGCTCGGAGACATAACGCACTAGGTGAACTACGTTATCAATGTGTTTGTGTCCTGTGATTTGATGCTTGTCATTATGTTTAATCTTCTTTACAGTATGTACATGTTTCTTTTCATACTCTTTCATTTGCAATTATGCTAACGTCACATAAGTTAAAGATATTGGTTAATTGTGGTAGCTGAAGAGATCCAAATCAAGTTTGGTATTAGAACAGTGTTCTTGCTGATACGAATTGCAAGATTAAATGTGTAACAAGAAAGGAAATGGAGAATGACATAGATATCTACGAGGACCTCCTCAGGATGGCACGCATGGTGGACATAATGTATGTATATTATGAGGAGAAGATGGCAAGAGTGGAACAAGAGAAATAAAAAGCAGAGGATGATGCTCCATCTACCCCCTCAAGTGAACATTCACCTTCTTTGTCATCTTATCATCATTTAGATGAGGAGATCAATCAGAGCCTTAAATCAGATATTGTTGAACTAAGGAGACTTCTATGAGAAGAAAAAGAGGAGAAATAAAGACTACAACTTCAGTTACGAGCCACAGAAGAGGCCTTGGAAAAAATGAAGTACAACGAAGGCTTAGCAAAGCCATTGTTACCGGGAAAAGTGTCTATTTAGAACTGCTCTATCCCACTAAGGTGTGACAGCTGCCTTAGAAACAAACAAAGAAAAACTACTTTTGTATTTCCTTTATGAATTAAAGATAGAGGGGGATAGAAAGAACCGACCTGTGTCTTGCGCTAGTCCTTTGATCCAATCCCTCTCTTCTTTGACAGCTTCCAGCTACTTGCTCCCTTACTTGCCCAGCTTCACCAAGTACCTGTAAGATCACAGAAGAAGAAAACTATACAAAGACATGGATCTATATTCATAAACAGCTTAGGATCAGATTTAAGCTAACCATACAAATGTAACAAGCATCAATGATACAAAAGCATGGAGGAGAAACTCAAATAGTTTTTATTGATATACAAGAAGATCCAGGAGGAGTTACAACTGATGATTCCTGACCCAGCATCAACCTCCCAGAAAAGAAGCCCCTCTTCACCTCCAACAAAGCATAAATCACCCAATACTCTGATATCTATCTCAAAACCAACAGCAATTCCTTACAATGTGCAAAATTCCAGCCTCTGGATCTCTGGGATGAGGGATCCATATATAGATGTATGCAAGGAGGATGAGTCAGCCTGTGATTTGATTAGTGTCTTCTCTCTGTCAGTTCTTGCTTCCACTTGGAGACTAAAAGCCTCTTACTCATCCTTGGTCGAATTCAATGAGGCAAGTGTCATAGGAGAAGATTTTGGAAGCTTCCATTGTCTTTCCACCTCGCGGAATGGCACTGCCGTTTGTCATTTCCCGCTCAATGCACCCTCATAGTGCATTTAGGTGCATTGCAATGCACCTAGCTAGTGTGTTTAGGTGCTATGCAACGCAGCTAGCCAGTGGAGCAGCTGAAATGATCCTGTTTTGACATACTCTGAGTAGTTTCTAGTGGAGAACTTTTGGGAGAAGCTGTTATTTGTTGACCTTGTTCCTTTAGGGGTTGGAACAACACTTTTAGGGACTTAGGAGCCCTTGGTTTATTGACATTTCATGCTTGGAGTTGCAAGGCACAAAAATGTCTATAATAGTTGCCCGCTAAAGTATGAGGCCGTTAATCGGGTGAAATGCTTTATTATGAGGATCCGAAGTTCTTTCAATGCTGGGAGGAGACCTGTAATAAGATACAATACAATACATTATCTTCATACTGTTTTTCATGATCTAGCTGAGGCGGGCATTCCCATGCTCAACTTTATAAATTCATTTGCATGTACATAGGACAAACAATCGTCTGAGTGTAGACTGATGATTCTGATAGAGCCATCATCCTTTCGGTAGGATGATTATCTGTGCTGCAATGTTGTACATTTAATGTCTTTATTTCCCTGAATATATATCACAGCCCGGATGGATGAAACTAGATCCTGGGTCTTCAATCTCGTCCGATCTTCACTCGAAGTACAAGTCAATCCATGTGAGAAATGTTCTGAAGTCGAACATGGACAGACATCGCTTGATTACCAGTCAATGATGTAAACTGTTAACAAGCGCAAGAGGAATCACCGATAATGATAATGATCCTCAAGGTACTGCAGTACAATTCACGTGGTGTGAATAAAGGACTTGGCGTCGAACACCACGCAAAATCTTTCGGTTGAAGGCCATTGATGTAAACCTGTCGCCGGAAGTGAGAAACTTGCCATTAAGGCATGCAAGCTTCAAAGTACTGAATGGGGTGTTCCTAGACCAACTTCTTGGATAATGAGCTGATGTCGACAAGAAGTGATCCATCAAAGGAGGGCCTTAATGAATCCCACATCAGTGACACGGAACAGAGAAAATGATTTTGATGGAGGTGAAAACAATCTGATGATATACGGTTCAGGGTGGCGGTCATGAAAGAATGGAGTATAATGTATGGTAGTGGGTGGGACACAGGTGACTTCTCTGGATGACTTCTCTTGAACATGTCGGCGACACTTATGTGATGGATTGGTAGCATTAACCCCAAATGTGGATGGTATGGCGCGACCATGGCGATGTGACCGGTGAATGAAACAACCCAACCCGACTCGGACATGGAGTGGAAGTGTCATGTTCAAGAGCGACTTGCTACCAATAAAGATTCTTTGAGTTTTCTTCCCAATTTTTCCCCAGTCATCGCTGACCAGTACCTCTTTATTTTTGTCAAGCTTGAGGAGGATAACATATGCTTGTTCTATAATTTGCCCTTCGGGAAAACCCATCTCTATGTTTTAACGAGCCTAGCGATAGTAAAACTCGTTCTCGTCTAAAGACAAGTTTGTCGCTATTAATCTTTTTAACGAGTTTAACGACAAAGATAACTCGGTCCTTTTCATTTTTAGAGAGTCTGAAAAGGTACGTAACGGTAACTCCAAAATTCCTTTTTCGTCATCTAATCCCTTAAGTTCAAAAAAGTATAAAACAATACAGAAGGGATGAATTTTTGATAGTTTTAACGAGCCGAACAAATCAAGCGCTCGATCTTTTTGTGCAATAATCCCTCAGGTCCAAAAAGATTAAAATCTAGAGGAGGGATAGCACTTCCTATCCCTTTAATGAGCTGGAAGGCCAAGGACTCGGCAATCTTTTCATATTTTACGAGTCAGTTGAAAAGAGCTTAAAGAAGACTCGTCTTTTGAGGAACGAGTGATAAAACGGGTAGCAGCTGATTCCAAGTAAGGTTTGGAATTTTCCAATCACGGCAATGTCACAAGGATGGCTAGTGAAATCACTCTTCGCAGATATTCCTCAAAATGGGTAAAAAATCAAATGGAGGTGAATGATCGGCCAATGTAAAAGTGGAGGTGACGGTGCAAACACAACCAAGGCTTTAATGGCTGAAGTACTACATTCACGGTGGTTATTTACCGGGGAATAGTTCAGTTTTTAATGAGCTTAAATGCGGGTGGAAACATTTGCTCATGTCTTATGTTTATTTTTTAACGAGCTTGAACTATGTGCTAAAACTGCTCGATTGGATGGTCTTGTTTTGATTTTACCATAAATAGCTTTGTCCTTTCAGAGATCGTACTGTATTTTCAACTGCTTCATCAAACTAGTCAGAAATGAACAATATTTGCTTGAAAATGAGTTTAAAACGCTAATATTTTACTTTGAACTACGTAAAAGTAATGAAAAAGTGTTTTTACCTCTCATTTTACCATTTCATTTGAACTTGGTTTGTTGGAGCTTTGGAGGTGCTTTTCCCTCTCGATTTTCATCAGTTGATTTCGGGAGATTCTGTGGACGATTCTCGGCGCCGTCTGGACCAGGTAGGAGCTAAACCTGAGCTCTTTCATTTCATGGCTTCCATTTTGCATTTTGAGCTTGATTCCTAGCTTTTCTGAGCCCCTGGGGTTTAAGGAACTCGTTATACTATCAACGCACCCTCAGTGTATCGAAACCTGCACTAAATTTTGGCTTGTCTAAAGGCTGTCTGGCATTCAACGCACCTAGAACATTGCTGCATGTGCGTTGGGCGCAAAAAGGGAATTTGATGCACAATTTTGATGGAATTTTTGCGTGTTTCTCACCAAAATTAGGACCTAACTCCTCTCTTGTTTTTTTTTCAGAGGTCTTTGGAGTAAGATGACCATTACATGGCGAGAACGTGAGCATGAAGAAGAGGACCTGCTTGCCCTACATGATCCAGTTACAATGAACGCGCTGCGGAACTGTGGCTTGCTGAAGTTCTTCCACATTTCTAGCATGAGACAGCAGATCAACTTACTGCAGTATTTGCTCGATGCTTGGGATCCTACCAATCAGGTTTTCTAGATCAGGGGCAAATCTATCCCCTTGACTGCAATAGACATTTATTTCTTGACTGGCTTTTCGAGGCAGGGTGCCCCCATCTCTTTGTCAGGTTCGGCCCGAGGAGGCGATTCTGTGAGAGATTATGTCCGCCGGTACTATAGAGAAGGATCTCAGCCGAGTAAAGATGGCAAGATCATCATCCGTGACGTCACTGACAGGTCCCTTAGGACTATTCTATTTACTTTTGGTAGGATGGCCGGTAGTGCGTCTCTTCATGTAGCCAATCGATCTTATATGCAACATGCCTTGGAATGCCTCCAACTGAAGGTGTTCAACTGGTGCGACGCAATACTTCTTGTGATGAAAGAACAGTTGACCAAGATAAAGAACGGGAGGTTGAAGAACTTTGGGTATGGCTCTATTTTCATCGCCTTTGTCTTGGAGAAGATACCACTGATGCAGCCGCAGTATATTGCACTCGATTTACCTTCTCCTACTGAACCACGTATGCAAAGATGGGTTGACCATATGTCTAGGCATGCTGGCCAGTCTCAGATTTCATTCTCTGATACCTTCTTCAGGTGGTTTGATCGTCAGGAGATGGTTTATTCGGAGTATCCATACGCTGGCATGGACTTCCGGGGTGATCCAGATTTAGTACTACCGAATGGCAAGCAGTGGGGCGCCATTGGTAAAATCTTTGACCATATTGTTGTTTATCGTTTTTTTTTCTTATAATTTCCTTGTGCTTTATTCTATCAAGACTTTAATCCAACTCATGTGTACATGCATATGTTGGTCCCGTTCGTCCAGTAGTTCGCCTGACAGTACCAGCTGCTGCCCCAGCAGGAGAGGCCGTCTGAAGAGCTGTTCTTCGTGACCTCGATGTGGCCGAGACTCTCACAGCTTTGCAGGAGCAGGTTGAGGGCCTCACTCTCGGTATTCTGGATGTGAGGACCGACAAGCTACCTTTGCGGTTACAGCGGCATACTACTGGTGTGCCCAGATGATGGACTCGTCTCCTACGCATGATCGCATAGGCTGTGACTTGCTATCACGAGCATCATTAGACTAGGGTGCCCCCTAGCGTTTTGAGTTTTTGGGTCATTTGACCGATTTTGTCTTGGTTACAGAACATTATGTGTAAAACATAAATAGTTATATATATTTTTGATTTTCGGAGTTTTATTTTGGTTGAGCTACATGATCCACATGCGAAACATTGATGACGTGTTTCTTTTTATAAATGTTGAAAATGTCTATCTAACACATAATTTGCTAATGAGTCAGTTAATGTGTTTAAGTTTCTGGAAATATGTTGATACTGAATAAGATCAAATTGTCTTTCCAAAATCTTAACCCTTAGGAACATGCGATAAATAGCTGGGTTTCGGACGGAATATATACCATTGAGTTGTAGTATTACGAGTTGTGAGTCTAGCCTGACAATTAGTCGGCGTATACCATGAGTGATGGCATCAAAGAGAAGCTCTAACAACGCGCTATACTCAGTGATGTTATTCGTTGATCGACCAATACATACACCTCTGAAACTTACTAACTCGCCGCTTGGATCAAAAATGGCCCAGGCTGCGGAGGACAGGTTCCGCGAACTACAACTCGCTCCGTCGGCATATCCAACACATGGCTCCAATAGGTTTGACATCTGCAATAAATGTAAAAAGTGGATTATTTGACCAAAACAAATACTTTAGCAAAAACAAAAACATAACAAAAGCATGCTGGTTACCATTACGCATAGTAACGCTTGAGGTACAACCCATTACGGGGTTGTGCCAGTGGAATTCCGTCATAATCCATTAACTCGTAGGGTCCCTTTGCTAACACTCGTTTAACAATATAGGGGCCCATTCATAAAGACTTAAATTTACCTGCTCCCAATTTATCAGATTCTTGGTCGTAAAGCAAGACCAAGTCTCCTTCTGAGAAGACACGGGGTTTGACATTTTTGTCGAACTACGCCTTGACTTGTTTCTTATGGGCTTCGTTAGCCAAAGCGGCGTCACGATGGGTTTCATCCAATTGGATTAATTCCAAGAAACGAGCCTCTTCTTCTGAAGTTCCGGGGAGGAGATCAATTGCGAGTTTGAGAGACGAGATTTCACACTGGATTGGTAAGACTGCTTCCAGGCCATATACCAGTTGGAAGGGTGTGAACCCGGTTGCATTCCTTATCGATGTTCGGTAAGCCCACAAGGCTGAGTACAAGATTAGGTGCCATCTTCTTTTGTGAACTCCAATCATCCTTTGCAGCATGCGTTTCAGGACCTTGTTGATTGCTTCAACTTGTCCGTTGGCTTGCGGATAATACGGAGTAGAGCTGTCGTGAGACAACCCTAGTTTGGCAGCTAATTCGACCATCATGTGATTGTGAAAATGCGATCCATGATCTGTGACTATAGCCTATGGTATGCCGAATCTGGCGACTACATGATTGAAAAAATAAGAGGGCAGCTATTTCACCAGTATTATCTAATGTAGGCATCGCCTCGGCCCATTTGGTAAAATAGTCAACTGCGACTATGATATACCCATGCCCCCTGGTCGAGGTGGGGTTACATGTCATGAAATCGATGCCCCATTTGGCGAATGGCCCAACAACAACTATTGGCTGTAGAGGTGCGGGTGGTCTTCTGGTTTTGCTATCAAAAATTTGACAAGCATGGCAACTTCTGACTGCGGTTATGCAATCTTTGAACATTGTTGGCCAGAAGTATCCTGCTCGTAAAATTTTGTGTGCTGTAGCATATCCAGATTGATGCCCCCCACACGCGCCTGAATGACACTCATTCAGGACTTTTTCGTTCTCCTCATGGGTGAGGCACCTTCTTAGAACTGTATCTATACCACGACGGTAAAGCGTATCAACAACGATCATGTAGTCTTTTGCTTGGTATCGAATATGTTTTTGTTCAGAGTGGGAGGTGTTTGGCCTAAATTTTTGGGTTTGGAGATAAATGATTATATCCCCATACCACTCATTTCTTGTAGATATCAAAAACAAACTCTCATCCACGATTGATTCTTCGGATGTTTCATCGTTGGATGACGATGGGAGATCGCACAATAATTCTGCGAAAACTAGAGCTTACATTGACTTGGATTTTACAAATTCCAGGTCAAACTCTTGTAGGATTGCTATCCATTTTGAGTATTTGCCCCCCAGTAACTGTCGCGACAATATATAAGTCATGGGGTTGAAATCTGACAGAATGGTAGTTTTCTGAAAGAGGACATAGTGTCTAAATCTTTGTATCGCTTGAATAGCTGCAAGCGCTAGCTTTTCAATGTAAGAATATTTGCTTTCTGTATCATTTAAGTTTTTACTTAAATAATATATAGGGTGCTCAATTCCATCGACTTCTTGAACTAAAACCATTGCTATGGTCGTATCTGCTGCAGCCAAATACAGGTTAAAATCTCTTTGATAATCAGGGGCGTACATTAATGATGCTTTCATCAGGGAATCTTTTAAAGCATCAAAGGAAGCTTGCGCAACCTGATCCCAGAAAAAGGGTACCTCTTTTTTCAAAAGACGTGTACAACCTTTAGCAAGTTCGGCGTAATTTGGAATGAACCTCCTCAGAAAGTTTGCTTTCCCTTGGAATTTCTGAATCTGAAGCAAATTCGAAGGTGGAGGCAAGTTTATGATTGCCTGGACCTTACAGGGGTCGAGACGAATCCCATCCTTGGAGACTACAAAGCCAAGTAAACGACCAGAACTGACGCAAAATACACATTTGTGCGGATTGAGTCGTATCTTGTAGTGTCGGCAATGTAGAAATATCGCTCTTAAATGCTGCGGATGATCAGTCCGCTTTCGTGAATGAGCCGGAAGGTCATCGAGGTATGGTTGAACGATGTTTTTGATGTCATGGAAGGCATAATTCATTGCCCTCTGAAACGTTTCCCCTGCGTTCTTTAAACCAAAGGGTAATTTTCGATATGCGAATGTGCCCCACGGACAAATAAATGCAGTCTTTGACTGGTCCTGTGGGCAGATATTTATTTGATTATACCCGGAGAATCCATCCATGAATGAAAAGATTTCGCATCCAGCGCATTCATCAATTATCTGGTCGATGAAGGGTGTAGGGTAGTTGTCTTTTGGACAAGCTTGATTTACATCCCTATAATCAACGCACACTCTAATTGTCCCTTGTTTTTTCATAACAGGGACAATATTCGATACCCAATCGGTTAGAGGAACCGGGTAGATGAAACCAGCATGTAGAATTTTTTCAACTTCTGCCTTAATGGCAGTGGCTTTCTTGGGGTGCACCTGCCTTAGCCGTTGTCGTACTGGTTTGACATCTGGATACATCTTAATTTCGTGTTCAACGATACTTGAGTCAATGCCTGGCATTTCACTATATGACCAAGCAAAGACATCTCTAAATTCGCAAAAAAGAGCATTATATATTTCCAGTTCTGATGGAGAACAACATTTTCCAACATAAATATTCTCTACAACATTTGTTTTGGTCGAGATATTTATGGCTATAGTCTCTTCAATGTTGGATAAGTTTCGCTCGAAATCCATCGTATTTACAGTATTTGACAGAAAATCAAAGACTGAAGGATGATAAAGGTCATTTTGAGTATCTTCTCCACAATCCGGAAGAAGAGAACGATGGTGGGAATCATTCCATGGTGCTCCTTCAATTACCATTGATTGGACAATTCCTTCGTCGGTGACATGCACTCGCGAACAAGGATCTGAAGGAGTACCATATTCTCTAGACCTATCTATCCAAACGCTTGATGAGCGTTGATTTGGGTTCGCCTCCCATGCTAGGAACATTGATTGCTATAATATTTTCGTTGGGCTTGGGGGAAAAACCACTGCATGATCCATGTCGATATCGTTTTCTGAGATCTTTGTAGAAGATATCATGTTGCAGGTTCCTATCGTCGCTACTTCCGCCAGATTGATTGGAGGTGGAAGAGCGAAAGTTCCCATTAGTGTAGGATCTTTTAGTAGGCCTACTCCGATATTCTGAAGCGAATGGGGGATTCCATGGATCATGGGAATGCTTCTAGTAACTTGAGAATTATTGGGGAGGAAGTTTTGTTGATTGATGATTGTAATCCCTCCTTGAAAGGGAAATGCAATCTTTCTAAAATAGGTCGACACAACCACTGCCATGGCATAAATCCATGGTCTTCCTAGTAGAATGTTGTAATCAAGATTCCCATCGATGACTTCAACATCTATTTCTACTATTTTCCGTCCTAGTTCAACTATCAAGTTATTTAGGATACCATATGGGGTATATGTCCTTCCGTTGAATGATTTTAATGTCGTCGAAGATCGCGACAAGGTTGGAGATCCTAAATTTTTCCAGCAACTCATCGACATAATGCATGTAGATTCCCCCTCATCAATAATTGTTCGATGAACAGTTTTGTTGAGGGCTTTCACTTGAATAAGGAAAGCTAGTTGAGCTAGTAACTGAGGATCGTATCCTTTATGATCGAAGGATACAAGATTGGAATCCTTTGGGTCAATCCCACCAATGGCTGATAATAAAGCCTGCCTTTGGGATGGGCAATTTTGTAGTACTTCAAGAGTCGACATAGCGGATGGAGATTGGGCCAAATATTCCACTATGTTATAATGTTGTGCCGCTCTAGCGCGGGGATTAAATTTCGACTTGTGTAATACTCCCTTTGGCGGTTTTATCGTTAATTCAGGAATGGTGGGTGGCACAACTTCTGTCGAAGTCGTTGTCGAACTACTTGGTTGATCTTTATCCTTGTTGTTCGACAGCTGTGGATTCCCATAATCTTTGTTCCTTGTCGATATCAAAGCATCATTTTGCTGTTTTGAAACTGACAACATTAGCACTTGAGACGGGGAAGAATTTCCACTTTCAACCAAATTTTTTCCTGGATTTGGAAACGGATCAGTTAACACTGCGGAGGTTTTTGAATTCTTCAATAATTTCTTAAGCTCAGCTTTGTGTGGACAATTTGCGGTCCAATGATCCTCATCGCATATAAAGCATGGATATTTTGGTTTCCTATCTCCAGGAGGGTTTGAAGAAGATTTTTCAGGTGATGGTTCCTCTTGTTTCTTCTTCTTCCCTTTGTCTTTCTTCTTGCTTCCTGGTTGTTTGGTTTCTTTGCCTTTATCTGTCGATACGACATTTACTTCTGAAGCAAGAAGTTCGTCTTTTGCATTTTGACCTGAAATCTTACGGGCCTTTTTGGATGTAGCCTTTGTCGATTTCATGTCTGTCGTGCCAATCACGCCATCGCCGACATGAGAGTCATTGTTTGATTTAGGAGGAGGAGGAATTGAGAATTCCGGTCTAGGGCCATCAGGTATTTTGTCGTAGAGCATGCCGGACTAAGTATAGATCAAGTCCAGATATTGTGCACGAGCGATAACTTGCTCTTCTGTTACGACTCCCCCTTTGCCACATCTTTCGTGATGGAAGGCAGTAATGACTTGATAAACCATTCAGCTAGGAGCTGATTGGGGACGTACGTTTTTACCATCCTACGACGCCGTCGCCACTCATGTATATGATTAGATATGTGAGTGGTCATTGTCTGTTTGAAGTTGGTAAGAAGTTCTGTTCCCGTTTCGTACCTTATTGGTAATTGAAAATGGGTTAAAAAGGTTGTGGCTAAGGTACTGAAGTTGTCGAACGAAGCTCTAGGCAATTCAATGTACCATTTTGCCGCTGGACCCGTTAACATCCTCTGAAAGAGGGGAAGTCTTATCGAATCATCATTTAGGGTGTTTGATGAACAACCATAGATGAAAGGTCATCACATGATTCGATGGATCTTCACCCGGATTTCCATTAAATTTAGGAATATCTGATGGAAATTTATGGGGAATCGCTGGCCACCAAGGGGCGTAAGCAATTGGATCGTTTGTTAACCGATTTAAATCAGGTAACTCTAAGGTTGCCACAAAGGGTAACTGTTGATTCAGGTTAGGTGAAGCATACCCAGGATAAGATGGGATTGCCTGAGCAGTTGGTCTTTACATACCGGCATAATGCATTTGATGTTGGTATGTTTGGTAAGGTTGGTGGACATGACCATTGTAAAATGGTTGATTTTGACCGTTTTGAATGTACGGTTGTCCACTGTTCGCAAATATTTGCTGCTCAGAACCTTGGTATACTTGTTGGAATTGAGGTTGTTGGTATTGCACCAGCCATGGTTGTGAAGCCATGTGCTGTTGCGCTATACTAACCGTTTGACCAAGGTGAGGGGTAATTTTACCCGTCTGGACCTGTGTCGCTCCACTAGTCGGTGATTGTGGTTGAGTCGCAAGGTCAAAGGGCTGTTGCATCACAACCTGAGAAACCAGAGGTTGGCATACAACACGCAGCGTTTGAACTTGCGACACCGTCACAATAGCTGGCGTAGTCGGGATATTCGACACAGGTACGCATTGTTGCATCGAATACACAATTCTTGGTTGTTGAGGTAGTATAGGTACCCAACCACTTGAGGTAATTCCAGTGTAACCTGAATGTTGTTGTGAACTCCCATATGGATATCCTCCCGGAGGGGATAATGAAAGGGCATACTGCCCCCCATACAGTGGTAATCCGGAACTCAAGGGAATTGTTTGCCCCTGGGGACCGGACCGCCCAAATTGACCTCCAAATGGATCAATTTGTTGAGACTCAACATAAGAGTTTCCGGATATTATTTCGGATGAACAAACAGGAACGGACCATACTGTCGTAATAGCCCCTGAGTGGGCTCCTTCTAGCGGTTGAGAGCTAGTCGGGACAGATGGTACACCGGCGAACATTGTAGGAGTGATAGCAGGGAGTTCTGTCGTCGCTGTGTCAGATGACACAGTCCTAGATGTTGACGGTTGTTCAGACATTTGTAGTCTATCCAAAAGATTACCTAGCGATTCTACAGGAGCTTCCGCTGGTGGTAGACTAACTTCTGATGAAGAAGGATATAGAGTGATCCCGACTCCAAAGTGCGTTGGAGTACTTGTTTGAGGATCTTCTACAATTTCTTCAATAGCAATCAGACCAGGTGGAAGGGGAAGACCGTCAGGTCTGTAAAATATTTCTGGTGCCGAAGAAGGTGTGAAATCGGCAGCGACAGATGTTTGAAGAGTAAGACTCTCCGAACCGGTTGTAGATGGAACTGGTTCGGTAACACAAGTGTTTACTCTCAGACTAGGATCAGTATCACTGTCCCTCTGTGGTTGTTGAACTTCTTCTGTAGAGGCAGGGATTCCAGAAATGTTTGGAGTAACCGGAGTCTCTGATGTCGTTGGAACACTTGTTCTAACTTTAATAGGAGATTTGGAACCAGTTAAACGAGTTCACTTTGTCCGTACTGGCTTCGATTCGGGAGACAAAGCCGGTTGACTTGTAAGCCTCCGCGAACGATGGGGTTTCAATTGACTTTCTTCCACGATTGCAGATTACTCGATCAACTAAAATAAAAGGGGAAGTATGTTTCCGAATTAAATGAATTAGACGCTTTTGACACAACTTGTTTTTTCAATTTTCAAGAGTCGAGAAAAAACAAAAGATGACTCTAGTCTCCTTCGATTTTTAATGAGCCTGAAGTGACAAGTGCTCAAATGGACCTTTTCTGTTAAAGAGTCTAAAAAGGAACGAAAGGGACTGCTCTGGAGATCTAGGTAGAGGGAGTACCAAACCAATCGCAAAACTGCATAATACTTTTTACGGTACGGCAGTCAATCTTCCCGAATGTTGTGTTCAGTGCATTGCGATCGATAGGGTGGAAGACACGGCTTCCTATGGATAAAGGATTTAAGCCTATAGGGGTCTCCCAAAATATACTCGATGGTACGTGGGAGCACAAGTCCATACTAGCACTTATCGTCTCAAAGTGGAGGAATCACCCAACCATCAATGAGGACAACAGTTACCAGGCTTTACGACGCCGGAATACGTCTCTAGCCTATACCTCTAAATGTTGTGCGTTAAGTTCCAAAGCGCTGTTAGATTCATTGAATTTATTTTAAGTTGATCTTTCTTATGAAGTTTTCCTTTTGGGTTCACCACGAGATGTAGATGTAATTCCTAAAATGCAATCTAAAGATGATAAACAAACTTTTATCTCTTTTCTGCAATGAAAATCCTAGCTACTAGGGGAAAAGAAAGACACAATCTTTTCACAAAGAGCAAAGAGCACACTGTAAATGCACTTTCCTAAATCAAGCCAAACAGACTGTCAATATGAAAATGCACATGCATGTATTTGTTTTCGACTTTCTTAGTATTGATGCTAAAAAGAAAGTTGATGTACAAATCTGAATTTGCTTTCAAGCGACAAACACAAACAAGCTTCTTTTCGAAATCAAAAGATAAAGACAATTACGACACTTTACGATTTTGAAATGAACACTCATTTTTGACACTAGAAACTCACAAATTCAGACCAAAGGCAATATTAAAAGTATAATCGACCATCAACAGTAATCAGACTTCCTCCTATGATCGAAATCGACACTTGTGACAGATTTAAATCAAAGGACGACAGTACGACTATTCTAATTTTGCAATGGAAAAATGTAAACGATGCAACAAACACACAAAAACATCTACAGTTCTTTCGTACAAAGGAGTCAGAATAACTGTAAGGAAAAGGGGTTTTTAAACAGACATATACTGATCACAGGCTACAAAAAATCAGAGACAAAACTGGAAAGAATGAAGCACAAGAACCTCAGCTGCACAAGGCTAGTCTGATCAGCGCACCTGTAACACAGAGAAACTGGATTGCAGCGCAGGTTGCCCTTTCAGGAAGTGCGCTGAAATGCAGGAACTCTTAACAGTGCCTGCGCTGGGCCAGAAACGAGAATCTGTCTGGGTTCTGGGTCATGGTTTGCAGTTCAGTCTTTGGTTTTTGGCCGAGTAAAAGCAATCAGTAATGCACAATCAGGGGTAGATCTAAGGAGGGTCTAAGAGCTATCACAAGGGCAATCATATCATTTGTGAATCAGCTGTTCAAATCATAAACAGATCCGGTGAATGGATTGAAGCAGAAGATGTCTACTTTGCATTTGTTATGGCAAATTGGTAGAGGGAATTACTCCCCTAGGGCTTTTTGGGTGAAACCCTAGCAGACTGAAAGTTGTCTATTGAAAGAAACGTGCATTCATACAGCCATTATGCTATTATAAGCAAATTCTATGATAAGGGTACGTACCTTCGGTCCTACGTTTGAGAAGGCCTTTAGGGTCCAAACCCTTCTTGGAGTTCCCTTCTTCTCTTTTGTCCTGCAAAACAAACAATTCAAGGAACCCAGCAGTACATGGACAAAAACTTATAAAGAAACCATCTTCATGTTATAAAGAAAGGTAGTTAGTTATGAAATCCAAACAACCATTTACAAATGAATTCAAAACATGAATATCATTAACATAAAGAAGATTCATTTCGGGAACCAAGACATGTGTTTCTTTTATTATAGACAAATAAAGTACATAAAAAGGAATATGTTCACCTGAGTCACCTTCAGCAGGCTCCAAGCAAAGCTTCCTTCCGGATTCATTCCAGCCTCAAGCCTCTAACAAAACTCCTTCCATGACTCTCTCCATGATGTCATAAATGGTGGATGAACATCAACACACAAGGAAACAAAGGTTTCCTGTACAAAATGGGGAAAGTGCAGAAGGCACAAGGGACTTCAAACCTGGTCAAGGAAAAAATCTCAGCATAATAACCTTTCTCTCTATTCTCTCCCTTAGGCCTTCCCTTTGAGGTCTTTTTATACCATCTCCAAAGTAGTTTTTTAGTTAGGAGTTGGTTGGGAACAGTTGGGCCACGGGCACTTACAGGTGATCAGCAGGTAAAACCCGCGATCTCCACCCGAAAAGAAGGAATTTTATATTTTTTTAAGTGTTTTAATACATACACGCGGGTTGGATATACACAGACCCACGTATACATGCGTTTAACTCAGGGCAATGTCGCGTATAAGGGATAAAACATTGTTTTGTAAATTTTAGGACCAGGTCTGGAAGGAGGGGTTGCCCTAGGCCATGAGTACAGCATCACAAACCATAAGAGTGAGATTTGGAGCTATAACAAATGCCCCCTAATATATGAGGTCAGAAGGGGTACATGATGGCCGAAATATATTATGCAAGTACATGGAAAGGAAGTCTGTCAAAAACTGAGGAGGACTTCACCAGAATTCAGCCTGCGAAGCCACCAAAGGAGATCAGAAAGAAGCACTGTCTGAGGTGGGCATACCCATGCTCAGAAAAAGTAAAGAATGTCCGCATATCAAGTACAAGCGGATCCACTAAGTATACAAGTATAAATGACTAAAAGATACATAATGGATCATTTGATCATAATGAACAAGTACATGTCTGAATATCACATATAAGACTGTCAATGATACTGAAAGATGCAACGGATCACTGATATCAAAAACTGATCCCAAAAGGTACCAACTAAACATGATGGAATAGGATGGTACTACACTGCAAACTCAGGTGCCAGCATATAGAATGTCGCCATGACTAACTGCAACATATAAAGTGGAGTGGTATCAACTAGCAGCAACAAGAGCAACTGTCAAGTGAACCAATGAATGTTGATACAACCTGAGGTCTTCACCGACCGTCGTGGTACATCTCTACACCATGGGAATAAATGATCTGAAGTCGACCATGTGAGAAATCGTTTGATTACTGGTCATTGATGTATACCATTAACAAACGCGAGACTACTCACTGATAATGATAATGAGCGTCAAGGTACCCAGTACAATCTAACAAGTGTGAATAGATGAGCTGGAGTCGAACACCTGTAAGAATATATTGATCAGGAGACAATGATGGTTTCCCACTGTCGATAGTGAAGGATCTGCCACTAATGATTGCAAACCCCAAGGTACTACCAAATGGACTCTAGATCTTTGCCCCAGAGCAATGAGTCGGAGTCGATAGGGAAAGATCTGCTAGAAGGAAGGCATTAAGGCATCCTTCATCAATCTAGCACAAGTGTAACCCGTAGGCCAATAATGTGGAAGGAATCAGACGAAAAAGATGTAGTAACTCAACCAAAGTACGTTTCTGACGTACACAATATGTAGCTAGCGCACGGCAGAAACCCTCTGAACCAACCAATAATGAAAGCTAATGCAGAGGCGAGGTATCCACCAATAGGGTCAAATGGAAACCAAGGTACTGCACGAATCCCAATGTGTGATAATGTAAGCTGATGTCGAACACAAGGGAAACCACTCAGTCAAAGACCCATGATACTGATCGATGCTGAGCACAAGGTGACCTATCAATAATGAAAATAGGGCCAGGGTGCGGCTCTAGGCCTGTCCTCAAAGCAATTTGTCGTCGTCGATAAGGACAAGACCCGCCAGCAAGAAGTCAATGGGGACCTTCTCAAACCGGCACGAGTAAAGGACCAATATAACTGATGTGATGATAGACATGACACTGACAACCAGGGATGGCGACTGAAAAATGAGTCAAGAGACACCGCAGAGAGGCCGACTCAGGCTAACTTCCCTTGAACAAAAGCACGACTCAATGTGACTGTGTGGCAGCATATGATGACTCTGTATAAGTTCGCCATGCAGGAGGCACGAACGAACCCTCCATATGATTGGAAGAGATAACCAATCGGGGGAGAACTGACTCAATAACAAGGTTATGGCATACCTAAGTCAAACTAAATCCCACCCATGCAGAGGAGACTTTTGTTTTGAGTGCTTTGTTCAAGGGCGACATGACTGACTCTAGCTGCCAACAATAAATGGAAATAATGTCCCGTTCCCGCTCTTTTTGGAGTATTTCATTTTTTTGTCTTTTTCTGTTAAGCCAGAAAAAGAATAAAAGAATGCTATGGTACAGTGGAAAGAGCGAGTGTCGGTGAAACATATGATCTAGTTCCCAGGAAAGGAACGTTCTTATGCTCAATGCAGGGAGGTGAAAACTGGTCAGTGACACTCAAAGGTATGTTCCTTCCACGGGTCAAGGTGTGTCAAGCTGCAGAAGTCAAAGGTATGCAAGGTTGATTTTGCAGACGTCATGGTCAAAATTTGGCTTAAACACGAGTCCAAGTGAAGCCGGCTCCAGGCCAAAAGGTGCAAGTGGTTAACATGCAATGCAGTAGTACAACTCAACACAAAGGAACCTCTAGGGTAAAAGGCCAGAACAAAGCGGAGAAGCTAATAGGAATGAGTCTTCAATGCATAAGTCATGGCGGGACTACAGAGGACTCCCGAGCCTACTGAAATCAGAGCAGCATGGGAAACAAATGTTAGTGAGGTGCTAACTAGGATGCCCATGTAAAGGATGGCTCTACCATCATGACATGATTTAAAGAATCGGCGAGTGAAGATGGCTTGCGAACCATAACACGATGGGATCGACCCTATGGCAGATGTATCGGTCAAATGGAGGCTAGTATGCATAATGCAACGGAAAAATGGTGTCCCTAACCTATATGCCAGTGAGAACACGATACCTGCCATGACAGGTCAGCAGTCATGGAACCGTCTCGAACTGTTGAAAAACGTCCAAAATGTCCTGAAAAACAAACCAATCTCGACATTCCAAGCTCCCAAGTTAAAAGTCGCATGAGGCCAAACAAAATAAAATTTTGAAAAAATTTTGCATTTTCAAAACTTATAAAAAACATTTTGGACTCACCATTTTTACCATCTGAGTTTGAGAGCAAAATATTTGGAGCAAAAGGAGAAAACTTCCCACAGCCAGATTCAACCGTTCAAATTCGTCGAATACCTCCAGGTAACCCTTATACTTAGCTTGCAATTGATTGTGACAGGTTTTAAGATTTATGATTGATGTTTCACCGTTAAACTTTTGTCAAAAATTCGCTCGCGGCGTATACGCAGGTTGGTAATATTGAACTCGCGTATACGCGAGCCCTATACGCGACTTCGTGCACAGGTACCCGCATATACGCCGCGAATCATTTTTAAACAAAAACTAACGGTTTAAAATCGATTTTTTCTTTGGATGCCTGTCACGTGGCGCGAAAGAGAGCACGCAGCGGTAGACAATGAAGTTATGAACAGTCCAGAAGCAGTAGATGCACTCCGGGGATGCGGTTTTCTTAAATTTTTCAAATTGCCAAATATGAAAGCAAACACGCGATTGCTTGAGATGCTCATTGATTATTGGGATGTCGATGAGGAAGCTTTTATGATCGATCAGATGCCGCTCAGGGTAGAAGTGGAGGACATCTATTTTATCATGGGCCTTTCCTGAAGGGGAGAGGTAGTACAGTCCCGGGGCAGGTCACGGAGTGCCCTCTCGATAGAGGACTATGTACAGATATACTGCCCTGGACATCCCAAGAAGGTTGGGAGCCAGATTTCCATCACACATGTGGCGAGTTTGTCACTTAGGATAATCTTGTTCACCATGGCTCGGGTGAACGAATCATCCTCTCTGCATCAGGCATTATGGCAAAACATGAGCGTGGCAGTTGACTGTCTCACTACTGTGTTCGACTGGTGTACTCCTCTTCTGGCCAACATGAAGAGCCAGCTCACTTCTATCAGGAGGGGTCATACTAAAAACTTTGGATATGGAAGCATCTTGTGTACTTTCTTTTTCGAGAAGGTTCCCGCACTCCGCCCCAGGGTAGCAGTTTCCATCAACACCCCACGCGATCCACGCATCGGCCGGTGGGCTGATCTGATGAAACGTCTGGGGGGTGGGGAGGTCCCAAGGACTGCCTTTGACGATGACTTCTTCACCTGGTGGGATCAGCAGATCATCGCTGTGGATGACTACCCCTATGCTGGACTGGATTTCCGAGGAGATCCTGATTTAGCGTTACCACCGAATGCAACATGGGGCGAGATTGGTAAGATTTTTTGATTTTATGATTTTTTGGATTTTTCAAATATAATGATGAATTTTGAAAAATATTTTTTGATGAGATTCAAATGACTGATATGATGATCATGTTCCAGAAATTGGGCCTGTACGACCATATGGATTCCCGCGGAATGGACGGCGTGGCCGAGGAGCCGAAGAGGCAGCTGCTGATACAGAACGGACTCTAAACAACGTCCAACGACACTTGGCGAGACTGATCTGCCGAGTACCAATGGCCGTCATAGAGGACCTTCCTGAGGATATGCAGCGTCATGTGGTTTGGATGCCATGTGACTGGGTTCGCATCTTTCGGCGCGTGGCCAATGCTATAGTGACATACTTAGACGCTCATCCTGAGCCGAGGCATTAGATATGTTGGACATGATTACGGGCATTTGAGTCCCAATTTTGTATATTTTTTGGACACGCATATGTACACCCGAGACGTTTTATGATATATCTATATATATATATATATATATATATATATATAGATATACAGTTTAACTTTTTTATGCTTGATTTTATTGTGATGAATGATTAATATGCCAGTCTAATGCTTGATTAGCGATAGAATCAGCTAACCAATTATGAGATCTTGGAATATGCAAATAATTAATATAAGTAAATGATCTTTGCAACAACCTCACTCTTAAATATTGGCAATATAAAGATGGATCCCGTACCCGATAAATGTTATTTAATTGAGACACTATCAATTGAGAATCAAGATAAACTACCAACGAGTCGATCCCATGAGAGATTGCCTCGGATAATAAATTAATAACAGCAGTATACTCGGCCATATTGTTTGAAGCAGGACCGATGCACACGCCTCTTGATGCCATCAATTGACCAGTTGGATAATAGAGTACCCAAGCTGCGGAAGCAAGATTCCGAGTGTGCCGACTAGCACCATCGGCGAACCCAAAATAAACCAAATCATCCATCAACACCTGCCAAAGCAGACCAAAAATTGCTGATATCAGAAAACTCTCGATGATATATGTACAAATATACATAAAATACAAAGAAGCCATTGCCTGGCCAAAACTAAGTAAAGTACTTCTTTAGGTAGAGCCCATTTCGGTGCTCCGCCAACTTGTTTCCCTCGAAATCAATTAACTCATACGATCCTTTTTCTAAAACTCGTTTAATAATGAAAGGACCATACCACATAGGCTTAAATTTTCCTGCCCCCAAGGCATCCTTATCTTGGTCATAGATCAGGACAAGGTCACCTTTAGAAAAGACTCGAGGACGGACAGACTTATCATACTGCGTTTTAACCTTTTTCTTATGGGCCTCATTCATCGTGGTGACATTTCGACGCTGCTCATCGAGATGTTCCAAGTGGACTAGGTGCTCCTCGAGACTCGAAGTCTCAGGAAGAAGCGCAACAGCCAACTTCAGAGATGGAATTTCACATTCAACCGGAAAGATAGATTCCATCCCATAAACCAATTGAAAAGGAGTAAAACCAGTAGTCGTTTTGACGGAGGTTC
Organism: Pinus tabuliformis; assembly: GCA_031772625.1. NCBI lineage: Eukaryota > Viridiplantae > Streptophyta > Pinopsida > Pinales > Pinaceae > Pinus > Pinus tabuliformis. The sequence goes on from CM062813.1 coordinate 890,642,382, forward strand.
GGTATGCCCAAAGAGCCGAATACAACATAATGTGCCAATTGGACCGATTTTTATCGATTGTCCATTGGAGTATCATCTTAAGAGTTTTATTGACCGCCTCGACCTGTCCATTGGCCTGAGGATAATAAGGGGACGAATGCTCCTGACGGAAACCTAATTTAAGAGCCAATTCGGACATTAGTTGATTCTGGAAATGACTGCCATGGTCAGTGACAATCTCTCTTGGGATACCGAATCTTGAGATAACCTGATTGAAAAGAAACAAAGCTGCCGTGTCACTATCGTTCTTATAAGTAGGCATGGCCTCAGCCCACTTCGTAAAGTAGTCTACAGCCACGATAATGTACTTGTGATTTTCCGCTGAAGGCGGATTACAAGTTGTAAAATCAATACCCCACTTAGTAAAGGGACCGGCGGTGACAACGGGAAAAAGGGGAGTTGGATGCGCGCGCATCTTGCGAGTAAAAATTTGACACGGGTGACAGCGTTTTACCGCTTCCACACAGTCCTTAAAGAGTGAAGGCCAAAAATAGCCGGCACGTAAGATGCGCTGGGCTGTAGCAAGCCCTGATAGATGACCACCACAAGCTCCACTATGGCAGTCATTGAGCACAGACTCTGCTTCCTCTAAGGTTAAACAGCGCCGAAGGATTGAATCAATCCCTCGACAGTATAATGTGTCACCAATGATAACATATTTTTTAGCCAGGTGACGTAATTTGCGACGTTCATCCTTTGAGAAAGTAGAGGGAAACTTCGAAGTCTGGAGATAAACAATGATATCTCCATACCAAGGGTCAAGTGAAGAGATGAGGAATAAATGTTTGTCGGGAAAACTTTCCTCATAAACAGTATCCTCTCCACAAGGAAGCTCAGAAATTAGCTCCGCGAAAACCATAGATTTCTTAGACTTGGTAGACAAGAACTCGAGATCGAATTCTTGTAAAATGACTATCCATCTGTTATATTTCCCCCTCAATCACTCGCCTACTGAGGACAAATTGAAATGGATTGACCGCCGCTAAGACAAAAGTTTTGTGTAGCAAGATATAATGACGGAGCCTCTGGACAGTGTGCACAGCTGCCAAGGCCAACTTCTCAACTGGAGAATAGCGAAGTTTGGGACCTATTAAGCCTCGGCTCAAATAATAAATCACGTGCTCGGCAAGAGCATCATCCTCCTGAACTAGAACCATACCAATGGTTGATTCTGCTGCAGCGAGATATAAAAGGAAGTCTCTACTATAATCCGGTGGACTCAAAAGCGGGGCAGAGACTAATGCCTTTTTCAAAGCATCAAACGACCGCTGCGCAAAGTCGTCCCACACAAATGGAACTCCTTTTCGTAGCAAACACATGAACCCTTTAGTGATCTCGGCATAGTTTGCTATAAACCGTCTTAAGAAATTAGCCTTCCCTTGAAGACTTTGAAGTTGATGAATTGAGGACGGGGGAGGCAACTAAACTATTGCCTCAACCTTGAAGGGATCAACCCGAATCCCTTCATTGGACACTATGAACCCTAACAACCGACCGGATGTAACCGCGAAAATGCACTTGTTGGGATTCAACCGGATTTTATAAAAACGACAACGTTCGAAAACCAATCGAAGATGACTAGGATGATCAGTTCTCCTTCGAGAACGAGCAGCGAGATCATCCAAGTATGCCTCGATGACATGTTTGATGTCGTGGAAAGCGTATGACATGGCCCGCTGAAAAGTGGCTCAAGCATTTTTAAGACCAAAATGCGTCTTTCTATATGCAAAGGTACCCCATGGACATATAAAAGTTGTCTTATGTTGATCTTCAGGACGGATAGAGATTTGATTATAACCCGAAAAACCATCCATGAAGGAAAAACTTTCATTACCCGCACACTCGTCGATAATCTGATGAATGAATGGCGTGGGGTAATTGTCTTTCAGACAAGCCTTGTTTAGGTCCCTAAAATCGATGCATACTCGGATTGTTCCTTTCTTTTTGTCCACAGGGACTGGATTAGAAACCCAATCAGTAAGAGGAACAGGGTATATAAAACCTGCCCTTAGCAGCTTCTCAACCTCAGCTTTGATAGCCGCTGCTTTCCTAGGGTTAACCGGCCGAAGCCTTTGACGAACTGGTTTCGTGTTTTCATATGTCTTGATCTCACGTTGAACTATAGAAGGATCAATGCCAGGCATTTCCTCATAAGACCAAGCAAATACATCACGATATTCCTTGAATAGGTCGGTGTAAATTTGAATTTCTTCAAGGGAATACTCAATTCTGATGAAGATATTCTCGATGACGTTAGGGTCCCTAGAGATGTTTATAGGTATCGTTTTTGAAATTACCGACATATTACCTTCAGCACGAACGTGTGTTGGAGCCAAAGGGTTCGACACCGTACAAACATCACTAGTGAAGAGCTCGGAGAATCTAGATTCTACTTCCTGCAATGGAGGAAGAAAGTATGAACGATGGTGTAAGTCTTCCCAAGGTCGATCTATACCCATCATTACTTCAAGGATTGCTTCTTCAGAAGGCAGAACCGAATCTAAGCAGTCCAAGGCAGAGGTAGAATCAAGGCTCCAAGCCGGGGCCACATGACCATCTAACTCCTCTTCGGAAAAAGGGGTAGGATGGTTGTCTGCAGAGTCTACGATAGACTGATATCTAAGCTCAGCTGCAGATATAGGGAATGCCATTCCATTTACTTGTCCTTCAACTATTATGGTCGTAGGTGAAGGCAAGGTCCAAGGGTATGAAAAATAATGAGTTCGGAAGAACTCTTCTTGAGGAGACCCCTTAGATGATGAAATAGCATTAATTTTAGCGAAAGGAGAGGGAAGATCAAATGTACCCATCAATGAGGAATACATCCCTACTCCTAAATTCTCAGTCGGCGGGCGAGGGTTATCCACTAAAGGGACAATAGAGTCAGAGCTTGCTTGAGGTTCAACTGGACAATAGTCCAATTGATCAACCTTAACGATTTTCCCCTCATGAGGAAAGAAAATGACACGAAACAGAGTCAAAAAAACGGCATCCATCTCGTATACCCAGTTCCTTCCTAATAGGAGATTATAGTCTAGGTTAGCGTCTATGACCTCTACTTCAATATTGATGACCTTTCCCCCAACACATATAGGAAAGGCCGAGATTATCCCATGCGGCTTGTGAGAATGACTGTCAAATGCAGTCAAGACGGTGGGTGAAGGAACAGCCGAAGTGATCCAATAGCCTTCCAGCATGACATCGACATAACGCATGTGGAAGATCCTTCATCTACTACAGTGCGAAAAATATTGATTTTCTGGTATGTAGACATTATTTGAAAAGCCATATGATGAGGGAGTCGCTTTTTGACCTAACATGTCAAAAGTGAGCACTAAAGAGTTAGTTGGATCGACTGCTCCAATCGCGGAGAGTAAAGCGCTTCTCTGAGCTGGACACGACTGGAGAACCTCTAAAGCGGACATGGCGCACGAAATCTTAGCCAGATCCTCCACAATGGAGTAATTCTGGGTGGCCCTAGCATTAGGATTAATCGTCGCGCGTTTAGCGGAACCTTTCGGTATCCGTGGTATAGTCTCGACAGGGGGTCGCTCAATATGAAGGTCAGTACTTCTGGGAACAGTATTGTGCTTGGAAGTTTCGGCTTCACCATAATCATGTGACCGAGTAGCCACATGGACGTTAGAACCCATCATGAAAACATTTGACAATTTTTCCCCTTCCTGGTTGCCCCCAGCGGAGGTTCCAGGGTTCGAACTCGCGCCAGCAAGAAGTTGCTGCCCTTGGGGAAACGGGTTGGTTAACATAGCTTGAGAACTAGAAGTCCCTTTCTGTCCTAACAAGCGCTGAGCGTCTTCAATCTTAGGGCAGAGATGAGTTAGATGGTCTCCACTGCACAACTTGCATGGAAACTTGACTTTCTTTCTCGACTCATTTCTACCACCACCAGCGTTGTTGCCAGATTTATTTGCATCGGGCTTCCCATCTTGGTTCTTTTTCTTACCTCATCCTTTCCTTTTCCCATTGGAATTTTCATTTCCTTTGGGATTATCATATTGGACGGCATCTATTGAAGAAGTTTGGGAAGCGGGGGGATTAGACGATGTGACATGGTTGTTAGAAGCAGTTTGCAAGGACAATTGCTGCAATTGATTCAACAAGTTCACGGTAGTTGTGTCTACTGACCTGACGATACCATCTGCGTGCAGACCTGGCTTCGACTTAGCTACATCAACCTTAGATCCAGGAGCATCTGGAAAGTACTTTTGTAGGATCCCAAACTGAGAGTAGATCAATTCTAATTGCTGGGCCCTAAAAATGGCTTGCTCCTCAGAATAGACCCCAGACATGGAGACATCCTTGGAGATCTCGGGTTGTAAAGACTTCAAAAACCTCTCGAGACGGTACTCTGGAGGGATTTCGGCTTTAATGAGCCTCTTTCTCCGTCTCCATTCCTGAATATGGTCAGAAATGTGGGTTGCCTTATCCTGATGAAAGGTGGCCAGAAGTTTAGTTCCGGCATCATATCGGATAGGCAACTGGAAGTGATTTAAGAAAATATTGGCTAAGTCAGCGAACGATGTAAAGCTGCCCCCTGGAAACTCTATATACCATTTGGCCGCATTACCAGTCAAGGTGCGCTGAAAGAGTCTCAACCTAATCGAGTCATCGATAAGGGAGTTAGATGAGCACCACAAATGGAATGTGGTTACATGGTCGCCTGAGTCTTCACCACTCTTCCCTTCGAATTTTGGAATGTTCGAAGGGAGTTTGGTTGGGACCGGAGGCCAGGCCGGATTGTACTTGATTGGGTCATTTGTTAACTTAGTGAGATCTGGCAAGTTTAACATTGCCAGAAACGGAAGCCTTGGAGGACCTTGGGGATTCCACCCAGACTGGGTAGAACTCTCAAAGCTCTGAAAATATTGTCCTGGAATTTGGGAGGCACCAGGCTGCCCGAAGTAACCAGTAGAACCGGTTGAACCAAAATGCAAGCCTTGTGGTCCAGCAAAATTCGGAGTTTGACCAACTCCAGTCGTATAACCTCCATAACCAGCAAAGTTTCCTCCTAAAGGATTGTAGGGAGTTGATAACCCCTGATACGGATTCCAAGCCGAAGCAAGGGGAGGAATACTTTGAAACATGCTAACCGTGGAGTACGACCTATTCCCTTGTTGGCCGATAAACGGATTCCCAGTTCCTGCGCTACTACCCCATGGTTATTCCAACCTTGGAAAGGATTGCTGCTTTGTCCTACAGAAGAAAAAGGCATGGATCCTACCGTCGGGTTGGAATGTGGTATATGACCACTTCCGAAAGGAAAACCCTGGAATGAAGCCGATCTACCCATCATGGACGTAGCGGCACTAAACGGAACCGATGGAATACCCTGTGATTGGGTGCCAAAAGGGAAGAATCTAGTACCAAAAGCATTGGTTTGGGCATTTCCACTCGTGGACGGAATGGAGGTAGACCCAACTAAAGATGTGCTAGCAAAAGATCCGAACAAGGAAGCGGAGGGGATGGAAATGGTTCCTCCCACTTGCACCGATGTTGGGGTTTGCATAGTCGTAGCACTCGTAAAAGCCATGCTTCCAGTAGTGGTCATCAATGGTAAGCACGTAGCGTAACCTGGACTTGACGGTCTATGCGTCGGAGTCCCAACGTATTGTAATACGTCTGGATGACTAGATGGTAGTGGAGAATTTGGAGCCACTAATTACTCTGAAAGTTCTTCTACCTCTATGTTATTCTCCGCTTGAAAGAGAACTCGAGAAAGGACTGAAGTGTCCCTCTCTTGCTCAAAAGTGCCAGGTCTTGCTTGGCCGCTAATGCCCTCGAGAGGAGGATCAATCCTCGATGCGTCAACCGGCGTGGGACGGAACCCACTGGTAGTATTTCCTCTGCGCCTTCTAGGAGAAGGCTCTAAACTTGGTGGCGAGAGACCACGAAGTCTTCGAGATCGTCTTGGAGATCGGTCAGCCACTTTGAATTTTTTGTTATGATCTAACTAAAGACTCAAAAAATTGAAAGCTAGGCCAAATAGGAGCATAGAGCACACACTATAAAGTCCCTAAAGATACAGCCAGTCAAAAAACTTCCAAGTATTTCCGCTTCGGGTGATTAAGACCAGACACCAAAATACGAGAAAGTGAAATAAGGGGCCTTCCGAAGATAATCTGGGATGATGAGGGCCCAGTCCTATCAGCGAAGGTATCAGAGGAAGTTACGCTGACCTCCTAACAACAGCCTGCGCCGGTGCAAGCCCCCAAGCTTCGCAAGGGTGCCCTCCAGTAGTACTGTCGAGAGTGATGCAAGGTCAACCTCAAGTGCCACGGGATTCCCCTCCGCAGCCACCTGTGTAATTCCCTAGGAGAAGCAACTATGGATACCAACTCGTTGCAGAAGCCAGGCGGAACAGTCGTGAGGTAAGTTCGGACAAGTAGGAGAGGGGGTATCTCTCTTCCCTGTCTTTACAGACCCTCGTGCTTAACTCCCAGATCCGGAGCTTTCCTGGTCTTCCTAACGCTATTGGATTTTCTCTCGTTATTCAGACTCCTAAGTTTGACGTTTATATGGCCTTGGAGAGTTAACTCTCCACTCGCCTAATCCAAGGCCCTAAAATCCTAATCTTGTTGGTGTAACTGACTAAAACAAAAAGTTCTAGTGAATTTTAGTTAGCGCTTGATTTTATTAGGTTGTTCTTTAAGTCACAAGGTAACGGAAGTGAAACTAGTGGTGTTTTTTGACGCAAAAGAAATTAATAAAAACTTAACTACATGCACATGCACTTTTTTGTTTTTCGATGAAGGGCAATTTCTATAGGGTTCAGAGGTACTTCTAATAAAAAAAAAAAATCTTTTCTTTTCGTTAATGCACACTTCACACTCACAAAAGCTAACAAATCTATGTATGCCTAAAAGGGGATGCAAATCTATCCTAATGCAACAACTATATGTGGATGCAAGATTCAAAACTACTCTAAAAACAAAAATGAAAGTTGCTTGCTTATCAAACTTTATCTTGCCACTTAAGATTCCTAGATGGAATATGAGATGTTTCCATTCATTTCGTTTAAACACTAAAAACAAGTTCTAAGACAAACATAAAGCACTTTCACTTCTCTAAAAGGAAACCAAATGAAAAGCAAGTTCAAGAAAGCAAAACTAAGATTTTCAAAAGATTTTCTTCAAAGCAACAAACAAAAAAGTCTTTTCAAAAAATGCTCTCAACAACACTGAAACTTGTGATTGAAGAATAGGCAATTAAACACTTTTGCGAATCAACACCACTTAATGGATGAAAACTCAACAAAAATAAATGTGTTTAAAATCGCTCTTAACAATCAAAAGCAGAAATGAAAGCCTTGGCAATGAAAACCAAAAAGATCAAAAAGACAAATTCCAAGAAAGTGTCAAACAACAACTTTCATGAAACAAAGAAGTAGATGGTCACAAAAAGCGATTTTGTCCAGCAAACAAAAAGTCACCAAAATCAAGATTAACACAAAGATTGAATTCAATCTTCCTACCCTGATGAAACAGAGCAGCCAAGATTCCTAGCAAGAAATCTTGCGTGCTTTAGCCAAAAAAGATGACGCTTGCGATCAACAAGAAACAAGACCAACACTCCTTATAATCAGAGATAATTCAGAACGAGATGCTCGCTGTAAAACAAATAACTGATACTGGAAAATGACTGTTTCAGACTGACTCAAACCACCAGACAAACCTTCAGAGGCCAAAAAGATTTACAAATCTTGAAAATTGGAATATATACGCGACTGTACTGTAGTACATACGCGATTGTGTTTGAGGAAACCTGCGTATACGCGGTTCACTCAAAGAAACAAGCGTATATACGCCTCTGTATCTAAGAAAAACAGCGTATATGAAAAGCTTCAAGAAAAATAAAAAAGACAAACTGAAGAAATTGGCAAAGCTTAAAGTTCAAGAACAGACCAGACAGTAACAGCAAGCAGACAAGGCAGCTAAGCCCTGATTGGCTTGAAAAACACCCAAACTAGGAACAACAAGAGTGTTATCCCCAGTGAAGTCGCCAATTCTGGTAGAGGGAATTACTCCCCTAGGGCTTTTTGGGTGAAACCCTAGCAGACTGAAAGTTGTCTATTCAAAGAAACATGCATTCATACAGCCATTATGCTATTATAAGCAAATTCTATGATAAGGGTACGTACCTTCGGTCCTACGTTTGAGAAGGCCTTTAGGGTCCAAACCCTTCTTGGAGTTCCCTTCTGCTCTTTTGTCCTGCAAAACAAACAATTCAAAGAACCCAGCAGTACATGGACAAAAACTTATAAAGAAACCATCTTCATGTTATAAAGAAAGGTAGTTAGTTATGAAATCCAAACAACCATTTACACATGAATTCAAAACATGAATATCATTAACATAAAGAAGATTCATTTCGGGAACCAAGACATGTGTTTCTTTTATTATAGACAAATAAAGTACATAAAAAGGAATATGTTCACGTGAGTCACCTTTAGCAGGCTCCAAGCAAAGCTTCCTTCCGGATCCGTTCCAGCCTCAACCCTCTAACAAAACTCCTTCCATGACTCTCTCCATGATGTCATAAATGGTGGATGAACATCAACACACAAGGAAACAAAGGTTTCCTGTACAAAATGGGGGAAGTGCAGAAGGCACAAGGGACTTCAGACCTGGTCAAGGGAAAAATCTCAGCATAATAACCTTTCTCTTTATTCTCTCCCTTAGGCCTTCCCTTTGAGGTCTTTTTATACCATGTCCAAAGTGGTTTTTTAGTTAGGAGTTGGTTGGGAATAGTTGGGCCACGGGCACTAACAGGTGATCAGCAGGTAAAACCTGCGATCTCTGCCCGAAAAGAAGGAATTTTATATTTTTTTAAGTGTTTTAATACATACACGTGGGTTGGATATACACAGACCCATGTATACACGCATTTAACTCAGGGCAATGTCGCGTATAAGGGATAAAACACTGTTTTTTAAATTTTAGGACCAGGTCTGGAAGGAGGGGTTTCCCTAGGCCATGAGTACAGCATCACAAACCATAAGAGTGAGATTTGGAGCTATAACACAAATGCAGTTCGAATGCTACTTATAAGTTTATGAAACAAACAACAAAAAGATACACAAACAAACTAACTAGACAATCGTCCCCAGCGGAGTCGCCATTTTGTTACCGGGAAAAGTGTCTATTTAGAACTGCTCTATCCCACTAAGGTGTGACAGCTGCCTTAGAAACAAACAGAGAAAACTACTTTTGTATTTCCTTTATGAATTAAAGATAGAGGGGGGTAGAAAGAACCGACCTGTGTCTTGCGCTAGTCCTTTGATCCAATCCCTCTCTTCTTTGACAGCTTCCAGCTACTTGCTCCCTTACTTGCCCAGCTTCACCAAGTACTTGTAAGATCATAGAAGAAGAAAACTATACAAAGACATGGATCTATATTCATAAACAGCTTAGGATCAGATTTAAGCTAACCATACAAATGTAACAAGCATCAATGATACAAAAGCATGGAGGAGAAACTCAAATAGTTTTTATTGATATACAAGAAGATCCAGGAGGAGTTACAACCGATGATTCCTGACCCAGCATCAACCTCCCAGCAAAGAAGCCCCTCTTCACCTCCAACAAAGCATAAATCACCCAATACTCTGATATCTATCTCAAAACCAACAACAATTCCTTACAATGTGCAAAATTCCAGCCTCTGGATCTCTAGGATGAGGGATCCATATATAGATGTATGCAAGGAGGATGAGTCAGCCTGTGATTTGATTAGTGTCTTCTCTCTGTCATTTCTTCCTTCCACTTGGAGACTAAAAGCCTCTTACTCATCCTTGGTCGAATTCATTGAGGCAAGTGTCATAGGAGAAGATTCTGGAAGCTTCCATTGTCTTTCCACCTCGCGGAATGGCACTGCCATTTGTCATTTCCTGCTCAACACACCCTCATAGTGCATTTAGGTGCATTGCAACGCACCTAGCTAGTGTGTTTAGGTGCTATGCAACGCAGCTAGCCAGTGGAGCAACTGAAATGATCCTGTTTTGACTTATTCTGAGCAATTTCTGGTGGAAAACATCTGGGAGAAGCTGTAATTTTTTGACCTTGTTCCTTTAGGGGTTGGAACAACACTTTTAGGGACTTAGGAGCCCTTGGTTTATGGACATTTCATGCTTGGAGCTGCAAGGCACAAAAATGTCTATAACAACCATCATCACATGTTTCAAAATCGACAACTGAGGTAAAAAAATGTTGGTCATTGTTCAATTTTATTTTCACATCATGTTATTTCTGTTGGAAGCCTTGAAGTACCCATTTCATGAACTGGCATGATACTCCTTACCAAGATCGGGTATAAAGGAGGAGGACTCTGTGTTAATGACCAAGGAATGACTCAACCATTGGAGGTTGTACAAAGACCTTGATTTGCAGGTTTGGGATACACTAGAGGAGAGTGCTCAAAGGTATCAGAAGCTTCCAAGGAATTTTTGAAGCCATCGAAGAAAGAGGATGATTGGAAATCATCACAATCCTCCCATGACAGTGCACACTGTAGTGGAAGAGTCTAGGAAAATTATCATCTCCGAGATCGCACCAGAGACAATCAAGAGAGGTATAAAAAGTCTCAGTACTATTAAGTTCATTTTGATTACAATCATATTGTTAATACTGAGTAGAAATCATGGCGTAGAAAACCATGTAGTTTTTTTGGTTTACATTAGCATGTGGTTGTTGAGTGATGGAAGAGAATGGAAACAAGAAAAGGGATGAGGCATGAAAGGCCTTCTCCAAATCAAGAAAGGAAGAAGGTTAAGCAGGTCTAGAGGAAGAAGACCTTTTGTAGATATTGCAACAGAGGTGGACACCAAAGAGCCACATGTTGGAGGCACGACCCAGAGCAGTGTCTCAAGGAGAAAGCGCCCGTGTAGGATCCAATTGGAAAGGATGTTCAACAAGTGAATATACCACATTCCTAGTGGTTCACTTAAATGAGTAAGAGATGGTTTTACTAGATATGGTATCTCTTCATGGCCGCATTTTGTAAATCATGTGTTACGATATAAATGTAAACGTGATGATGTGTTTTCCATCGCTTTTTAAAGCAACGACGACATTTTTTTGGCTTTTTATTGATATCTGGGGTATTGGTTTCTATTCTAATGTAAACTTGAACAAAAAGTGTGTCTTATAAACTTTTGGTAATTATGGGGATGCTTGGGGCATGATTGGTCATGTAATTGAGCATATAGTTTGCAAATATTGTGCTACATGTTTGCAAAGGATGTAGTTATCGGCTCATCACTTATGGCTCCAAAGAACAAGGGTGAAGGAGAAGGAAATGTAACCTGTCAGGACACTTATCGTGTAGACAATTGAACACAACAATTATAGATTATGTTCATGCTTTTGGAGGGCCAAAATCTCCTTAGTGGGAGGGAAAGATCTAGGTGGCTCCAAACACGCTTAGAACTGAACAGTGGCTATGGAAAATCTCAAAAATCAAAGTCCTCAAAGTGAAGTGAAACTAGGACCATATTGTAGTGCTCAACATCTTGATTCCAACGACACGAACGACACTCAAATCCAAGTAAGTATGCTCAAGATATTCGCAGTCAAACTTTTGGTAAAACATGGCCACGTGTCAGTCACCAACGAGGAAAGAAATTTGGAAAAATCTTGACGAACGAAATCTGGCCACTGGAATGGGTGAATTTGTTGCCTCTTTAGTTTTCCAGTGACCCTTAAAAACCGAGGATTAATTTTGAATGGTCAATTATAAAAAAAAATAAAAATTGAATGGGTGGTTTGGCCAACGATCAAACCCGGACAACTTGGCCCCAACCACACACCACATATATATAATTAAAAAAACAACAAATACGTTTGGCGGGTGGTCAAACCCCGTCAACCTTTAAACACCGTCAAGATATATGCGGTTGTTACACAAGCCAAGACCGGTGGGAATCGAACCCATAATCATCGAGTCCATCAATGTCACCCAACGTGGTGGCCTTACCACATTTCAAGACACCACATAACAACAATGTAAAACCCAAAGCATTGTAACTGCAAGCCAAACGGTCATAAAACTCTACCCAAACCGTTACCACTTGAACCATTTCATAACGACTTGCCAACGCATAAAATGAATGCCAACAAAACTTATCCCACTAACAAAATTTCCATTGGGGGAGTCCACCCCTGGTCTTCTACCCACCCAACGTCCCAAGTGGCCAATTGTTGTTATATCCACCTCTCACATATTATTTAAACCCCAACATTTATTATTCACCGCTAGAGGAGAGAGGAGAAACTATGGAACTAGGATCCGAGGAACTGTGCCCAACCAAACACATATTTCGATACAAAATATTCTAGAGGAATATTCCATAGAATATTATTTTTTGCATAATGGTGAGGAATCTAAAAGATTCTCTAGAGGGTGATTTTTCACAGTGACAGAATCATGTCAATTTTATACTCAAAATAACCAGAATTTCACAGGGAATACAATGGTGTGGTCTATTTCCTGATCTGAGCAATAGAAATTTAGGAAGCCAATAGCAAGGAATATTTGTAGAATCTTGTGGAATCTAAAAGATTCCCTAGATTGCAGGTTCATTTTTTACCCAGGCGTAATGTTTCCGACTTTATAGTCATTTTTCATAGAATTTCACAAGGAGCATGATGTTGTGCTCAGAATTTTGATTTGAACAGTGGATTTTTTAGCCATCTCCAGGAAGGAATATTTGAGGGAATCTTTGAGATTCTCAAGGGTCCATAATTTCACAGTGTCAGAAAGGGGCCAATTTTATAGTCATTTAACATGATTTCACGCCATGAATTCAAAGGCGGAGTCCATTTCATCGACATATATTTGCATTTTCCTACCATCCCTGAAAGTGGAGGTATATTATGTAATTTTTCCATGCCTTTCTTTTGATTTTATGAGATGATGATTTTGTTGTCAAGATCCTTGTTACCATTATGTTGAAGAATACTTGTATGCTACATCATGTGAGAATTTATTAGCTTATCATGCTGAAGGAGGGGCCATTTGAGTGAGAGTTCTTGAGAATGTCTCGTGGAGAGACATGTCACTCTGGTTGAGGGAATTTATCCTTGTAATGACAAAGAATGTACTATATAGTCATCTTCATCTTGCAACATTTAATGAAGTTCCCTCCCCACTCTTAACACCAAGACCGGAGACATAACCCACACTGGGTGAACTCTATTATCAATGTGTTTGTGTCCTGTGATTTTATGGTTGTCGTTATGTTTCATCTTCTTTATAGTATGCACATGTGGCTTTTCATACTATTTCATATGAAATTTTGCTGACATCACAAAATCTAAAGATCTTGATTAACTTTGGTAATTGAAGAGATTTGGATCAAGTTTGGTATCAAAGTGGTCTTCTTGTTGATGTGAATTGCATGATTAAATGTGTAACAAGATGGGAAATGGAGAACAACAGATATCTCTATGAGGACCTCCTCAAGATGGCATGCATGGTGGACATAATGTATGTAGATTATGAGGAGCAGATGGCAAGAGATGAATGGGAGAAAGAAATATCATAGGACGATGCTCAATCTATCCCCTCCAGTGAACATTCACCTTATTCATCATCTTCTCATCATTCAGATGGGGAGATCAATCAGAATCTTCAAGCAGAGAATGTTGAATTGAGGATCTTCTGTGGGAAGAAAAAGAGGAGAAATAATGACTATAGCTTCGGTTAGGAGCCATGGAAGAGGCCTTGGAAAAATTGAATCACAACAAAGTGTTAGAAAAGTCATCATCACCTGTTTCAGAATTAACAACTGGGGTAAACAATGTTGATCATTCCTCAGTTTCATTTTCACATGATACTATTTATCTTGGAAGTCTTGAAGTAGAAATTTTAGGAACTAGCATGAGACTCCTTACCAAGATGGGGTATAAAGGAGGAGGACTTGTTGTTAATGGCCAAGGAATGACTCAGCCATTGGAGGTTGTACAAAGACCTCAATTTGCAGGTTTGGAATACACTAGAGGGGAGTACTCAAAGGTATCAGAACCTTCCAAGGAATTTTTGAAGCCATCGAAGAAAAAGGATGATTGGAAATCATCACAATCCTCCCATGATAGTGCACATTGCATAGGATGAGTTGAGGCATGCTCTCATTATCGGGATTGCATTAGAGACAGACAAGAGAGGTATAAAAAGTCTCACTATTCTAAAGTTCATTTTGATTTAATGCATATGTTAATGATGAGCAGAAATCATGGCATATAAAACCATGTAGTTTTTCTAGTTTACATAACCATGTGGTTATTGAGTGTTGGAAGAGAATGGCATCAAGAAAAAGGATGAGGAATGAAAGGGCTTATCCACATCAAGAAACGAAGAAGGCTAAGCAGGTCTGGAGGAAGAAGACCTTTTGCATACATTTCAACAGAGGTGGACACCAAAGAGCCACATGTTGGAGGCTCCACCCAGAGCAGCGTCTCAAGGACAAAGCGCCCGTGCAAGAACTAGTTGGAAAGGATGTTCAACAAGAGAATCTTCTGCCACATTCTTGGTGGTTCACTTTGTTGAGTAAGAGATGGTTTTACTAGATATGGTAGCTTGTCATGACTGAATTTTGTAAATCATGAGTTATGATATAAATGTAAAAGTGATGATGTGTTTTTGATCACTTTTTAAAGCAACGATGGTGTTTTTTTGGCATTTTGTTGATACTTGGGGTATTGGTTTCTATTCTCATGTAAACTTGACCAAAGAGTGTCTCCTAAAAACTCTTGGAAAGTATGGGGATGCTTGGGTCCTGATTGGTCATATAATTGAGCATGTAGTTTGCAAAGATTGTATTATAGGATTTTACATGATTCAGGTATCGGCTCATCACTTATGGCTCCGAAGAACAAGGGTGAAGGACAAGGAAGTGTGACATGCCAATACACTTGTGGTGCAAACAATGTAACACAAGAGTTGCAGATTATCTTCATGCTTTTGGAGGACCAAAAGATCCTTAGTGGGGAGGAATGATCTAGTGGCTCCAGACATGCTCAGAACTCAACAATGGTTATCGAAAAGCTCAAAAATCAAAGTCATCATATTGAAGTGAAACTAGGACCAGATCATAGTGCTCGACATCCTAATTCCAACGTGAATGGCACTCAAATCTAGGTTCGTATGCTAAAGATATTCATGGTCAAAGTTTTGGTCAAGCATGACCAAGTGGAAGTCACTAATGAGGCAACCATTTGGTAGAATCACAACACATAGAATATAGCCACCAGAATGGGCGAATTTGTTGCCTCTTTAGTTTTTCCAGTGACCCTTAAAAATTGACAGATTAATTTTGAATGGTTGGTTATTAAAAAATAAAAAAATAAAAGAAAAAAATTGAATGGGTTGGTTGGCTGATGGTCAAACCCAGCCATCCAAGCCCCAACTGCACACTGCATATATGTAATTTAAAAAAACAACAAATATGGTTGGTGGGTTTTCAAACCCCGCCAACCTTCAAACACTGTCAACATATATGTGGTTGTTAAATAAACCAAGACTGGTGGGAATCGAACCCACAGTTGGCGAGTCCACCAGCCCCACCCAATGTGGCATTCTTACCACATTTCAATACACCACATAACAACAACGTAAAACCCAAAGCATTGTAATTGCATGCCAAACATTCATAACACTCTGCCCAAATCATTACCACATTAACCATTTCATAATTCCAACAAAACTTATTGCGCCAACAAAATTTCCTTTGGGGGATTCAACCCTTGGTCCTCCGCCTGCCCAATGGATTGCTAGTTGTGGGCTAACCAATGGCCCAAGTGGCCAGTCATTTTTATGTTTGCCTCACAAACATTATTTAAACCTCAACATTTATCATTTATGGATAGGTGAGATGTTATGATATTCCGACACATAGGAAATAGTTAAGTATAACTTGGTCTAGTGTATAGTTAGGTAAAGTGTGTTTCTTTACTATGCACTTTTTATAACTTACAATCCGACGGTCAAGATATGTTCTAGACATGAAGTGATCCGACGGTGCATTCTCTCCTTAGTATTACCAACACTTTATCCGTGGCTTAACACCTGATTGGTCCATGATGTCTTTTTAAAGAGCATGGAGGGTCATTTTAAGGTGATTATTCATAAGAGAAGCTTATGTAAATTTTCTTTCTTTTACATTAATAAATTTCCTGAAGTGACCGCTTTGGCTCAAGCCATGGACTATTTCCCTCTTTGAGGTTTTTAACCACGCCAAGAATATTGGTGTATTTATCTATGATCTGTTTATGAGCGGTGTCCCTTGGTGTTCTATCTAAGCAACTTACCCTGTAAATTCCTACATGGTATCAGAGCTATTTGAGGGCCGCGTTCGTTGGTGATCCAAATCTGAAGCCGGTACAACTGCATCCGACTTTCATTTCCTAGATCTATTGTTTCTGACCACTTTCAAGCTGAGAAGACTTCTCTATTGCGTTAGGAGCATCTGTTCCAGAGAGGAACCCCTTTTGTTTCATGCAAAAAGGTTTATGGTTGCCCTAGCTACGTCATTTTTAAGATTTGGAGGTATACAACTTTTTATTTGTAGTTTTAGTTGTTTATCTCTCTAGTTATTGCGGTTTATTTATCTCTCTATTTTTATTACCAGATCTATACCTTTCATTTCTGCATATTCTCTTTACCCCGCGACTATGTACGATCTAGGAAAATCAGAAATAGAAAGTAAGGATTTTTCTCATGCGTATGCTCCTTTCCACCGTGCCTTAGTGTGATTTCGGAAAATCAGAAACATTGAGGAAAAAAGTTTAGTTTCTGGTAAAATCTAACTTTAAGCCATAAGGTTTGTTTTTTTTGCATGTTCATTTTGGGTTTTGTGGTTTTCTTTGTTTTGTAGGCAAAAAGGGGTTTTCAAGTAAGCATGCACCCCAAATATTTAGTGAGTAAAGAAAAAAGAAAAAAAAAACCTCCTCTTTTCCAAAAATTACTATCTTTTTAAACTAATTCACTTGGTCCAACGTTACTTCACCCATTATAAAAAGTGAGTCACTTATAATTCTAAAGTCACTTTATCTTTTATTTAAGTTACAATTTAGTGGGTAGCTCATAAAGTATCATTGTAAAAGTGACTTTCACTTATTTATAAAAGTGGGTCACATAAAGTAATCTTTTTTTAAAAGTGAGCTAATTAGATTAAGTTTGGAAGGGGGGAGGTTTTAAATATAACATTATCATTCGCTTCCGAACATTCACGTACTTCATCGGCATCTTCAACAACTTTTCTTCAAAAAGTCATAACTTCTTCATTTGGAAGTTGTTTTCAGAGCCATTTTTTTTAATCAGCCTAATTTTTCGAGATATTTCCATTGGAACACTTAGTTTCAACATCTATAGTTCTAGTTTTTGTTAAAATTGGAATTCCATGCCAAGTTATTATTGACATCGTCAACTACTTCCAATGGTTTTCCAACATTGTGGACTTACTTAGAAGTAAAGATCTTTATAGAATAGCCTCAGACTAAGAATATAAACCTAAAGAAGAAGATAAGGCAGCCAAATGGGAAAATAAGAATGATCAAGCATGTGGGTTGATAGGGATGTCTATTTCTCCATACCTTAGATTCCATATCGCAGAACTTGATACCCCTGATGAAGCAATGAAACAGCTCAATAAATTTTTTGGAATTAAAAATAAAATTAGAGCCCATCAACTTGAAAATGAGTTGCTTACATTGGACCTCAATAATTTTTCTTCCATTGAAGATTTTTTGTCCAAGTTCAAGACCCTTAAACTTCTATTGGAAGGTGTTAAGGTTAAGAAAGAATATGGTAGTCTTATCTATTCCATTCGTACTAAGTTAGGACCAGCCTACTATGTGTTTGTTTCCACCTTCCATTCTACTAGAGAAGCCTTTATTTCTCAAGGACAAGCCTACAAGTCCCCCTCTTTTATGCCTTTTGTGACTCTTTAATAAGAGAACAACAAAAACTCTTACATCTTGGTCTTATTAATAGTGGAAACTCTTCTAAGAAATCCTTAGGAACCTAGCAACAACAAAATTCAAAGAATCCTAAGAAGCAGTATCCTAAAAAGAATGGTCCTAAACCAAACAAGGGTCCTAAGCAATTTCAATCTCAAAATGAAAAATCAATTCAACAAAATCATAAGGCAAATTAAAAAGGGGAAGAATACTGATAGACATTTCAACTTTTGTAATCGAGATGGCCACTTAGAATCCAAATGCTTTAAGATTCAAGATGGAATCCTTGGAAGCAACGATGAAGAAGCATAACATCCATTTGGAGCACTCTTCAACTTCAACTTCAACTTCATCTTTAGGAATATCACTTTCTGCATGTGGTTGTCAAGCATCTTGGTCTGGTTATGCACTAAATGTATCTTCTTCTTCTAATTCTCATGAGTGGCTCATTGATTCTGGAGCTTCATATCACATGGCCAAAAACAAAGCCATGTTTTCTTCTTTAAATGATTGTAACACCAAAAATATATATGTTGGTGATGATATATCTCTTAGCGTTATAGGGACTGGAACTATTCATCTAGACAATGGTCAATTTAATGATGTATTATGTGTTCCTACCTTATCTTGTAACCTTCTATCTGTGTATCTTATAACTCATTCAGGTGAAGGTAAAATCGTTGAATTTTCACCTCATGATGTTGTAATTAAGGACCTAAGAGATCCTAGATAGATTTTAGCTACTGGAATTGCTAATGATTCTGCAAGGTTGTGTAAGTTTAACAAATTTGGGTCATCAACTCTTCCCTCAGTATTTGTTGCTCATAATGATGAAGTGAACAAACTTTGGCATGAGAGATTTGGTTACTTAAACTATCGCTCCCTTCAAAATCTATGTAAATAAAATATGGTGATAGGTTTTTCTATGGTTTCTTACAGAGATGGTGTTTGTTTTGGAGGTGTACTCAGAAATATCATTGGTATATTTTTGAAAAACGTGCCTCTTGGCACGCCTCAGCCCCTTTACAAATTTTTCATGGTGATTTATGTGGTCCACTTCCAGTTGCTTCATTCTCTAGCTACAAGTATTTCTTAACTTTCATTGATGATTTCTCCAGACGCACTTGGGTATACTTCTTAAAACTCAAGAGTGAAGTCTTTAACATGTTCTTGGCCTTTAAGGCCTTTGTTGAGAAACAATTTGGACATAAAATTCTTAAGCTAATATCTGATAATCGTGGAGAATATGTTAACAAGAAATTCATCAACTTTTGCACTGAGCATGGAATTCAATTGCAACATATTGTTCCATATAATCCACAGTAAAATGGTGTAGCTGAAAGGAAGAATCACACATTAAAGGAAATGGCTAATTGTAGGCTTCAATCTAAAGGACTTATTCTTAATTTTTGGGCAAAAGAAATTAACTATGCAAATTAGATAGTAAAGTGCACTCCTGCTAAGGTTTTAAAGAATATCACTCTAGAAGAAGCATGGAGATCAATTAAACCAGATGTAAGTCACTTTCATGTTTTTGGAAGTGAAGCATGGGCCCATATTATAGATGAGAAACATAAAGCCTTAGAACCTAAGAGTGAAAAATGTATTTTTGTTGGATATTCTGAAGATGTTAAAGAATATAGACTTTATCCACCTAAATCCAAAAATGTTATCATTAGAAGAGATGTAAAGATAATTGAAAATATATCATCCTACAAGCCTAGTTTGGTGGATGTGCCACCTCTCTCTATCCCTTCTACTTCTGAAAATACTTCTTCTTCAAATGATGATAGCGAGGATGAAAATCCTCCCCCCCCCCCACCTTCTCGACATCCTCCTTCAACTCCTCTGCTTCCAAAATGGGTCTGCACTACTCAGGATGCAGCAGGTGCTCTTGCAGGTAATCCTACAGATCAGCATTAAACACTTTCTCAGTTTGATAGAGCCTCTTCTTTACTGGCTCAAGCTTCAGCGAATTACGATCTTGAGAAATTTGCAGAAGCTTGAGGCCATCCAGATTGGGACGCAGCTATGAATGAAGAATATCGTTCACTATTGGAAAATGATACATGGAATTTTGTTCCTCTTCCAAAGGGATGAAAATTTGTTAGATGCAAATGGGTTTACAGAACCAAGTTTGGACCAGATGGAAAAGTTGATAAACATAAATCTCGTCTTGTTGCTAAGGGTTTTTCACAAGGTGAAGGCATTGACTATACTAAAACATTCTCCCTTGTTGCCAAAATGAACTCTATTTGCCTTGTTCTTTCCCTTGTTGCCTCTTTCAAATGGGAAGTCCATTAGATGGATGTTAAATCTTCCTTCTTGCATGGGGACTTTCATGAAGAAATCTATATGGAACAACCTCCTGGCTTTATAAAAACAGACTTTAGCCTTGTATGTCAGCTTAATAAATCCCTTTATGGTCTCAAGCAAGCCTCTCGGGCTTGGTATACCAAAATGGATATGTTTATTTTAAATACCGACTTTTCTAGGTGTCATTCTAACAATATTGTCTACACCAAGAAAGTGGGTAAGTCTCTTATCATTATTATTCTTTATGTTGATGATCTTATCCTTACTGGTAGTGATCCCAACCCTATAAACCATGTTAAGCCCAACCTTAAATAAGTTTGAAATGACGGGCTTAGAACACTTGCATTATTTTCTTGGTATTCAAGTCTTGCAATCCAAAGAAGGTATTTCCTTTTCCTAGTCCAAGTATGCATGTGATCTTCTACTCCACTTTCACATGGAAAACTGTAAGCCATCCCCTTCTCCCTTTCAGTCTGGAGCTAAACTTTCAGTCACTTGTAATTTCCCTAAAGTTGATGCTACCTTATACCGTCAGCTTGTAGGAAAACGTTTGTATCTGACCCATACAGTTCAGTTTGGGATTCATTACAGTGTAGAAGCATCTCCTCTATTAGTTGGCTTCACTGATTCCGATTGGGCTAGTGACCCTAATGATTGGAAGTCTATTGCAAGTTATGTATTCATTCTTGGTTCTAGACCTATTACATGGGCTTGCAAGAAACAAAGTGCCATTTCTCTTTCTTTAATAGAAGGAGAGTATCGTGGCACTGTAGAAGCTAGTAAGGAAGCCCTGTGGCATTGTTAGATCCTGTTAGAGTTTGGTTTTCAGCAACAGCATCTAACTACACTTTGGTGTGATAATCAAAGTGTTATTCAACTATAAAAATATCCAGTCCAACATCAGCGTAGCAAACACATTGAACTACACATGCACTTCATCAGAAATCTCATTCATGACCATGTTCTTGAAGTGTAATATTGTTCAACTGATGATCAAGTTGCAAACATCTTTACAAAGGCTCTCACAGAGGCAAAGTTTACTAAACTAAGGGGGGATAGGCTCTAATGCATCCTTCCTTATCCTATTGTGTTATCTTTGTACATCCTTGGAACCTATCCCAAGTTGTTCTTAAGGGGGGATGTTAGGATATTCGACACATAGGAAATAGTTAAGTATAACTTGGTCTAGTGTATAGTTAGGTAAAGTGTGTTTATTTACTATGTAATTTTTATAACTTACAATCTGATAGTTGCGTTATGTTCTAGACATGAAGCGATCCAACGGTTCATTCTCTCCTCGGTATTACCGACACTTGATCTGTGGCTTAACACCTTATTGGTCCATGATCTCTATTTAAAGAGCATGGAGGGACATTTGTAAGGTGACCGTTCATGAGAGAAACTTATGTAAATTTTCTTTCTTTTACATTAATAAATTGCTTGAAGTGGCCACGTTGGCTTAGATCATGGACTGTTTCCCTCTTTGAGGGTTTTAACTACGTCAAGAATACTGGTGTATTGATCTGTGATATGTTTGTGAGTGGTGTCCCTTGGTGTTCTATCTAAGGAACTTACCCTGTAAATTCCTACAGGAGAGAGGAGCGTGTGGAACCAGGAGTCGAGGAACCGTACCCAAATGGACACATATTTTGAGAAAAAATATTCTAGGGGAATATTCCCTGGATATTCCACAAAATATTTTTTTTGCAGAATAGTGAGGAATCTAAAAGATTCCCTAGAGGGTGATTTTTCATAGTGATGGAATAATGTCAACTTTATACTCAAAAGAACCAGAATTTCATAGGGAATGCAGTAGTGTGGTATGTTTCCCCATATGCGCAGCAAAAATTTAGGCAACCAACAGCAAAGAATCTTTGCAGAATCTTGTGGAATCTAAAAGATTCCCTTGGATGCTGATTTTTTACCGAGGCGAAATGTTACCGACTTTATAGTCATTTTTCACAAAATTTCCCAGGGAGTGCAATGGTGTGCTCAGAATTTTCATCTGAGCAGTAGATTTTTTGGCCATCTCTAGGAAGGAATCTTTGAGGGAATCTTCAAGATTCCTGAGGGTCCAGAATTTGAAAGTGTTATAAAGGGGCCAAGTTTATAGTTGTTTGACACAATTTTGCACCATGATTTCAATGGTGCAGTCTATTTTGTTAGTAGAGCTTTGCATTTTCCAACCATCCCCGAAAGTGGAGGTATATGATGCAATTATGCCATTTCTTTCTTTTGATTTGCTAGGATGATGATTTTGTTGTCAAGATCCTTATTACCATCATGTTGAAGTATACTTGTATGCCACATCATGTGAGAATTTATTAGTTTGTCATGTTGAAGGAGGGCCCATTTGAGTGAGATTTCCTAAGAACGTCTCGTGGAGAGACATGCCACTCTGGTTGAGATAATTTATCTTTGTAATGATAAAGAATGTACTATGTACTCATCATCATCTTGCAACATTTTATGAAGAAGCCACCCCACTCTTGACACTAAGCCCGAAGACGTAACCCACACTAGGTGAACTCTATTATCGATGTGTTTGTGTCTTGTGATTTGATGGTTATCATTATGTTTCATCTTATTTATAGTATGCACATGTGGCTTATTATACTCGTTCATATGAAATTATTCTAACATCATAGAAGTTAAAGATCTTGGTTAATTTTAGTAGTTGAAGAGATCCGGATCATCCACACTGTTAGGTCTTTTAGCAATTCTGGGTTGGATATCATCTGCCTCTCCTTGTTATGAGGAATTTTGCATTTACGGATAAATACTAATTCCCTAGGTAGCTATATATACCCAGAACAATAGATTTAAAGCGCTTATCCTTTTTTATAGACGATAAATAAGGCAAAGGGAATCAAAGGACCTACTTGTTCTTTCACTTCCTTTTGTCTCCTTTATATGACTCCCATCACTCCTTCTTGAACTTAACTCGCTCAAAAAGTATCTGCAAGCATAAACAAAAGACAGAGAACCAATCAAAGCAAGAGATCTATCGACTATAAGTAAGTGGAATAAGATACATTCACACATATAAACATCATATATCAAGACAAGCATATGGAAAAAGGTGTAAACAACTTTATTAACTAGAAGGAAGAATTACAACCATGAAGTCTGATCCATTGTCACTCTTCGAGCTTGGGTTCCAACCAACATGACGTCAATAGCACAACACTCTGTCAGCATAACAACACTTTCTTATAATCTCAATCTTCGCACCAACATTATCTCCTTACAAATTCTCAAAGTCCAACCCATGATCACTTAGATGAGTGCTCAATTTATCGGCAAATGGAGGAGTTTTGGTCATAAGTGAGGGTATTGAATGGCCTCCCAAAATTAGAGTTAGTTTCCATGGAGGAAGGGATGAGAGGATAAGAGGTTACTTAACTCATTCCCTACCCAATTTCGAGATTATAGGAGATGATAAGTGTGGGAATCTTCTAGATGGCTCCAGAAGATAAGAATATTCCCAGAACCCTATGTGAATTTTGCTCAATCTTGCCCAGCGTAGGTCAAAGTGGGCCTAGGTGCTCTGCAGAGCACCCTGACATGGGCCTACCTACACTAAAGCGCACTTACCCCTATCTAAGGTTGCATTGGTCCCTCAAGGAGGCTTTTCTGGATGGATTCAGGCCAAGAAACTCTCAGGGAAGGAGGCATTCAAAGTGGTGACTTGTCTAGCGCATGTGCAATTGAATTAGGGTTTGATGAGCCCTAATGGTACTAATCTGAATGATGGGAGTGATGTGCCCAAACGGATCTGTAACAGTTTCCCCCTAAGGCATGAATTTAAAAATAATAATGTCGAGTGATATGATTTACGATGTGATGAGGAGGTTCCGAAGTGGTTGGTGACCTGCATTGATCACGATCCATAATATCAAGATATTTTGATTTTTTCTCTTGAACTACTAAGGGAAGGCATACCCATGCTCAACATATAAACTTTTATTACAAGTACATAGACAGTTGTCTATAGATATAGACCCATGATAGGATGACCATCAATGTAAAGCCATTGTACGGATGATTTGGTACACTTCCTGAAATCGCAACCCAGATGGATGAAACTAGATCTAGGGTCTTCTATCTCATTCAATCGTTCACTCAAGTGAAAGTCTGACTATGCGAATATGTGATTCAAAGTCGAACATGGGAAGACACCATCTGATTACCAGCCAAGGTGTAAGTCCTTAACAGACACGAGAGAAATCACCAATAATGATAATGATCCTCAAGGTACTGTTGTACATTATGCATGGTGTGAATGGATTTTTTTATGTCGCACACCATACACAGTCTTTCAGTCGAAGGCCAGTGATGTCAACCTATCATCGAAAGCGAGAATTTTTTCATTGATGTATGCAAGCCTCGAGGTATTGGAAGGGTGTTTCTAATTCAACTTCTTGGATAATGTGCTAATGTCGACAATAAGTGACTCATCACAGGAGGGCCTTGATGTATCCCATAGCAATGACACAAAACGAGTGTAATGATTTTGGAGATAGAATTTGACTGAAGACACAAGGTTCAAGAATGACGGTCATGAAAATGAAGGTTTATGAGTATTACAAAGGATGAATTTTAAACTGAGTGACTTCTCTTGAACATGTCGACGATACTGAATGGATTAGTAGCATTGACCCAAAACAAAAGTAATGGATGGTATGATAGAAAAAGGTATGATGAACATCAAGAAGATAACCAAACCCAAATAGTCATAATGATGAAGTGAAAGTGTCATGTTCAAGAGCGACTTGCTGCCATAAAGTGGTTTACCCCTTTTCCCATTTTCCCCAGTCATTGCTGACCAGTACCTCTTTATTTTTATCAAGGTTGAGGAGGATAACATATGCTTGTTGTATAATTCCACCCTTCGGGTGAATCCATCACTATGTGATGTTTTAACAATTCTAGCAAAGGTGAAACTCAGTCTTGTCATGATGGACAAGTTTGTCGCTATTTGATATTTTAACGAGTCTAATGACAATGATAACTCGGTCCTTTTCATGTTTAGAGAGTTTGAAAAGGGACAAAAAGAAAACTCCACAAGTTCTTTTTCGTATATTTGTCTCTCAAGTCTGAAAAAGCGTAAAACAATACAAGAGAGAACCTATTGACCATGTTCGGTCAACGTATTCCTTTTTCAATAATCCACCTCAGTCTAAAAAAGGGTTAAACTTATACTGAGTAGATGTCGTTTCCAATCCGTTAACGAGCTAAAAAGGACAAGCGCTCGGTAATATTTTCATATTTCAAGAGTCTGAAAAGAGCTTAAATAGCACTCCAAGGTCTTTTTCGATGTTTAATAGAGCTCGAAAAAGAGATAAAAGTATGCTCTGTGGTCAAAGTATAATTCATGATCGTGCACATAAAATTCTGTAAGTCAGCTATAAATTTGTTCAAAGAAACACCAAACGGATTAAACATACGTGTTTCATTCGTAAAAATAGGTAAATACTAGAGTTTACTCATTTAATGTTCATGAAATAAACATAAAAACAAGAATTTACCATGTTATTTTCACCATTTGATATTTACCATTCAGTTTGTGCTCTGACCCTGTTTTTTACCTAAATCTTCATTAGCTGATTGCAAGAGATTTTTTGGATCATTTCTTGTGCCTTCTGGACCAATTAGGATATCTACCCCTCCTCTTTCCTTTCATGTCATTATTTTACTTTTTTCAAGCAAGTTTTTAGTGTTTTTAAGGCCCTTGGGGTTTGAATTTTTCGCCCTAGGATCAACGCAAGCTTGCATGTCAAAAACTACACTAGGGAGCACCCAGATAGAATGCATTGTGCATTGTAGCATAGTGTCTCCTTGCCTGGGCTGCGCTGGGTGAGTTTCACAAACTTGTTTCACCAAATTGACCCAAAATTTCTCCAATTTTTTGCAAGAAAATGATCCTAACTAAGCTTATGGTTTGATTTCAGGATTTCATCGGATCAGAATGTCTATTACTTGGCAAGAAATAGAGCATGAAGAAAAATACATGGTTTCCCTAAATGATTCGGGTACAGTTTAGGCCCTTAGAAACTGTGGGTTGCTCAAATACTTCAGGTTGTCTAAAATGAGGCAAAAATCAGAACTGTTGCAGTTCCTAGTTCATGCATGGGATCCAATAGATCAGGCTTTTCACATAAGGGACAAATTTGTCCCTATTACGATCGATGATGTTTACTTTATTATAGGGTTATCGAGACGTGGTGCCCCCATCTCTCTTTCAGGTTCTTCCTGTGGAGGGGAGACAGTGAGGGACTATGTTCGACAATTCTGTCAGCTAGGTACATAACCTAGCAAGGACGGAAAGATAATCATCAAAGATATATGTGATTTGCCTTTGAGAACAATCCTTTTCACCATCACAAAGTTGGAAAGCAGTGTGACACTTCATTTGGAGAACACATCATATGTGCAATATGCTCTTGAGTGTCTTGAGCCAACTTTATTCAACTGGTGTGAGGCTGTACTTTCTTCACTGAAAGATTAGCTGACAAAGGTAAAGAGAAATAAGACAAAGAAATTTAGATATGGATCACTCTTAATTTCTTTTACCTTAAAAAGAATTCCATTGATGCAACCCTAGCATGTAACACTGGGTGTAGCTGGTCCTAGAGATCCACGAATGCAACAGTGGGTCGAATTGATGGCTAGGCATGCTCGTCAGTCATCGATTACATTTCCATTGCATTCTTAAGTTGGCTTGATTGAAAACACATTGTCATAGAGGCGAATCCATACTCAAGGATGGAATTTCGTGGAGATCCAAAGTTAAGTCTACCAGTGGGCGCTCAATGGGGTGTTATAGGTAAAACAAATTTAAACAAAATGTTTTTTTATTTTTAAGTTTCTACATGTTTTTGTGTTTTGATGTTCCAAGACTAAACTAAAATCATTCTCATGCATGTAGATGTGGGTACTGTTCGACCTATGAGGAACCAACAGGAGGTAGGTGGTCAAGCGCAGAGAAATGTTGGGAGAGAAATTCTCCAGGATTTGGATTTGGTCGAGACTGTTACACAAAAATATCGTCACCATGATTATTTGCAGTCAGTATGGGTCTATCATCACTTGTACTGTCCTCCTAAGCAAGTCTAGAACCTCAGCTCTTCAAATCAAGCTTTGAAAGTGGGAGAAAGACATTAAAAATCAATGTAACTCTGGTTCCGCACTTTCTCTCATGGTCACCTGCGGTCCCGCACCTTCTGTGTACAAAATCTGTGTACCTACCCACTCTGTTCCTAACGGTGTAGGTGTGGACCCCTGTGAAAGTCAAAAGGCACAATTTTTATCTTAAAAAACTCACTTTGGGTTAATTCTAGAGTTTTCTAGAAGGAATTTTGACGTGGATTGTTCGCTCTGAGGTGGTTCATGCATCCCAAAAGAGAAGGAGCTAATCCCTTGACTAAAGGAGATATCCCTTTGAATGAGGGCTTTATCCCTTTGAAGGAGGACCTAGTAACTTCCCTCCATTGCACTATAAATACAGGCATTGGGGTGAGGACTAGAGGGGTTAGAAGCTGAACATTTTGAGGGTAAACGCTGGTGAAATTGAGACTCTTTGGTTGAGCTTGAGAGGAGAGATCACATACCTCTTGGTTCCATTGGAGAGTGAGTGAAACTTGTCAAAGTAGAGGAGACATCTTGTTGGACCCTGGGAGGAGCTTGTACAGCGTCAAGGCAAAGGTTGTAAGGTTCTTCTTCTTTTGAATTAATACAATCAAACTCATTTTTCTCAACAAGTATCTTATGTTATTTGTTTCATGGACTCCTTGAATTTCATGTTAAATATGTTTTATGCAATTGGTTTTTCAGGTGCTATTTGATGTGTTTTCCTTGTTTGTGTTTGCAGATTCGCGAAAAGGAGCTCATTTGGATCAAAGGAGCGAGGGCATCCACAAGCTTGCGTTGGACCAAAGGTAGGCCCTAAAAACCTTTGTTTGCTATTTTTTATTGAAGCATATTTAGAGAAAGATAGTGTCTGGTTGGTCTGCTTGTCGTTAGGTCTTCTTTAGATTCTAGGAAGGTCTATCTTGTCCGCAAGATCGACTCATTCCGCGCGACAAAATGGAGACTCCACTGGGGACTTGATTGTTTTCTTTGTCTATACTCTGACCTGAGAAACTGTATTTTCTGTTTCTGTTTTTGACTTGATGATTGTGGGATTGGGTGAATTTAGTTAATTTTTAGTTAGTTTTCATTTTTCATAGTTTTGGGAGAGGTACGCACCCTCTGAGTTAAGCACAGTGCGTACCTGTACGCACTTTTGCTTTGTGCACAGAGCGTGGACGCACCTGTGTAAACAGGTTGCCTGCGTACCCTGTCAAAAATTTGAAAATTTTTAAATTTTTCTCTTTTTTATCAATTTAGAATTTGTTTATAGGTTTTAGCCACTGCCCAAACCTGCATGTGACTTGTCAGAAACTTTCCTTGGTTAATTCCATTGGCATTCCTGCTTTAAGCTTTTATCAATTGGGTGTTTTGAGTCTCTTTTTTGAGAAATTCTAAATTTGATTTCCTTTGGTCATTACTTGGAGGTTTGTCTCAGTCTTTTCACAATTTTGCATCTTTTTGCTTTTGTTTTTGCAAAAAAAATTCCCCCTCATTCGCCGAGGGGGGGCTAAATTTTGTATGAGTGTTAATCGCCTTTGAGTGTTTTTATTTTTTGATCTTTGGAACTCTCACCCAATTTTCTCGACTTGCACTTGATTGGTTCTTAGATTACATTAGAATCGTCTTGTGTTTGAGAATTCTCTTGCATAGATCACATTTGCATAATTAGAATTATCATTTTCAAAATATGAATGAAAAATGTGCATAGATTACATTTGCATACTTTTCAAGTGAATTGTGCATAGATTACAATTGCATAGTTTACATTCTGAAAAATCAATCGTAGATTTAGATCAGTTTTCTTTGATTTGAATTTACACAAAAATAAAAATAAAAATAAAACTATTTTGGAATTGATTTGCGTTAGTTTTTCTTGATGAAATTAGTGCATTAGAGAATTTGTTATATTTTCTCTTAGTGATCAATTTTTTGCATTGTTGGAAGTGAATGGAAACTCTCTCCTTACTTTAGTTAGGACTCATCGAATTGAAAGGATTACATTATCATATTCGATTGCATTCAGTTTTGAGTCGGGTTATAACACCATTGGTTTCGTATCCATTTACCCCTTTGAGTAATAATAGCCTAAATAACACAGCGCTTAATTAAAATTCATCTAGTAATTTTTACATTTCTAGGGCTCTGATACACCAACATAGCTTAGGCTAGTGTCTTGGAGTAGGAGAGTAATTAACTCTCCAAGACAGTAAAAACAAACCAGTAGCTGTATATTGTGGTAGGAAGAAATCCAATTGTTGCATTTATGCTCTGGGAAAGCTCCTCTTAAAGGAGAAGCACGAGATCGTGTCTGAACCAGTGTGGGAATCAATCCTTCCTCATTGGGAACAATGCCAGATATTCACGTATTAAAAACGATAAACCTCGGATTAACCATTGTCGAGGAGCCTGGGGTCACTTGTTGGTAAACCTTGGATTATGTCAAGGAGCCTTCAAGGGGATTGAGCTTGCTACTCTGCCCTTGCGTGCATATCAGATCGTAGACTGTTCCCCCAGGCGTATTTGTCTCAGTTGGTAGCCTTAGTGACCAGATTCTTTAGGATTCTTCCTAAGGTGACAGTGGTGGGAAGATCCCACTGTACCTGGAGCAGATGTCGGCTAGACTCACTTGGATTTTCTGGGGGGTTCACTTCACTCGAGATGGTTTAGTGGAGGAACTTGTGCCAGTCTATTCATTAAGCAGGTTGTCGGGGTAACTGTTCCAACCGCCATTTCTGTATTGGATTCTGCGACGTTGGATTTCATCACCAACTAGTGTTTTCGGTACGGAAAGTTACTGTTTGTGTGTGGTTTGACTCCTAGATTTGATAGCGCGTGTTAATTTGTTTGTTTTTACTTTTAGATACCATAGGTGTGAATTGTGAATTTTAATTGTTAGGTGTGGATTGTGAATTGTTAATTTTAGTTTTAAATTCACTGAAGTTGAACATAATGGCAAGTGTTCCGGAATTTACCAACCAAGGAACCCCTCTTAACGACGATCCTAGTACTTTTCCTTTCTTTGGAAATGTTGGTCCTCCTTATATGGCTACTTTGTCATTACCTGGATTTACAATAGGTTTACCAATATGGTTATTTTCAACTTCGTTGGCCCCAAATACTCCAATTGTTCCACCTCAACCGAATGCTTCACCTCAACAGAGTTCACCATCTCAACATCACCAACCTTCTGTTGACCCTTTACCTTCTTCGCCTAATTTTTCTTCCTCCATTTCTTCCTCTTCGCTTGGTAAAAGCCTTGATGCTAGTAACCAGGTGGCTAAGAAGAAGAAGAAGAAGCAAGATAAGAAAGAAGTCAACCAACCAACCATGACTGTAAGTGTTAGTTGTGTTGAGGAAAACTCCGACATGCATCGTAAACCCAAATACCCTTGCAGGCTTTGTAAGGGTGACCACTTACTTATCAATTGTCCTGGTATTCCAAAGGTCTTGGAAGTATGGTCAGAAAAATCTCATCAACTTTCCATTGATCCATCAACCAGTGATAGTCAAGTTCCTGGGAAAAAGGGTAAAGTTAGGTTTCCTTGTAAGTTATGCAAAGGGAGTCATCAAACTCGCATTTTCCCTCACATGGATGAAGCCTCAAAATTGTTGGAAAACCTTACTATTCCACAGCAAGAATTTCCAACTGGTTACTGTAAACTTTCTCCCAACCTACCGTCAACTGACGGAGTGATTGATCTAATTTCAAGTACAGTCGATCACACTCTTCCATTGGAGAGTGAAACTCATGTCACTTAGGTTGATGATCCATTAGTTGATCAAGTGGTCGATTCAATTTCACATTCGGTCGATCCCACTTTCCCTTTAGAGAGTGAACTTCATACCGCTTAGGTTCTTCTTGTTACATCAGATTCTTCTATGCCGGGGGGCATTTCACCTGTTTCTACAGAACCCCCTCCAAGCACTGAGGTCTTTTCCTTTGATTGGAATAGACTGACAAAACCTCGTCTTCCTTCCTCCATCCCTTTCCAAATCATTGTCAAGGTTGGTGGTAGGGACATACGCCGCACACAGATAGATGAAGGTGCTTCTGTTAGTATTTTATCCTCAACTGCTTGGAAAGCTTTGGGTTCCCCTTAGCTTGTGCCTATTATGCAGAATCTGAAAGCTTTTAACAGAACCATTAGTGAACCTTTAGGGATCCTTCCTAAGTTTTCTATTACCTTGGAAGGTAAAACTGTCTGTATTGATCTTATGGCAGTTCAAGGTCCCTTAGATTTCAATTTACTCCTTGGGTGAGACTATGTTTATGCAATGAAAGTTGTCGTATCGACACTCTTTCGCGTGATGTCTTTCCCTCACAATGGAAATATTGTGACTATAGACCAGCTTTCGTTCCCTAGTCTTGTTTCAACTACCAATAATATGACACCCCCAAATGTTCCTGATTCTAAGGTGGTATCTACCTCGCCACGGTTAATTATGTGGCAACTGGTCCCATGTTTTCAGTTACTGATGCACGTAAGCCTCCCACTGTTTGCTCATCTTCCTTTGATTTAGATCTGGTAATTGACATGGAAAACTCTATGGGATTATTTGAACCCGATGTTCTTATCCCTTTTGAGTCCCTTGACATGTGTTCCTTCCAGAGAACTATTATTCCTTCTGATGAAGACCTCTTGGAAGCCATGATCAAGGTGTGTCCATTGACATGTCTTTCTTCCAGTTGGAAGCCATGATCAGTGAGTGCGAGGATAATTTTTCCCTGTATCAACCTCATTAAAAAATGAAACAGGTTGCCATGAGGACAGTTCTTTTCCTGTGTCAACCTCGTTAAAAAATGAATCAGTTATTTGAGGATAGTTCCTGTTACTGATTCAACCTCGTTAAAAAATGAATCAGGTATGAGGACAGTTCTTTTCCTGTGTCAACCTCGTTAAAAAATGAATCAGTTGGTTCGAGGAAAGTTCCTTTTACTGTGTTGACCTCGTTAAAAAATAAATCAGTGAGTTCGAGGAAAGTTCCTTTTACTGTGTCGACCTCGTTAAAAAATGAATCAGTGAGTATGAGGACAGTTCTTTTCCTGTGTCAACCTCGTTAAAAAATGAATCAGGTACGAGGATAGTTCTTTTCTTGTGTCAACCTCCTTAAAAATGAAACAACTCCCTTTTCAAGTAAAATATTGAAAGTAAACCTTCATTCCATCCACCTGGTTGAATGCAATGAAGCCTAGGGGGCATGTACCTCGCTTTGAATCATTATGCTGGGGGCATGCGAACTTCTGGAGCATAGTTCCTTGTCTTGTGTCAAGCTCTTTAAAAAATGAAACAAGGGTAGGTTATATAGGTAGATTGTAGAGAGTAGTTATGAGCATAGTTCCTTATCTTGTGTCAAGCTCGTTTAAAAAATGAAACAAGGGTTTTGAGGATAGTTCTTTTCTTGTGTCAACCTCACTAAAAAATGAAACAACTCCCACGAGTCTTTCCAAAATTTTGAAAGTAAACCTTCATTTCATCCACCTAGTTGAATGCAACGAAGCTTGGGGGGCATGTACCTTGATTTGCGTCATTATGCTGGGGGCATGTGAACTTATAACAAGCATAGTTTTTCGTTTCAAGCTTGTATAAACATGAAACTGAATCCGAGCATAGTTATTTTCCTGTGTCAAGCTCATTAAAAAATGAAACAAATCCTCCTTCAGTTTTGAGTCGAGTGTTTGGCTAGATCTCATAAATGTTAAGTTGTATATTTAGGTTAGTTATTTCAGTTTTTTGCATAATTTTCTTACAGTTGTAGGTCGAGTCTTTCAAATGATCTCGTACATGAACCTTCATTCCATCCAGCTTGTACTTAGTTGAATGAAATGAAGCTGGGGGGCATGCGCTCTAGTAGTTATGCTTAGGGGGCATCAAGCATAGTTTTCTCTCTGTTTCAAGCTTGTGTAAAAATGAAACTACTTTGAAGCATAGTTTTTCTCTGTTTCAAGCTTTTGTAAAAATGAAACCTATCTCGAGTCAATTTCAGTTATTTTCAAGACTCGTTAAACTCATGAAAATCCCGAGATTATTTTGCTATCTTTCATTCTCGTAAAATAAATGAAAATGCCGAGTTCTTTCCGTCTTTTCCTACTCGTAAATTAAATTAAAAGTAGGCCATATGAGTACATTTTTATCATTTTTTCGAACTCATTAAAACTTACGAAAAAATGAAAACCATGAGTACATTTTTATCCATTTTTCGACCTCGTTAAAACTTACAAAAACGTGAAACCTTAGAGTCATCTTTAAGCCCTTTTCTGACTCTTAAAACATGAAAAGATTGCTGAGTGTTTCTTTTAAACTCGTTAAAACGGAATTAAAAGACGATCCACTTATAGCTCTTTTCCGACCGTAAAAACGTGAAAAGATTGCCGGATTTTTGTCGTTTCAAATTCGATATTGGTTATAAAACAACGTGTCGTTGATCGCTTTTTTACTTTTTCGGATCAGTGACACTAATAACGAAAAGTACTCCTTGGTCGTAAAAGATCAAGCGGTTCTCTCAAGTATTATTTTATACTTTTTCGGGCTTGGGAGACACAAATTTATGAAAAAGGTCAACCCTGGAGTCTTCTTAAGTTTTTTCAGGCTCTCTAAAATTGAAAAACACCGAGTTTCTCCTATACTAGAATCGTTAAAATTTCACAGTAAAGGACCTGTTCAATTACAAACAGGAACGAACCACTCCTTCTTAGGGTTCGAATCTAAACTAAGTTGGACTCATCCGAAGGATGAGCTTATAATCAGGCAAATGTTACCCTCCTCAAGCTTGTCAAAAATAAAGAGGTACTTGCCAGAAATGGTGGGGGAAAAGAGAGGAAAATGAGTCTATTTGTCATACTTTGTAACCACTCTTGAACACGACACTTCTATTCACCTGGGTTGGGAAATCCTTTGCCTAACAGTTGATCAAACCACATTGAAAGTCTTCAGCCGGTTTCTGGGTATTAACTTTGGGTCAATTGTCACCAAGCCATCTCTCGTGTCATTATGTGTTCAAGAGGTCACTGCCAATAAGCCATTCATCTGCAAAATATCTGTCATCCATCTTGACCATCCTTGAGTCAGTCCTTGCAACTAAATTTCTTCAGCTTGATCTATGATTTCGTGTTGTGGGCTTGCCTACGACAGATTGCTTTCTGTCGACATCAGCTCATTATCTAGAAAGATGATCTAGAAATCGTCAGTACCTTGAAATCTGCATGCCCCAATGGCAGGTTTCTCGCCTTTGACGACAGTTTACATCATTGACTTTCGATCGAAGGATTCCGTGACATGTTCGACATCAACACATTTACTCACATCTCGTGGATTGTACTGGGTACTTTGAGAGCCATTTACATCACTGGCGGTTTCTCTCACACTTGTTAACAGTTTACATCATTGACTCGTAATCAAGTGGTTTCTACCACGTTCGACATCAACACATTTATTCGCATGGATAGAATCGTACTATTTCGGGATATAGAAATGAAGACCCCGGATCTAGTTTCCACCATCCAGGCTGCGAGGAATTTTGTATTCACTATGTTGTGGACTATTCATAAACAGATGGCTGCGTCCATACTGTGTTCACACGAGTCTATACTTATGAGGTTTTGCAAGATCATTCCTGTATCAGACAGTAGATAGGTTTTCTAGTTAGTTTTGATCTGAGTATGGGAATGCCTACCTCAGCGATGATATGATCTCCTATATATATCTTGCATTGAATGTTTTTACAGGTTCCGACCGGGCTCTCCACAAGATAATCCTCGAAATGATAAAGTACTTCACTCTTCCTATATGATAAATGAAATCCTCATCTACTACAGACTTCGCACTTTAGGGGGCAATTTGTTACACAAAAATATCATCACCATGATTATTTGCAGTCAGTATGGGTCTATCATCACTTGTATTGTCCTCCTAAGCAAGTCTAGGACCTCAGCTCTTCAAATCAAGCTTTGAAAGTGGGAGAAAGACATTAAAAATCAATGTAACTCTGGTTCCGCACTTTCTCTCATGGTCACCTGCGATCCCGCACCTTCTGTGTACAAAAGCTGCGTACCTACCCGCTCTGTTCCTAACGGTGTAGGTGCGGACCCCTGTGAAAGTCAAAAGGCACAATTTTTATCTTAAAAAACTCACTTTGGTTTAATTCTAGAGTTTTCTAGAAGAAATTTTGACGTGGATTGTTCGCTCTGAGGTGTTTCATGCATCCCAAAAGAGAAGGAGCTAATCCCTTGACTAAAGGAGCTATCCCTTTGAAGGAGGACCTAGTAACTTCCCTCCATTGCACTATAAATACAGGCATTGGGGTGAGGACTAGAGGGGTTAGAAGCTGAACATTTTGAGGGTAAATGCTGGTGAAATTGAGACTCTTTGTTTGAGCTTGAGAGGAGAGATCACATACCTCTTGGTTCCATTGGAGAGTGAGTGAAACTTGTCAAAGTATAGGAGACATCTTGTTGGACCCTGGGAGGAGCTTGTACAGCGTCAAGGCAAAGGTTGTAATGTTCTTCTTCTTTTGAATTAATACAATCAAACTCATTTTTCTCAACAAGTATTTTATGTTATTTGTTTCATGGACTCCTTGACTTTCATGTTAAATATGTTTTATGCAATTGGTTTTTCAGGTGCTATTTGATGTGTTTTCCTTGTTTGTGTTTGAAAATTCGCGAAAAGGAGCTCATTTGGATCAAAGGAGCGAGGGAATCCACAAGCTTGCGTTGGACCAAAGGTAGGCCCTGAAAACCTTTGTTTGCTATTGTTTATTGAAGCATATTTAGAGAAAGATAGTGTCTGTTTGGTCTACTTGTCATTAGGTCTTCTTTAGATTCTAGGAAGGTCTATCTTGTCCGCAACATCGACTCATTCCGCGTGACAGAGACACTGGCAGAGTTGCAGGATCATGTAGAGGGATTGACCCTTGGTATTCCGGATGTCCGGATTGAGGAGTTACCTATGAGGCTGCAACGCCATACTATTGGTGTTCCAGGCCATTGGATGCGACTTCTGTGCATGATAGCTTAGGCTGTGACCTATTATCATGAGCATCACTATGTCTACTTAGGATGTTTTTTGCATGCATTTTTAGTTTTTAGGTCAGATGACCAAACATGTCTTGGACACAAACTTTGTAAAAACCTTTAAAACATCTATTTATTTTACTTTCAGAGTTTATATATATATGGTTATAAGAAATCCTATTCAACTAATGATGTGAATTGAAAATTTACTTTTACATGTGTCACAAATGTATGTTTAACACATAGTTTTCTAATGAGTCGGTTAATGTGTTAAAGTTCCTAGAAATATGTTGATATTGAATGTACTCAAAATTTCTTTCCAAAATACGAACTCTAAGGAACATATGAAGAATTTTTGGGTTTTGGATGGTATAAACATTTGTTAGTTGTACTACGACGCGTTGTGAGTCCATCTTAACGATGATTCGGCGAGAAAACTCACTAACTCGCCACTTGGAGCGAAAATGGCCCATGCTACAGAAGATAGGTTATGTGTACTACAACTAGCACTATCGGCGTAACCAACAAATGGTTCCAAAGGTTCCAACATCTGCAACAAATGCAAAGCGGATTACTTAACCAGATAAAAACTCTAAAAGACACACTAACACACACACACACATGCAATTAAAGCATATATACAGTGATTTTTACTACACTAAATTAAGCATAGTAACATTTGAGCGACAATGGAATTTCATCATAATCCACCAACTCGTAGGCACCTTTTGCCAAAACACACTTGACAATATAAGGACCCATCCTAAGCGGTTCAAATTTTCATGCTCCTAGTTTATCAACTTCCTGATCGTAAAGCAAGACCAGGTCTCCTTCACAGAAAACGTGAGACTTGACATTTCTGTCATATTGTGCCTTGATTTGTTTGTTATGCGCTTCATTATCCAATGTGGCATCATGACGGGTTTCATCCAAATGGATAAGTTCCAAGAAATGCGCTTCGTTTTTAGAAGTGTCAGGTAACAGGTCAATCGCGAGTTTGAGAGATGAAATTTCACATTGTATCGGAAAGATTGCCTCCAGACCATACACCAATTGAAAGGGCGTGAATCTAGTTGCATTTCTCACTGAGGTTCGATATGCCCACAAGGCAGAGTACAAGATTAAATTCCAATTTCGTTTATGAACCCCTATCATTCTTTGAATCATTTTCTTCAGGACTTTGTTGATGGCCTCAACTTGTCTATTCGCTTGCAGATAATAAGGAGTAGAACTATCATGTGAAATTCCTAACTTGGTAGTTAACTCAGCCACCATGTGATTGTGAAAATGCGACTCATGATCTGTAACTATAGCTTTTGGTACACCAAACCGGGCAACCACATGGTTGAAAAAGAAAAAAGCAGCTGTCTCACCGCTATTGTTTAATGTTGGCATCGCCTCAGCCCATTGTGTGAAATAGTCATAGGTGACTATAATGTACCCATGCCCCCCAGTCGAGGTGGGGTTACATGTCATGAAGTCAATGCCCCATTTGGTGAATGGTCCAATAGCGATGATAGGATACAATGGTAGATGTGGTAATCTAGCTTTACAGTCATAGATCTGGCATGTGTGATAGTTTCTCACAATAATTATGTAATATTTGAATATGGAAGGCTAGAAGTAACAAGCACGGAGAATTCTCTGCATGGTAGCATAACCAGATAAGCGTCCACCACAAGCACCTGAATGGCAATCACTCAAAACTTTCTCAAGCTCCTCATGAGTGAGGCACCTTCGTAAAATTGTATCAATACCATGACAATAAAGAGTGTCGCCAACGATCAGATAATCTTTGGCTTGGTATCGGATACGTCATTTTTGCGAGCAAGAGGTATCTAACCGGAAAGTTTGGGTCTAGAGATAAATCAGTATATCTCCATACCACACGTCAAATGATGGAATCAGGAATAGAAACTCATCTAGAATTGATGGTTCTAATGTTGAATCAATGGTATTCGAGGGAAGGTCGCAAAGAAGCTCGACAAAGAATGGAGATTTCTTTGATTTGGATTTGATGAATTCCAAATCAAACTCCTGCAAAATGATGATCCATTTTGAGTATTTACCCCCTAGCAATTGACGTGACAAAATTTATGTAATAAGGTTGTAATCCGAAATGGAAAGTGTTTGACCAGATGGTCTACCTACCATTTGTGTGCTCGAAGAACCAATCACACCATCATCGGCATGAGAATCCTTACTCAATGGTGGAGGAGGAACAGTGAAAGTTGGTCGGGGTGCATTCAGGATCTTGTCGCAGAGCATGCCAGACTGTGTATAAATCAAGTATAAATATTAAGCACGAGTAATTACTTGCTCTTCAGTGACAACTCCACCTTTCGCCACATCCTTAGTGATAGATGACAACAAGAATTTTATAAACCACTCATCCAAAAGCTAATGAGGAACATAAGTTTCCATTCGACAACGACGACACCACTCATGAATATGATCAGAAATATGAGTAGCAGTAGTTTGTTTAAAGTTGTTTAATAGTTCTATTCTAGTCTCATATCATATGGGTAACTAGAAGTGGATTAAAAACATGGTAACTAAGGCAGTGAAGTTATCAAAAGAATCTTGTGGTAACTCAATGTACCACTTCGCAGACAAACCAATAAGCGTTCTCTGGAAAATATGTAGTCTAACAAAATCGTCATTCAAGGAGTTTGATGAACATCATAAATGAAAAGTAATGACATGGTAGGACGGGTCTTCTCCAGGGTTTCCATTGAATTTTGGAATATCAAAAGGGAACTTATGAGGAATCACCAGCCACCAAGGTGCATAATGAATTGGGTCATTGGTGAGCCAGTTTAGATCTGGTAATTCAAGTGTCACAACGAAAGGCAACTGTCTATTGAGGTCAAGTTGAGCATATCCAGGGTAAGATGGGATTGCCCGGGAAACAGGCCTTTGCATACCAGCATAAGGCATATGTTACTAGTAACCTTGATAAGGGTAAGTTTGTTGAGAAAATATGGCATAAGGTTGTTGTTGAGCACCGGGATACATTTGTTGTTGTCCAATCCCAGCATAGGCTTGTGTTGTGGCCACCAACAACCCCCCTCCTTATTTAGTATTAGCAATAACACTAGGTAAGTGGGGACCCTTAGAAAAAATTTGAAAAATCAATTAAGGCTCATGTATTTCACTCCTTAAGAAAACATCGCATCGCACAAAGAATGATAGGACATTTCCTTATGAGTAAAAATGATAAACTGCAAGATTGCGACGCGAACTCCATCACATCGCATGCATTAAGAGAACGCTCACATTGAAAAACCTTAAAAAATCGCCGATATGCGATATTGCCATATCGCATATCGCAAAGTTGCATGAAAAGCACATAATGATTTAACGATTACAACGATCTGCGATTTCATGATACTGCGATCCGCGATTTTGCGGTAACAAGATCAAACGAATTTGTGATAACACAACACAATGAAATTGTGATAATGCGATGCTGCGATGTTGCAATGCGAATCACAGGAATAGTCCATCGCAAATTTTCCTGGCTCAATGTTCAAGAAAAGTTTTCCATGAACCAAGAACTGGACACGCGTTTTAATGATAATTAATGAATTATACGCCAGTTGTTAACAAATGATGGTTTTGTGTTGTTCGAAGAGTCAGGTTACGTCAAATGGCATGTTTTTGTACATCCGTAGAATTTAAAAGCTTTCCTGTTAATTTTTATTGTCATTACTCTCTCCTCATTTGTGTACTGCAGAAACGAAAAATAGAAGTTATGCAAAACAATGTGCAGCAAGCTATGAGGGAAAAAGAGTAACACTCAAATATTCAAAGATAGAAAAAAGACACCCTCATAAATGGATGCCGCGTGCAACAGATCCGCAGATTCACAGAATGCTACAGAGCAATCCATTACAGATCTTTCATTCACAGCCATAGTTGAATAAGTAATTGAACAATGCTGATATAAACAGGCGGTTTAACGCTCAAGGTCAGAAGCTCACCAAAGCAGTATTTTTACAAATTTTGAATCTTATACCCAGTGAAGGAAAAGGCGCTAAAGGCGAAAAACGCATCAAAGAGGCCCGGATCAAAGAACGGAGGCAGTTTCTGATGCGCGATTGCTAATCGTGCATCATTGAGAAAATTGCTCAGAAAGCAAAGCCTCTTACTGCTAAGTCACGTGTAAGCCCGGAAAACGCAATAAAGCAATGGTAAAGAACAAACTGGAAACATAAAGCTGAAAGAAAAGGAAGAAGCAATTCGAGGGTTAACCAAGTTGAACTTGGATTATTACTGGGCATACACAGTAAATCCACATAGCCAGAGGATGATTCTCGAGTATATCATCAATTTTGCTGAAAAGATGGTGCCAGCTCTTACCATTTCTGTTTGCTTAGCTCAACCAAAAGCGGAAGACAGTCAGCCGACTCTACCTAGGCAAATACTGAATGCTTGCAACATTAAGGAGCAAATGCAGAAATAGTTAGAATTTAGATTTAATTTTTAGAAATAGTTTTGCTTAGAAAAAGGGCGGTCATTTAAACCGTATCCTGAATCTGTGTAATTAAGTTATTTAGTTAGTAGTATTTAAACCCTTCTCATGCATTTAGAGAAGGGTCCAGAAATTTATCAAAAACTTGTCCTCAGAACATGCACTTTTGCACCCTCAGAGGAGGTTTTGGTGAATGAATGGATCAAGATTTGTTGATGTTTGCATTTGATATCTGCTACTGATGTTGCACTTCTGTACTCTTAGTGGATGTTAGAGCAAGGAGAGATAAATCATTGTCGCTTGAAGCTTATGAGTAGGACTAGTCATAAATGGTACTTTTATCTCTTGACCATTTCTGCTTATATGTTAAAGTGATATACAGTTTTTAGTTTTTTATGTATTATTGCATGAATG
Source organism: Pinus tabuliformis (assembly GCA_031772625.1). Classification (NCBI taxonomy): domain Eukaryota; kingdom Viridiplantae; phylum Streptophyta; class Pinopsida; order Pinales; family Pinaceae; genus Pinus; species Pinus tabuliformis. The sequence continues at coordinate 890,683,744 of CM062813.1, forward strand.
CTTGAGTTATCATTTGGCACTTTTGTACGGTGATAGCTATTTATTTATGCCTAATGTATGAATAGCTCATTATGCGATATGTTTTTCACAACTGTTTCGTTTAACTTTATATGTGAAGCGGTTCATCTTTATTGATTTCCTTTCTTATAATCGCTGAATGATCTTTATTACCAGTTGTTATTTGAAATCTCTTTAGATCGCATAATAGAATAATTACATCCCGGGTTAGTATAGATTTAGATGTGCTGTTTATTAGATTACAATACCATAGAATTATATTAAAGTTTGAATTAGAATATCTTAAATAGGAATTGTTAGATCAGCAACATCAAATTCTACAACACACACTCATAGATTGGGAAACTGGTCCCATTATCCCCAGTTGGACCCGCTATACCAGACGGATAAGGAGCTGCCAACCAAGGCCCAGACCGGGCGGGAATCCCCCTTGTTGTCGACCCGATTTTCGGGGCTTCAACATATTTGGCGCTAGAAGGAGGGCTTGAACCTCCGAATGGCAAGTAAATCTAAATATGAATACCATTCTGAGAGTAAATCGCCCTCATCATCTCCCCTGACTTCTCCATTATGCTTAAATCCAGAGTTAGAAGTCGCTCGAGTATCAACCGCTGCTACACACCCTGATATTTCAGAGCAATCTACCGTTGAACTTCCTGAAGTCGAATATCTGATTCACAAACTTCAGCGATTTTCCATTTCTCCTCAAAGGTCTGACAAATCTCAAGGCAGCGTGACTTCGTAGTACAATCCTACTCATCCCCTGACCAAGCTAAAGAGTGAAAAGTTTGGCGTTCATCCAACCGAATTACCTCTTCCCACCAAGAAAAGAGCGAGTAAATCACCTAAAGAGTCCAACAGTGAGACTCTTTCGTCAACATCATCCATCTCAACTTCTTCACCGCGAAGTCAACCATCCACTCCACCAATCAAGATCATCGTCCATCTGTCCACTGGAACCCCCACAACCCCTCTTCAATCATCAACAATCGTAGTATCCTCATCCTCCCAGCCGCAGGGATCATCTTCTGCACTTTCCTCTATTAGCAGTTCAACAATGGCCCAGTCTCCATGGAATAACCCTGGGGCAGTCTTAATGCCTGCACCCTTGAATCAAATACCAGCCCATCCTGAAAAATGGCTGCCTAAATTTAATCCTGAGGCAGGCATGCTAGCAGAAGAGCACATAAACAACTTCATACTATCCATTAATCTCAATGGGGTTACTAATGAAGATGTTGTTGTTCGACTTTTTCTTTATACACTGCAGGGAACAGCCAGGTCATGGTATTTTTCACTACCCTCCGGATCCATCACAAGTTGGGACATCTTCCAGGAGCAATTCCTGACCAAGTTTGGTGATGACAGGTCTACGGTAACGTTAATCAATGACCTATCTAATCTTAAAGCTAAAACTAGAGAGCCTATCAAGGATTTCAATTTACGTTTCAACAAAATTTTCAAAAAAATTCCTATTGCTTCCCAGCCCAGCGAAGAAGTACGATGTGAATGGTATATCACCGCTCTACCATCGAACATAGCAATCTTCGTGGACAGGGCTAATAAAACAACCTTAGCCGAGAACATGAAAGAAGCAATAGCAGTAGAGAAATGAATAATAGCCTTGGAAAAGAAATCCGCGATAGAGGAGCGTAAATCCAAAAAAGTCACCTTCAAGGAAGACTCCAAGAAGAAACAAGCAAAAGATTCATTTGATTTGGAAGGATTGCAGAAAGTTCTAAAGACCATGTCCAATGAAATGGTCGACATCAAAAACCAAGTAGCAGAAACTTCTTCAAAAAATCCCTACAGAGCTTTTAAAAGAGGTCCTTCAACGGGTTCAAAGCCACCCAATGCCATTTCAAATGTCGAATCCGAAGAAGAGGAAGAGGAAATTGCCATTGAAGGGCAGACTGATGACGAAGAAGTTGTGGAATTACAAGGAATGTGGGATTTCATCCTCCGACAAGAAGAAGATCAAGAAGTATTTCCAGTTAGCACACAAAGCAAAAATCAGCTTGATCCTCCCCAAACTACCCTTAAGCCAAAGAGCGCAAGCTCTGCAATAAAGGATAAAGTCGCAACAAAGAAAACGACGTATAAAGCGACTCAAACCAGCCCAGTCCAAATAGATGAAACAACTCCATCTAAAACATTGATAGTGTCGGATGAAATGGAGTACAATATTATTGAAGACATGAAAAAGACTAGGGCTAACATCACCCTTTACGAACTGAGCAAGTTGAAGCATCAACAGAAGATAATGATGAAAGAATTACATGTCGTGCCAGTAGCACCTTTGCCTGCCACTGTACTTTCTCAAGCTTCCCATAACATGGGAAGATCTCCAACTAACGCGATCAATAAGATTGATCCAAATGACATCGCTCTAATTGGAGGAAGATCAAGATCTCACACTCCACCGTTTCTCCTTACTTATGAAATCTTTAATAAAAATGTGCACAGTTTTTTGGTAGATTCAGGTGCTTCATCGAATATTTTACCCAAATCTATATGTGCCAAGTTAAATGTTCAACCACAGAAATCCGCAGTGCGCATAGTTCAGCTAGATCGATCTCAAGTCGAAGTGATTGGCGAACTAAATCAAGTAACCATAAGGTTGTCATCCAACCCGAAGGTATGTCAGGTTATTGACATTCTAGTTGCTGATATCCCGGAATTCTATGGCTTAATTCTTAGTAGGGATTGGTCAGAAAAACTTCATGGATACTTCGCAACTGACTGGTCGCACATGTGGCTGCCCTACAACAGTAAACCCAATCAAATAAAAGTTGAACGAGAGTTACATCAGAAGTACATAGTAACGGAGTTAGAGGGAGAAAATGAACCAGTAGCGTATAACAGCAGCATTATTGGCAATTACTCGGTAGATTCTTTCCTCGGCAATTTCAATGCTCATGCGTCACCCTATTTAGAACACTCTGTTTTGTCCCAAGTCGAAAAAATTTCTCAAACTAATAGTTCGAAATGTATCAATTTTTTAGATAAACCTGTAAATAAATCTTTGTTTTGGAAATTATTTTTTGATGGTTCTAAATCTAACGAAGGAGCAGGAGCAGGATGCGTTCTGATTATTCCAGAAGGAGATAAAATCATGCTCACATGCAGACTCGAATTCAATTGCACAAACAATACAATGGAATATGAGGCTTTGGTCCAAGGCTTGTACAAAGCAATCGGGTTAAATGTCAAGTATCTTCAAGTTTTTGGAGACTCTGAGATTGTGGTTAAATAGGTACTTAACACTATACATTGCTTATCAGGTCATTTAAAACATTATCAATCCTTAGTACAAGATCTGACTAAGTATTTCATAGCGTTTAATATTTCTTCAATCCCCAGACTCCAAAACGCAAGTGCAGACCTTTTGGCTAATGTGGCTTCTAAGCTTATTCCTTCTGAAGATTTTAGTCCAAATAGATTCTCAATAGAATTAATCTTTAGACCATCCATTCCTGACAACATCACAAATTGGAGAGTATTCAACGACGATCCTGATATTGTAAATTTCCTCACATCTGAAGGATCCTACTCCAATCAAATAATTGACGAAGACCAGCACGATCGACAATTGCAACAAAATAGCACTAACAATGTTATACCTAAGTCGGTGGTCAAGTTAGAAGACTTGTATGATTTGAAATATCGGTTTAAAAGGTCTACCAATTCAAAACTCCAAAGTTCAACCTTGAACTACGAATTAGTAAACCTAGGAACCGATGCTAAGCCACAAAACATTAATCTAGGCCTCGGCCTAGCCCTTGAAGAGAAACTTGCGTATATTCGTCTTTTGAGACAATATAAAAATGTTTTTACCTGGAATTATGATGTGCTGAAAACATACGACACTTCTATCATCCAACATACTATTCCCATGATCGATAATGAAAAACATGTCCAACAAAAGCTGAGAAAGATCCACCTCAATTTAGAAAATCATATAAAAACTGAGCTCAATAAGTTATTGAAAGCCAAAATAATCTTTCCCGTCAGACATTCCAAATGGGTCTCCAATATGGTACCTGTTAGAAAGAAAAACGAAGATATTAGGATTTGCATTGACTTTCGAAATCTTAACAAAGCCTGTCAAAAAGATAATTTTCCTCTACCACCTATGGAACAGATACTGCACGCAGTGGCAGGCTCAGAATTAATGTCTTTCTTGGATGGATTTTGAGGATACAATCAAGTGTTGGTACATCCTGATGATCAATTGAAAACCACATTCAGAACTAAATGGGGCACATACGCATATCGAAAGATGCCATTTGGTTTGATTAATGTTGGTGCCACATTTCAGAGAGCCATGGACATCACATTTAAAGGTTTAATCAATAAATCTGTAGTAATTTATTTGGATGATATAACAGTGTACTCGAAGAAACGAAGCGACCATCTCAAAGACCTGAAACAAATCTTTCAACGGTGTTTAAGGTATGGAATTTCACTTAACCCAAAGAAATATTTTTTCGCACTAAGTGAAGGGAAACTTCTAGGATTCATAGTGTCAAAATCCGGTATTCACATTGATCCCGACAGAATCAAAGAAATTTCTGAAATATCCCTACCTCATAACAAAAAAGCCATGCAATCTTTCCTTGGTCAGATCAACTTTGCAAAGAGATTCGTTCCAGATTTTTCATGAATCGTGTCTCCTTTGCAAACCATGATTAAAAAGAATTCAAATTTTAAATGGGGCCAAAATGAACATGAAGCATTCGACCTGATCAAACAAGCTATTATTAATGCTCCATCTTTAGCAACTCCGAATTTTTCAGAGCCTTTTATTTTATACACTTTTGCCTCAGATAAGTCATATGCTACAATATTAACTCAAGTAAATAAAGAAAAAGAGGAAGCTCCAATTGCGTTTTTCAGTTCAAATTTACAGGGTGTTGAACTAAATTATTCAGACGTGGAGAAACAGGCTTATGTTGTTTTCAAAGCGGTCAAATACTTCAGACCTTTCTTACTTAAAACCCATACTAAGATTATAGTACCGTTTCCAGCGGTAAGGAATCTTCTAGTACAGAAGGATGTGGTTGAGAAAAGGGCCAATTAGGTTATTGCCTTACAGGAATATGACATTGAGATTAAACCAGCAAACATTGTAAGAGGTCAAGGCTTCTGCAAAATGTTGGCTGGAGCAGCGCAAATTTCTAAAAATCCATCTGAAGAGTTACAAATGTGCGAGGTAAGCCTAAATGATGCAGAATCATTATACGCTGATATAATTTATTATCTTAATAACGGGTATGCTCCTTCACACCTCGATCATACTAAGAAAAGAGCTCTAAGGTTGAAAGCCAAACAATATCAGCTCATGAATGATATTCTTTTTAGAAAAAAATATGATTTTGTTCTTCTTAGGTGTCTTAAGAAAGCTGAAGCTGAAAAAGTTTTGTAGGAACTCCATGACGGGCCGGCAGGCGGAAACTATGCTGGAGATGCTATTGCACATAAAATCTTACGCGCAGGATATTACTGGCCCACGTTGTTTAAAGACTCACACAGTTACGTGAGGAGATGTCAAGTCTGCCAAACTACTGTTGGAAGACAAAAGAAGTTGTCCTTGCCACAGCCGGTAAACATCGAGCAACCTTTTAGTCAGTGGGGCTTGGACATAATAGGTGAGATCGTTCCTCACTCTTCTAAGCAACATAGATACATCCTCACGGCAATAGATTATTTTACTAAGTGGGTAGAAGCAGTTCTGCTCAAGACGGCTAATTCTGAAAATATCATTGAATTCATAGATCAATTTATAATAACTAGGTTTGGATTGCCATCTAATTTAATATTTGATAACGCATCATACTTTTCTGGAAATGCAATGACTGAATTCGCACTTAAAAGAGGATTCAAACTTAAATATTCAGCCAATTACTACCCACAAGGTAATGGTCTAGCTGAGTCAACAAATAAAAACCTAATCAGGATTATTAAAAGAACAGTTGACCGAAATCATAAAAATTGGCACAAGGCTTTGATATATGCTTTATGGGCATATCGGATAATGCAAAAAGCTTATATCGGCACTTCTCCCTTTAATTTAGTTTATGGGAAAGAAGTGGTTCTTCCGACTCACTTAGAAATTCCCTCTTTGTCTTTAGTACAATACATTGATGAAGTACCCACTTCCTCCTTACAGCTAAGACAAACGAAAATAGTAAAATTAGAAGAACAATGAGAACAGGCTAGGAAAACGCATGCTCATCATCAAGCACTAGTAAAATCCTCTTTTGATTCAAACATAATGATCAGAAAAGATTTTCAGATGGGAGATTTAGATTTAAAGTGGGACAAGGCTCATGAAGAAAAGGGCAAACATACAAAATTTCAAAGAATGTGGCTTGGTCCTTTTCAGATTGTAGAATTCATAGGTCCATCAACGTTTGTGTTACAGGATTTAGCAGGTAAGAGGGATCCTTTGCCTGTTAATGGACAAATTCTTAAGAAATACTTTCCATAGAAGATTAGTCTTCTATTTTTTGTAGAATAGTTGTTTTTTTTTCATAATAAAACCAGTTGTGAGTGGTTACATTAGGGATTTACGAAAAAGACACCAATTCTCTTTCAGATTTTGAACTTTTCGCTTGTATAAATAGCAAATCTTTTGGAAAACTGATCTTTATTATTGATAGATACAGTTAAAAACTTTAGCCTAGATATGATACTAGTTTCAACTTCAAAAAGTTTGATGAAAGCAACCTTTAGTGAATAAATTGTTTATCTCAGTACAATGAAAGGTATCAATAACAAAATAAAGATTCTTTGTAGAACAACTATTTCCAAAAACTCTATTATTGTCGTCCAGAGCTATCTTAAGGAAACAATAACTTCCTCCCAGCTAAGGAAATTGCAACTTTCAGAGGAACGATCCAAGGATACACTTTATCTTGAAGAATGAGAGGTCTCATCACAAGCTGACTTATCATTATCACAGATATTATAACTTGCTGACTTTGCTAATATTGTACACCACAACAAGGCAATGACTCAAGATTGTTGCAATCAAAAGACAAGGGGTCTCATCACGAGCCAGCTTATTCAGCAAAGTTATAAATCAAGTGAATGATTGTGTTATAATTTGGCTACCAAACCAAGACATTGTTCTTTAAGAATAAAAAAGAAAATTAAAGCAATAAGTGTGGATATGGATTTTTCTTTGAAATTTGTAGGCTTCCTTAAGTAGGATACAGGATCATTGCTGGGTAACAGGTAACCCCGTCGAGGCTATAAATGTCTGCTGGCAGTAGAGGCTCTACCTACGAAAAATGAGCATATTTAAAACTGGTTTACAGAGGAAACTTTGTTTTATCTTTACAGGACCAAGTAATGACTGATGTAAATACAAGGACTAGCCTGAGGAAGCAAATAATTGAAGTGGAAAATGGTTGAAACAAAATATCATTGACAGTTTAGAGCATAATGTACTTTATCTTTCCATAATAAAGTTTAATTTTCTGAAAAAATTTATGTTTTGGAAGTTTAGAAAATTCAATAGAAAAGCAGAGATAACTGGTTCTTCCAAGTGAATCGCCAATTGTTGTGGCCACCAACAACCCCCCTCCTTATTTAGTATTAGCAATAACACTAGGTAAGTGGGGACCCTTAGAAAAAATTTGAAAAATCAATTAAGGCTCATGTATTTCACTCCTTAAGAAAACATCGCATCGCGCAAAGAATGATAGGACATTTCCTTATGAGTAAAAATGATAAACTACGAGATTGCGATGTGAACTCCATCGCATCGCATGCATTAAGAAAATGCTCACATTGAAAAACCTTAAAAAATCGCCGATATGCGATATCGCCATATCGCATATCGCAAAGTTGCATGAAAAGCACATAACGATTTAACGATTACAGCGATCTGCGATTTCACGATACTGTGATCCGTGATTTTGCGATAACACAATCAAACAACCTTGCGATAACACAGCACAATGAAATTGTGATAATGCGATGTTGCGATGTTGCGATGCGAATCGCAGGAACAGTCCATCGCAAATTTTCCTAGCTCAATGTTCAAGAAAAGTTTTCCATGAACCAAGAACTGGACACGCGTTTTAATGATAATGAATGAATTAGACACCAGTTTTTAATAAATGATGGTTTTGTGTTGTTTGAAGAGTCAGGTTACGTCAGATGGCATGTTTTTGTACATCCGTAGAATTTAAAAGCTTTCCTGTCAATTTTTATTGTCATTACTCTCTCCTCATTTGTGTACTGCAAAAACGAAAAACGGAAGTTATGCAAAGCAATGTGCAGGAAGCTATGAGGGAAAAAGAGTAACACTCCAATATTCAAAGACAGAAAAAAGACGCCCTCATAAATGATGCCGCGTGCAATAGAGCCGCAGATTCACAGAACGCTGCAGAGCCATCCATTACAGATCTTTCATTCACAACCATAGTTGAATAAGTAACTGAACAATGCTGATATCAACAGGCGGTTTAACGCTCAAGGTCAGAAGCTCACCAAAGCAGTATTTTTACAAATTTTGAAGCTTATACCCGGTGAAGGAAAAGGCGCTAAAGGCGAAAAACGCATCAGAGAGGCCTGGATCAAAGAACGGAGCCAGTTTCCGATGCGCGATTGCTAATCGCGCATCACTGAGAAAATTGCTCAAAAAGCAAAGCCTATAACTGCTCAGTCACGTGTAAGCCCGGAAAACGCAATAAAGCAATGGTAAAGAACAAACTAGAAACATAAAGCTGAAAGAAAAGGCAGAAGCAATTCAAGGGTTAACCAAGTTGAACTTGGATTATTACTGGGCATACACAGTAAATCCACATAGCCAGAGGATGACTCTCGAGTATATCATCGATTTTGCTGAAAAGATGGTGCCAACTCTTACCATTTCTATTTGCTTAACTCAACCAAAAGTGGAAGACAGTCAGCTGACTCTACCCAGGCAAATACTGAATGCTTGCAACATTAAGGAGCAAATGCAGAAATAGTTAGAATTTAGATTTAATTTTTAGAAATAGTTTTGCTTAGAAAAAGGGCGGTCATTTAAACCGTATCCTGAATCTGTGTAATTAAGTTATTTAGTTAGTAGTATTTAAACCCTTCTCATGCATTTAGAGAAGGGTCCAGAAATTTATCAAAAACTTGTCCTCAGAACATGCACTTTTGCACCCTCAAAGGAGGTTTTGGTGAATGAATGGATCAATATTTGTTGATGTTTGCATTTGATATCTACTACTGATGTTGCACTTATGTACTCTTAGTGGATGTTAGAGCAAGGAGAGATAAATCATTGTCGCTTGAAGCTTATGAGTAGGACTAGTCATAAATGATACTTTTATCTCTTGACCATTTCTGCTTATATATTAAAGTGATATACAGTTTTTAGTTGTTTATGTATTATTGCATGAATGCTTGAGTTATCATTTGGCACTTTTGTATGGTGATAGCTATTTATTTATGCCTAATGTATGAATAGCTCATTATGCGATATGTTTTTCACAACGGTTTCGTCTAACTTTTTATGCAAAGTGGTTCATCTTTATTGATTTCCTTTCTTATAATCGTTGAATGATCTTTATTACCAGTTGTTATTTGAAATCTCTTTAGATTGCATAATAGAAGAATTACATCCTGGGTTAGTATAGATTTTGATGTGCTATTTATTAGATTACAATAGCATAGAATTAGATTAAAGTTTGAATTAGAATATCTTAAATAGGAACTGTTAGATCAGCAACATCAAATTCTACACACACACACTCATAGATTGGGAAACAGGTCCCATTATCCCCAGTCGGACCTGCTATACCAAACGGATAAGGAGCTACCAACCAAGGTCCGGACTGGGTGGGTATCCCAGTTGTTGTCGACCCAATTTTCGGGGCTTCAACAGCTTGCTAACCAGGACCTGGATAAACTTGTTGCTGACCAAACCCAGCATAAGCTTGTTGACCAAGTCCATGTTGAGGTTGGTATTGTTGGAATTGTTGTTGTTGATATTGGGGCTGCCAAGGCTATTGAATCAACTGTTGTTGTTGTTGGTACAACGATTGTTGTTTCCCACCAGTGTAAGTCTGAGTCATTCCAGTAAAATGTAAACTAGCCTAAAGTTGTTGGACTCCAGACACAAGTGGTTGTTGTAAAACTGCCTGAGAAGGTTGGATCTATATACCTAAAACTTGGGGGTCTGAGGTTGAAGGACCAGCTTGCATAGGTTGAGATACAACAATCTGAGCTTGTGACTATGGTAAAGTTGTAACAACAGGTGTTGTAGGTATGAATGAGATAGATTGCAATGGTTGTGATGGATACACAAGCCTAGGTTGAACAAGCATGTTTGGATGCTACTGACAGACAGTCATTCTAGGCTGACCTAAAGACGACAGCATACCGACATATGGTTGCCCCCCAAAAAATGGAGGATAAGGAGAATGTGCATATTGTTCTCTGTATGGGGGTAGTTCAGTGTAAAGCGGATACAGAGGATGGTAACCAGATGAACCAGCTTGATATGAACTTGATGGGTCCAGCTTTTTTGTATCCATTAATGAAGAACCAAATAAAATTCTAGTAGAGGGCATTGGTGAAGACCAAGGGCTAGAAGCAACACCTGATTGGGTTCCTGATAAAGATTGATAACCCGATGGGATGGATGGAACACCATACAAGTGTGACTCATTTTTCATAGTAAACATCAAAGAGGTTGCGACAAAAGATTTTGTCATAGCCATAACAAATGGTATGGTTTGGGATGTTGACTCTGCCATAGTAAAATGTCCAAATAAGTTTCCTAATGAATCAATGAGTGTCCGAAAGTAATTAGGATCAAAAGGAGCAATGAAATGAGGAGTATGAGGATACAGATAAAGTCCAGTTCCAAAATGGAATGGAGTTCTGGGTGATTCTACCTCAGTTTCCTCTTCTATCAAAATCAAACTAGGTGGAAGAATTTCACCATCTGGTCCATAATAGATTTTTTTATTTGTTTCTGAGGTTAAAAGAGGAAGTATCGATAGTTACGGATGTCTGAGGATGTACCGGTCGATCTTATTTCGGTAAGGTAACAACTTCTAATTGTTCAACCTCAAGATCCAAATGTTCTGGTAAAAGAATAAGTTCAGGTTGGGCTTCATGAAGAACTTCTGGTTGAGAAGTAACTTCTGATTGAACAGTGATAGGTTCAGGATCCACTTCTGGTTGAACATATTCAGGTGCATAAGTAATTTCTTGTTGAAAAACTTCAGATTGAGAATCAACTTGTTATTGAACAACTTGGGTTACCATTTCACTAGATTCAGTTCTAGTTTCCTCAGGTAATTTTGGAGATTCCACTTCAGTAACAGATGTACCAATAACCACAAGAGTAACTCTGGTCACAGTACTTACCAGTATAGGTGTTTTTGGTAATTCAGATGAAGAACCAAAGGCTTGTGAAGTATTGGATCTAGTCAAAGGTGTAGCTTCGGGCGGTAAAGGCAGTTTACTCGTTGCTCTCTGTGAATGAAGGGGTAAGGGTTGATTTTCCTCCATGATTTCTAGTTGATTTTATTAAAAAAAATAAATAAACAAAAAGGGGTGAGCTAGGAAAAAAGGTTTACCAAGCAATTGTGAGCTGCAGAATACCTCCTAGTGAACCAAGAAGTACAGGCATCAAATCTCCCCGAATGTTGTGTTCGATGTATCACAGTGTACAAGGCGGCCAACTCGGTTACCTAAGGATGGATAGACACCTAGTTTTTTCGTCCCATATATACCCAAAAGTATGTGGAGGCCCAATCCGTATTAGAGTTGTCTAATGCAAAACCGCACAGTGAGAGCATTCCCATATACTTTATGTACTGTAACACTGCCCTATATACCTGAAGGTGTGTGGATGAGATATGATATACTCAAGTACGTGGAATAAGGTATCACACTTGGAATGTATTGCAGGCAAGTTAGCGATAGTTGCTATGTTTTACGATGCTGGAATACGTCTCTAGCCTAGAACCTCTAAATGTTTTGTGTTAGGTGACAATGCTCCATTACGTTAATTGATGCTAATTCTAAGTTGATCTTAATTAAGAATTTGCCTTTCCATGTTCACCATGTAATGCATTTTCAATTCCTATAATGCAACTAATATGATAAGCATCTTTTTCATTCAATTTTGACAAAGAATACCTTAGCTAGTAGGGATAAAGCAATCAGATTCTTGTAATCAAAGAACAAAGAACACATCTAATGCAATTTCCCTAAAAAATCCCTATGAGCACACACAAAATCTTTTAATGCACAATGCAAGTTTTTCTTTTCAATTCCCTTAATGTTGTGATGAACAAAAGGAAACTAATGCAAAAACAATCAATCAATCTTTTTGCAAGAACGAAGACTTTACGACAATTCCGTTTCAAAAGAAATGAAGACTTTTACGAAACTTTCTTTTGAACAAAGATTAATCGACTATAAACTAACTTTAAAAATGAATTGATAGTGATAAAGAAATCATTTAAGAAACACTAAACAATCAAAGACAAAGTAGGGTTGGCAAAGGAAACACAAATTGATTTTAGAGACACAAGCATCATTGACCTTTCAGCAAGCAGAAACAGAAGGAAATTTGGAAAAAAATCAACTCAAAGGAGGGATTTTTGTCCTAAGGAGGATCAACACAACCTTGAATGGGAGACAGTGTGCTTCATAGCACTGTCCTCAAGCCAAGGGTGCTCTGCAGTGCTCTGTCTCTAGACCAAACCTACGTTGGTGCCAGAGAGGCCATCCTAAGGGCTTACAAGCACAATTTTAACCAAAAAACACTTCAAGAAGGTTGAAACAAGATCTATGGAAGCAAGTAAGGTCTACTAGAGTGAACTAGGATGAAGGTAAACTACCTAGAATGATGATCATTCCCTAGTGGAGTCGCCAATTTGTTATGAGGAATTTTTCATCTATGGATAAATACTAATTCCCTAGGTAGGTAGCTATACCTAGAACAACAGATTTAAAGCGCTTATCCTTTTTCTATAGATGATAAATAAGACAAAGGGAATCAAAGGACCTGCCTGTTATTTTTCTTTCCTTTTGTCTCCTTTGTATGACTCCTGTCGCTCCTTCTTGAACTTAACTCGCTCAAAAAGTACCTGAAAGCATAAACAGAAGATAGAGAACCAATCAAAGTAAGAGATCTATCGACTATAACTAAATAGAATCAAATACATTCACATATATAAACATCATATATCATGACAAGCATATGGAAAAAGGTGTAAACTACTTTATTAACTAGAAGGAAGAATTACAACCATGAAGTCTGATCCATTGTCACTCTTCGAGCTTGGGTTCCAATCAACATGACATCAATAGCACAACACTCTGGTAGCATAACAACACTTTCTTATAATCTCAATATTCACACCAATAGTATATCCTTACAAATTCTCAAATTCCAGCCCCTAATCACTTAGATGAGTGCTCAATTTATAGGCAAATGGAGGAGGTTTGGTCATAAATGAGGGTATTGAATGGCCTTCCAAACTTAGAGTTAGTTTCCCTGGAGGAATGGATGAGAGGATAGGATGTTACTTAACTCATTCCCTATCCAATTTCGAGCTCATATGAGATGATAAGTGTGGGAATCTTCTAGATGGCTCCAGAAGATAAGAATATTCCCAGAACCCTATGTGAATTTCGCTCAATCTCGCCCAACGCAAGTCAAAGTGGGCCTGGGTGCTCTGCAGAGCACCTTGACATGGACCTACTTGCACTAAAGCACACTTACACCTATATAAGGCTGCGTTGGTCCCTCAAGGAGGCTTTTCTGGAGGGATTCAAGCCAAAAAACTCTCAGGGAAGGAGGCATTCAAAGTGGTGACTTGTCTAGGGCATGTAGCAAATAAATTGGGTTTGATGAGCCCTAATGGTTCTAATCTGAATGATGGGTGTGATGTGCCCAAATGGATCTAGAAGACTCCTCCCCAACTTTTATCTTTAAATCCATTGTATCTTGACATGTTTCCAATGTAATCACATTAAAATACGTCACTAGAGAGTCATGAGTGAAGAGTCGTTCTCCCCTTTGTCCCAGTTAAGATCAGTCATCGCCACCCCTCCTACTTCTCTTCCTCTGTCTTGGCAGCATCTTTGAGTCGTGAAGAGATAGTATTGGTTTCATGTGGGTGTTTCCCCTACCTGCAAAATAACACATAGAACAACCTGAATCCCTCTCAACCAAATCCCTATACCAACACACAAGATTGTCACGATAACATTAAACAAAGGGACTGGATTTTGACGAAAATCCACCGAAGCAAATAGAAGAAGACTTAAATTCAACTACCAACTTAAGTCCCTCTACAATTGGACAAAGAAAGCACTACCTGAAGATTGCAGACCTATTGCGACCTAGCGAATAGATACCCAAATTCAAACCACCCTCCCAAAACCTAAATCAATAAGGAAATAAAATTTCCCACGCAAAATTCTACCACAAAAATGAATGGTCGCAACCCACAGTGCTACCGAGCTGACACAGACCCATACACCCAATCACGCTAGACAAGTCAACAAAATACATGACTTCAAGATGCAAATGACAAGCCATGGCTATGACTTACACCTTATTAGACCCAATTTACCACATATACCCTACAAAGTATCTATCCAAACTATACAAAGGACCAGAATAGATAAAATATACTTACAGGTCAACTTCTCCAGCCCAAATTCAGATGGTTAACTCTACCACTCAGCGAGACCCAAATGCACAAGCCACCACTACCTCTATGCACTAGAAAGGAAAGAACCACAAAATTTCTTTCCACCTCGAGTGAAACTCCAAGACCTTCCACACCAAGGCTACTATCGTCCTCACCTTCTTAGATAGGAGGCTCCAGGAGGATGAGGTCTCACCCTCGGCTCTCAGTCTCTCTTCCCAAGTGAAACCACCAACTCTCCCTCTCCTTACAAAATACCTCAGCCAGATTTTATTTGCATGCTCATGCATGTGAAGCACTCTCCAAGTACCAAAAACATTAAATGCAAGATTGAAAGCTTGAGGGTCATGGGAAAATTGCCTCAAATCCCGTCCCATCTAAAATAACACCCCCACCAAGGACTAAAACTTTAAATGTATAAACATGTTTCAAAAATATAAAAAATTTGTTTACATATTATATAAATAAAAAATAAAACATTTGGATGTTCTGAGATGGGTCCATGCTCCCATAGGAAAATATTCTCCAAAGTTTGGCTACTCTTACCTAATGGTAAGAAGGGCATGCAGAGCACTGGAGTGGTGGTTTAAACCCCTCTGGAAATTAAAAATCCCTGCAAAATCAAGACTCTTTTCTATTGTATGTTAAGGAACAAAATCCCTACATGGGATAACCTTCAGAAAAGAAATAAGAAGGGTTTAGATTGGTGCACCCTTTGGAAAAGTAAGGAGGAACCAGTGAAACACATTTCTTTAAAGTGCCCTTTCAGTATTAGGACATGGAAAGAAACTTTGAGATTAATGGTGAAGACTCGGATTTGGAACGGGGAAGACATGTTTGATGCCTGGAAAAGATGGTGGGATAAGGTTCAGGAGGAAAATATGAAAAATTTCCCTTTAATAATCTCATGGGGCATTTTGCTGGCTCGAAACAAGAGCATCTTTAAGGATGTGGTCCCTATTCATGTTCCTATTGTTGTAGAAAGTGCCTCAATATATTCTCTTATCCCCTTAGCAAATCCTATAAAGATCTCTAGGCGACCAAGATAAGAACAGATCAGGGGTGATATACCATGGGCCTATTTTGATGGTGCGTCTGATCCCCAGGATATCTGTGGTGTCTACCTTGTCATTCACATCAACAACCAAAAAAGTGTAAAAGCATCGGTGGGCCTTGGCACAGGAACAAATAATTATGTGGAACTTCAATCCTTGAAATTTTTACTATGTTGGCTTACTCACATGACGATAGGATCAGTCCAGATTTTTGGAGACTCACATAATGCTTTTAAATGGTTTAATGGAGAACAAAGATGTCAAAGTTGTATTTTGATTCCCTTACTACAAGAAGTCTTACATCTAAAACAAAATTTTGACTTTATAAATGTCTTTCATATTTACAGGGAGTGGAACTCAACCGCATACCTGCTTTCTAAGGAGGGTTTGAAACTGGCTATGGGAAACTAGCGCATAATAGATGCTGATAAGGATAGGATATGTGTGTCGGATCAACAGCCTTTCGCCTCCTAATCAAAAAGGGAAGGCCTATTTCAAAATTGTTTTCTTCTCTTCACAAGCTATGGTCTCTTTTTTTTTATATTGTTTATTGTTACATGGGACAAGAACATGTTACATTTTGAAACATTATTTTTTGTATTTTTTTACAAGCTCTATCCTATTTGGGTCATTTTCCTCAATAAAGAGGAGGCCCAGAAACTGGACTTAGCTCGTTTCTGGTTTTCTTTTTGGGTTTGAGTAGTACACAGTTCTACGTTACCACCCAGAGATGACTTACTCTATGTTTATTTTGTGGACATACATTATTCTGAATGCTTAAATGCATCTACAAATGTAACTTTTTATTGCCTTAATAGAAAGTTCGACTTTTTCCTTGGAAAAAAAATAAAAAAATAAAATTCTAAGAAATATAAATTTAGAACATTAATATGAAAATTGCTTTATTTAGGTATACAAAATTTATAGAGAAAATTGTTAACATATATGAAAATTTATTATAACTTACCAACAATGAAAGGATGTGGATTTTCATGTATCAATTTTTAAAATAATCCTAAAAACAATGGTATTAATATATAATAATAATAATAATAAAAGATATACATTGATTATGATTTGATGATGAAAATAATAAATAAATAAAACAAAAGTTTATTTTATATATCTATATATATAAACTTTTTAAAAAAATAAAATTTATAAATTCATCTTAAATCTATCAAATACGGAGGGAGAACCAATAAGTGTTATGGAAAATGTAATTTTTAAAAAGGGAACGAGTTCACATCAAGCTAATCCTATGACCTAAATATATAGGGTTAATCCATATAATTTAACTTAGATCCTTATTTTTGATGAGTGAGCACCAAAATATTCATTTAGTTCTTGTAATTTTAGCTTGCATAACATGGTTGAGGCACTAATAACCCATAATTTTTATTCCAAAATATTATAATGACATCCCTACCCAATACATAACCTAAATATTTTTGTTTGTAAGAGATGCAAGTTGATTTACGCCATATTTATGCTCATTAGACATAGAGATGAATATGTTTAGTTTTATAATCTTGGTATTGATTCAAAATCCTTGAAAAAGGCCTTGCCAAGCCATCGCCAATGTTCATCAAATATTTCAATGACATATATATGAAATATGTAGGCCAATTATTCACTTTATATGGATGTTGTGATGGGTTTATACAATGTGCATGTTTCATAAGCAACAAAGCCTCTTTTAAGCCTTGATACAATTTTCTCTTCTAACACTATGTTTATGCCTATTGAAACCATATATAGTGCGAAAAACTATGTAACAACATCCATATGACACCTATAGGCCAACTACTCACATTTTAACTATTATTTGGTAATTTTGAACTATGTGCATAACCCATGAGATATAAAATCATTTTTATGAATTAAAGCATTGATGATACTCCTTATAAAAATGTCTAGTGATTGGAAAATTTTCCTTGACACAAGGGAATCCATCTAACACATGTAGACTAAAGATGCCCTTTATAAGGCCCAAATGGTAATTTTGGATAATGTGCATGATCCACAAACACTAAATGCCTTTTTATGCCCTAATAAATGATGGATTTTATTCCTTGGATTGAATCTTAGGCATTAATAACTATATTTTGATGAGTAAGAACTTGTGACCATCCCATATGACACATTTAAGCCAAAGATTCCATTTAAAAGGTATGTGTGTTGATTTTAGACTATGTAGTTTAATACCATAGATGGTCTAAATCCTCAACAATTTCATAAGGAACTTATGGGTTGCCACAACACCTTAAACCACCACATAGCATTTACACAAGGAATCTGTTCAATGTCTACTACCTTTTTCAATGTCAAAATATAGGTATTTGGGCCAAAATGAATCTCTAAGGTTCATGGTTCATGTGTGGGGACTTGGGCTACTACATAGGTCTTACAAAATGAATATTTTGAATTTTTTAAATAAATGGTTGTCACTTCAAGGTTTTGTACACCATGTACAGTTACCACATCCTTCACTTTGTTTGAGGGTCAAAAGATAGAGTATTATGGCACAACGTTCACCTCCATGACTCATGATCTATGCATAAGGCCTTGAGCCATGTCACATATGTTATATAAAAGGAATATCTAGCCTACACATGGGATATTGTGTAAATTTTTGGATTTATAACATATGGATTTTTCCCTCATTCCAAACCATGGTTTAGGGTTTAAATTCAAGTTTTAATGTTATAATCAAAAAAATTGTACGGTGAGGGATTAAAGGAAGGTCCTTTTAAAACTTGTTTCTAGGTTTGATGGTCCTTGGAATCTATTTCCTAAACCATTTTTAATTGCTTCAATTCCATTTCATACACAATATTTATGCATGAAATGGTGGTTGCTAGTATTGATCTCTACTCTATTATTTTTTCAAAAAAATGGGTAATAATTTATATTAGAAGGAAAATCTATATTCTAGGTCAGATTCCTTACATATTTCTTCATGATCCAAAATATAATTGCAATATGAGGACCAAAATATAGAGAGTCTATTCTTATGACAGTTTTTACCAACTATTCTAAGTAAATGTATGTTATATACTCGAAAAAAAAACTCCTAAAAACAATATATATCTACATAACATAAAGAGTTGGATATTATTATATTATCCATCAAGAAAATCTTGGTTCAGCAGCTTCTCCATGAAGCTTCAGTCCCCATCCTTATCTCATTGTTCTTGCCTCCTAAGCACTTCTAACCTTATTCTTCACATGCTTGTCGCTAGTATTTGTTGCTTCCATAGTGAATTAAATGTCGTTGTTGGAGTTTCCCTCAAGCTCAACCACCTTGATGTCCAAGGTTGTTAATTTAGACTTTATTTCAACTTGAAATTGATCCATTTTACTCTGCATTGATTCGTGTTTAGTATCCATGAGCAATTAATACATCTTCTACTTCTCCTCCACAAATCTCCTATGCTTGAGGGTATTCATGAACCCTTCAAAATATTTGAGCAAATGTTCCAACAAACTTTTTTTTTTACATGCTTGTCCTCCTAAAATTGATCCCCCAATGTTTTCAAAGTGGTACTATGATGCTCCATGCTTCAGGTTTCAAAATTTAAGTGCCCCTTATATTCACAATTTTGAACACTCAGCAGAAGTGAAAATCAGGATCGAAGAGAAACACAGAGCCATATATAACCTTGTACACCTCTGAACTACCACCCTGGGTCATTGAATTGTGTAACTTCAAAATCCATGCTTGAATCATGGTGAATACCTTGGTATGTGAATTGAAGGATATGAAAGAGGAGAAGTATTAACATATTTCTAATATGAATTGAATGCAGTCATAGGGCCAAGGCTCCCCTCTCTTGAGCTAACTCCTTCTAGCCTTGAAATATTAAATCCATATACCACTTGCATGCATAATTAACATCGTCCAGTTTCCAAATGTTAAGATTATTAAGATAGAGGTTATATCCTTTGATCTACATGGCCAAAAAAATAATATTTTCCACCATTCATTTCATGCTAGCACCAATTTATGAGTCAGGATCCGTGTGCATGATGGAAGGAATGTTAGGGCGAGATCTTCCTTAAGATATTGATGAATTTTTCAGGTGAGGAAGCCTTTATAATCATAAATAAGGTCATAATATTCATTTTCAAAGTTCATGGTATGGTATTTTATCTAATTATAAATTCCCCTACTCTAGTGTTGTTCCTCTATTGGCCATTTCATCTACCTTTGAATTCATTTATCTATACATTTGAAAAAAGTAATTTTTATAATTTCATTAATTGCAAAATGATCCTAAGAAAAAGGAAATGAAGATCTAAATTTTGTGATCCTTTAGAATTCCACACTTGACTAATTACAACCATTAAATCTCCAAATACTGATATTTTGGTGATTTTATTTGCTATTGCTATTTCCAATCCCTGCAAAAGAACTAGGTATTCTTCTTGATTATTGTATTTGACACCCAATGCCCAAGCATAATGAGTCTCTTTTTGTTCATCGGGGCGAAATATAATGCCTCCCGCTCCTACCATCCTTTGATCTCTACACCATTAAAAGATTACATTTTAGATAATTCTTTGTAAATTCGTCACACTTATTGAAAGTAGATTCAAAACTCATTTCAATCATATAAATATATATAAATATTATTTCATTTCTCTTTAGAATCGTTCCAATCCATCATTGAATTAGAGAGTTTTTATGAAAACAATGGTGTTAGAATATTGAAAATATGCAAAAACGTATATAATATAAGGAAAATAGAACTTTAATAATCTAACCTCCTATCCATCATAACAATATTTAATCATCAAAATAAATGAGACAAAAAAGGAGAGGATACATAGTATTTATGTGATAAAACCTAAATTGGGGAAACATACATAAGAAGGTATTTAGAAATCCAAAATCTTACAAAGAGCACCATCACAAATGTTTCACCAATTTAAAATGATAAGACTATCATATATTTTTATTATCTGTCTTATGGGACTCTCTAACCTCTACTACATACCAAGAGGTATTGAGAAATTACATCCCCATGATACATGGTTTGACTAATTTGTACATGTTCAACCATAGCTTTCTATCATGAATTATGGTTGTCCATGTTGATAATGGATGCATATGGTTGAGCATGTTCAACTATGATGACCTTGGTTGAGCATGTTTTACCATTCTAACCATGGTTGGCCAAGGTCTGTCATGTTGAGTATGGTTGGGCATGGATTGAACATGGTTTTTCAAGGCTAACTATAGTCTATCAAAGATGACCATGGTTGATCATTGTTGATGTTGAGCACCAGTATTGTAGCAAGAATGTTGTAACTCCTAGGGCTATCAGCTTTACTCTATCAACTCTGGTTCATACAAACTTGGAGGTGACAGTGTTGTATACACAAGTAAAATTAATGGTAATTCCTTTTTCACTGTTCAACTAGCGAGAGACCACTAGGGTTTTCAAGCCAGATTTCTATGGATTCAGAAGAAGCTTGATTACTAATGAAAGAAAGAGAAATCTACTCTAGTAGAAAGCTTGTATACTACAATAAGGAAAAGGACTGAAATCCAATGCTAAAAACACACCATTTCCTAACTAACTGCTGAGAAACTATTCTTTACAAGAATGGCAAGCTAACATGTATGAAATGCTACTATCCTAAGCATGAAAGTTCAAAACATCAAACAGCACTATTGTGCATGTAAAGGACTGAAATAAATCCGTTTTTTTTTATTCCTTTTATGGAAAAACAAGTGTGAAATCTAATCTCTTTTGGTGATGTGTTAGGTGTCTTAGGGATGTTGGTGGATGGTTGGAAGGTTTGGGAGACCCTTACATGACCTTGTGTGGCTTCCTAGAGGTTTTGAGAGACCCTTAGGTGACCTTGTGTAACCAAGCCACTACAAGAAAACCTACAGGATGTCCTAAAAACCTACAGGATTCCCTATATTTCTACAGGATACAGCCGAGAGAAAAACGATGGGTGCTGAAGGTGATGGAAGACCTAGGGAAGGTGGTTGGTGGGTGGAATGGAGTGATAAAATGCCTAGGATCACTCAGAACTCAAAACCAAGGTTGGGATATGGTTGGATTTGCTCAACATGCTTGGAGAAGTTTCCATGTAAAATGATGAAATTGGTGAAGGCCTTAGTGAAAGTGAGGAATGATCATGGTTGGATGAAGTGGAAGGAGGTTGCTTGCTATGAAATATTTCTCTACTTCTGAAATACCTGCACTACATCAAACAATTTTGTTTACCCAAAAATCATGTAAACAAGAAGAATCTCACTAAGCTAGAAAAACAGAGTTTAATGAGCTAGTTGTCTACTTCATGCATGAGGGACATTGCAGAATAAAATCGAATAATTGATGAGATCTACTATAAGACTGAAAATGGAGGAAATGGTAATTAAATCCTACACTTGAAAACTGATCTAATGTTGGTTCAAGTACAGTAAACTCTAAGTTCTATGAGAAAGTATAAATCTGTCCTTTTGGGGCTGCATAGGGGTCCTTTCCTCAAATCATGATCCCTAAAGGAAGAAGTGAGGCCAAGAAACTTATTGACAACTTTTTGTTGCTCCTTCTATCCCCTCTAATCTACTGCTAAAGTAAAGCACAAATGGAAGCAAACTAATCAAATCTATACTACTTGCAATGAAATACTTCTAAGGACAATTTCACCATGAATCTATGAAACTAATCTAAGCATATAGATACAAGAATAGGAGCCTTTGCTGCTATGGTTG
Organism: Pinus tabuliformis; assembly: GCA_031772625.1. Taxonomy (NCBI): domain Eukaryota; kingdom Viridiplantae; phylum Streptophyta; class Pinopsida; order Pinales; family Pinaceae; genus Pinus; species Pinus tabuliformis. The sequence goes on from CM062813.1 coordinate 890,706,246, forward strand.
GGCCCTAACCCAAGAGCTTTAGCCCTCTGAGTTAACTCAGTACTGGATCATGAAAAAGCTCATTCTCATTATCAAAACAGAAAATTGCATAGAATCGTCTTCCAGAAGTCTGGAGCTCAAAAATAACTAGTGTTTTCACAACAAAAATTCGAATCCTAATGAGACTCTATGCCTCTTTATTTGTACAACTAAAGTTTCCAACGAATTCCTTAAATATAGGGAGGCTCGGCTCCCAAACTCGAGATGAACTAACTCTTTGACTAGCACTTTCTTGGCTGCCTTTCGATCTTCATGACTTGGCTGCTTGTACTCTGAGTTGGTCTAATTGATGGAGGAATATTTGAATGAGGGATGTGTAAATGAGGAGGATTTATCTCCTATAATCTCTCTTCCTTTTCCCAATTGAGTTTCAACCCTTAATATTTCCAAAATTCTCTAATTTCTCTCACAAACCTGCATTCAATAAAAATTAGTCCACTAGGCATAATATCTCACATTAACTCATCTCATTAAGCAAAATATAATCAAAAAATGTAATAAGTTGTGAGAAGAGTTGATTTAACTAATGTAGGAGGTGAATGAAGGTCCATATAGTTACCCAATGATGAGGCTCACCATCACCCCGCTACTAAAAGTGTTGCTCATCCTCTGAGCAACTCAATCAATATCCATGTCTTTCATAACTCTAGTGGCCTCCCTGACATCCCATGCTTCTGTTGTGGTTTGCTCTTCTTGTGCATAGAATCCTTCCTTCCTTTCTACCTCCTCCCACTGCTTTCCTTCTTCCTCTTCCTTCCTTCCTTCTAACATCCCCAAGAGCAGTGGTGGATTGAGTCTCAAGCCAATCCAATTGACTTTGAGCCTTTGAATGGTTTGTTTGTACATGGGTGTCTTGTTCAGTGCTTCTCTCAACCTTTGAGGAGAATGGTACTCTCTGATTTTCAAAAATGTATGGTAAAGTATTCCATATCCTTTGGCAAGCTTGCATGCTTTCATCCCCTAATAGTATGGCCATATCCTCAAAATGTGTAATTGCTTGCTCTTGGGCAACAAGATACCTGGGTGAAAGTTGAGGATCATTTGCAATTAAATTATATGTGTTGATGACAACCATTGGATTGGATTGCTCAGCTCTTATCATGAGAGGCTATATTTTTCCCTTGCTAATATCTTCTTTATTTCTGCAGCCCTTTCTTCCTCATGGTTCATCCATGATGCCAAATCCATCAACTGTAAATCCCCTAGCTTTTCATTAGGGTCCCATACATTCATATCTATCAAGGCCATGTTATGCAAGTATAACTCAAACATCTTAGCCCTATCTTCCAATGTGCTTTGATCACAAAGATCAATGAACTATCTATAATCCTGGAATGGCATAGTGCCTCTCTATGCTAGGGTCTTGATTTGGAACTGTAGCCACTGTTCCTTAAGGTATAATGCATAGGACTTAGCTGGCATCCTACATTGGATTGCTTCCAAAGATAGACTGGCCATGGATGCCAATTGATTCTCTCTTTCTTGTAGTTTTCCTTTCAACCATGCATTTTCTGCCTCCAACTGAGTTTTCATTATGGCCTCTCTATCCCTCAGGCTACTTAGTTCTCTACCCATCTCTTTGAGCTTCTCCTCCATGTGACCAATGTCCTCCACTCCCTTGGACTTGGCAATCTGCATCCATCCATGTATTATGGCTCTTTCTCTCTCAAGATCAAGGAAGAATGGGATGGCAAATTTTTGTGGAATGACCCTGCCCCCTTCAATAAATCTGTAGTAGGATTCAAGGTTAGGTTAAGGACTAGGTTCCCTTAGCTTTGGGTCCTCTCTCTTTGTTTCTTGATGCATACTTCCTTCCTTATCCAATTTCTAAGTTTCCTATAGGTTTAACAGAGTTTCCTGTAGGACTACCTCTGCTTCCTGTAGGTCCTGCTATGTATCCTGTAGGATGTATTTTCCTTTGGATGAGGTAGATCTAGTCACAAACCTTCTCTCATAAGTGATAGGAGACTTAGGGGAGGTTTGTGTTGAGGATCCTTCTCCTTGATTTTTTATAAGAGGAGCCATCTTCTCCTGCTGTTTAGGTGAGTCCTCAATAACAATGGGAACCTTGGTTGGAGTTTGAGGTTTTCCCTGCCTTATCCTTGTACTTTTCCTTGTTCTAAAGTATAATGGGGTTTTCCTTTGTCTCTTTCCTTTTTGTTTGATAGGGGTGCTAAGGGCAGTGAGGGAAGTTGCTACCTCTTTCTCGGTGGGTTCTGGAGACACCCTGGGTGACTCCTCCTTGTCCTCTGCCTCCTCTTTTTCATTGCCATTTTCACTTTTGTATTTCCCCTCTTCTTCTGCCTCTAGATCCTCATCTTGTTTATTAGTTTCCTCCTTGACATCTTCCTATGTCTCTTCATCACCTTCCTTCTCTTTCTGTTCCTCTTCCTCCTCATCTATTTCCTCTTCATCCCTCTTTGCTTCTTCTTCATATGTTTCAGTATATTCTTCATCCTTTTCACTGATAGTAGGGCTTCTATCATATGTTAGGGCCTTGATGTCCACCTTTGCCGACATGTCTCTGAAAATTTCCCAAGTGATAGGAATTCTAAGGTTTTGGAGGGAATCTTCTATGATGATTCTAATTAACCCATGGTGGGCTAGTTGTTGGTAGTTTCCTTCCTACACCTTCATGCTTGTATCTATCAGTGATTGCAGAAGGAAGTATGGTATGTTGAGCTTATGGTGAGGAGGTGTTTCTACTCCAAACCTCAATTCTTCAAGAAGCCTAAAGTGATATCCATTGACCACACTATACCTACCTTCACATGATATGTGTTTTATAAGATGGTAGCTTAACTCATTCCAGGGGTATGGTAGGCTTGAACTCCTCACTCCATTCTTGTCTCCAATGGGCTCCTCTCCCTCCAAAAAGAATTTCTTCTTTGCAGTTTGGCTCTCTCCCTTGTCTTCCTTTCTCCAAGGAACTCCTATGGGAAGTGTGGTAATTATGATTATGAATTCAGGGGTGAGATCTATGGAGAGGCCTCTCACCACAACAGTGGCATGGGTCCTGTTTAGTGGAATGAGGGAGAGAGCAAAATCTCTGGCTACTTCATCATCATAACCCCTCAATTTCGCAAAGTACCCCATCCAATTATGCCTTGTGAATATTTCGAGCACGGGAGGGTGTTGGTGAATCCTTATAGTGTTAATGGTCTCCCTTCTATTAAACCCCCCATCATTTTGTCTTGTGAATTTGAGGAGTAGAGATACAAAATTTTAATGAAGGAGGAAATGGGATTGAAATTTATGTGGATACAATTCCCTTATACAGCTATCAATTTCATCAAACTAGGAGATTTTTCTATTCTTTTTACTTGGAAAAATGGGAGGAAATGTAGAGCCTACCTCCTCATAGTGCTTGATGTAGCCAACCCCTATGTTTTCCCCTCTAAAATTTCTCTTTGCCAATCTTGTAGACTGCCTAACTATATCATGTAGGATTCATGTGTGATCTTGTAGGATTTCTTGTAGGATCCTGTAGGAAGTCCTGCGCAGGAAAAAATGAAGTTTTTCTCTTCTGTAGGTTGCTTGGGGATGAGAGCAACTTTTCTAGAGTGAGCCTCGAGAAGATGAATGCATGAGTGCATGGGGATCAACATTTATTTCCTCTTATGGTCAAGTTGAGTGAGGTGGTGTGCTAGCAGCCAAGGTACAAATTTCTATTTTTGGACCATTGGTCCCCACTACCACATCATCATTCCTTTCACCTCGTAATCAACTCCCACTTTAGGCATCTGTAGTCTTAACTACTTTCGACCTCATCCTCCTTTTCTTTGACTTGACTACTGCCATGTGTGTGAGGACTAACTATTTTTTCCTCGCTAACTGAACGAAGGTGGCCAAGTTAACTAGCCACCTTTCATGCATAAACCAACTCATTCACAAACTTTACATCTTTTGATTACATTATGCAAATGAGAGAGTGAAGCGAGATACTTACTTGTGGTAACAATACCTTGTTGCAGTTTTTTGAAGAAATGAGGTTTTTGTTGTATGTTGGCTGCATGTGATCTCTCCTTCTTATTTTTTTTATTGTCCTTTGATGACTTCCTTGATGTGCAGGTACCTGGTGTTGAAGATGATGGTGCTACTGCTGCTCTGGAGCTTCTTCTACCCTTGCATCTTCATGCTGGAAACTTGCTGCAACTTATGATTTTTATTCTGTGGGATAGGCTGCTACAGGATTTCCTATAGGATGTCCTGTAGCTTCTTCTCCCTCGAAAATTTTAATCATTTCTACTACTGGGACATGATGATGATGACCATGGACATAGAGGAGGTCTAGGGTTGTGTGAATAATGAGAAATAACCTTCAGGTTCCATTCCCCTTTGATCTCTGTTTCATCTTTTTTCTCTGTTGTTTTTCTTGAAGACTGTAATTTTTTGAAAACTAGTTTTTTTTTAATGATGAATGCAGGGGTGATCAAGGTGGAAAGAGGTATGGTAATGAAGTTTTGATATAGGGATTTTAATTTTTTGACATGGTCAGGTCATTTCCTTTCCCTAGGGTTACTTCCTGTAGGATTCCCAAGCCACTGTAATTCCTACAGGATAATCCTGTAGGTTTGCAAGGGATCTTTTAGGTTTACAGGGAATCCTCTAGAAAACACAGTACCCTTGCAAAATGAAGCAAAATGAGTGAAAAAAAATGATAGGAATGTTTGAATGATAAAGGCTAATGGATGGAGAAATAAAAATATGAGTGGAATAGGTCCCTTTTGATTCTCATTTGATCTCTGATTATCCTCCTGTTGACCTACAAACAATTTTTCATGATTTTTTCTTTTTCTGTTTTTTTTTTTTAACAACTAGTCTGCCTCCAAGAGGTTTTCATCCTAGTTTCTTGCCATGGGTGCCTCAAGAGAGGTTTTCACCCAGAGAGCTTTTTATTTCTATTCTTTTTTTGACACCATTGGGCTGCCCCAAGAGGTTTTCAACCCAATAGTAGGACTCAGGCGCCTCATGGAGTTTTTCACCTAAGTCTCCTTATTTCTTCTTTTTTCTTTTTTCTCAGTGACTTGGTGAGGCATGAACCGAGGCTTCCTCCACCACCATTACTGTTTTATTAATACCAACAATAAACTCTTGCTTTGGCAATGGCCTTTTGTGAACTTTCAATTTGTGCCCATTAACAAGTAGAGGAATAGCCTCTGCATCTATGGTTTTGATCTGCACTGAACCATTATCATGACATCTCTCTATAATATAAGGCCCTAACCATCTTGTCCTTAACTTTCCATTAAAGTATTTATATCTGGAATCATATAAAAAAGCCTAATCACCTTCTTGAAATTGCTTATCCTTGATGTTCTTATCATGACATATCTTCCTCTAAATTTGAGTTACTTCTATGTGTAGGAGGGCCTACATTTTGAACTCATCTAAACCATTCAACTGGGGAAATCTCTCTTTTTGTGCACTGCTAAGATCTAGATCTAGTTGGGTTGCCATCATCAATGTATTATACTCAAATTCAATGGAAAGAAGGGCATTTTTCCCATAGACCAGCTCATAGGGTGTGAATCCAATGGTGGTCTTCCAGGTGGTATTATAGGCCCAAGTGGCCTCAACTAGTCTAATTTCCCAATCTTTCCTATTGTTGCTAACCACTTTGGTCAGGATGCCCTCCAGCACTTTGTTGGTCACCTCCACTTTCCCATTAGCTTGTGGGTGATAGGGAGTGGAGATTCTATGCTTGATCTTGTGTTGGCTTAGAAAGTCTTCAATCATGTTGGAGGTACAATGGCTACCTTGACCAGTGACTAGTTCTCTAGGGGACCCAAACTTGTAAAATACATTCTCCCTTAAGAACTCAACCACCTTCTCCTCTGTTGCTACCTTGATTGCCTTAGTTTCATCCAACTTAGTAAGATAGTCAGTGCATACAATAATTATACTGATTTTGCTTGGAAGGAGGGTCAATAGGTACAATGAAGTCCATGCCCCACTTGTCAAATGGCTCGAAATTCACTTGAGGTTGCAGAGGCATTTCATCTCTTGGAGTAGGCTTTCCCATCCTTTGGCACCGATCACACTGACTAGTATATATTTTCACATCCTAATGAAGAGTGGGCCAATAATAACCAGCTTGTAACACTTTAAATGTTGTCCTATTTGCTGCAAAGTGACCTCCACAAGGCCCATCATGACAGGTCAGAAGGATGTCAAAGACTTCCTCCTCCCTGACACATCTTCTCATAATTTGATCTAGGCCTAGTTTGAAGAGGTTTCCCCCAATCCAATTGAAGGGAGCGCTCTTCCTCACAATCTTGCTTTTCTCTTTGGAGGACAAATTCAGTGGGAATTGTGTAGATACCAAATAGTTTTCTATGTCATCAAACCATGGAGAGAGAACTGAAATGGCAAATAAGTGCTCATCCGGTAACTGATCATCAACCATTCCCTCCTCACCTGCAGGCAAAGTTAATCTAGACAAAAATTCTGCAACAACATTTTCCTTGTGGGGCTTAACAACAATAGTTATATCAAATTGTTGTAATAAAAGTAACCATCTAATAATCCGAGCATTCACATTAGGTTTATTCATTAAATATTTGATTGCAGCATGGTCAGTATGTAAAAATGTTTGATAGCCTGTAATATAATGCCTAAATTTGTTCAATGAATGCACAACAGCTAGGAGCTCCTTTTCGGTCACTGTGTAGTTCAATTTAGCCTTTGATAGATTCTTACTGATAAAGTAAATGGAATAATGCAATTTTTCATCTATTTAGCCTAGGGCTCCTCCTATGGATTTGTGTGACGCATCAGCATGTATATGAAAAGGAAGGGCACAATTTGGGCCTCGGAGAATCGATGCAGTGGTTAACTTGTACTTCAGGGTATCTAGGGCCTCTTGACAACTTTTTGACCATACAAACTCAGAGTCTTTGGCCAACAACCCAAATAAAGGAGAAGCCAACTTGCTGAAGTCTTTTATAAACCTTCGGTAGTATCCAACTAACCCTAGGAAACTTCTAACATCTCTCTGCTTTTATGGAGGTGGGACCCTTTGGATGATAGCTATTTTGTTTGGGTCCACCTACAGTCCTTACTGATATATTGAATGACCTAGCACAATCCCTACAGTAATCAAGAATTCACATTTTTCGGGACTGAGATACAGGTTCATCTCAATGCATTTGTGTAGCACCTTACCCAAGTTGGGCAGAGCCTCCTGGAAATCACATCCATAAGGTGTAAAATCATCCATATAAATCTCTACTGCATCATGGACTAATTCAGCAAAGATACTCAGGACTGCTCTCTGAAAAGTGGCAGGAGCATTGCATAGGCCAAAAGGAAGGACCCTATAGGTGAAAGTACCCCAAGGACAAGTGAAGGTGGTTTTATCCTAGTCTTCCGGGCTGATTTGGATTTGATTGTACCCGTTGAATCCATCTAGGAAAGAGAAAAACTTTTTCCATGCCAGGCCATCTAGCACTTGGCCGATGAAGGGTAGAGGGAAATGGGTCTTCTTTGTGGCTTTGTTTAAATCCCTGTAATTGACACAAATCCTCCACTTACCATTTTTCTTTGCAACCAACACCAAAGGAGAGACCCACTCACTGTCTGAGATAGGGTTAATGAATCCTGCATCTAGCATCTTTTTCCGTTCTTCTTTGACTATATCTTTAAGAGCTAGATTCATCCTCCTATGGGATTTTTGGACTGACTTGCAACCATCTTTGATATAAATGTGGTGAGTACACACCAAGGGGTGCAGTCCCTTCATTTCTTTGTAACTCCAAGCAAGGTAGCCAGGTGTTCCTTTAGCAGGTTGCACAACTTTTCTTCTTGTTGAACAGAAGGAGATGGGTTGATTTTCAAAGCTCTCTCGGGGCCAATTTCTATGGTTTTGACACGGATAGAGTTGTAATCGGCTAATAATAGGTCAATTTGATGGTTGTTTTGGGTTTCCTTTACTACTTCTTCTTAAGGACAATGTACTAGGAGTTGGACTTTGGAGTATGTGTTCAATTAAATCATCTTCATCCTGTTGTCCCCCTCCCATGGTTTTTTCTAAGGTATAGAGTTGGGAGGAATAAACTTCATCTTCCTCCTCCTCTTCTAGCCACAAAGGTAAGTAATTTTCTAGAGATGGCTGAGAAGGAGTGCATAGGACTAAATTCTTGGACATACGTCCATTCTTGATGGTCTTATTTCCAACCCTGCAGCTAATGTAGGCATCAGCAGTGGCTAACTAGGGCCTCCCAAGGATGAGAGGGTAACCAGTAAGCTTAGACTTACGCTAGATAACTAGGAAATCTATAGGGTATTCCCAAGAGTCAATGGCGACCATCACATCCTCCACAATCCCCTTAGGGGTCACTGTGGGGCAGTCTACAAGTTGCAGAACTGTTGTGGTATTGCTCAATGAACCTTGGAGATTGAGCTTGAGCATGGTGTCCTTGGTCATCACATTAATGGCAGCCCCAAGATTGATCAAAGTGTGTGGGAAGATGGTGCGATTGGTGTGCACATCTACTATAGGGATTTCAGGGTCCAAATACTTTGGATAGATTACCTACCCCAACATTAAGTTGGAAATTTGTCCAATGACATTAATGGTAGGGTCATCTCTTCTTTGCCTCCCTAGATGTTTGAAGAAATTCTCCTTAATCAACTTGTTGTAAATAGGTACATCTTTAATAGCTTGGAGAAGTGGAATTCTGACACATAGGTTTTTCAATTCTCCTAGAAGTTCAGTCTCTTCTGGGGTAGGCTGAAGTGGTTGGGTTAATCTCTCAGGAAAGGGTGGTGGATTTACTTTAAGCATGATTTCCTCTCTTTCTTCCCCAACCTCCCTAGGTGGAGGTAGAGGTTAGTTGTCCAAGAGTACTCTCTCAGATCTCAGGTTGATTTCATGAATCTCCACAGCATAAGAAGAATAGGGTATCTCTCCACTGTATACCTGTTGTGCATATATGTTGTTAGGGTTCAGATTTGGCTAGGCAGGCATCTTGGGTTGTTTAGGTGGAGCAAACTGTCTGGTTGGGTAGTTGGTGAAGGCAATAAAGTTGGAGCATTGTTGTATGGGGGCCTCCACCCCTGGGGTGGTGCATTCCAATGAGGTTGTGGTGGAGCATATGGTTGAAATGATTGGCTGGCTAGCTGGGAATGATACTTGGGTGTAAAGGACCAAGGAGTAGGTGTAGACCAGGAAGGATGAGAAGGGGGGTCCCAAGAAGGTATGGATGTGGTCTGGTTGGGGTTGTAATATTCATGGGATGACCCTTGCATGCCCTGGTATGGCCTATCCCCATTAGGTCTCCTTTGGTTTATTAGCAGAGTTGTTCAGTTACCCCTTCAGCTCCTTGATATATATATTTTAGTCCAGGTAAAGAAGGGAACTTGTCTGTTGAGTGGTTTTCTTCACAGACTGAGAAGATTTCAATAGAATTCAATGGACATTCATTCCTAGGGTGCCTCCTAGTGCATCTAGGGCAGAAAATAGCTAAGGCTCTCTCTACTTCCTCCTATTTTTTCTTAATGTGTATAGTATCCATATGTAGGGAAAGTGTTTGCAGCATCTCACTCTTGAAATCCTCCAGCATGTTTCCAATTTCACCCTTCATGGATGAATGAGAAGAGGATGGACTGATCATAGGTTGACTACCCCTACCCTTTTTCCTAGCTGCCCTAGAATGGTTTCTAAAGACAGTATCGATATCCTCATAGGGTAACTGGTAGATATCCCCTCCTGCTAAAAATTTCAGGGTATCTAGAAGATCTTCCCTTACTCCTCTAAGTAGGACCAACTTCAGTGACTTAGGGTCAAGTGTGCACCTGACCCTTTTGTAGCTAAGATGGAATATTTCTTCATAATCTTCTAAGGATTCATCATTGCCTAAGGTCATCCTAAAAATTTCCTCTTTAGTGTCTTTAGACCTACAGTAGTCTTGATACTTGTTGTTGAAGGTTTGTTGCATCTAAGCCCAAGTTGTGATTCTATCTCTAGGTAAACCCATGAACCAACGCAAAGTTGCATCCTTGAGAGTGGATGGAAATAGTTTCAACTTCTGCTCATCATTGGTGTAGTCATAGGTTCGGCATATGACAGAAAACTCAAATAAGAAAGTGTCTGGATCTTCTAAGGTCAGGCCATGGAAATGAGGAAGGGTAGAGGGGCTTATATTTTTCATCTTAGTATCCCCATTGGTTTCCCTGATGGGGAAGACACCCTCAACTCTTTCCCTATTTCCTCTGTCATTTCTGTTTTCATCCATTGGTTCAGTAAGAATGGTTTCTTCTTCTTCTTATTCCCCTGTAGGCTCTTCAAATATGTTTGGTTTATCACCTAAGGGTTCCTCCAGTTCACAACCACCGAAGAAGAGGGAAGGTTGGTTGTTTGAAGCAGTGGGGGTATTTGGAAAAAAATTCCCTAAGTTATCCCTATTCCTACGAGGCATGAAAAAAATGTTTTTGTTGTGTTTTGTGTTTTCTCAAACTTTGAAAGTAATTGGAAAATTGAAATTGCATACTGAATGAAAAAGTACCTACTTAATTGAAATCTTATTTGTAGAATGGAAAGGAAAGCAAAGAATGTAGAATGGAAAAGGAAGCAAACTAAATTACTTTTGCATAAATGAAACTACTAGTAGAATATTAGAAACAAGAAATGGAAGAAAGAAAGCATTAATCACATATTACTCAGACACCTCCCTGGCAACTGTTGGGTTTTGTTATATTCTTTCCACAACTAGCCCATGTAGTTAACTGGGGGGTTAGAGGGGGGGCGGAGCCCCCCCCCCCCCTTTGTTGTGTCGATTGCGTAGATGGGGGAGTCACCAAGGGTTTGAGGGGTACAGGTAACTGCACTCTATGGGGTCCAGGGTAGCGCCCTAGAAAATTTTGGTTTTGGACCCTATGTTAGGTTGAGGGGACCCAACTATGGTTTTGTGCATGATTTTCGCACATGGTTTAGGATGCGATGGTTTTCAGTCCATAGTTTTGGACGCAATGGTTTTTCGGTCCATGGTATTGGATGCTTCGGCATGTATAAATATGTATTGTAACATTGAAAGGAATATAATGAAAAATCAAGCTGGTAGTCCTAGTTTTGGGATCCAGGGGAAATTCTTTGTGTATATGTGTTTTATGTGTTATGCTCTCGCATTGTTTAATTTCTGTGTTTTAGAATTCATATGCAAGTAATTTCTGTACAGGGTTAAAACCTACATTTGGTATGAGAGTTGTTTTGGCTTCAAGGGGATGCCTTTGTTGCTGAGGGGTTTCACTCAGGCCTGTCGTAGACCCTGTTCAGTGGTAAATCTATGGGGTCGATTCTGGTAGTGAAAGAAGATGGTGAGCAGTGGAAAGATAGAGATCAATAAATTTAATGGTCAGAGTTTTGAGTTGTGGAAACTCACGATGGAGGATCTGTTGGTGGATAAAGATCAGTGGATCGCAGTAGATCCAGGTACTAAACCAACGAGAGTGTCTGATGAAGAATGGAAGAAGTTGGATTAGAAGGCAAAGAGCACAATATGATTGTGTGTCTCAGATTCAGTATTGCTGAATGTATCAGGGGAAGCTACAACGCAGGCTTTATGGGACAAGTTAGGGACATTGTACCAATCTAAGTCTTTGGTGAATAAACTATTCCTATGGAAAAAGTTGTATAACCTAAGGATGAAAAATGGAGACTCGGTGACAGAGCATCTGAATGCGTTTAATACTGTGGTAAGTCAATTATCGTCTATTGATATCAAAATTTCAGATGAAGATAAGTGCATTAGTTTTTTTTGTTCTCTACCAAATTCGTGGGATAGTCTAGTTATTGCAATAGGTAGCAATGCAAATGCCTTGCAGTTTGATGAAGTAGTCTCATCCTTCCTGACGGAGGAGATGAGACGGAAAAATATGGAGAGCCAGAATGGCAATGCCTTGTCTGTGCAAGGACGGTCCCAGAACAGAAACAAAAATAAGTCATTCAGTGGGAGATCTAAATCTAGAGGGAGATCTAAATATCTAGGAAAACCTGTAAAGGTGGTGTGCTAGAAATGTGGAAAGGAAGGGAACTACAAAAGGGACTGTAAATCTAAAGCTCCTGATAAAGGAAAGGGATCTGATGATGCTCCTTCTACAGAGGTGAAAGCCACCTCAGATGAAGGTGGGGATGTGTACTTGGCTTCTTCAAGTACACATGTAGATTATGAGACATGGTTGATTGACGCAGGTGCATCCTTTCACTTCACTCCCCATCGAGAGTGGTTCTATGAGTATAAGAAATATGATGATGGTGATGTCTTCTTGGGAGATGACAGGAAGGCTAGAATCATTTTTCATGGAAAATTAAAGTTGAAGTTGCAAGGTGGAAGGGTTAAAACACTTCCGGGTGTTCTGCATATTCCTGCACTAGCCAGAAATCTGATTTCTGTAAGCAAGCTGGATGATGCAGGTGTAAAAACATTGTTCGAGAAGGATTGTCATGCGGAAAGAGTCGATATTGCGGACAAAACTGACCTCCCTAGAAGCAAAGGCTTTCTAGTGACAAACAAGACAAATAAACACTACCTTTCTCTAAACATGCATTTAGAATACAAGTAATCAGGTGATTGTAACATACCTTTAGTCCAACGCTTTGTAGTAGTCCAGTCTCGCCGATCCGGATGAGCTCCTCCTTCTCTTCGAAACCTGCATTCACTAACAAGCAAAAAGATTAAATAGCACCTGATAAACTCAGAAAATAATACATATGCATCATACAGACCAAGGAGTATATGAAACAAATCATGAATAACAATCTGTTGAGAAAAATGAGTTCATTTGTATTAAGTGGAAACAAAAGAAACCATTACAACCTGAGCCTTGGTGTTGTGCAGGTCCCTCCTAGGGTCCAGCAAGAGTTTTCCTTTACTTTGATCAGCTCACCCACTCTCAAATAAGGCTAGGAAAGGATGGGAATCTCTCCTCTCAAGCTTTACAAGGGAGTCCTAATTCCGGCAGCATCTACCCTTAAGAATGTTCAGCTTTCAACCTCCCCTCCCTCTGGCCCAATGCCTATATTTATAGTGCTCTAGAGGAAGTTATTCAGGTCCACCATCAATGGGATAAGCCCCTCTTTGGATGGGATAGCTCCCCTCTTGATGGGATAAGTTCCTCTTTGATAGGGATACATGAACCATCTGGAGGCGCTCCATACACGTCAAACAAGCTTCTAGAATGCTCTAGAAATGACCACAAGTAACTTTTTTGGAGTGAAACTTGCGCCTTTTGACCTTTACAGGAGTATGCACCCTCCCCTTTACAGACAGAGCGTACAAGTACGCAGGTATTGTGAAATTGGGGTGCGTACACGCAGGTAAGGCTAAGAGAAACTGCGTACCCAGAGATATATAGATTTTTAAAGACTCTCTCTTTCTTGGAGTTTGACATGGAGAGCAGAGGTATGAGACTTGCCAAGGAGGATAGTATGACAGTTGATGGAGCCATACTAACTGAAAATAGTCATGGTGACAAATTTTTGTGTAACAGATTGCCCCCTAAAGTGCGAAGCCTGTAGTAGATAAGGGTTTCATATCATCTAGGAAGGGTGAAGTACTTTATCATTTCAAGGATTATCTTGTGGAGATCCCAGTCGGAACCTGCAAGTATTCAACACAAAGTACATATATAAGATCATATCATCGCTGAGGTAGGCATTCCCATACTCAGATTGAAAACTTTAACTAACAAACTATCTACTGCTCTGATACAGGAATGATTTTGCAGTACATCATAATCATAGACTTTTGTAGACACAGTATGGACGCAGCCATATGTTTGTAGTTAGTGTACTATATAATGAATACAAAACTCCTCGCAGCCTGGATGGTGGAAACTAGATCCAGGGTCTTCATTTCTACTTCCCGAACAGGTACGATTCTATCCATGCGAATAAATGAGTTGATGTCAAACATGGTAGAAACCACTTGATTACCAGTCAATGATGTAAACTGTTAACAAGCGTGAGAGAGACCACCAGTGATGTCAATGGTTCTCAAAGTACACAATACAATCCATGAGATGTGAATGAATGAGTTGATGTCGAACATTTCACGGAATCCTTCGATTGAAAGTCAATGATGTAAACTGTCGTCAAAGGCGAGAAACCTGCCATTGATGCATGCAGACTTCAAGGTACTGACGATTTCTAGGTCATCTTTCTAGATAATGTGCTGATGTCGATAGAAAGCGACCCGTTGTAGGCAAGCCCACAACACGAAATCATAGATCAAGTTGAAGAAATGTAGCTGTAAGGACTGACTCAGGGATGGTCGAGATGGATGACGGGTATTTTACAGATGAATGGTTTATTTTCAGAGACCTCTTGAACACATAACGACACAACAGATGGCTTGGTGACATTTGACCCAAAGTTAATACCTGGCTGAAGACTTTCAATGTGGTTTTATCAACTGTGAGGCAAAGGATTTCCCAACCCAGGTGAATGAAAAAGTGTCGTGTTCAAGAGTGGTGATAAGGCTTCTTCTGAGACAAAGGATAACAAATAGGCTCATTTTTCTCTCTTTTCCCCCACCATTTCTGGCAAGCACCTCTTTATTTTTTACAAGCTTGAGGAGGATAACATATGCTTGATTATAAGCTCATCCTTCGGATGAGTCCAACTTAGTTTTGATTCGAACCCTAAGAAGGAGTGGTCTATTCCTGTTTGTAATTGAACAGGTCCTTTACTGTGAAATTTTAACGAGTCCAGTATAGGAGAAACTCGGCGTTTTTCATTTTTAGAGAGTCTGAAAAAACTTAAGAAGACTCCAGGTTGAACTTTTTCGTAAAGTTGTGTCTCCCAAGCCCGAAAAAGTATAAAATAATACTTGAGAGAACCGCTTGATCTTACGACCAAGGAGTACTTTCATGATTAGTGTCTTTGACCTGAAAAGTAAAAAGCGATCAAGGACACGTCGTTTTATTTCCAGTATCGAATTTGAAACGACAAAAATCCGGCAATCTTTTCATGTTTTTTCGGTCAGAAAAGGGCTATAAGGGGACCGTCTTTTAATTTTGTTTTAACGAGTGTAAAAGAAACGCTCGACAATCTTTTCATATTTTAGGAGTCAGAAAAGGGCTTAAAAGATGACTCTGATATTTTTGTTTGTGAAAAATGATTTTTTCCTGAAAATCCTTTTATCCTACGCAAAAGCCAACACATTACTCATACCTGTTTAAAGATAGATAAAAATACTTGAAAAATACCTTTTCATGGTGGAAAATAAACAAATTTGACATTTATTTACTCAAAAAACCTATAAAAAGGGCTTTTACCATTTCATTTTTACCATTTTACTGTTGAGGAGAGAAAAAGGGCTTTTGTCAAGAAACTTCCCATGGACATTGCGGAGAATCCGATCATCGAAACCGAACGCCGTCTCATCAGGTATTCTACAACATCCTCCCTTGCATTTCCATCCGTGTAGAATTTGTTTTTAGGCTTTAAATTTATTTTTTGGAGACCTTGGGGGTTTCAAGGTCTGCTTTTCGGGGTACGCAGGTGCCCCATGGGTGACCTGCGTACCCCGACATTTTCTCCATTGGGAAAATGACGGGTGTACGCAGCTTGCCTTAAGAGAAGGTGCGTACATACGCCCTGTCTCTAAAGGGTTGGCTGCGTACACCGCGGAGTGGATTTTTAAACTCCAATTTCTCCAAAATAAACCAAAAACTTTCAATTTTATGAACTCTAATAGATGTTTTATGGTGTGTAGATTGCCCACCATGCTTGATTGGCGCGAGAGGGAACACGAAGATGTTGATTTGGCCACGATTAATCATCAACCTTCCATTGATGCATTGAAGGCATGCGATCTTTACAAATACTGGGCCATACCTGGCATGAGGGCCCAGGTGCGCTTTCTAGAGTGGCTGGTCGAAAGGTGGAACGTTCAGGATCAGTGCTTCTACATTGGAGGGCACCAGCTCGAGATAGAGCCCTCTGATATTTACTTCCTCACTCGTTTGCCCAAGAGGGGCGAACAATTGACTCTGTCCGAGACTAGGTCGGGTGGCCAGTCCATTGCTAGCCTCCGGCTAGAGTGGTGTAATAACCAAAACCAGGATAAGGGGATAGATATCAAAAAGATATCCCAACCTGAACTTATGGTAATTTCCTTTACAGTTACCAGACTTTGCGGGGCTGCCGCTTTGCACATTGCCACTGGATCCCAGATGCGGATGGCGATTGATTGCTATCAGGGCACCATTTTCAACTGGTGCGATGCTGTGTTGGCCAACTGACTAGGACCAAAAACGGACAACTGAAGACTTTTGGTTATGGGCCCTTAGTTGTGAGTTTTTCCCTAGAGAGGGTTCCGATGCTGATCCCACAGCAGCTCACTGTTGAGGTTGGGCCTCCCCGAGAGCCTAAGTTGATGCGATGGGTTGCGGTGATGGCCCGTCATCCTGATGAGGGCACGGAGGTTGTCCGATTTAGACCGGAGTATTTTCACTGGTTAGAGAACCAGGTCTTCTCGATACAGGATTTTCCGTATGCCGAAGTTGATTTTCGTGGAGATCCGGACATGATTCTTCCACTGGGAGAATAGTGGGACGACACAGGTACTTCATTTTCCACAAGTTTTTAAATTATTTACTTTCTTTTGTTTTTATATCGTCTCAAAACTGATAGTGACAATTTTCAAAATGCATATGTAGGTCCACAGCATCCGGCCAATCTCCGGCCTTTCGAGAGGAGAGTACCAGTTGCACTAGCACCGGCCCCACAAGATGCGGCTGCAGAGACCTTAGCCGAGTTGGAACAGGACCTAGAGCGTCTTACGGCGGACATACCAGAGATGACTATAGATGATATCCCTATCAGACTTCAGCGCTATGTGGTCGCAGTCCCAGGACCTTTTAGGAGGTTCTTGTGTAGGGTAGCGCGTGCAATGGTGTCGTATAGGGAGCACCACCAGTGACTGGCTGGTCACTTTTGTAGACACATGTGACATTTTGTTTTTTTGTACTTATCATTTTTGCCAATCATAAGGTGTTTTTCAACCTATGATCGAAGACGATGTATTTTTTGACACACTCCTATCTATATATATCATTATTACCGGCTTATCTTGTTAAACATGTGTGATGAAATGTTTTTAAATTTACATGTATGATTATCGCAAATGTCTGTCTAACATTCGAGAAGCAATTGCATCTGCTAATGTATTTAATGACCTTGGAATATGTTGATATTCAATGTAATCAAATTCACGTTCCAAGAGGTGAACTCTCAAAAATAACCTTAATAACACTGGATTTCTAATGGCATATACTCTATTAAGCTGTAATACAACGAGTTCAGAATCTAACCTCACTATCAAACTCCGAATCCCAAACGAAATAGATTCAGACAATAATTCAATCACTACACTGTATTCTGCAATGTTGTTTGTTGTTTGACCGAGGCTCACCCCATGTATAGAAACTAACTCGTCAGAGGGCGAATAGATAACCCAAGCTGCGGAAGAGATATTCTGTGTACTACGACAAGCACCATCAGCAAATCCAATGTATGTTTGGAGAGGCGTCGACATCTGCAATATCAAGAGTAAAACCAAGATAAGCCAGAATAACGACGAAAAACACACTCTCTAAGCTAAGCACACTCTCTATAATAATAAACACACCAGCTAGAAAGAAAAATCTAACCTAACTAAATCTCCATACCCATTATTTAAGCATAATACCTCTTTAGGTAAAGTCCATTTCTGGGTTTACCCAAAGAGTCCCCATCAAAATCTACCAACTCATAGGCCCCTTTTGCTAGCTTTCGCTTGACAATGTAGGGTCCATGCCACATAGGAACGAATTTTCCAGCACCTAATTTATCGTTAGCTTGATCATATAATAGCACTAGGTCTCCTTCCGAAAAATTCCGAGGGGTCACATTACGATCATACTGAGCTTTCATCCGTTTTGCGTGAGTCTCGATTGCCAATGCAGCGTCACGTCGAGTCTCATATAATTGAGCTAAGTATAATAGACGCTTCTCCTCTTTGGAAGTAGCTGGAAGTAATCCGACAGCCATTTGAAGTGACGGGATTTCGCATTCAATGGGTAGCACTGCTTCCAAACCATAAACTAGTTGGAAAGGAGTGAACCCTGTTGATGTTTTCACTGAGGTTCGGTACGCCCAAAGCGCGGAAAATAACATGTTGTGCCAATTCGACCGATGAATACCAATGATTCGTCGGATCATGATAACTAAAACTTTGTTGATAGACTCAACCAGGCCATTGGCTTGTGGATAATAAGGAGTTGAGCTATCGTGACGCAAACCAAGTTGGCCTGAAAGTTTTGTCATCATAATGTTTCGAAAATGGCGCCCATGTTTAGTGATTATTGCTTGTGGGATACCAAACCTAGCAATAATGTGATTGAATATGAAAATCGCAGTTGTCTTGCCGTCTGCCTCGAGTGTAGGCATCGCCTCGGCCCACTTAGTAAAATAATCAACCGCAAGGATGATATACGCATGCCCCCCGGCCGAGTGAGGGTTACATGTAATAAAATCGATACCCCATTTAGCAAAAGGACCAACGGCAATTATAGGGTGGAGAGGAGCAGGTGGTGCGCGCATCTTGCGATCAAACACTTGACAGTTGTGGCATTTCCGGACCGCAATAATACAGTCTTTAAACAAGGACGGCCAGAAGTAGCCAGCGCGCAATATCTTTTGGGTTGTGGCATACCCAGACATATGACTGCCACATGCTCCAGAGTGACAGTCATTCAAAACCCTTTCAGCTTCCTCATGAGTTAAGCAATGACGGAAAACCAAGTCCGCCCCACGGCAATAAAGAGTATCTCCAATAATTTTGTACTGTTGGGACTGGAATCGAATTTTCCGACGTTCCGACTTTGAAACTTCGGGCCGAAAGGATTGGGTTTGGAGATAGACAATTATATCCCCATACCACGGATCTAAAGTGTTGATGAGAAACAAAGACTCGTCCGCAATGGGTTCCTCTACCACAGTTTTCGTGTCAGCACGCGGGAAATCACACATCAACTCCGAAAAAACTAAAGATTTCTTAGACTTAGACTTTTCAAATTCCAAGTCGAACTACTGCAGGATAACGATCCATTTAGAGTACTTGCCCCCTAGAAATTGTTTAGTCAAAATGTAGATCATAGGGTTACAATCCGAAATAACTGTAGTTTTACGGAGAAGAATGTAGTGACGAAAATGTTGGACAGCTTGAACAGCTGCCAAGGCCAATTTCTCCACATGTGAATGTTTGAGCTCAGTGGGATTTAACGTCCGACTAAGATAATAGATCACATGTTCCGTTCCGAATTCATCTTCCTGTACTAAGACCATTCCAATGGTGGAATGAGCGGCAGCGAGGTACAAAAAGTAATCCTGGTTGTAGTTGGGAGGATGCAGCAACGGTGCATGGGTCAACGCGTGCTTCAGCGCATCAAAAGATTTCTGAGCTATCTCATCCCAAGAGAATTGAGCATTTTGTTTCAACAACCTGGTAAAACCTTTGGTAATCTCGGCGTAGTTCGGAATGAATCGGCGTAAAAAGTTTGCTTTCCCCTACAAACTTTGGAGTTGGCGAAGACTCGAAGGAGGAGGTAATTTGATGATAGCTTCTACCTTCGAGGGATCGACGCGAATGTCGGCTTTTGAAACTACAAATCCCAGCAATCGTCCCACTTCTATGCAGAAGACACATTTGTGTGGGTTCAACCGTATATGATAATGCCTACACCTCATAAAAATGGCTCGTAAATGGACAAGGTGATTAGCTCGATGTAAAGAGTGAGCGGGCAAATCATCGAGATACAGTTGCACAATGTGCTTGATGTCATGAAATGCATAAGACATCGCCCTTTGAAAAGTGGCTCCGGCATTCTTAAGCCCAAAAGGTAATTTGCAATAAGCAAATGTCCCCCATGGACAAATGAAAGCCGTTTTTGGTTGATCGGCAGGTAGAATATTGATTTGGTTGTAACTGGAAAAACCGTCCATAAAGGAAAATATTTCACTACCGGCACAATCATCAATTATTTCATCGATATAGGGTGTTGGATAGTTGTCCTTAGGACAAGCACGATTGATATCCCTATAGTCGATACATATTCTTATTGTTCCCTATTTTTTGTTAACCGGAACAATATTCGATACCCAATCCGTTAACAGGATCGGATAAATGAAACCTGCTTTCAACAGCTTTTCAACTTCTGCTTTAATCGCAGCCGCTTTTCGTGGTTGAATCTGACGCAAACGTTGCCGGGCGGCTTTAGCATCCAAGTAAGTCTTGATTTCATGGACAACAATGGTGGGATCAATTCCTGGCATTTCCTCGTAAGACCAGGCAAACACGTCGCGGAATTCTTGAAATAGGGCCTTGTATGTTTGAATTTCTGCATCTAAACACGAGGCACCTATATGAATGTGGTCAACAATTCCGGGCTTCACTGAAATGTCAATGGGAATAGTGCGAGAAATGTTTCCCAAATTCAGCTCTGAATCAGGATGTTTCATTGGACTCTGAGCGTTTTTGACATATTCAGCTGTAAAGATTGATGAGAAATCGTTTTCAAAATGATCATCCTCAGGTAAAAACGAAGATCTATGACGGAGATCTTCCCATGGTAAATCGTCTACGCACAGGATTTCACAAAGTTGTTCGTCAGATGACACAACTTCGGGAAACGTTATTAATTCCGAGGTTGACGCGGAAAGGGATTTCTCACGGACCACATTCATTTGGTCGATTTTGGTTGAACTCGGGTCGGAAAAAGACTGCACGGCTTCATAGGCAATTTCATATGGACTCAAAGGCATTGCATCACCACATGAATCTATCTCAGATTCAGAAGGAACGATCCAAGGATCGTCATAAACAATGGTATCTGAAGTAATCATATGAATAGATGCAAATGAAGACACGGCGTTGATTGGAGGAAAAGGAAAATTTCCCAGTAAACCGGCATCTTTAACTAATCCTATGCCAACATCCTTGTAAGGGATAGTCGTTTTACCGACATGCTGGATACTCTCTGAAGAGGCTGGGTCGGATGAAAAATAAGCCAGCTGGTCTATGGTTACGATCTTGCCATTATGTGGAAACTTTATTACTCTGAAGACCGATGAAACGACTGCTGTCATAGCGTAAGACCAACTTCGACCCAAAAGAAGGTTGTAGTCTAGAGGGGCATCAACCACCTCCACACCTAGACTTACGGTTTTTCCTTCAACCCCTATAGGCAAATCCTGTAGAATGCCAAATGGATGGAACCCACGGCCATCAAAGGCCTTAAGAATTGTCGGGGATTGATTTAGTGAAGGAGAACCAAGCGATCTCCAACACTGTATCGACATAATACACGTGGAAGCTCCCTCATCAATTACAGTCCGATGAATAGGCCTATTTTTTACTATCACTGGGATCTGGAAAGCCATCTGATAAGGCAAATGCGGTGTACTATTTTCTAGATCAAAGATTATTAGGTTCGGGTCTTGAACATCAACAGCTCCTATAGCCGACAAAAGTAATTTTCACAGTGCTGGGCATGATTGTAGCACTTCCAAAGCCGACATTGCTGAGGGTGAAACAGCTAAATCCTTAACAATGTTGTAATTCTGGGCCGCTCTCGCATGTGGATTGAAAGCAGACCTTCGAAGTACACCCTTGGCGGGCGGTTTGATTACTAAGTCAGGGTTAGGTTTCTCGATCTGTAGTGGATCGGAACCGGGAGCTGAGGTTGATGGATTTGAATGAGAAGATTCTGCTTCTTTCGATCCATCAACAGGACTCTTACTACCATAATCTTGCGATCGAGTCGCAATCCTTACATGAGACATCATCAATATGGGTTCTTCAGTGGCACCCGAGGAAGAACCTATCATCTTACTCTCCTGCTTTGGAAATGGATCTTTCAAAACAACAGGAGTTGAGGAACCCTTGACGATTTTCACAACCTCGGCCCAATGAGGGAAATCTCTTGTAAAATGATCCTCTTCACAAATAAAACAAGGATATCGAGGTTTGCACTTTTTGTCATTGGTTTCCGACTTTTCTGTTTTCTCCTTTGGAGTCTTGTCTGCTTTACCCTTCTTCTTACCTTTCTTCTTCCCATCGTTTTTTGATTTAGCCGTAGATGACTCTACAGCGTGAATATCAGCGGAAATTTCAGGAGAAGATTCTCCTGTCAGGGAATCTGGTAAGGTTATAATAGGCGAAGAATTCTTTGAAGACTTCTTCTTGCTTTTAGTATTTACCGTACCAATCATGCCATCAGCAGCATGAGATCCCGAAGGAGCAGCAGCGATTTGATTTGACTTTGGAAGATCTGGGATCTTTTCGTGTAACGTACCTGACTGAGTGTAAACTAAGTCAAGGTACTACGCTTGAGCAATCACTTGCTCCTCAGTAACTACTCTGGCCTTAGCTACGTCTTCAGTAATCTTTGGTAATAATGATTTAACAAACCATTCAGCTAAGATTTGGTCCGGGATAAAAACTTTCACTAATCGCCTTCGACGTCTCCATTCATGTATATGATCGGAAATATAAGTGGACGTCGACTGTTTTAGTGAAGTTAGTAGCTCCGTGCCATTATCATATCTGACCGGCAACTGAAAATGAGTTAGGAACGAGGTAGCTAACTGACTAAAATTGTAAAAAGTGGCCTGTGGTAACTCAATGTACCACTTGGCCGCGAGACCAATGAGCGTACGCTGGAAAAGACATAAGCAGATCGAATCATCCGAGATAGAATTTGAAGCACACCAGAGGTGGTAAGTCATCACATGATTTGACGGATCCTCTCCAGACTTACCTTTGAACTTAGGTATGTCACTGGGAAACTTATTTGGCATTGGCGGCCACAACGGAAGATAATTTATTGGATCGTTCGTTAGTCGCGACAAGTATGGTAAATCCAAAGTTGCGATAAACGGTAATTGCTGATTAGGATCCCTAAAACTCTGGGTCACAAGACCAGTCCCAGGAGGAGGATATCCAGGATAACTTGGAATAGGAATCACATTCGGGATATTATATCCTCCTGGAAAACCAGGATTAACTGGACCGTACTGGGGTTGCTGAGGTTGTTGATAAGTGTACCCAAGATACGGTTGATACTGGTAAACTAGCTGTTGGACAGCAGGCCCATATTGGTACTGCCCCTGATACGGTTGATAAGAGAATTGTGGTTGACTAGTGACAACCGTACTTAAACCAGGTTGTCCTACATGCATCTGAACCGTAGTTTGAATCGTAGATCCAGACAATGGTAAAGATGTCTGAGGAGTAGTTGCAAAGACAGTAGAAACCGGAGCTGTTGATACTCCAGAAGCAAGTGTGGTGGAAGGAACAGATGTTGCGGTAGTTACAGCAGTCGTTTGAGATGGAGTACTAGGTGCAATGGGCGACTGAGTAACTACCGAAGGTACAGAAGTTTGAACATTAAACTAGACTGGTTGCTGGGATGAACCAGCAACTAAGGGTTGTCCAGCTTGAGATGACAGCTGTACGCTTGGCTACAATACCTGTTGAACTTGCGATGGATCCCACACTATGTTCATTCCGGGGTATTGACCTGAGGATATTGAGATCCATAACCGGATTGAGGGTAGGATTGATAATTGAAAGGTACATTTCCCGTACCTTGAACATAAGATTTACCTTGAGGTGGTTGATAACCTTGACTCGAGTACTGACCTTGAGGTAGATACCCTTGAGGTAAGTACTGATACTGGGGTTGACCTTGAGGAATGTATTGTACTATGGGTACATACCGTCCTTGAGGTTGCCCCCCAGACACAATTTGTGTACCTTGAGGTTGCCTCCCAGGCGTTAATTGAGGCTGCCCCCCAGGCGGTAACTGGCCACCTTGAGGTTGAGAACCGGGAACTGAACCTGACATCATGTAAATGTCTCCTACACCCAACGGTTTATTACCATTGTTTCCAGCTAATAACCCATGTTCAATGGGTTGAGGAGATGCTCCCGCAAAAGTACCATAAAGTGACTGATACCCAAAGGGAACGGAAGGACCGCTGTACAAGAAAGATTCAGGAGATTGAGTGGACACGGACGACTGATCAGACATATTTACAGGAGTATAAATACCTCCAGGTGGATAAGGAGTACGAGGTGGAGAAAAACTTAACCCTGAGTTGTCCAAATAATTGGTTAACGAAAGGTACCAAGTAGTACTTCTAGGAGGACTGTAAAAGATGGATTCACGCTCCCTTAGATCAATAGTAGGTTGATCTTCAAGGATAGAGACGCCAAATTCTTCCTCTGGAGCAAGTTCTTCAATAGCTATCAAACCAGCAGGAAGATTTTCGGTGATGACTCTTTCTACCCTAGGTGAATTAGGAGCACTAGAAGTTGGAGTAACAGGTTAAGATATTTCAGGTTCTTCGCCTATATCACTAGTAGATGAAAAACTACCAGCAAGCTCGGAAACTGCAACAGCTTCGGGATTATAACCTGTTTCTAGACCTTGGTAATTTGGATGGACTACCAATGATGACTCTCCTTCTTCAGGTGAACCTACTTTACTGCCACTAGGAGTTACAAGGACTTTCAAACCTTCGTAATGACCCAGAACCTCTTCAGGAGGTTCACCCCGAAGTCTACGGGACTTCATCAACAAATCGGCCACGGTAACAATCTCAGGAGACTTGCCCCGAAGTCTACGGGACTGTCTCGGTAATTCAGCCACAGTTAAAAACTTTTAACTACTGCACACGCAAACAAAGTAAAATCTCAAACCAAACCACCTAAAGTCTCTAAAGAACCAAACAAATTCGAATCACACGCCTAAAGAATCTAGGGCGTCAAACCATACACAAACTTTAGCCTTCCGAACCAAAAACACTAGTTGGTGATGAAGCCCAACATCGCTGAATTCAGTATAGAAGTGGTGGGTGGAACAGTTACCCCGGCAACCTGCTTAATGAATAGACCGACACAAGTTCCTCCACTTTAACTGTCTCGAGTGAAGTGAACCCCTCGAAAAACCCAAGTGAGTCTAGCCGACGTCTACTCCAGGTACAGTGGGATCTTCCCTCCATCGTCACCTCGGTAGAATCCTAAAGATAATGGTCACTAAGGTTACCAACAGCAACAAATATACCTGGGGGAATAGTCTACGACCCGATAGCACACAAGGGCAGAGTAACAAGCTCAATCCCCTTGTCGGCTCCTTGACAATAATCCAAGGTTTGCCGACAAGTGACCCCAGGCTCCTCAACAATAATCCGAGGTTTACCGTTTGTAGTACGTGCGTATCTGCTGTCTTTCCCAATGAAGGAGGATTGATCCCCTCACTGGTTCGGACACGGTCTTGTGCTTCTCCTTTAAGAGGAGCTTTCCCAGAGTACAAATGAAACAGTTGGATTTATCCTACCACAAGATGAGCTACTTGTTTGGTTTTACTGTCTTGGAGAGTTAATTACTCTCCTACTCCAAGACACTAGCCTGATCTATATTGGTGTTTCAGAGCCCTAGTAAATAAAAAGTTACTAAGTTGATTTTACTTTAAGCGTTAATTTTATGGCTTTTCTTTAAGACAAAAGGTAGTGGAGATGAAACTGATGGTGTGTAGACTCGACTCAAATCCACTAAAAAGATGCACTTAGGATGATTTATACTAATTTTCTTTTTCAATGAATTTCCTAGCTAAGAGAGTTGGAGAATGCAAAATTGATATAAAGACAACTTTCTTGGCAATGAAAATCAAAGAAACAAACTCTTTATCTTTTCCAAAACATACAACACATGACCACTAATTACTTCACGAAAATTCCTTTTCCTTTCAAAGACTCAAATGCTACCAAAGCAAACTTTCCTTCAAAAGATATTTTTGTATTTTTTCCTAATTAACAAAGCATGCAAAACTTACTTTAACAGAAATCAAAGTTAAAAAATCTATGGCAATCAAATCAACTCAATTTCACTCAAAAGCAAATCTAAGAGAAACACACCTAAAAGTAAATCTAATGAGGCAAAAGCCTACTAAAGATGATTCCAGGATGTTTTACTCAGTCAAAATGTAACTAAGGACTAGTTAATGCAGAACCAAAAACCAGTCAAAAACAAAAATCAAATCTTTTGTTCTTTTTCTCAAGAATAAAATTCAAAGTTCAATCAACAAACTTTTTCGAGATTCGCAAAGAGAAGACACAAAGGTAGGTTTCTCACAAGGGTGGATTCTATGACAGGTCCGACTCCTAAGAAGACTAAAAAAACCAGAGAGATCCAAGGTTTTACGACTTCTAAAGCCAAAGTCACTACAGGACCAGTGCAAAAATCAAACCCTAGGGCAAAATCTCTATGAATTTCACTAAAACTCTCGACACTGACGAAACAAGCTTAGGTGAAGATTTATGGCAGAAAACCAGTGGATCTGGGTAGAAAAAACAAATTAAAAACAAAATCTAAAAGGCAAAAAAGGAGAAAATTGAAATTTTCTCAATTTTGACAGGGTACGCAGGCAACCTGTTTGCACAGGTGCGGGTACGCTCTGTGCACAAAGCTGCAATGCGTACAGGTACGCACTGTGCTCAACGTAGAGGCTGCGTACTTCTAGCAAAACTAAGAAAAACTAAAATCTAATTTAACCCTAAGCTAGCCCACCCAAATACACAGTCAGACAGCCAAAAACCAGAAAACAAACGACTTTTCTCAGACCAAAGTTTCACACAAAGGAAAAATCATTCACATCAATGGATTCCCCAGTGGAGTCGCCATTTTGTCATGTGGAAAGAGTCGATATTGCGGACAAAACCGACCTCCCTAGAAGCAAAGGCTTTCTAGTGACAAACAAGACAAATAAACACTACCTTTCTCTAAACATGCATTTAGAATACAAGTAATCAGGTGATTGTAACATACCTTTAGTCCAACGCTTTGTAGTAGTCCAGCCTCGCCGATCTGGATGAGCTCCTCCTTCTCTTCGAAACCTGCATTCACTAACAAGCCAAAATATTAAATAGCACCTGATAAACTCATAAAATAATGCATATCCATCATACAGACCAAGGAGTATATGAAACAAATCATGAATAAAAATCTGTTGAGAAAAATGAGTTCATTTGTATTAAGTGGAAACAAAAGAAACCATTACAACCTGAGCCTTGGTGTTGTGCAGGTCCCTCCTAGGGTCCAGCAAGAGTTTTCCTTTACTTTGATCAGCTCACCCACTCTCAAATAAGGCTAGGAAAGGATGGGAATCTCTCCTCTCAAGCTTTACAAGGGAGTCATAATTCCAGCAACATCTACCCTTAGGAATGTTCAGCTTTCAACCTCCCCTCCCTCTGGCCCAATGCCTATATTTATAGTGCTCTAGGGGAAGTTATTCAGGTCCACCATCAATTGGATAAGCCCCTCTGTGGATGGGATAGCTCCCCTCTTGATGGGATAAGTTCCTCTTTGATAGGGATACATGAACCATCTAGAGGCGCTCCATACACGTCAAACAAGCTTCTAGAATGCTCTAGAAATGACCACAAGTAACTTTTTTGGAGTGAAACTTGCGCCTTTTGACCTTTACAGGAGTATGCACCCTCCCCTTTACAGACAAAGCGTACAAGTACACAGGTATTGTGAACTTGGGGTGCGTACACGCAGGTAAGGCTACGAGAAACTGCGTACCCAGAGATATATAGATTTTTAAAGACTTTCTCTCTTTCTTGGAGTTTGACATGGAGAGCAGAGGTATGAGACTTGCCAAGGGGGATAGTATGACAGTTGATGGAGCCATACTAACTGCAAATAGTCATGGTGACAAATTTTAGTGTAACAAGGATACCTGCAAGATGGTTCGGGGAGCATTGGTATTTATGTGGGGAGTTCGGATTGGAGCTCTGTACAAGCTGCAACATATCATTGTTGTTGATGGGTGCAAAAATCCCATGGTTTCTGAAAGTGGAGCAGAAAATCTAGTGGTCTCTGGAGAGAAGACCATGTTGTGGCATCAAAGGCTTGGACATATTGGAGAGAAGGGCCTTCGAATACTTCATGGTAAAGGTATGGTAGAAGGTATGAATAATAGCTCTCTGGATTTTGATTTCTATGAAAATTGTGTATATGGGAAGCATAATTGGGTGAGTTTTCCCTCTGGTGGTAAGAGGGTGAAACATATATTAGAGCTTGTGCATAGTGATTTGTTTGGACCTATGAAGGTTCCATCACTGGGTAAGTCTGTGTACTATGTATCGTTTATAGATGACTTCTCAAGGAATACATGGATATATTTCCTTAAGAAGAAATCTGAAATCTTTGACAGGTTTAAAGAATTTAAGGCTCTGGTGGAAAACTAGACAGAGAAGAAGATAAAGGTGCTGAGGACAGATAACGGTGGAGAGTTTTGCAGTAAGGAATTTGAAGAATTCTGTAAGAAGTATGGTATAGCACGGCAGAAGACTACTCCATATACACCTCAACAAAATGGAGTTGCAAAAAGAATGAACAAGACGTTGATGGAAAGGGCAAGAAGCATGCCCAGTGGTGTCGGGTTAGGATAGGAATTCTAAGTAGAGGCGGTGGAGACAATATGTTACCTGGTCAACAGATCACCTTCATCGGCATTGGAGGATAAGACTCCACAAGAGGTATGGACTGGTAGGAAACCCTCTCTTTCCCATCTTGTTGGATGTGGAGCATTATTATTTAGAGGTCTTTATTTCAGCCAAATGTATACCCCAGGAAGTTTTTACACCCCTCCATGCGAGGGGGTGCAGGGTTTGGGGGGTCCGGGGGCTAGCGGTCCCTCGGCGGGGGTTTCGGGGGCAGCGCCCCCGAAGCTAAAAACAAATGTAAAATTGCCTTGTAAAAGTACAGTAATTTCTAGTCAATATGGGCCGTTCATTAGGCGGATGATCTGACGGTAAAAATTATTTTTATTTTATGGCTTTTTGCCCTAGAATGTAACCCCTCTCTTTGTATGAGGGCATTGTATTGAGGCTGTGTAATAGATGTGTATTCTATGAGTGAGAAACAAATAGGTGAGACTGTGAAAGAAAATAGAGGATATTGCAGCGGATCTACTGTAGGTTCTGTCCCTTCATTTTTTGGATAATATAAGGGAAGGACTGGCTATTCGGGGTGGACGTAGCCCAAACTGGGTGAATCACGTATATCTGTGTCTCTCTGATTTTATGCATTTTCTGTGTTTATATTTATGCAATATTCTATGTGTTCCATTTCTCTGTAATATATAATTTTCTAACACATCTAAGGGTATTTGGATGTGATGCATATGTACATGTTCCAAAGGAGAAATGAACCAAGTTGGATAGTAAATCTGAAAATTGCATTTTTATTGGGTATAAGTATGGTTTAAAGGGTTATAAGCTTTGGAACCCAGTAACAAGGAAGGTTGTGTACAACCGAGATGTGGTGTTCAGAGAGGTGAAAGATGTTATTAAACATGAAGTCCAACCAAAGGAACCTAAGAAGATAGAGTTTGAGCTAAAGG
This sequence comes from Pinus tabuliformis, assembly GCA_031772625.1. NCBI lineage: Eukaryota > Viridiplantae > Streptophyta > Pinopsida > Pinales > Pinaceae > Pinus > Pinus tabuliformis. Next base: position 890,735,742 of record CM062813.1, read on the forward strand.
AGGAAGAATCAGACTTTATAGCAGAGGAGGAATCAGAATATTAAGAGCCACAAACTCTGAGTGTGAGAAGATTAGTTTGAGAAACAAGGTAGCCAGAAAGGTATAGTCCATCTACTTTCTGTTCAAATTTTTCTTTTTCTATTACTAGTGATGATCCCAGAACTATGAAGCAGTAGATTCAGAGGATGGAAAACTCTGGAAAGAGGCCATGGTTGATGAAATGGCATCTTTGCACAAAAATGAGGCTTGGGATCTGGTGGAGTTGCTAGTTGGAAGGAAACCCATTGGCAGTAAATGGATGTTCAAGAAGAAGACAAATGCAGAAGGAAAGGCAGAGAAATACAAATCTCGGTTGGTAGCAAAAGGTTATTCCCAGGTGCAGAGAATTGATTTTGGTGATATTTTTTCTCCTGTTGCCAAGGTAACTTCTATTATATTACTTTTATCTGTTACTGCTACTTTTGATTTTGAGGTAGAACAGATGGATGTGAAGACAACATTTCTTCATGGGGATCTTGAAGAGGAGATCTACATGAAGCAACCTGAAGGCTTTGTGGTGATGGGTAAGAAAGAACTGGTATGCAAGTTAAAGAAGTCTCTGTATGGGTTAAAACAATCACCAAGGATGTGGTATCATAAATTTGATACATTTATACGGGGACTTGGCTTCACCAGAAGCAAAGCATATCATTGTGTGTATTTTAAATTAATTGGTGACTATGTTATTTATTTGGTCTTGTATGCGGATGATATGTTGCTGGTTGGAAATGACAAAGAAATTATCCAGGATTTGAAGACCCATTTGTCCTCCAAATTCGACATGAAAGATCTTGGTGTTGCAAACTATATTTTAGACATGGAAATTAAAAGAGATTGGACAAAGAGGAAGCTCTGGTTAAACCAAAGGAAGTATGTCGAGACAATATTGCAGAGGTTTAGTATGCAGGATAGTAAACCAGTGAAGGTTCCTATTCCTATAGGTGTAAAGTTATCTGTTGAACAGTGTCCTAAGACAGAAGAAGAGAAAGAGGACATGTCCCATGTTCCATATGCAAGTGCAGTCGGTAACCTGATGTATGCGATGGTCTGTACTAGACCAGACATTTCACATGCAGTGGGAGTATTGAGCAGGACCTTTATGTCAAAACCAGGGAAGGAGCACTGGACAGCAGTGTAGCAGGTTTTCAGGTATTTGCATGGCACTAGTGATTATGGTTTGTGCTACCAAGGAAGACCAGGATTGGACAGAGTGTTGGATATTCATGGATTTGTTGATGCAAACTGGGCTGGCGATCTGGATCAGAGAAGATCTACAATTGGGTATGTGTTTAACCTATTTGGAGGTGCAGTTAGTTGGATGAGTAAAAAACAATCTGTAGTGGCATTATCAACTACAGAGGCAGAATACATGGCAGCCACTCATTCAAGCAAGAAATTAGTTTGGTTGCAGAGATTATATTCATGTATGGGGTTAGTACAGGGAGCTATAAGGATAGATTGTGACAGCCAAAGTGTAATATTCTTGGCAAAGAACCCTGCATATCATTCAAAGACAAAGCACATTGATATTCAATATCACTTTGTAAGGGATATGATAGAAGACAAAAAGGTGTTGTTGGTAAAGGTGGACACTTTGAAGAATATTGCAGATGCATTGACAAAATTTGTGAGTTCTGAGAAGTTCTCTTGGTGTAGAGAAACAATGGGCATTACAAGGATGGATAAATGACTAAGCTCTCTTTTGGCCCCGTATGGAAAGAAAACAACAAGTGGGAGAATGTTGGGTTGTGTTATATTCTTTCCACAACTAGCCCATGTAGTTAACCCGGGGGTTATGGGGGGGTGGAGCCCCCCCCCTTTATTGTGCCAATTGCGTTGTGGAGGGAGTCACAGGGGGTTTGAGGGGTATAGGTAACTTCCAAAAAGTTGGAGGGAGTCCAAAAATTTTGGTTTTGGACTCTATGTTAGGCTGGGCGGACCCACCTATGGTTTTGTGCATGATTTTCGCACATGGTTTTGAACACGATGGTTTTTGGTCCATGATTTTGGACGCGATGGTTTTTCGGTCCATGGCATTGGATGATTCAGCATGTATAAATACGTATTGTAACATTGAAAGGAATATAATGAAAAATCAAGCTAGTAGTCCCGGTTTTGGGATTCAGGGGAAAATCTCTGTGTATATGTGTTTTATGTGTTATGCTCTCGCATTGTTTAATTTCTGATTTTAGAATTCGTATGCAAGTAATTTTTGTATATTGTTAAAACCTACAACAACGACGCCAAAATGTGATGAGCACCAGTATTGCAGCAAGAATGTTGTAACTCCTGGGGCTACCAGTTTTACTTTATCAACCTGTGGTTCATACAAACTTGGAGGTGATAATGTTGTATACAAAAGTAAAAGTGATGGTTTTGCCTTTTGTCACTATTTAGCTAGCGAGAGACCACTAGGGTTTTCAAGTCAGACTTCTATGGATTCAGAAGAAGCTTGATTACTGATGAAAGAAAGAGAAATCTACTCTAGGAGAAAGCTTGTCTACTACAATAAGGAAAAGGACTGAAATCCAATGCTAAAAGCACACCATTTCCTAACTAACTGCTGAGAAACTATGCTTTACAAGAATGCCAAGCTAACATGTATGAAATGCTACTTTCCTAAGCATGAAAGTTCAAAACATCAAACATCACTACTGTGCATGTAAAGGACTAAAATAAATCTTTCTTTTTTATTATTCTTTTTATGGAAAAACAAGTGTGAAAGCTAATCTCTTTTGGTGATGTGGAAGGTGGCTTAGGGATGTTGGTGGATGGTTGGAAGGTTTGGGAGACCCTTAGGTGATCTTGTGTGGCTTCTTGGAGGTTTTCCCTCAATTCGGCCTCAAAACAGGCCACTACAGGAAAACCTACAGGATGTCCTAAAAACCTACAGTATCCCTCGTATTTCTACAGGATACAGCCAAGAGAGAAACAATGGGTGCTGAAGGTGATGGAAGACCTAGGGGAGGTGGTTGGTGGGTGGAATGGAGTGATAAAATGCCTAGGATCACTCAGAACTCAAAACCAAGTTTGGGAGATGGTTGGATTTTCTCAACATGCTTGGAGAAGTTTCCATGTAAAATGATGAAATTGGTGAAGGCCTTAGTGAAAGTGAGGAATGATCACATGGTTGGATGAAGTTGGAAGGAGGTTTCTTGCTATGAAATCTTTCTCTACTTCTGAACTACCTGCACTACATCAAACAATTTTATTTGCCCAAAAACCATGTAAACAAGAAAAATTTCACTAAGCTAGAAAAACAGAGTTTAATGAGCTAGTTGTCTACTTCATGCATGAGGGACATTGCAAAATAAAATGGAATCATTGATGGATGTATGGTAAGACCGAAGATGGAGGAAATGGTAATTAAATCTTACACTTGCAAAATGATCAATTGTTGGTTCAAGTACAGTAAACTCTAAATTCTATGAGAAAGTAGAAATCTGTCTTTTTGGAGTTGCATAGGGGTCCTTTCCTCAAATCATGATCCTTGAAGGAAGAAGTGAGGCCAAGACACCTATTGATAGATTTGTTTGCTCCTTCTATCCCCTCTAACATACTGCTGAAGTAAAGAACACATGGAAGAAAACTAATAAACAAACTAATCAAATCTATACTACTTTCAATGAAATACTTCTAAGGACAATTTCACCATGAATCTATGAAACTAATCTAAGCATACAGATACAAGAAGAGGAGCCTTTGCTACTAGGGTTGGGCCCTAACCCAAGAGCTTCAGCCCTCTGAGTTAACTCAGTATTGGATCATGAAAAAGATCATTCTCATTATCAAAACAGAAAATTACATAATAATGTCTTCCACAAGTCTAGAGCTCAAAAATAACTAGTGTTTTTACAAAAAAAAAAATGAATCCTAATGAGGCTCTAAGCCTCTTTATTTATACAACTGAAGTCTCCAACGACTTCCTTAAATCTAGGGAGGCTCGGCTCCCAAACTCGAGATGAACTAACTCTTTGACTATCACTTGCTCGGCTGCCTTTTGATCTTCATGACTTGGCTACTTGTACTCTGAGCTGGTGTGATTGATGGAGGAATATTCGAATGAGGGAGGATTAAATGAGGAGGATTTACCTCCTACAATCTCTCTTCCTTGTCCCATTCAAGTTTCAGCCCTTAATCTTGCCAAAATTCCCTGATTTTCTCTCACAAACCTACATTCAATGCACATTAGTCCACTAGGCATAATATCTCACTTTAACTCATCTCATTAAGCAAAATATAATCAAAACATGTAATAAGTTGTGAGAAGAGTTGATTTGACTAATCTAGGAGGTGAATGAAGGTCCATATAGTTACCCAATGATGAGGCTCATTAGTTGACCATCGTTGACTATGGTTAACCATGGTTGACTATGGCTAACTAAAGTTGACTATGGTTGACTATGGTCAACCATGGTGACTATAATCAACTATGGTTGATGATGGTTGACCATAGTTTACCTATGGGCTACCATAGTTAAGTATGGTCAACCATAGTAAACCATGATGACCATAGTTGAATATGATTGACCACATTGAATGTGGCTGATAATGGTTCACTATGTGGTGAGCACCAGTATTGCAGCAATAATGCTACAACTCTTGGGGCTTCCTACTTTACTTTTACCAACCCGGTAGTTCGTAACAAACTTGAAAGCGACGGTGTTGTATGCACAAGTACTAGCTCTTACTGCAGGCTGTCACTTGGTCAGCTGGCGCAAGATCACTAGGAGCTTAAGCCAACTTCTATGAATTCTCAGAAGAAGCTTTTAACTGTGATGAAAGAAAGCTAACTCTACGAGGACTATTCTACTTGCAGAAAGAGAAAGAAGGCTGGAATGTAAGGCAAACTATAGCAAACCCTAATTTATCCAACTAACCCTACTTTTGCAAAAAAAGAGATAGAAATTGATGCGATGAATGCTATTGACTACTAAAAAAGGTAAATTACATTTATTCAAGCTACTTCTGAAAAGAAATGAGAAGAAAACATCTTTTTGTGCTTTTGAGTGTTTTTATGTGAAATTATTATGCTTGTAATTTATCTGGTTGTGATTGTGCAGAGGTTTGGTGGTGAAGGAAGATGGAATTGGTTTTTTCATAGGTGGAGGAAGGTGTGGAGAGGTCCTAAGAAGCCCCTATTACCCTTCTGAAGACTTCCATTGCAATCAGATTTCGAAAAACCACTTACAGGGAATTCTACAGAAGGCTGTAGGGGATCTATAGGAGGAGGCCGAGAGTTATTTCTAGAAGTTTTGAAGGTGGAAAAATGATGGAAAAGGGTAACTAAAGGCTAGATGAAGGTGTTGAGGTGTCTGGAGCTTGTCAAGGAAGATCAAGAAGGAACATGATGGTTGGATTTATCCAAATGGAAAGAGGGAAGCTTATGGAGAAAAACGCAGAAATTAGGGCAGATTGGTGAAATGTTGTGAATGACTTGGGAAATCTGTGAGAAGTGAGCTGATATTGGCTGCCTTATGGATAAATGGTGAACTGAGGTGTCCTGCAAGAGATCTACACATCTACTTACAAAAACTGATCAAAAAAAGGACTAACTATACCATGAAAACAAAAATTTCTCTAGCTTGACCTAATTTTTGACCTACAAACAGAAAATGTTGAACAGTAACCCTTGAACTGAAAAGCATGCATAGAGATCTATTGTAAGAAAACAAGAAATGATCTAGGCAACTGAATCTGAAGCAAGACATTAATCTTTCCAAATAAAGTCATCACACTAGAAATTGCATGAGAGAGCAAAATTGTGTTTTTGGTGGCAGCAGTAGTGCCTTGACCTCAAATCATATTCCCAGAAAGGGAGAAAGGAGATCAAGGCCTGTTGTTGGCCTTTTTGAATCTTAGTCTATCACTACATTAACCTACTTGAGCAACTGAAACAAAAACAGCTATGCAAACCATCAAAATCAACCTAATCTAAACAAAGTAAAATGAATCTATGTAACAGAAAGTAACTCATGAACTGAAGCAAAAATATATAAGTACAAAGAAATACGTGCTAGGTAGCTTGGGTTGGGCCCTAACCCAAGAGCTTCAGCCCTATGAAAGAGATCAGTACTGGCTTAGGAAGTATTTCATCTTCATTATAAAAAATAATAGTCACATTACATGAACTATTCTAAAAAAGAAACTCGAAAATGAGCTAAACAAGTGCTGCAAAAAAGTGTGAAAATTATACTAATGACTGGCTAAAATCCGAATAAAAAAATTGAGCACCTAAGCCCTGATATTTATACAACTTGAGCCTCCAACAACTCTCCTAAAATCAAGGAGCTCGACTTCCTAAAACTGCAGATACACAACAATCCTTCTTTACTTGCTCTGCTGCCCCTTGGATGAACTCATGTGGTTGCTTATGCTCTGAGTTTCTGATGGAGAATTCAAGTTAAGGGTTCATAATTGAAGGGGACACCCCCCTAAAAATCCTCTTCCCTGTTTTCCTCGAATATTGGCTGCCAAATGCTCATAAATCCTTTGACTTTGTCCAAAACTGACCAAAAAATTTGCATAAAGCACACATTAGACTACATGGAAAAATGACTAACCCAATTCACTCTATTAGCATAAATATCATAAAAAACATGCAATAAACTAATGATAATGGTGGATCAAGTCGAATTAAGAGGAAAAATAAGCCCATATAATTACCCATTTCTGGGGCTCATCATTAGCCCCCTACTGAAGGTGTTTCTCATCCTTTGAGCAACTAATCTATCTCTTCATCCTTGATGGCTTTGATGGCCTCACTGAAATTCCATGCTTTAGATATGAGATCTTCTTCCCTATCATGGAATCCAGCTTTGGAATCCAACTTTTCCCACTGCTGTTTTTCTTCTTCTTCCTTTATTCCTTCTAACAGTCCTAGCAGTAGTGGAGGACTCAATTTCAAACCAATCAAATGGGCCTTCAAACTTTGCATAGAGTGATTATATAGGGGAACTCTTCTTAGTGCTTCTCTCATTCTATTTGGGGAGTGGTACTCCCTGATCTATAGGCTATGCGAGAGTGTGTTCCACCTTCTCATGCAGGCATGGATGCAATCTTCCCCAAAAAACCTTTCCATGTCTTCAAAATGTGCAATAGCCTGAGCTTTCTCATTGATGTACTTAGGCACACTTTGAGGATTAGCTGCAAGTTTCTGGTGTGTGTAAATGAGAGCCATTAGGTCTGATGGTTTTGCTCTAATCATCATAGGTTCATTCTGCTCTTTTGCCATCATTTTCTAGATTTCTACTGCTCTTTTCTCTTCGTGGTTCATCCAAGATGCCATGGCCATTAGCTGCAAGTCTCCTAACATAGCATTGGGGTCGCATAGGTTCATATCAGTAAGAGCCATGTTGTGTAAATAAAAATCTTCCAGCTTCTCTTTGTCTTCTGCTGAAATTTGTTCACACAAGTCTATGAACTGCCCATAATTCTAGAAAGGTATTGTGCTCCTCTCGGCGAGGGTCTTGATCTGAAATTGGAGCCACTGATCCTTGAGGTACAATACATATGATTTAGTAGGATTCCTGCACTGTAGTGCCTCCATAGCTTAGCTGGCCATACATGCTAACTGGATTTCCTTTTCTTGCAACAGTTTTCTTAACATTGCAGTCTCTACCTGGGTTCCTCTTTCTTGCAGTTGTTTCCTTAACTGTTCATTCTCTGTTTCCAGGTGAGATCTTCTGATTGCTTCCACATGCCTTTCAGTGGCCAGCTCTCTAGCCATTTCTCTGATCTTACTCTCCATGTGGCCAATATCTTCCACCCCTTTCGACTTGCCGATCTGCATCTAGTGGTGGCTCCTTATCCTCTATTTTTCCAGTTCAAAGAAAAGTGGGACTGCAAATTTCCGGGGAATAATTTTTCCCCCTTCAAGAAGATTGTAATAAGAGCCCAAATTGAGCTGGGGGTATGGTTCTTGTGCCTTTTCTGTGTCTTCCTTCCCCTTGGTCTGCTCTTTTGCCTTTTTTTATCCTCCTTCTGTCTCTTTCTCTGTTTCTGTCTCTCCCTACTCTGTTTCTTCATCGGTCTCCTCCTCTATCTTGGTTGCTTCCTTCTTCCCTTCTTATTCTTCTAAATCACTAGTTTCTTCACCTTTTCATAAAACCTCCTGTCATTTTGTTTATGCTTCCTTGGAAAACCAACTATGGAAATGGAGAGAAACTTTTTTTTTTTTTTTTTTAAATAGAGAGATAGAGACTGTATTTTTTTCAACCATAAGCAACAATTTTTTTATGAATTTCCTCCACCCAACAGTTGTATTCTCTCCTCAAAAGCTAAACCACTATTAGCATATTTTGATATTCAATGGAGGTATGCCAAGAACCTACCTCTGCAGCCCGAGAATTGTGCTAAAAACTGTGTTTTTCCTCTCCAAAACAGCTTACTGGCCCTCCTGTAGAACCTGTTACTACTCCTGTAGAATGTTGATAGCAGAAAAATGGTTGAAAACGATAGAGGATGATGATTTCGAGGTTATGGTGGTGGTATAGAGCTTACTGTAGCTAAGTGGACGAGGATGAAATGGAAGAAAAGGTGGTGAAGGAGTTTCGAGGAGGCATACTTATGTTTTCTTTGAGATATTTCTGCTGATGGTGAGCTGGAAAAAATGTGTGTTGGCATTATTTGGACTGTTGGTCCCTACTGCAGTGTCATCATGAAAATTTATGCTTTGTGCTCGCAATCACTTCCGATCATTGGTGCTGGAGTTCAATACATCTGCCACTACCTATTTTTTAGATTTTCCGTGAGTTGACTAGACACATATGCAGTGAGATCTCCGGCTAAGCATTGTTGAACTCGACGAGGGTGACTAGTTAGCTGGCCACTAATCTAGTTTAATCTCAACCATCCCATTTGTTCATGCAGTTTTGGATCATACAGATGCAACAGAGGAACGGGTTTAGACACTTACCTGTAAGTCGAAATGTGCATGCTGCGGTGCTGCTTGGTTCTTTTGTTGCTCCATGCTCATATTCAGTTGCTACATGCTTGTATCCCTTCTGCTATATGCTTTTTGTTGTCTGATGTGTGGCTGTTTTTCTTGTGCAGGTATCCTCTGGCTAGATCTAAGCCGCAGGAGTCTGCTTGAACCTTCAGATTTGCACTCTCATGCTGTTGATGCTAGATTTTAATGGGAGAGTGACTTGTTTTGTCCATATCTCACAAAAAGTAGACTAGATTGACCTGAAATTTTCTGAGCATGTTTCCATCATCATTATGCACCTCCCATAGAAAAATTTCGGTCAATGGATGCATGGATTTCGAGAAAAACTGAAAATGGTTGAAGGTGATGGAGGTTGATTTCTTGGAAATCATGCACTGGAATTGGCTGAAAATGCTTGAGCATGTTATTATCATCCATATGCATCTCCCCATGAAACAGGTTTTTAAATGGTTGCACGAATATGGAGAAAATGCAAAAATGGTTGAAGGTGATAGAGGATGATTTCTTGGAAACCATGCACTGGAATTGGCTGAAATTTCTTGGGCATGTTGTCATCGTCCCTATGCAACTCCCCATGTAACAATTTTTTAAATGGATGCATGGTTTTCAAGTTAAGGAAAAAAATAGATTTATGCTCTATGTATTTTTGTATCAGAGCATTCTGCAGTTTTTTGGACAGTAAGAAAAAATGAGCTTGCACTGTAATGCAAACTTGGAAATGATGGAAGAGAGGTTTGAAGATTTCAAGGGGATTTATAAACCCTTTAGGAAGCTTCCCTGTTCCCCAAACTACTTTTAAAATCCATTTCTAGCTCTGTAATTTCTGCAGGAGTCTCCTGTAGAAAACACAGTTTTCAGAAAAGAAGCACAGTGAGGTGGAAAGAATGTCAAGAATGATGGAGAAGGGTGAGGGAAGGTAGGATAGGTGTTGTTATTGGTTTCAGAGCTTTCTTGGCACCTGCTGCTGCTTCCTGAAGTTCTCCTACAGACCTGCAATACAACTGGAAATTCATTTTTTTTTGTTTTTTTGAAAACAACTAGGGCGCCTCAAGGAGGTTTTCACCCTAATTGCCTACCCTGGGCGCCTCCAAGGGAGGTTTTCACCCAGGGATCTTATTCTCTTTTTATTTTCTCTTCTTTCCAACCCATTGACCGCCTCATGGAGGTTTTCAATCAATAAGCCAATCTAAGGCACCTCCGAGGAGGTTTTCACCTTAGATTTTTATTTTTTTCTCTTATTTTTCATTTTTTTTCCCCTTTTTTTTTCCCTTTTTTTTTTCTGTATCCTACCCTACTTGAAAAACAAAATAATTTTCAAGTATAAGAATACTTCCAATGGAGCCATGTGCACATCAATATGATAGACAAAATGATGTGGAGGCTTGAAATGCATGCTTTGACAGGTATCTGAATTTTAGAGACCAAATGATTTGACTTTGAAGGGATCAAGCATAGTTGAGGAAGAGAGTACTGCTACAACTTAATGATTGTCTAGAACCATATTTGAATATAGTTGTGATGTCCTTGGTCCTTTCGCTGATCTGGATCATTCTTCAAGTCACCTTCTACCATGACCTTCACATCTTCCTCTTTTTGCTAATTTTCTCTTGAATACATGTAGGATTTGATGGTAACCATGAGGGAGCTCTCTTGATCTCTGATTTTGATGTCCTCTCTTCATCAAGTGTAGCCAATGGTTCTTTGACCTTCTCTTTTGCATCTTCTTCTGTTGGATGTGGTCCTTCAATGATATCAATATAATCTCTTTTTTGCAACACTCTTCCTGAGCTATGGTGAATATCATTGAGCTCAAGAGGAGTTGTTTGGAAGTGTTGTACCTCAGCATTGTAATTGGGTTGAGCTACTCCAATGTGCGGGTTTGGAAATGGTGGCTCCCCAATATATACTTGGTGGGCCTGTCTATTGTTCAAGTTCGGGTTCGTCTGGGCAGGCATTTGGGGTTGCCTTGGTGGATCAGGAGGAAATGATTGTGATTGAACAGGTGGTCGAGGAAAAAGAGTGGGAAGAGAGTTGTATTGGGGCCTCCACCCCTGATGAGATGCATTCCACTGAGGTTGTGGTTTAGCATAGGGTTGAAATGAATGGGTGGCTGGTTGGGCATGATATGAAGATGTGAATGACCAAGGAGGAGGTGTGGACCAGGAAGGATGAGCAAGGGGGCCCCAAGAAGGTATGGATGTGACTTGGTTGGGGTTCTAGTATGCCTGAGATGTCCCTTACATCCCCTGCTGATATGGTCTAGGTCCATGTGGCCTCCTTTGGTCTATGTAATAGATCTGTTCAGTGACTCCTTCGGCCCCTTGATATATAGCTTTAAGCCTGGGCAAGGATGGGTATTTGTCTGTAGAATGATTTTCTTCGCAGATTGAATAAACCTCTATTGAGTTCAATGGGCATTCATTCCTAAGATGCCTCCTGGTGCATCTAGGACAAAAAATGGCCAAGGCCCTTTCTGCTTCTTCTTGTTTCCTTTTGATATGCAAGGTATCCATTTGCATGGCAAGAGTCTGCATCATCTTGCTCTTGAAATCTTCCAAAAGATTTCGAAATTCACCTCTAAGGGATGAACTGGATGAGGATGTACTGGCTAGGGGTTGACTTCTCCTACCTCTCTTTCTGGCTACCCTTGAATGGTTTCGAAACATAGTCTTTATGTCTTCATAAGGTAGTTGGTAGATGTCGCCCCCAGCTAGTAAATGGAGGCTATCTAGAAGGTCTTTCGGGACTCCTCTGAGCAGGATCAACTTCAGAGATTTTGGGTCAAGTGTGCACCTAGCCCTTTTATAACTAAGCTAAAACATCTCTTCATAACCTTCCAAGGATTCATCGCTTCCCATGGTCATTCAGAAGATTTCTTCCTTGGTATCCTTTGACCTATAATAGTCCCAGTATTTGTTATTAAAGGAATTCTACATCTGAGCCCAAGCTGTGATGTTGTTGCCAGGTAACCCCATGAACCAGCACAATGTTGCATCCTTGAGGGTAGAAGGAAACTATTTCAACTTCTGCACATCTTCTGCATAGTCATAGATTCGACAGATAACAACAAATTCAAACAAAAAGGTATCAAGATCTTCGGTAGTCAACCCATGGAAGTGAGGTAAGGCTGAAGGACTTATGTTCTTCATTTTAGTGTCCCCAATGGTCTCTCAGATGGAAACGATACCCTCTACTCTTTCCCAATTCCCTCTAACGTTTCTGTTTTCAGCCATGGTCTCAGGAGGGATGGTTTCTTCCCCTTCTCCTGCTATAGGATTTGCGTATAACTCTGGTGGTTCACCTATTGGTTCTTCTTGATCATTGCCACTGAATAAGAGAGAAAGGTGACTTTGTGATGTGGTGGAGGTGTTGGGTACAAATTTCCCTGCATTATCTCTGTTCCTGCAAGGCATGAAAGGAAATCTCTTTTTGGGTGATTTTTTGTTTATTTTTTTTTTTATTTTTTTTTATTTTTTTTCGCTTGTACCTGCAAAACTGAAATTGATTGAACAAACAAATTGCAACTAATTGAAATGAAATTGCAGAATTGAAATGAAAGCAAGGAAATGACTAATCTACTTTTGCTGAAATGGAAATTGTAGAATTGAAATGAAAGCAAGAAAATGACTAATCTACTTTTTTTGAAATGGAAATTGCAAAATTGAAATGAAAGAAAGGAAATGACTAATCTACTTTTGCTGAAATTGAAATTACGAAATTGAAATGAAAGTAGGAAAATGACTAATCTACTTTTGCTGAAATGGAAATTGTTGGAAATAATACTGAGAGGGGGGGTGAATCAGTATTATCACATCAATAAAACTTTTTCATTTCCATATTTAGATTCATATATGCTACTTCCACAACTTCTTATGATTCAGTTAGTTGATCCTTAATGAGTGCATTAGAACATTATCAACCATATTAACAGTAAACAGGTGCAGTAAAATAGAACAAATCATCACACATAAGCCACACACATGAACACCATGATATAAGGTGGAAACTCAATGTGGGAGAAAACCACCTACTGCAAGTCATCTCAATCTTCTTCTTAATAAGAAAATCCTTTTACAATATTTCTGTACTGGTGTAGTCTTATACCAGTACGCAGGCTTCTACCTGCATAGAGCTACAACCCCCATAGTTCTTGTACTAGCCGATCCATTTACTAGTACGCAGGCTGCTACCTGCGACAATGCTCCAAAGTTTTCAACTGCTACTGGAAGGGAGCTTCCACCCCCTTAGCTCTTGTACTAGCTAAGATACTATTACATAGGTGCCAGCCTACAATCTTCTCTCCTCCGGGTACCACGTTTCATACATTTTCATACTGGATACTCCTGAAGCACAACACATAATCTGAAAGGCCACGTTTCATCCTATTTCCATACTGGACCCATAAATATCATCGAAGCACATAATCAATCAATCTTCTGAATCACCCAATCACCAGATCAATACATATACAAGGATAATATGAGTGTTAGCAACCCGATCTAGTCCATTAGATCCATTACTAGATCTCATCCATCAACACAATCAATCAAACTGAATATGTAGAATACTGACACCATTAAACAGTCATCAGAACACATCAACAACCTGAACCACCTGTAACTTTAAACATCATAGCTCAAATGGTATATGCTACTACAATGAACCAAACCTGCGTACATACGTGCTTTCACCAAAGCCAACCCGCGTACAGATCTATAAATATTCAATCATGACTTGCAGCGATTTCAAACTTAAGTTATACCCAGTTCAGATCATTACAAGCGTCAGTATACAGATCTAGAATAAGCATAATCAACTATATAGAGATAGTTCATTTCAAACCATTTGATCCCGATCTATCCTTATATCTTGTTCTCCATCAACCGGTGAGATCCCTCTTTAGCTCAGATCCAGATCTGTACCATAACCCAATCACAATATTCCAGATCTAGATATTCAATAATTCAGATGATGCTTTGCCAAATGATCTCCTTCCTCTTTTATAGTCTTAGGCCTTTCACAATACCACGGTCCAAAACCATAATAACACAACACCACGGACCCAATACTTGGGATCAACAATTTTGGATGCAATACCACGGACCAAAACCATAGGATCAAAAACTGTCAGAATAATACCATGAACCAACCATGAAAGTGCGTGAGATCAACACTTTTGGATGCAATACCACGGACCAAAACCATAGGATCAAAAACTGTCAGACTAATACCATGAACCAACCATGAAAGTGCGTGAACTTTTCTCTTGCATGAAGGGAACTTTTCTCTGCATGAAAGTGCGTGAACATTTCTCTACATGAAATAAACTCTTCTCTGCATAAAAGTGCGTGAACGTTTCTCTACATGAAACAAACTTTTCTCTGCATAAAAGTGCGTGAACATTTCTCTACATGAAATAAAATTTTCTCTGCATAGAAGTGCATGAACTTTTCTCTACATGGAATAAACGGTTCTCTGCATAAAAGTGTGTGAACTTTTCTCTACATGGAATAAACTTTTCTCTGCATAAAAGTGCGTGAACTTTTCTCTACATGGAATAAACTTTTCTCTTCATAAAAGTTCGTGAACTTTTCTCTACATGAAGGAAACTTTGTTGCACTATAATTTATCAAATAAATTTGCTGCACTATAATTTATCATTTGTGTGATTTACCATCAAGGACAACACTTGTCTCATAATGCCAACAACCTCCCCCTTTGGACTTGTCATACTGAGAATTGTCATCTAATATCTCTTCCGTAGATTCATCTAGATATATATAAGTGAGTTGATCTTCTATGAGTTGTTTTCCATCAAGTACAACACATGCATCATAATGCCAACAATCTCCCCCTTTGGACTTGATGGCAACAATACCAAATCACTCTCCCCCTTTGACATCAAGGGCAAAGGGCGGACCAAGATATTCTCTTCCTTTGTTGTCCATAGTCCCCCTGAGTACCTGCTGAAATCTCTGAATGAGCTCCCCCTTTATATATTCCATGGTGCACCAATCTATCCATGCTCTTTCTGAGAACATGTTGAAATCTCTGCTTTGCTGAAATACGTTGTTCATGCTCCCCCTGACTGTAAGCAAGGTCTGCAAAAAGATGTTCTACAAGAATAACATGACTCTATACATCATAAATGACCTTCCTATCACCAAAGACTCATACATACATCTATCTCCCATCACAATGGTGATATACCAAAAGTTTACATATGATAACATAAGAGAATAACATCATTCATCCCAGGCATAGTGGGGAAACCAACATAGGCTGTTACATGACCTGAAGAGATCTCATCAAATGACTACAATAAATAGAGACACACTATTACATCATGAGTCTTGATATGACCTTTACATCGAATGATATACATGACATTTATAACAAAGACCAAACACCTAAATAAGATCATGATAAACATCAGCAACAACACTGTATGATCTGATCCATAGCATCCGTCAACAGCAACTAGACCAACAACTTGTATTAGTGCATGAATCATCAAGGTATGTCCGTATCAACTCATCCTTTTGAACAGAATTCTGTATATACAGAATCATTCACATTCTATCATATGTGAGAAACACCATAGCCATCCAGATCTGCATGAAGCAAGTATCATCAATTGGGAATATCTGCATCAATCAGCATATGAAACAACCTATCATCATATAGGTAAGAACTCATCATCATCATGTCTCCAACAATGTAACTTTGAATAATCATCCATGTATCCAGCCAACAATCCTCATCCATATATGTGCTAAGAACAATAGGAATCCTGCATCATAACTGTAGTATATGATATTTATGCATATGACGACAATAGCATATGAGTGACTCATCATAAAGTAAAGAAGATGTGAATTATGTACTGCTCCTTATCCTTATGAAGATCACCATGTAAGCACCATTAGAGAATCAACCACAAATCTGATCTAAATATCAACTATGTAACCCCAAGAATCATCTGAACAACTCATAACCATATCATAGCAAGATGAATCATTTATCCATATAAGCATCATCACCAAGGACTATTAACCATAATGCCAACAATGCATTAAGAGCATATGCTCCCCCTAAACCTGTGCCATCTGTCAGATCTGATCATGCATATTAATAAGAAGTATCAAGACATCAGCAATATCAAGTTAGAACCAAAATACTTCTAACCATCATATCCACACATCATTAGCAAAATGAAACCATTATCAATTAGAGAAAAACTGATCCTTTTCTTGAATCTGTCCCTACTTCCTTTCTTCAAACAATCATATACGCGACTGTGCAGTAACAAATTCGCGTATATATGCAACTTCCCTTTATCAAGCTTGCGTAGGAGATTGAAGTTTTACACTTCCGGCTCCCTCTGTTATGTCTGTATAATGTGTTGTGCCGCCACTTTCTGACTGAACTTCCTTTTTCTTCCATATCTTCAAGTGTGATGATGTTTTCTCCTTTTGGTGTGATGTCCGTGCTTTGTTCCTGCATTCCTTTGCTATATTTCCAAGCTTGTTACATGCATAACATCTTACATGTTTCATATTCCTTTTGTAGCAATCAGCAGCTTTGTGACCAAACATATTGCAAGCAAAGCAATATCCATTAAAGTACCTTGATTGAGATGATCTGTTTGTTTGATGATCTTGAACCCTTCTTCTTCTACATCTGGCTGCAACATGTCCAAGGTTATGAAATACATAACATTCAACATTATTCATAGGAGGAGTAAAAGATTTTCTTTGAAGAATTTCTTTCCTTGGTTGATGATGAGATTGACCTTTCATCTCTCTTATCTCCTTGTTGATCATTTTAGATTTCTCTTTAGAGTTCCTTGCCTCACCTTGTGAACTAGATTCACCTTCAACAGATTCATGAAAGCCAAGACCAGTTTTGATAGCAGGAGATATTTGACTATTAAGAATATCATCCAAGACTTTAGTACTATCTTGAAAACGTAAGAGCTTATCCTTTTCTTCTAATTTACTTTTCAAGATATTTACCTCAACCTGAATTTGTTCTTCTTTTTCTAGATATTGCTTCTTCATGTCTTCTTCAGCTTTCCTTTCTTCTTCCAACTGATGCTTTAGCTTGAGAATCTCCTTTTCTTGTTCTTCATTCAGATCCTGTTGCATTTGACGAATTCTGAAGGCACATTCTAGCTGAGATTTTAAGCTGATAACTTTGTTTCCCTGTTTTTCAATATCTTGGACTAGATCTTTATTCTGCTTCTTTGATTCTTCAAGATCTTCCTTTAGAGAGCATATCGTGGCTTCAAGACTTTCATAGTAACTAGATCTATCTCTGAGTTTCTTGATGGTTGTGTTCTTTTCATTGACTTCATTTCTTAGAGATGTTGCTTCAACCTGCAACTTTTGATATTTCTCCTTGAATAACTCTTGTTGAGCCTTTTGTCTAGTAACAGCTTCTTTGAGGGCACCACTCTTTATGTTCAGAAGTCTTTCTTGTTCACTAATTTTGTTTGTCAGCCTGTTAAATTCTGCTTCTATTTGATATCCTTCTTCCTCACCCATAAGAGCACATTCAGTTGTTTCGTTATCACTTCCATCTTTTCCAAATGGATAGATAGTTGTAACATCAGAGGATAGCAAATTCATACCTGATAGTTCATCTTCATTCTGAAATGATTCTGAATCTGAATCTGAATCTGAAGAGCTTCTTGTACCTAATCCCCAATCGATTCTCCCACTTTCATAGTTCTTCTGAGATGTCTTCTTCTTCTTATGAGCTTTCTTCTTAAGCTTCTTTCCCATTGTTCCACGGATCTCCTTCAAGCGATCAAGCTTCTACCAAAGGACCTGCTCTGATACCAATTGTTGGAAATAATACTGAGAGGGGGGGGTGAATCAGTATTATCACATCAATAAAACTTTTTCATTTCCATATTTAGATTCATATATGCTACTTCCACAACTTCTTATGATTCAGTTAGTTGATCCTTAATGAGTGCATTAGAACATTATCAACCATATTAACAGTAAATAGGTGCAGTAAAATAGAACAAATCATCACACATAAGCCACACACATGAACACCATGATATAAGGTGGAAACCCAATGTGGGAGAAAACCACCTGCTGCAAGTCATCTCAATCTTCTTCTTAATAAGAAAATCCTTTTACAATATTTCTGTACTGGTGCAGTCTTATACCAGTACGCAGGCTTCTACCTGCAGAGAGCTACAACCCCCATAGTTCTTATACTAGTCGATCCATTTACTAGTACGCAGGTTGCTACCTGCTACAATGCTCCAAAGTTTTCAACTGCTACTGGAAGGGAGCTGCCACCCCCTTAGCTCTTGTACTAGCTAAGATACTATTACGTAGGCGCCGGCCTACAATCTTCTCTCCTCCAGGTACCACGTTTCATACATTTTCATACTGGATACTCCTGAAGCACAACACATAATCTGAAAGGCCACGTTTCATCTTATTTTCATACTGGACCCATAAATATCATCGAAGCACATAATCAATCAATCTTCTGAATCACCCAATCACCAGATCAATACATATACAAGGATAATATGAGTGTTAGCAACCCGATCTAGTCCATTAGATCCATTACTAGATCTCATCCATCAACACAATCAATCAAACTGAATATGTAGAATACTGACACCATTAAACAGTCATCAGAACACATCAACAACCTGAACCACCTGTAACTTTAAACATCATAGCTCAAATGGTATATGCTACTACAATGAACCAAACCTACGTACATACGTGCTTTCACCAAAGCCAACCCGCGTACAGATCTATAAATATTCAATCATGACTTGCAGCGATTTCAAACTTAAGTTATACCCAGATCAGATCATTACAAGCGTCAGTATACAGATCTAGAATAAGCATAATCAACTATATAGAGATAGTTCATTTCAAACCATTTGATCCCAATCTATCCTTAGATCTTGTTCTCCATCAACCAGTGAGATCCCTCTTTAGCTCAAATCCAGATCTGCACCATAACCCAATCACAGTATTCCAGATCTAGATATTCAATAATTCAGATGATGCTTTGCCAAATGATCTCCTTCCTCTTTTATAGTCTTATGCCTTTCACAATACCACGGTCCAAAACCATAATAACACAATACCACGGACCCAATACTTGGTATCAACAATTTTAGATGCAATACCACGGACCAAAACCATAGGATCAAAAACTGTCGGAATAATACCATGAACCAACCATGAAAGTGTGTGAGATCAACACTTTTGGATGCAATACCACGGACCAAAACCATAGGATCAAAAACTGTCGGACTAATACCATGAACCAACCATGAAAGTGCGTGAACTTTTCTCTTGCATGAAGGGAACTTTTCTCTGCATGAAAGTGCGTGAACATTTCTCTACCTGAAATAAACTCTTCTCTGCATAAAAGTGCGTGAACTTTTCTCTACATGAAATAAACTTTTCTCTGCATAAAAGTGCGTGAACTTTTCTCTACATGAAATAAACTTTTCTCTGCATAGAAGTGCGTGAACTTTTCTCTACATGGAATAAACTTTTCTCTGCATAAAAGTGCATGAACTTTACTCTACATGGAATAAACTTTTCTCTGCATAAAAGTGCGTGAACTTTTCTCTACATGGAATAAACGTTTCTCTACATAAAAGTGCGTGAACTTTTCTCTACATGAAGGAAACTTTGTTGCACTATAATTTATCAAATAAATTTGCTGCACTATAATTTATCATTTGTGTGATTTGCCATCAAGGACAACACTTGTCTCATAATGCCAACAATCTCCCCCTTTGGACTTGTCATACTGAGAATTGTCATCTGGTATCTCTTCCGTAGATTCATCTAGATATATATAAGTGAGTTGATCTTCTATGAGTTGTTTTCCATCAAGTACAACACATGCATCATAATGCCAACAGAAATTGTAGAATTGAAATGAAAGCAAGGAAATGACTACTCTACTTTTGCTGAAATGGAAATCG
The DNA here is from genome assembly GCA_031772625.1 of Pinus tabuliformis. Lineage (NCBI taxonomy): Eukaryota > Viridiplantae > Streptophyta > Pinopsida > Pinales > Pinaceae > Pinus > Pinus tabuliformis. The sequence goes on from CM062813.1 coordinate 890,755,724, forward strand.
CAGAATTGAAATGAAAGCAAGGAAATGTAGAGATTGAAAGAAACAGCTACTCTACTTTCGCTGAAATAAACTACTTTAGCAGAATGTTGCAAGAAGAAATAGAAGAAAGTAGTAATCACAAAACACTCTGATGCTTCCCCGGTAGTGGTGCCAAAAAGTGGTGAGCACCAGTATTGCATCAATAATGTTGTAACTCCTGGGGATTCCTACTTTACTTTTATCAACCTGGTAGTTCGTAACAAACTTGGAAGCGATGATGCTGTATGCACAAGTACTAGCTCTTACTGCAGGCTGTCACTTCGTCAGCTGGCGCAAGATCACTAGGAGCTTAAGACAACTTCTATGAATTCTCAGAAGAAGCTTTTGACTGTGATGAAAGAAAGATAACTCTACGAGGACTATTCTACTTGCAGAAATAGAAAGAAGGCTGGAATCTAAGGCAAACCCTAGCAAACCCTAATTTATCCAACTAACCCTAATTTTGCAAAAAAAGAGATAGAAATCGATGCGATGAATGCTATTGACTACTGAAAAAGGTAAATTACATTTATTCAAGCTATTTCTGAAAAGAAATGAGAATAAAACATCTTTTTGTGTTTTTGAGTGTTTTTATGTGAAATTATTATGCTTGTAATTTATTTGATTGTGATTGTGTAGAGGTTTGGTGGCAAAGGAAGATGGACTTGGTTTTTGTAGAGGTGGAGGAAGGTTTGGAGAGGTCCTAAGAAGCCCCTAGTACTCTTTTGAAGACTTCCATTGCAATTAGATTTTGAAAAACCACTTACAGGGAATTCTACAAGAGGCTGCATGGGATCTACAGGAGGAGGCCGAGAGCTATTTTTGGAAGTTTTGAAGTTGGAAAAATGATGGAAAAGAGTAACTGAAGGCTAGATGAAGTTGTTGAGGTGTCTGGAGCTTGTCAAGGAAGATAAAGAAGGAACATGATGGTTGGATTTGTCCAAATGGCAAGAGGGAAGCTTATGGAGAAAAATGCAGAAATTAGAGCAGATTGGTGAAATGTTGCGAATGACTTGGGGAATATGTGAGAAGTGAGTTGATGCTGGCTGCCTTATGAATGTATGGTGAAATGAGGTGTCCTGTAAGAGATCTGCACATCTACTTACAAAAACTGATCAAAAAAAGGACTAACTATACCATGAAAATAGAAATTTCTCTAGCTTGACCTAATTTCTGACCTACAAACAGAAAATGTTGAACAATAATCCTTGAACTGAAAATCATGCAGATATATCTATTGTAAAAGAAAAGGAAATGATCTAGGTAACTGAATCTGAAGCAAGACATTAATCTTTCCAAATCAAGTCATCACACTAGAAATTTCATGGGAGAGCAAAATTGTGTTTTTGGTGGCAGTAGTAGTGCCTTGACGTCAAATCATAGTCCCAGAAAGGGAGAAAGGAGATCAGGGAATGCTGTTGGCCTTTTTGAATCTTATTCTATCACTGCATTAACCTACTTGAGCAACTGAGCTATGCAAACCATCAAAAGCAACCTAATCTAAACAAAGTAAAATGAATCTATGTAACAAAAGTTAACTCATGAACTGAAGCAAAAACATATAAGTACAAAGTAAGAGGTGTTGGGCAATGTGGGTTGGGCCCTAACCCAAGATCTTTAGCCCTCTGAAAGAGATCAATACTGGCTCAGGAAATATTTCATCTTCATAATCAAAAATAATAGTCACATTACATGAACTGTTCTCAAAAAGAAACTCGAAAATGAGTTGAACAAGCACTGCAAAAAAGTGTGAAAATTCTATTAATGACTGGATAAAATCCAACTAAAAAAACTGAGCACCTAAGCCCTACTATTTATACAAATCGAGCCTCCAATAGCTCTCCTAAAATCAAGGAGCTCGGCTTGCCAAAACTGCAAATACACAACAATCCTTCTTTACTTGCTCGGCTGCCCCTTGGATGCACTCATGTGGCTGCTTATGCTCCGAGTTTCTGATGGAGAATTCGAGGTAAGGGTTCATAATTGAAGGGGACATCCCCCCTACAAATCCTCTTCCCCGTTTTCCTCGGATATTGGTTGCCAAATGCTCATAAATCCTTTGAATTTGTCCAAAATTGACCAAAAAATCTACATAAAGCACACATTAGACTACATGGCAAAATGACTAACCCAATTCACTCTATTAGCATAAATATAATAAAAAACATGCAATAAACTAATGAGAATGGTGGATCAAGTCGAATTAAGAGGAAAAATGAGCCCATATAATTACCCATTTCTGGGGCTCATCACTATGGTTGACTATAGTGATTATGCTTGATCAAAGATGAGCATGTTTTCTCATGGTGAGATGAGGATAACAATGGTTGATCATGGTTGACTATATGGTCACAAACAATGATTGAAGATGACCATATTTTCTTATGGTTTACTAAGGTTGAATATGGTTGAATATGATTTCACATGGTTAACAAAGATTGACATGGATGACTATGGTTGATTATGGTCAACCTTAGCTAGCCACGATAAACTTCATTCAACCATGATCAACCCTGGTTTGATTTTTTTTATTGCATTGAAATGTTGATTTTTTGTTTGTCACATTACAATTTTGAATTTTTTTTTGTCACGTCATAACATGAATTTTTCTTCATCACACGTGAAGTCAATTTTTGTTCATCACATTGTGATGTTCATTTTTATTTGATACATTATGACACTAATATTTATTTTTGACATTGTGAGGTCAATTTTTTAACATGTATTTCTATGGTGAGCTATGGTTGAGTATGGGTGAACATTATGGTTGCCAATTGTTAACTAAAACTGAATATGGTTGACCATGTTAACAATGGATTGCTATGTTGACCATGAATTGCCATGTTGACCATGATTGACCATAATAGTTGAGCTCGTTTGACCATGGTTGAATATGATTGTATATTCAACCATGGTCAATATCAAACATTATTAATAAAGTAACCAAAAATGAAATTTTCAATAATTTTTTTAAAGGGTTTAACATGATCCCCTTTTAGGAGACAATGAAGCCCAACAAGTGACTAGAATTTACACGTAACACGCACTAGAGAGAGTTTAAGCGAAATTTATACATTCAACATCTCTGAAATACAATCTTTAGATCCTCAATGTGGTGAAAGCATTGTCTAGAATGAATGGTTAGGTCACCCAAATATGCCAAAATAAGATGAGCCAAATCATGAAATATGTAATTCATAGCTCATTGGAAGGTGGTGCCAACAATTTTCAAGCTCAAGGGCATGACCCAATGTGCAAAGGTACCTCAAGGGGTGGTGAAGCAAGTATTGTATTAATTTGTGTGGTGGATCTGAATCTCATTGTAGATAAAGAAGCCATCAATAAAATGCCTCATGACATGTCAATGACCTAATCATTGAAGGGTGCGGGATACTTATAATTGTAGTAATATTTTTTCAGATCCAAAAAATTAGTACATACTCAAATGGTCCCCTCTCTTTTCATGATAGGTACAACTTTGGAAACTTACGATGTATCAACAATGAGATATATAGATCTTGATTTGTGTAGTAATATATAAATCATGATATATATCAATTTCGGTCTTGATAATTGCAGCCCTTAATGGGTGTAGTGATTATTGTTTTTTCCTTTTCAAGAAGACATTAGGCCATGTGTCAATGCGATGTTGTACGATGGTAGGACTTATACCTAGCATTTCAACATAAGAGAGAAAATATATTATGATACTCTTTGAATAGGTGATTATAGTCAGCGACTTCTTTGGAACATGCTTTTCCTGGAGTTATTTTCTTGGCAATGCCAGGCTTGATCAAGATGTCCATCTTAATGGTAGGGGAAATATTTTCCATGATACCCTCTTCAAGGGTGGTTGGAAAGAGAAAGGAATTTATAAACTAGTCAACATGGATGGTAGGAATGGTTTCACTCTGCATACACTATATGTAGGTGATGTGGATAGTGTAAAGAATCTTTCTGGTAAAAAGAAATAGTTATGGTGCATTGTGGCCCACAAAAAATTTGATGTTATCATGGCCTCAATGATATCCTCATCAACCTTGAAAGACACTTAGAAATGGTGATGTTGGTATTGTTGGGTCATGAGACAATGTTTGGTGTATGGAAGTACTAGTAGATATCCAAGGATATGATACTGTACTAGGTGTTGCAAGACCAATAGATGAGGAAACAGCGTAGAAAGTTTTGGTCCATGTTTTCCTTGATGGCACTAACTTCGCTATGGATGATGTGACCTCGACACTATGGAATGATGAGCAGAAGGTTGGTATCATGGTTTATATGAATGAAGAAATATAATATATATAGTCATCTTTGTTATTAATACTTGGGGGGTGGAAGTATCTCTTGTTTGATCTCATGTGGTGGTTTAGAGGAGGGCTTTAGTATTTGTGACGGTGCCATGGAAACCACGTGATACATGTCGTCTTCACTTGAAATGGGAAACCTGGAGTGAGAAACCTCGACGAAATCGTAAATGGTGCACAAACATATTTGATTTATGACTTCATCCCTGATTAATATTGAAGGACTGGTGGGGATGCTAACCTGAGGAGGTGGAGAAATTTCATGTGGTTTATGGGGAGTCACTATGATTGGGTGATTACATCGAAACATTATTTGCAATGGGAACGTATATGTATGGTAATGGTTTCATTACAAAGTTCATAAGGGTGTATTTTGTGTCGATTGGCCAAAGAGGTGATGTAATAAATATTTTGAGGTACAACATCCACATTTGAAGTTGGCGGAAGAGGAGGTGCAACCGTCATGGCGTGATATAGAGTGACCAACGCATCGCAATATCATGGGAGATCGAAATAGTGATTTGTATAGTGTTTATGATATGTAAAAATGGCTCATGGATGGTTGGTACATAAGCCTTTGTTATGCAAGTGTTGGCCTTTTCTCCGACTAGTGAGAAAAGAGATATAGGTGCCTGTGGGGCATGAAGAATGACCTTCAACTCATCTAATGCTAGGAATTGGCATTAGAGAAAATTTTAGCCTAAAAATGCCTATGAAATTTTCATGTACATAATATGAAACCAATCAAAATCCATTAAATTGAAAAAGAGATACATGTAAATATTGTGGAGGGAAAATAAGAAAACTATTTTTTTTAATTGTATTGTTGGCTTATCTCCTTATATGCTTACTCAGATTTCAATTGTAGACACTCGTTGGATGTGGAATTTAATTCTACATCCAATGAGTGTCTATACTTGAAATTTGAGTAAACCTATCAATAGATAAGCCAAAAATATAATTAAAAAAGTAGTTTTATTCTTTTCCCTAAAAAATTCATAACTCTTATTTTATTATTTTAACAATTGTTTTATTGTTTTTCCTTAGGATGTCATTTTTAGCCTGAAATTTCCTCTAATGTTGGTAGGGTGGCCCACCAAGTCACAAAGGGTGCATGAATGATTCACCCAAGTGGAATTTATAGTGATAGGTTATTTCTTCTTCAGTTTCTTATTTTCCTTTATCATTGTGGCCTTTGGTGTCTTTGAGGTGGTTTTCATTCCCAAAGGTGGTAGGGCCTTTGTTGGGGGCGGGGGGGGGGATGTAAGATGTATGACAAGAGTATCATCTAACATGGTAGTTGGTTCCAAATAACAGTCAAGTAGTTCATGAGCCATGTTAGAAAAAGTGATCGTTTTCGTCACTTATTGTGAGATGAATCTAGGTGGGGGTTAAAGGAAATGGGTTTGAGTGATAGTGTATGGTAAAAAGGGTGCATCACTCATCATGGTGATCTCTGATTCTATAGGTTTAAACTAGTTTTCATGGGTTGATTCACAAGAAGAGGCGGATACTACGCATGTAGGAGATTTAGTAGGAGATGGTATGACTAGGGGGTCTCCTAGGTAAGCACCGAGTGTGAAATATTTAAAAAAATTGTGTCCACCTTCAGTCAAGGAAGGGACCAATTCCTACTAGGATCCCTCAAAGGGTAACACATTATCTGGTGAGGGTGAGGCCCTTGATTAATAGTGCATTAATTCGTCAATGGTGATTATTTTCCTATTATGATGGAAACTTATGTTACAAAAGGTTGAAGATTTGAAAACCTTCACAGAATACATGTATCTTCGTGTAACCTTAAAAATACCCAATCGCCTACATTAAAATTTCTTTCACTGTGACGCTGATATGCCTATTTTTTCCTTAGATTTTGTGCCAAAGTGAGGTTATCCTTTAAGAGTTGAAGAAATTATTGTTTATGCTCAATGTGATCTTCCACTGCTTGAACCTTAGGATTTTCTCTTAAATAAGGTGTGATTGATGGTGGATGATATCCATAAAGTTCCATGAATGGGGTCATTTTTGCTGTAGCATGGAAGGAAGTGTTATACCACCATTTAGCGAGAGATAATTGTTGGTGGCTAGATTTGCATACTTTTACTCACCCTTTTTTCCCTGTTCTTTTATCCATTTCACGCCAATAGTGGTTAATTAATATCTTAAATTTCACAAGTATATCTCTCGTCATGTCTCTATGGATTATTGGTCAATGAAGCATAGTCATAGGGAATTATTACCTAAGTTACTTTCTAATTCAGTTATATCTGTGGATTTAAAGGGAGAATGACCAAGCCTGTGATTCATTGAACAATGTTATCAAGTTGGCAGCGCTATTCTTGAATATTAGTTGCAATGGTGAATCAACCTTTCGATTGACACACTACTATCATTTAAAATTTTAATTCATTCTGAAAACCACCATGTAATTAAGGGCAGACAGTGTCGTAATTCTATGAGCTATATCATTGACAAATTGTATAAAGTAGGGTTGCGGGCTGTGAAAGCCATGACTATTAATAATCGATAAGGTTTCAGGAGAAATACTCTAACTTTAAGTCTGTAACAGCACACTTGTAATATTTCTTTTATTAATGACAAGTTGATCTTCTGAGCATATCGTTATATGTTGATCTCACCACAGCCCTGATCAGGGAGTTGGGCCCACTCTCCTAACCATGTGACGCTAGATTAGATGTGTGTTAGGTTTATTTCTGTGAGTTTATTATTATTGTGAATGTTTATCAATGTGTTGATGTGAGTCCCTATTGATGTTATTGTTATTGTTATTGTTGTTACAATTATTACTTGATGCTACTCTTATTGTTGTTACATTATTGATCGTTGTTACACATTGATGATTCATGAATTTATAGTTAATGTTCCTGTTGGGTAGGGAAACTATGGCCTGCACATACAATCCACGATAGCCTTGAAACAATTGGTAGAACCCTGGGTTGACAATTAAATATGGATTGGGTGAATTTCATGATTCATACTTGGACACCAACAATAACCACTTGACCCATTATGTTTGTTTATCATATACAAAGAAACGAAGATATCCTTCCAAACATTTATTCACTATCTCAGATTTCCCATCAGATTGAGGATGATAAGATTAGCGGTGAGGTAATTGAGTACCAAGATAAGAAAATGATTATGTCCAAAATTTTCCAATGAAATGGGATATATGTCACTTACAATAATCTTTGGGTTTCCATGTAGCTTGTGAATTGTTTCCACAAATGTAGTACCAATTGTACTAGCTTTAAAAGGACGGGATAATGAGAAAAAGTGTGCATATTTGGTAAGTCTATCAAGTACCACCATGGTGACACTATTTCCTCCATACTTGGGTAAACTGTTAGAAAATTATATATTACAGAGAAATGACACACATAAACTATTGCAGAAACATCAACACATAAAACAAGAGAGACATGGATATACATGGTTCACCCAATTTGGGCTACATCCACATTGAAATATCCAATCATTTCTTTATATTATCCAACAAAATGAATAGATACAACCTACAGCAAATCCGTTGTAATTTCCTCTTCGCTCTCACATAATCTCATCTCTCTTTCTCGCTCAAAATACACATATATTAAACCACAATACAATTCCCTCATATATAATGAGGGTTTTCCTTCTAGGAAAAAAAACCCTAAATTAATCATAACTTCTACCATCAGATCATCTGCCTAATGAACAGCCTAGATTGATTATGAAATTACAATATTTTACAAGGCAATTTTACATCTGTTTTTAACTTCAGGGATGCTACGCCCGAACCACCGCTGGGGGGGCTCATAAAAATCATCCTCACCCCCCCATGTGGCATTTTCACCCCGTTACAAACTAGGGTCCGATGCAGTTATACCTCTGAATAAAGAAGGTAATCATGCTCCACACCCAACAATCTCCCACTTGGAGACTGATTATAGCAACTCCGTCGCTACTTCATTTTCTAGACAATGGCTCCACTTTTGACCTGATTGTTTCTCATCTTCATCATCATACCTGAAGACCAATTGAAACCAAGCAGAATCTCAATTTCTCCATGGTTACAACTTTTTTTAACATATCTGCGAGATTCTGGATAGTGTATATATTTTCCAATTTCAGTTGTCCATCTTCCAACATTGACTGTATGGAATGGTACTTGAACTGTATATGTTTAGTCTTGGAATGAAATGTTGATTTCTTTGCAAGATGAATGGCACTCTGGTTGTCACTGTATAACCTGCCCAAATCCTGCTTCTTACCCAATTCATCTTGAAACCTTTGTAACCAACTCATTTCTTTACTAGCCTCTATAGTAGCAACATACTTTGCTTCCGTCATTGAGAGTGCAACAACACTCTGCAATTTTGAAACCCAACTGGTAGTTGTTCCACCTACAGTAAACAACTACACTGTGGTGCTCCTCCTGTTATCTCTATCACCTTCCATATATGAATCAACATATCCCTATAGAGCAATGTTTGAATCACCAAATAATAATGCTTGATTTGTGGTACCTCTCCAATACCTGAGAATCCACATCATTTTTATCCAATGTTCTTTTCCTGGATTGTTCATGTACCGAATTACATCTCCCACTACATGTGCAATATTAGGCCTTGTGTATACCATTGCATACATTAAGATTCCAACTACTGATACATATGGAACTTTAGAAATATAATCCATCTCTTCCTGAGTCTTGGTACACATCTCCTTACTTAGTTTGAAATGTCTAGTCAAAGGTGTAATAACTGGTTTTTCATTCTGCATATTAAATCTTTCCAACACCTTTTGTATGTACTCACTCTGAGACAATGTTAATTTTTTATTTTTCCTGTCTCTAGTTATTCTCATACCAAGGATTTGTTTTGCAGCTCCCAAATCCTTCATTACAAATGAATTTACCATATTTCTTTTGCGAACATTTATTTCATGCATGTTATACCCTGCACCAAGCATGTCATCTAAATACAATAACAATATAATATAGCTGCCATCATTTTATCTTTTGAGATAAACACAATTATCCTAGTGACATCTAGTATAACCTTGTTCAGACATAAACCTGTCAAATTTTAGATGCAAGTGCCTTGCAGCCTGTTTTAATCCATACAAGCTCTTATTCAACCTACACACTATTTTCTCCTTCCCTTTCACCTCATATCCTTGTGGTTGTTGCATATAGATCTCTTCCTCCAAATCCCCATTGAGAAAGTTTGTCTTTACATTTAACTTCTCAAGATGCAAATATTCTGCTGCTACTAGACTTAAAATAATTCTAATTGAAGTCATTTTAACAACAGGAGAAAATATCTCATCAAAGTCTATACATTTTTCTTGTGCAAACCCCTTCACCACAAGTCTAGATTTATACCTTTTCCTACCTCCATCTTCTTCCTTTAACCTATAAACCCATTTATTTTGCAATGTTATTTTACCAACAGGAAACTTGACTAAGTCCCAAGTTTGGTTATGTACAAATGAGTCCATCTCTTCTTTCATAGCTAGCTCCCACTTCTCCTGGTTTCTACCTGCATTTCTTCTTCATAACATTCTAGTTCACCATAATCAGTCAACAATACATAATATAATGTAGGAGAGTATTTTTCACAGGGTCTACTTATCATGGTATATCCTCTAACACCAATTTCAGGTGTTTGAGGTGCTTGTTGCTGTTGTGGTTGTTGTTGTTGTTCATTATGATTTTTAGGAACCTTTACTTCTTATGTGATCTCATCAAGCACTGTGTATTCTATGTTTTCTATTTTCTGTTTCTTTTCCTGCATTTGATCCTTATAGAAGACCCTTTTGTTGAATATGACATATCTACTCCTAATGATTTTGTGACTTTCATAATCATAAAATCGATAACCAAAACCATTAACACCATATCAAATAAAGGTACATTCTTTGATTTTACCTCAAGTTTTGTTATGTTTTCTTTATTAATGTGGAAAAAATCTTCACAACCGAAAGTATTTAAAAATGAGTAGTTTACCTTTTTACATGTCCATTCCTCCTCTGTAATACCACAATCCAAGGAACTTGAAGGCCCTTTGTTTATTAGATAAACAACAATATCTACAACATCTACCCAAAATTGTAAAGGAAATCCTGCATGCAATCTGATGCACATTTCACGCTCCATGATTGTCCTGTTCATTCTTTCTGACACTCCATTTTCTTGTGGTGTTCTTGGAACTCTCTTCTCTCTATGAATTCCATGCTTTGAACAGTACTTATCAAAATCTTTGTTGCAATATTCACCTCCATTGTCTGATCTAAGACACCTCAACCTTTTTTCTGCCTCATTCTCAACCAAAGCTTTCCATTTCTTAAAAGTATAAAATACATCATATTTATTTCGAATACAATAAATCCAATTTTTTCTGGTTTCTTCATCAATAAAAGTAACATAATAGTGAAAACCACCAAGAGATGATACCTGAGTAGGCCCCCATACATCTGTATGCACAAGCTCTAATTTTTCGTTCTTCTTTTCTTTCCCAACTCTAAGAAATCTGACTCTCTTTTGTTTTCCATAAACACAATTATCACAAAATTCCAAATCAACATGATTCAAACCTGGCAACAAATTTCTTGAGTGAAGAATCTGCATCCTCTTTGCACTCATGTGCCTGAGCCTATGATGCCACAATGTTGTATCTGCTCCTGTATAGGTTAAAGCATTAACAGAATTAGAAATACCATTACATAAATACAACTTACCAAGCTTTTCTCCTTTTTCTACTACCAGGGCTCCTTTACTGACCTTCCAGGTTTTATCTGTAAAATTAGTTACACAACCTTCACCTCCCAACTATCCTATTGAAATTAGATTTTTCTTCAGATTTGGAACATGCCTTACCTCCTTCAATAGCCATTGGTTTCCATTCTAATTTTTTATGAAAACTTTACCCATTCCAATGATTTTACAGGGTTTATCATCACCCAAACAAACTTGTCCAAAATCTCCTTGAACATAATCATGAAAATGTTTCCTATCAGGTGTGGTACAGAATGAAACCCCTAAATCTACCACGCAGGAATCAATAATATTTTCTAATGAAAGAATCGAATCGTCTTGCAACACATCACCTATCACATTCCTTCATGATTGTTTTCTTGTTGCGCATCTCCTTCTTTTCCCTTCCGAGACTTACAGTCTTTCTTCAAGCATCCTTTCTTCCCGCATTTCCAGCACACTATCCCCAATCTGGACTTGGATCTACCTTTCGTTGACTTGCTGCAATATCCTGGGCTCTTTCCTCTTTCCATTTTTCTTCCCCTAGTCTTTGCAGTCAATGCATTACCTGATGTCTCACCGGAGCTTTTCCGTCGCATTTCCTCGCTAAGGATTGCACCGACAACATCATCAAACTTTAAAGTACTATATCCAGAGACAGAGTTACCAATGGCCATAACTAAACCATTCCAACTTTCTATCAATGAGCACAAAAATAATAGAGCCCAAACTTCATCATCAAAATTTACCCCTACAGAACATAATTGATTGGTAACCATATTAAATTCATTTAAATGATCAACAACAGATCCACCTTCTAACATCTTCATAAGAAATACCTTATTTAAAGTGGAGGGTTTTTCATATAATTTAGCCAATTTCGACATTAAACCCTCTGTTGTCATTTCCTTTGAAACATTAAAGGCTACAGACACTACTAGGCATAGTCGTATTGTTCCAAGTGCCTTTCTGTCAAGAATATCTCATTCTGTGTCTAACATACTCATCGGCTTCTTTTTCCTTTTTCTCAATGGTGGGTACATATCTTTCTGATACACATAATATTGCATTTTCATCTTCTACAGCTGGTAGTTTTGGTCATTAAATTTTTCGACCCTAAACCTACTATCTTCTGCCATTTCTCCCACTCCAACCAGGAACCCTTCTCTCCTGCGGCTTGCTATCTCCTGAGATCTCCTGCGGCTCACTATCTCCTGATCCAGATCGCTATCTCCTGTGGCTCCAGCCAGATCGCTATCTCCTGCGGCTCCAGTTCGCCTCTTGTGCGATCGCTCCAGATCGCCTCCAAATTCTGCGACTCCAAATCTGTGGTTAACTAGAGCGTTTGTGCCATTGATTCAGGCTGTCTCAGAGCCCAAATTTCGGCCCCCTTCCTCGGTTTTGCGAAAATAGCTGAGTGGTCCAGGGCTCACTCAAAGAGACTTCGAAATTCTCTCTAATCTGCGGATTCTCCACAGTTGAAAAACAAGTAAAAAGGTTATAATTAGTTGCCATGTGTAGCTAAATTGACTTAAGGGATTTCGAAAGACATTTCGCGGGCAGTGCGAGTTTTCGAACAAATTATTCGAGAAGGGCCAACAGCATCTCCTGTCTCATTGACTCGTCGCCGTTATCAGAGATTGCCCGCATAGAGATCAATATCTGCAACAGAGATATTGCGATCCTTGTTCGGCAGAACCCCAGCAATCCTTCCTTGATCGACAGCGACAGATTAATGGATGCAGCGTGAAGGGATCTAGCGGTTTGAGCTGCGGTTCATATCTATAAACTTCAGATCTGTGGTTTGGCTTTCGATCTGGTGTAGATCTGCGTAAAATATGGCTCCGAGCTTCGCAAAAATAACTGGTGGCTCATCCGCCTCTGAAGGACAATCTCCTGCCCATATCGTGAGTGAAGCCCCAGCTCCCACTATCCAAGTGGTCCAAGACTCACTCGATGAAGCTTTGAAGTTCTCCGAAAGTGCCCTAATTTGCCGGTTCAATGGTTTTTGGCCACGGCTGATAGCACTCCACAATTGGATCTCGGAGGTATGGAAGCCTATCATTTCTGATGAAATTAATATCTACCCCTGTGCTAGAGGTTTCTTTATAGTAGATTTTGAAAATCCTGAAAGCAGACAATGTATTCTAGATTCCGGCCCTTGGTTTTGGGAAAAATCAGGCCTATTCATGAAGCCATGGAACCCATCATTCGATCCCTCTACAGCAGTGATAACCTCAGCACCAGTTTGGGTGAGATTGCCAAGCCTACCCTTCCATCTCTGGAATCTCTCCTCGCTAAAAGCCATCGGAAATGCAATTGGGAAATTTTATTGCAGGTGCCCAGAAACAGAGGAATATGCCAGAACCACCTATGCACGCATCTGTGTGGAAATGGATTTCAGCACCGGATTCCCAGCTGAAATAAACCTAACAAGTAAAGACTATGTGTGGAACCAGAAGCTTGATTATGAAAGTGTCCTCTTCAGATGTCGATCGTGCTTTGAGACGGGGCATCTAGCCAAAAATTGCCCAAAAGCCTCTGAGAAGTTTTTTGCTAGAAAAAACCACCACAAATCTACATGGTGGGAAGGAGCACAAAAAGAACATTACACTGTCATCAAAGAAGAATATTCTAGCGAAAACTCTGAGTCACAAGAAATCAAGGAAGAAGGAAACCACTCTCAAAGCAAGCAAGGAGAAAGCACGCCCCAACAAATCAACAGTTATGAGGATTTGAATACCGCAGAAAATAAATCTTCATTTAACAGCAAAGCAGATCTCCTAATCCAAACTTCTTCTCCGATTATAGATCGCGAAGCTAAGACACCAATGTCCCAAGAACCAGAAGGGATGAAGGAGATGCAAGACAAAGGAAGTTGGAAGACCGTAGAGAAAAGAAAGAAAGCTACAACACCAATCTCGCCAAGAAAGACGAGGAGCCAGACAAGTAAAAATTAAGAAAATTGTAGGTCTGATAGACCAATTTGGTCTCAGTGGACGTTAACCATCATCATCATCATCATCATCATCACTAGTTATTAGAAAATTATATATTACAGAGCAATGGCACACATAAAATATTACATAAACATAAACACATAAAACACATAAAACAAGAGAGACATAGATATACGTGGTCCACCCAATTTGGGCTATGTCCACAGAGAAATAGCCAGTCCTTCCTTTATATTATCCAGAAAAAGGAATAGGTACAACTTATAGAAAATCCACTGTAATTTCCTCTTCACTCTCACACAATATCCTCTCTTTCTTGCTCAAAATACACATATATTTAGCTGCAATACAATTCCCTCATATATAGTGAGGGGTTTCCTTCTAGGGAAAAAAACATAAATTAAACACAACTTCTACCGTCAGATCATCTGCCTAATGAACGACCCAGATTGACTATGAAATTACAATATTTACCAAGGAAATTTTGCATCTATTTTTAGCTTCGGGGTGCTGCCCCCAAACCCCCACTAGGGCGGGGCTCATAAAAATTATCGTCACCTCCCTGGACCCCCTGGCGACGTTGTCACGCCATTACGAACTGGGGTCCAATGCGGCGATACCTCTGAATAAATAACATAATCATGCTCCACACCCAACATAAAATTGTGATAAAATCCATTGAAACCCCCTCTCAACGTTGACTTGGAATGGCTAAAGGTTGTATTGGACATAGGGTCTTAATTTTCTCAACTTTATTTTTTTGGAAAACCAAACATTCTACCACAAACTTTTGAACATTAGATTTAAGGCCATCCCAAAAAATTTCCTTCTTGACCGTGTGATAATTTTTTTAAAATCTTGAGTGCCCTCCTAAGGGGAACGTGTGCAATTCCAAAAGAATCTTTTATTTGAATTGGGAATTCTTATAGAGATATAAGTGATCTTTGTACCATAATGAATCATTTTTCTAGATAATGCATCAAATGCACTGATATGTTGTTGCAACTTTTGAATGAGTGTCCACACCTATTCATCATTCTTCCATTCATCCCTTGCTTTAGTTATCCAATTAGGTTAGATAATAGAAATGGCATAGAGCAATGCTTCCACATCCTCATCCTTTCTTGAGAGTGCATCTACAACAACATTTTTTTTCCCTTTTTTGTAGATGATTTCAAAGTCATAACCCAACATCTTTGTGACCCATTTTTTTTCTCTTTTGAAGATCATTTTTTTCCAAAAATTATTTAAGACTATCATGATCTATTTTTACTTTGAAGTGTCTTACCATTAGGTAAGGTCACCATTTCTTTAGTACATGTAGTATTGCCAACATTTCCTTCTCATAAATAGGTTTTTGTAAATACTTTCCCCTGATTGGACAAATTACAAAATAAATGGGTCTTCCTTCTTGCATTAAAATAGTGTTGATTCCATAACCCGAGGTATTACATTCCACCAGAAAGGTTTTTGTGAAGTCTGGTGTATCTAAGATCGGTGCTCTACACATTGCCTCTTTAAGATGTTCAAATGCCTTAGTTCCTTCTGGAGTCTAATAAAATACATCTTTCTGTAGTAATGTAGTTAGAGGTGTTGTTATTCTCTCATAATTCTTAACAAACATGCAATAATACCCTATCAACCCAAGAAATCCTCAAAGATGCTTTAGGGTTGTGGGGATTTTACATTCCATAATGGCTTTAATTTTATTAGGGTCTACCTTAACACCCTCATGAGGTATAGTATGACCCAAATATTCCACCTCATGTACTCCAAAGAAACATTTGGAGGTTTTTGCATATAATTGTTTCTCCTCCGATAGTTTGAGAACCCTATCAACATGTTGAACATGATCCTTCCAAGACTTGCTATAGATTAATATATCATCAAAAAATACTAACACAAATTTTATAAGGGTGGGTTTGAATATGGAATTCATCAAACCTTGAAATGTGGAAGGTGCATTAGTAAGGCCAAAAGGCATGACCAAAACTTCATAATGACCTTCATGAGTTATGAATGTTTTTTTTCATAATGTCTTTAGTCTTCATTCAAATTTGATGATGTCTTGAATGAAGATCCGAGTTTTTGAAGTAAATTACTCCATGTTATTCATCCAACAGTTCATCAATGATAGGAATGAGAATTTATCTTTAATTGTGAGCTTATTGAGCTTTGTATAATCCAGACACATACACCATGATCCATCCTTCTTGTGCACCAATATTACTGGAGTAAAGAAAGAAATTTTACCCGGTTGAATTATACGGCCTCTAGCATTTCTGCAACCATACGTTCAATTTCACTCTTTTGGGCATAGGGATATCTGTAAGACTTGATGTTTGGAGGAACACTTCCTAGAATTAAGTGAATAGCGTGATCATAATCATAAATAGGTGGGAGGCCTTTGGGAGTCTCAAATACCCTAGAATGATTGTCCAAGGGTTTTTGGAGATCCAGAGAAATAGACGATTTCAATGTTTGAACCACTAGTGAGCATAATTATACAATTACACACCATTATTATTTATTTAAAATATTTGTCATGCCATTGGAGCTAATATTCCCTAGTTTCCCTATGATACCCCTTAATTCAATTTCATTTCCTTCCTAAAATAAATTCAAGAAAAGTTCTTGGAAAATAAAATTTATTGTCCCCAAACATTGTAACCATTGGACTCCTAGTACAACATCAGCAACACCCATTGGAATGGAAAACATTGGACTATTCAATACATATTCCCCCATGGTTAGCTTAATATTATGGCACTTTCCAGATAAATTTATAGTTCCTTCATTTGCATCCATCACTTGACACTCTAGTGCTGGATATAGAAAGCAATTCAATTCCTTGGCTATGTTATAATGAATAAAATTATGGGTACTACCTGAATCAATCAGCACTATTACCTTTTTCTTCTTTATATATCCTTCTATATTAAGAGTTTGTGGGGTGGTAATTCCTACCAATACATTACAAGATATGGTTGAATTCATTTCTTCTTTCTCTAGGGTTGGTTCCTGGTGTATATCCTCTTCTTTTGATGTTCTTGTGCCTTTTCTTCCTCCTATTCACAATCTATGTAAAATAATTTCTTATCAACACACTTATGACCTTTAGTGTATTTGATATCGCCACTGTAACAAATCCCTTTCACTATTTTTTCATCAAATTTTGTGGTGTCAACCTTGTAGGTTGTGTAAGGCTAAGAGAATCAATACTTCCATCTTTATAGTTATGAGTGGTAGACTTTCTTGTTTCCATAAATTTTCTTCCAACATTTCTTTCCAGACTGGATTCCTTCTCAAATTAATCAGGTTTCCAAAGGTTAACCTCATGTTGGATGTTATCCTTTAAAGTACCTATGAATACATCAATCTTATGCTCCTATGGAATATCAATTACCCTAATATTCAATTTTTGGAAATCCTAAATGTGCTTCGCCATTGAACCCTTTTGTTTGAGATTTATCAATTGGCTAAAGAAGGTGTTGCTCTTTGTATCCTCATTATGTGAAATCATTTCCTTAGTAAAAATTGACCAAGTGACAAGTGGTTTACGAGAACAGGGTCATCGATACCATACAAATTGATTGTTTTCTAAATATAAAGATGCAATGCATACCTTTTGTGTGTGTTGCACATCATGTAGATCAAAATATTGCTCCATCTGTAGTATCCATGTTACTGGATCCTTGCCATCAAACTTCCTCATATCGATATTTGGAATGTGGTTGGTATTCAATCCAAAGTTAGAGTCTCTAAAATCATCATTAACATTCATTTTTTCCTCATCATAAATTTCATGGAATACCTTTTTGCCATTATGAAGCATTTCTTGTAGCAACTTTGTCAAAACTTCCATGTCTGCTTTTAATCCATCCTTCAAACCTTCCATGTCTACTTTTAATACATCCTTAAAACCTTCCATGTCTTATTTTAAACCATTCTTTAAACCGTCCATCTTATCTTCCATCTCATTTTTGGTTACTCTTTGATAGAGTGAAATTTTATGCACTTGGTCATGTAATTTTGATATATCATATTGCATTTCTTCCTCTTCTTCATGTGTCATAGTAGAGATTTCTAGTTTCTTACTGGGAGTATCCATTTTTTTCGAGGCATATTGGAACCAAATAATTATATCTATGCTTTACTATTCCCTTTGAATTACTTCAGACTGGGTTTTCAAACAAAACTTATGCAAATTTAAAAAAATACACACCTTTAAATTCTTCTTTCTTTTTGGAGCTCAATATTGAAACTATTATATCTCTGAAATTTCAGTCTCCCAAGGTCTAAAATTCTACCTTTGTGGTAGAAATTTGAGTATGCTTTCCAACACCACCAGTCCTACCAAGATTGGATTCTTTAATATAAGTTATGCCAATTCTCCGACGATGACCTGATTATGGACTAGTTCAATAGAACAAACTTGTGCGGGATGCCTTGTGTCAATGTTTCAACCTTCAGCCCTAAAATTGATACACGCACAACTATAGTCTATGCACTTTCATTCACGTTTTATAAAATTCAATTTTGATTCCTAAGAAGAAAGTTATGATTATTTTCCCTAGGTAACTTGCTTGAGACTGAATTCTGGAGCTTGCAAAAACCCTAAATTATTCAGACCATATCTCATAAAATATAGCGAACTAAGATCTGAAATTTCTACCCGAAGTTCATTAATATTGTAGATATACATCGCTAAAATTTCATCTTCTAAATCTTTTTATAAAAAACTTTATAGTTAAAATTCCAATATGACCTTTTTGAAGAACCACAACCCTAGAATCCAAAACTCTGATACCAAATGTTATGCAATCAACTCACAAAAAAAAAAAAATGATAGATCAACGGCTTGATAAATATCCTCTTCAAGGGGGAAAACATCACATAAATAAACAATTCTTGGAAGATACAAATGATAAGACCTCCTTGGTATATATAGGAGTCTAATGGGTCACAATATTATCAAAGCCTACATAAAAATAATAATGTAAGGGAACAACAATAACAATAGTGGCTTCTATGGGGCACAAAAATAATAATAGTGGCTTCTATGGGGCACAACAATAACAATATATGGGCTACATGGGCACAACAATAACAATAAGGTGGCTACACTAATATTATAGTGACCTAACATACCCTCCAAGAGAAAAACCTCCAAAAACTTTGTCTTCTTCTTATTATTATTAAAATATGCTCTTAAATCATTCACTGGACACCACCAATGCGATGTACTTGAGCAACCAATCACTCTAGGACACTACCTGATAGAAGTCACCACTTCCACAATTGTGTAGACCCCAACCAGTTGCAAGCTCCAACTTGTTGGAAGCCTCTACCTCCAAAAGTTCCTTAGGCCACCACCTAAAGGAAGCCACCACTCCCTAAGAAAACCACCACTTTCCACTGAAGGCGCCAACTCCAAATCCTTGTGGGGCACCACCTTTCATGCATTTTCATACTAGGCCCATGAACTTTTTCTCAATACATTTTGGATCTAATTTCATCTATTTTCATATTGGATCCACAAATTCTTCTGGGCTCAGCTTAAATATAAATACATAAAACGAATATGAAAACAAGCCTCTACTCAACAACCAAATATTCCCTCACACATACATCATCATATACAAGAAAACTCTACTAACTTTTCTCAACAAACCCTAGCAGCAACCTCAACATCACTCTAACATATAAAACATAATAGAAAACCTTTGTATACTTTGTCCTCATGCTTACTCATTCATACACTAGCTTCCATACATCATATCCATAATCTAATAATTCAAATTTAATTGTTTCTTTCCATATCTTATAGATTGCAACAATGAGAAGAGACACACCTTATTGATCCATTAAAAGAATTTACCAATTTTTCCTTTCAACAGTTAAGTTGCACCTAAAGACATCCTCTTTAATACCAATTGTTTTCTAATGAGGCATAATTAGTTGCAACACCTTTTTCAAAATAGGCATTAGAAACAACTCTCTTGTGGACACCTCCAACTCCTACAACCAATGTGATATCATTCGAACCATGCCAACAATGACGAACATGCTCCCCTTGAACATCTGCT
The DNA here is from genome assembly GCA_031772625.1 of Pinus tabuliformis. Lineage (NCBI taxonomy): Eukaryota > Viridiplantae > Streptophyta > Pinopsida > Pinales > Pinaceae > Pinus > Pinus tabuliformis. The sequence goes on from CM062813.1 coordinate 890,775,855, forward strand.
AGGGATGCATTCAATTCTTCATGTTGTCTATAAGAATTTTTTGTTCTTCTTCTTTGTCTTCATGGAGACCATACCTTATCCAGGTGAATATTGGTGGCCACCTGCCTTTTCCACCTATACCTCCCATTGGTTTCATCACTTTCCTTGATTATAGTAGCATTTACTGTTTTTAGCAATTTTTCGAGTCCTAAACTTCTTGAGCTTTTTTTACCCCCTAAATTGTATTCTTTCCACAAATATTGTAGTACTCGGAGTATATTTCCAACAAGGTATCATACGCACCAAATAGAGATCATATGACCAAGTTACGACCCCAGGAAGTTGGTTTCCCAACTAACCCCAACGGGACCCACAAACTCTTGGTGTTCCATCTCCTGGGGTATAGTTTCTATTTGTTGTTAAATAATAAAAATTCCCTTGAGACACATTGTAACACATTTCAAAGGCATGTAGCCACCACATCTATTCTCAGAGATAAGCTATCAACACCCGAGCTATTTTATTTCCATTCTTCTTGTAAACATCTTTCAATTCTTTGGTATTAATGAAATGAAGATTTATTTTTGTTGCATCTATGTGTTTATGTTTATATCTATATTCTATTGCATTATTACATAATTCTGGATCAATGGTATCATAGTGTTTTTCTCTTTCTTTGCTTTCCTTTGCATGTCCCCAACGAGGTCAGGGTATAAGGAGTTAGGGCTCAAACTGGTTGAACCTTTGCAAGACTAGCCTCGCAAACCTTGGCGTCCTCTCATTCCAGAAGAAAATAAATATGAGGGAGCATGAGATCCATTAAAAATATTTCTCTAGGAAGCCCTCAAGCAACAGAGGAACACGATGATGGATGACTTCTCCCAAATCCTTCGGCGACTACCCACATGCAATGCATCGTCATCCAACAGCCACTCTGGAGGCACCACCCCCTTTAAGTTACAAGTCAGCTTTGAAATTACCATATTTGAAGGCTAGATAGATGTAGACATCGTAGATAGATGGTTAAATCTGTTGGAAGGATATTTTTCAATTCATCACTTTTCTAATCAAGAAAATATTACTTTTTTCACTCCTCAAAGTTGCCTCTCGTGTCAAGGACTAGTGGGAAACCTATTGTGAATAGAAGGATGAGAGGTAACCCTCATTGTTTTCAACCGCACCCACTTGAAATTATTTCCAAGACACCATCAAGTAACAATATTACCCTATCAGGAGCTATGAAGATAAATATATAAACTGAACCACGTTGCGGTAAGGAAGGGACCAAGATGTATGGATTTCATAAATATTTTTCATACCCTTCACACGAAGTTGGGTATCAAGGATTCTAAGCGGAATATGGTTCTCAAGTACCGCGGTTGTCTACAAGTACATTAGGGATGAGATGGAGTTCCTATACATCTCCTTGCTTGGCGTCTCCTATCAATACATTGTCAAGATCGAGAATAAATTTTAAAAAATGAAGCAAGACTTTAGATATGTGAATGCGAAGTAAGGGAAAGGAGCCCCCAAACCACAAAAAAAAGGAAAAATCCAAGGCGAGGCAACCCAGGACAACCTGAAAATCCAAAAACAAAGAAAAACACCACGAAGACAAATAAGGACATAGGGAAATGGTGTGAGTTCCATAAGAGCCCCACTAACAACACAAGTGAGTGTTGATCCATGTAGTTAAAGGTGGTTGAACTAAAGGCTTCTGAATCAGATGCATGTTTTGACTCTAAGTCAAAATCCAACAAGGGGAATGTCTAAGGGAAGTAGATTATTGATGTGGAACCCAGTGCCACCATTTCCACCACCAAGATCCAGAATATTGAGCCCGAAGATCCATAGGATTAGGAGTGGCTCTTCCACTCATAGACATGGGTGAAGGTTTCTTTGTTGTATTTCATTGTCAATAGCATAAGCCAAAAGAACCTCCTTACAATAGAGGTCATGAAGCGGTTGGGCCCACCGACCACACCACACCCACAGTTGTACACCATCAGGTGGCTTCACCAAGGATGATATCTTTGCATCATCCAGCAGTCTCACCTTCCCTACAACATCAAGCCCTTCACACATGAGGTATTGTGTGATGTTGCTCCTCTTGAAGTTTTTGATGTAATATTATGCCAACCATACTTATGGCAATGTCATGATGTGTAGGAGTCTAGACCTTACACTATTATTATTTCTTCGGGTAATAACTTATATAGGATATTAGAGGTAGCACCTCTTATTTCCATCTCTTTGATCTCTATGAAGAAATGCAATAAGATAATTTATCATAATGGGAAATTTGTCTTCCTTATCATTTGGCCTCAAGGAAGGACGAATATTGTGGCCACATCCACAGCCTCCAAATAGGTCTCCTCTACACGGAAGCAGCAAATGGACAAGGTCATGGAGGAGTATAGGGACATATTCACCTCACCCATAGGGCTACTCTTGCATTATCAAGTCAAACACTTCATCGATATAACCCCAGGCGCACTGCTACCCGATGGACCTATCTATTGACATTTTTTTCTAGAGAATGATTAAATTAGAGGAATATTCAGGATTTGTTGCAAAAAGGGCACATCATGCCAATTTCATCACCTATGGGAGCATGATCTTGTTGGTATAGAAGAAATATGGCACCTAGAGGCTATGTATTGACTATTGAGTGCTAAATAAGATCATTGTCTGGAATAGGTATCCAATCCCACGGATTGATGACCTTCTAGACCATCTCTAAGGGGGGGAATATTTCAGAAAATTTGATTTGAAGTCTATTTAACACCAGGTGCCAATCGAACCATCTGATGTGTCGAAGACTACCTTCAAATCCAAGGAGGGCCTTTTCGAATGGTTGTACATGCCTTTCGAATTGAAAAATTCCCCCGCAAACTTCATGAGACAGATTGAAGACATATTGAGACCCTTCACCAACCTGTTGGTGGTAGTTTATTTGGACGACATCATGATCTTCATTTGAAGTTGGGAAGAGAACCTACACCATATTTGACAAGTCCTCCAAACCCTACAACAACATAAGTTATGTGCCAATTTGGAGAAATTTGCTTTTGGTATGACCCAGGTTCAATATCTAGGGTACATCATTAATGAGCGGGGTATGCATGTGGACCCAGCCAAGATACAAGTTATCTAAGATTGGTCAGCCCAAACCACTCTAAGAGAGCTACATAGCTTTGTGGGTCTTGCCAATTTCTACCATAGGTTCGTGTTGGGTTTCTCTCATATCACTTGGCCTTTGAGTCAAGTCACCAAGGGTGGAGAGAAAGCAAATTCCTTCTGGTTTGAATCCCAATAGAAGTCATTTTCCAAGTTGAAATATTGCCTCTTCTCTACACCATTTCTCACATTATCAGACTTGCAGCAACCATTTGAGAAAGGCAAGTTGATGGTCCCTATGTGTTTAATATATTATGTCGCATTGAGACATTTTCACAAACACGCGCATCGATACATCCTTGCATAAGAATTTGTAATCGTTGATGCACCCCACCTTTTGGGATAGGAGGACCCACGATAGCAGCTTAAGCCTTGTGAGAAAGAGTTCTTCCAAAGAGGTGCACCTCACAACTATTTCTTCAGGATCGATTCAGGATAAAGAACGGGAGCAAGCACACTAAACTATTTCTTCAGGGCGCCCGATCGTATGATTCCTTCCTTCCGACCGATGAAGTGTTTCCTTTACGTATTAACTCGTTTCAGAATGTCCCAAGAATATCATATATAAGTAAGAGAGCTCTAATCATATAATAGAGAGAGTAAGTTTCTCTAATAAAACCTATCTATCTAAAGGGTACCATAATAATATAACAAAGAACTTGATTGTATCCTAACCGTGCATGTAAGATAACAAAATTTTCCAGATTGGAAAACCCTATACCTTCTAATATGAGAAGGAAGGATACAAGTTCAAATGGTCTAGATTCATCGAATCTAAATATATGATAAGCGAATAGGGTCGAACTTTTCTACACATCCACAACCTTGATCATTTTAAACAACGACTCTCCGATCAAATACCCTGCCCAGAGTTGTTCAGATGGACAAGATCTTAGTATCAAGATAAAACATACAATAAATATCGAGATAGATCTCGATCTATTCCACTTACACCGAACCATTTTAATGGTTATGGCCCATTCGTTACAACTCGAATAACGTGGGATCTAAGATAAATGCCTCTGACTATGGTATCAGGGTAGCTCTTACTCAGCAAGGGCATCTAGTGGCATATCATAGTGAGGCACTTTCAGACATAGTCTAAAAGTATCCCACCTATGATAAAGAGATGTATTCCATTATGCGGGCATGTTGACAATGTAATCATTACATTCTAGGGACAGAAATAGTCATCCACACATACCACCGACCCCTACAGTTCATGCAAATAATCGGAAAGTTACAGAACAATCGCCATAACAAATGGTCCACATATCTCCAACAGTTCCATTTGAACATCAAGTACAAGAAGGAAAGCACCAATAATTTTGTAGATTGTCTCAGCCAACCACCGATCATGGCATTGACCACTGTACTCGACTCTTATGGACACGAGACTTCGGGGTGGCCGCATATTTACAAGAGTGATCAAGAATTCAGAAACATAAACCATATGCTCCTCGAAGGCAATAAAGTTCCATATTTTCACCTCCATGGCACATTGTTATTCCACCTAGGACACCTCTATGTTCCTTCAAGTAAGCATGCCAAGATGATTTTGGAGGAACACTACAGTCGGGTCACTAGACATTTCAGGTTAGAGAAAATAGTGGCAGTGTTGCAAAAGTATTTTCATTGGCTGAACCTTCAACAAGATGTTAAGAAGTACATCAGATCATGCATTATCTACCATTGCAAAACTGAAAATCAAGAAGAAAGGACTATATACTCCTTCACCTACTCCTACTCAGCCTTGGGAATCCATCTCCATGGATTACTTGTCGGGCCTTCCTTCTACTAAGCATGGAAATGACTGTGTTTCTATGGTCGTTGAAAAATTCTCTAAAATGGTCATTCTAGTAGTCTACAAGAAGAGTATCACAATAGAAGTCACTTCTAAGCTCTTCTTTAAACAAGTGTGGGTACACTTTGGGATCCCACAGACCATTATCTCATATCGAGATAGCAGGTTCATAAGTATATTTTGGTCAAGCCTTTGGTCGATGTTGGATACCAATCTCGCTAAGTGCACAGCCTTCCACCCCCAAACTGATGGCCAAACAGAGGTCCTCAACAAGATGATCATGCACAATCTACACATGTACAACTTGAAGTATCCACGCACATGGGATGAAATCCTCCCCTATGTCTAGCATAGCTACAACAGAGCTCTCCATAGCTCAACTGGCCACATCCCCTTTCAGGTTGGATTAGGATTCCATCCACTATGTCCCATTGATGTGGCCATACCATTTGCAGCTACTCAAGAAGATTTGGCTAATGTCTAGTCCAAAGCTGACAGAGCTAACGGCTTCATTGAACACATTCATCACATCTGCCAGGAGGTCCATGACATATTGGATAGAGCCAATGTTAAGTACAAGCAGCGTCATGATCGATGTCGGGTGCCACACAAGTTCCAGGTGGTCAACAAAGTCTGGTTACATTTGTAGAAGGAGCGTCTCGCTGCGGCCCACCGAAGCTTCACCCACTCTAATATGGGTTGTACACCACAACCAAGGTTGTAGGGGACAATTTCTTTGATCTTGTCATTCCATTTTTCCTTGGCCTACACCTAGCATTTAATGTGCACTGACTACGACCATACTTTCCCCCGTTGTTGGACACATCCAACATTGTTGAGCAGCTGACACCAATAGAGCTCAACCCAAGTTGCATCAAATAGGCCACAACTGATAGGATCATGGAAACATAGATCAAGAACACTCTTTAGCAGAGGATCCAACTATATCGAGTTGTCAAAGCAATCCAACTCCTTAACCAGAACAAGTGGTTCACCAAGCACCATGTTCAACAGAAATTTCCTCACCTCATGGAGGTTCTACATGCAATGGGGACCATTGCTTCCTAAGGGGGGAGGACTAATCCAGGTGGATATTGGTGGCCACCCACCTATTCCACCTAGACCTCCAGTCAGTTTCATCAGTTTCCTTGATTATAACATCATTTACTATTTTTAGCATTTTTCGGGTCCTGAACTTCTGGAGCTATTTTGACCCCCTAAACAACGTGTGTTTGAGGACCGCCATAGACCCATACCTGTTATAGAACTTGTAATACACGAAGAGATCTTTCCAACAAGGTATCATATATGCCAAACGAAGATCATATGACGAATTTAGGACCCCAGGAAGTTGGCTACCCAACTAACCCAACGGGGCCCACAAACTCTTGGTTTTCCATCTCCTGGGGTTATGGTTTTGGTTGTTTAGGGTTTCCATTTATTTTTCAATAATAAAAATTATCTTAAGCCTCATTATAACACAATTGAGAGGCATGTAGCCACCACATCTCTTCTCATAGATAAGCTACTAGTGCCCAAGCTAGTTTATTTCCATTCTACTTGTAAACATCTTTCAGTTCTTTGGTATTTAATGAAATGTGAATTTATTTCTACTACATATTTGTGTTTATGTTTATATCTATATTATTTTGCATTCATGCATAAGTATGGATCAATACCTCCTTGCAAAATGAAAGAGGCTACACTTACTAACCCAAGGACTTCACAACAAGTTATGACCAATGATAAACAATGAAAGTATAGTTCTTAGTAATGGGATTGCAAGGCTAACTAAGATTAAATGAACGCAAGTAAGAACATTTGTTTATGTGAAGCTAACTAAGATTGGTTAATAAGATAAGTAAGACACTTAGCATAGTTTGGGAGATATCGCAGTTCGCTTCCCTAGCAGCACAAAAGTACTTCAGCCCCTGGTTAGGGTTGCGCGAAAGCCGTTTGCACCCCTTTTGCGAAGGTATTGAACGATGGAACAAAGGGTTAAGCAACCTGTGCGAAGGCAGGTCTAGCTAGAATAAACTGACATCACAACCATCTCAAGGGTGCAGAAACTTGGTTCCAACATCCCCCCATACTGCTTCAGGTGAGACTGCAGTCTGCGCTACGTAAGCTGATGCCGATAACTAACATTGAACTTGGGTCAGGCCCCCTCAAGCCAATAAATGGTTTTGTTGTCAGGACTAGAATCTGCATAAGAGATGTGTGATGCCGTATCACTGGAATCCAACTAAGACATAACTCAAAGGCTAGTTGGACAAAAGGATTCACGAGTTCGCAACACAAGAAAATAGAAACCTGCGACTGTCAAAAGAATAGTGGTTGGACCGATACCTATATACGGAGATCCACGAAATATTTTTCGCCTCCTTTCCTATTGAGCTATATGAGTGGATCACGAAGCTAGTAGATAGCCAAGGAAGGTGGGAACTTGACGGTCCTATTTTGTGAACCCCGGAGCTAGTGCGAAGATTGGAAGCATTAGAGGATAAGATCACCTGTGTTGCCGATCATTGGCTCGATCGCATCATAGGAGGATTTGTTACTGAGTTTGTGGTTGACACCTCCGTCTGCTATAGCGAGGTAGAGTGATGCTTTTTCAAAGGACCGCGAGGTAAGTACGTAAAATCGCTAAATACTTGGATTCAAATGTTGTTGTGCAAAAAACGAGTTATGTAGCTACCTTAATGTTTGGGACTATGCGAAGTGGAAAAAGTTACAGAAATGAAGGAAATAAGGGTCTGAAGTACAGCCCCTTGATTTCACTTCCACGAAGAGAGGAAGAAGGAATAGCAAAGGTTTCTCCACGAAGCGCTATTTAGTTGTTAAGACAAGGATTCCCATGAATACAACCTCCGTCTTCATCGCCATCACCTCCAACTTCACCCGTAGCACCTCCACCTCCACTATGGTTCAGTATGGCAAACATAGTGAAGTTTCCTTTATTCAAAGGCTTGGGAAATGAGGACCCAGACCAATTCTAGTTCATTGTAAGGGCTATATGGGAAGCTCAAAGTTTTATAGATGATCATATAAAGAAAGCAACACTGGTTAGTGCTCTGCAAGATCGCGCGCTAACCCGATACATTAAGTACTCAACGATAACCTGAATGCTAGAGTAGTGGACATCCAAGCAATACTAGATAGGGAATTTAGTAGGCCTAAATCTGAAGCACAGTCAATTGTGGGCTTCAAAGAGATCGTGATGCGCCGAGGCGAGACACCATGGGAATTGGATCAAATATTGAAGTGTCAAATTGCGAAGCCAATATGAATTTGACATATGGACAACATCGCGAGTGGTTTGTGGCTTTGCTACTACCCCAATTAAGGAGCATGCTATTGCAGAAAAAGATAACAACTCAGGCAGAGGCCTTGGAGATTTCCATAAGACTACATGAGACTCTGATGCAAGATCCTAATCTATGAGTTCAGCGGATCCACACATAGTTGCAGAATCTGTGCCTTGAGATGCAAAGTCTGAAGTAGGACAGGACGGTTCGACCAGAGGTGCGTGAGGAGGTATGGTGCTTGAAATGTAAGAGTCAGGGTCATGACAACGACCACTGCCCAGTCTTTGCAAATTACCTTGTATAAGGAGGACCAATGCCTTTAAGGCCGGAAGCTCAAGCAAGACCTAGCGCAGCGCTTGCTTTATGGTGCGCTATCTGTCAGGTTGCCGGAAAACATGCCACGGATAACTGTCACTTGTTGCAGAAGTATGTGCAAGCACCGCAATAGTTGTTCTACAAATTTTGTAGGTTGGTAGGAAATGATGAGCATACTTGCAAGAGCTATGAATTGATGATGGATAGAACTCCCACCTACCGGGTTCAGGCTTAAACATGGCCCCTTGACCAAAATGCAGGGATGATGTGGATAGGATTTCAGGGACGTGGACGAGGCTGAGGCAGAGGAGGACTTGGTAGAGGTCGAGGACAGTTGATTTGCTACAACTGCAGAGGACCAGGACATTATGCCCATGATTTCACTAATCCAACACGCCTGTCGTGCAAGTATTGCACATTGTTTGATCATGAAACAAAATATTTTCCTATGCTGATAGCTATAATATGTGACAAAGGCGCACTACCACCTCCCTTGACTTAGAACCTGCAGATGATGAGGTCTGAGCTGCACGAGGAAGATCTGAACGTAAATATAGTGCTCAAGAGTGGAATCACAACAGTGGATGACAAGGGGGAACATCTCGAAGATATTACATGGGTTCGCAAGGCCTCGAGGAAAGAAGCTATGTTCGATTTGGATCATGCTCATGAAGCATTCATGGAAGCTAAGAAGAGCTTTGCTGAGGCCTCCACCTCAGAAAGCAAGAATAATCCTGAGCTGGAGATGGACCCCTCTATGCTCACAACTTTCCTGGAAACCTGTATGAAGTTACTGTGTGACAGTAAGGCTGTGAAAGGGTTACAAGAACTCATCAATAGATGTGTTGGGACCGCGCCAGGTGAACCGCGCGTAGTCCGAAAGATCGTAAAGCATAAGACAAGGATGGGGTGTGAAATGAGACTCACCGCGCAGATTGGAGAATAGGAAAGGGATCAATTCATTCTGGATTTGGGGTCAGACACAAATGTTCTACTGCAATAGGAATGGGAACGAATGGGAAGAACTGCGCTAGAATGGTCTCCGATTCAGCTAAGGATGGTGAATCAGCAAAAAATCATACCCATGGGGCGGCTGCAGGGAGTGATTGTGGATATTGAGGGAGCGAGCGCACTGGCAGATTTTGAAGTAATAGATATTGTGGATGACAGCAATCCCTATCCTGTGCTCCTGGGAATTGACTGGGCTATTGATATGAATGGGGTAATCAATATGAAGAAGCGAAAGATGATCTTTGAGAAGAAACCATTGCGTGTAATAATACCCCTAGATCTTGCTGAAGGATCGCGCTATATGGAACTAGTCCGCGATTATGAGAGTGATGATGATCTAGATTGCATCTATAAGATAACAATGTGAGACCAAGATTGGGTGAATCCCACCACGGATGGATGAATTACATGGGAGCGCGAGAGTTCTTTCACTTCGGACTCCGACGAAGAAATAGAACACTAGCAGAATCATTTACACAAAGTAACTACGCTGAATTGCAACATGATGACCCGGTCACTGCATTGTGTGTTGTCAAAGGAAATAAAGCTACCTATTTATGATGGTCTAAATGAGGTAGATATCATTTTGGATGCATTTGAAAGGGAGGTACCAGAAAAGCAATGCTTCCAAGCCTTGTACTGGGCACTGTGCACTACGCCCACAAGATGGTAGGGTATGCACAAGGAAAACTTTGATGATTGGCGCGAATGTAGGAGGATGACGCGAGCATGATTTGGGAAGCCTAAGATGTGACTGACAGATAAGTATGATGGGTAGAATGATCCGCATGTGCTTTTGGCCAAATGGACGGAGGCCTATGGAGAAAAGCCACAACCTGAGTGGGTTCACCTATTCTATCATACCCTGGATGTTATCCCATTGAATTGGTATATAGAAACAGAGCTCCACCATGGGACTAGTGAATGGGAAGCACTGAGGAGTGAGAAATAGTTGCGTGCTACTCTAGGACATACGGGATATTATAGAAAGTTTATCAAAGGCTATGCCCAGATCATTGCACCGATGGAAAAATTGTTGAAGAAGGATGCCTTGTTCTACTGGAATAATGACTGTAAGAGAAGCCTGGATTTATTAAAAGAAAAGATGGTTACTTCCCCGATTCTAGTCTTCCCAAACTAGAAGAAAGAGTTTCATGTACATGTTGACGCGTCATGTATAGCGCTAGGGGCATTACTAACACAGGATGGCGGAGAAGGCTTGGACCACACGATTGCGTTCACAAGCCGCATATTATCCAAAGCAGAAAAGAACTATTCCACCACTAAGCGTGAGGGGCTAACTATGGCGTATGCACTCGAGAAGTATCAACACTACTTGCTAGGAGGTCACTTTAAGATGTATATGGATCACTCCGCACTAAAGTACTTGGTCAATAAGCCTGCGTTGGGGGGGGCACATCTGCAGATGGCTCTTATTGTTCGAAACAAGGGAGGAACCTACTAATTTGGAGGAAGGATTACCTGACGCGTAGCTCTTTGCTGTGCGCATCGCAGATGGACATTTTGAGGACATAATGCACTTCCTAACAACTGGAACTACACTGAAAGGATACTTTGTCCAGCAAAAGAAGGAATTAGTGGTGCGCATAGCAGATTTCTCTGTCATTGTTGGGCATCTATACGAGATGGGGACTGATGAGATATTGCAAAGGTATGTACCTGAGTTTTAACGAAGCAACATCCTCACAGACGCTCATGGGGGTGCCACGAGAGGACATTATGCAGGGAAAGCAACCGCACAAAAGATTCTACGTGCTGGGTTGTGGTGGCCAACCCTTCATCGTGATTCAAAAGCATATTGCAAGGCATGTGATGTATGTCAAAGAAAAAGTAGGCCATCACGGAGGGATGAAATGCCTTTGAATCCACCAATAACATTTTAACCCTTCGAAAAGTGGGCAATAGATTTTGTGGGACCTATTCAGCCCCAAGGAAAGACAGGCCCAAGGTACATTATCACTGCAACAAAGTACTTGACTTGTTGGGCAAAAGCATAGCCGGTGAAGGATTATATGGGTGTGACTGTCGTGGAGTTTCTATTTGAACATGTACTGACACGATTTGGATGTCCAAAGATCTTGATAAGTGATCGTGGTACGCACTTCCTGAATGAGACGATCAGCGCACTAACAAAGGAATTTCAGGTGTATCACCAAAAGAGCACACCTTATCACCCACAAGCTAACGGGACAGTGGAGGCATTCAACAAAGTGCTTGAAATTTTTTTGACCAAGGTTTGCAATGCTCAGCGAAGTGATTGGGACCTACGCATACCTGCAATGCTATGGACTTATCAGGCAATGTGCAAGAAGTTAATGAGACAACCCCTTTTAGGCTTGTCTATAATGTTGAAGCCATAATGCCTATGGAATACATCGTGCCTAGTTTGTGCATAGCAGTGCTCACAAGTATGATAGATCGCAGAGCCCTGGAAGAGAGGCTTGCGCAGTTGGATGAGCTTGAAGAAGAGAGATTTTTGGCTAGATTTCATCAATAGGTCCAAAAGCAGTGCGAAAAAGCGTGGCATGACTGACATATTAAGTTGCGCACCTTCAAGTTGAATGACTTGGTGTTGTTGTATGATAGTAAGTTTGATAAATTTCCAGGGAAATTCAGAATGCATTGGTTAAGGCCCTATGTTATTAATGACAGTATCAACGGTGGCGCGGTCTAGCTGGTTAAGTTAAATGGAGATCCCTTCCCAGGAAAGGTGAATGGTAGTCGATTGAAGCCATACATAGGTGGCCTGACCATCTGACTATGCGACAGAAGCATAGTCTTAGTGCCCCAGGTAGCTGAAAGGAGGCACAGGACTATAAACTACACTGCCCGGGTTGGGGAGCTACCCGATTTTAGGGTTGCGCGAAGTAGCGAAGTGTCACAGGGTCCGCGACAGCGCGAAGACAGCTGCGCTAGTGTGGAGGTCCGCCAAAAAGTGACCGTTAAAGTCACTATTCACGATTTGATGGTCGATTTTAGGCCAAATGGAGAGAGCGGCAAGCATTTAAGGCAAAATTTATGGGTTGGATTCTTGGAAATTTTCCGCCAATCTAATATTAATGGGCCAAATGTGGGGGGGATGGTTGAATTTGAATTCAAAAGGCCCTATAAATTACAGGTGGTTTTCCAGCAAAAAACACTTGCCATTTTGAAAATTCAGTTGTTAAGCTATTAGGTGTGTATGGAACTTATGAATTTTGAGGCTTTGGGAGCAATTTAAGTGTTTGAGACATTGTAGAAGGAGACACAGGACCTCCTGACTAGAATGATGTCAACCCCCGAGGAAGCCGCATAGGAAATTGCGGTAGTAGAAGCCCCAAAGAGTGCTAGAACGATAGTTGAAGTCCCTAAATCCCCCAGAGCACCAAGACCAAAGAAGGATAAGCAGACTATGATCCCAGTGAGCGTCTCACCAAGAAACCCACAGAGGACCAAGCTCACCTTGCAGGAAAAGGGGAAGGCCATTAATCTGGAGGCCAACGAGGAAGAATCTGAAGAAATCCTGGTGGATGAGGAGGACATGGAAATGGAAGTTGAAACCCAAGGTGCGGACCCTATTACCCGGTTACCAGAATATGTTCCTCCGCGCAAGGGCAAAGCCAAGGTGTTGAAGGACATAGACGAGAGCAAGAGCTCCCTACAAACTTCATTGCTCCCAGATGACATTGTTTTTTATGGACCACACTTAGGGCGGGTTCCTGTACTGAAATTCAAAGATTGGGACCTTGCAAATCACGAGAATTCCTGCATTTAGCGACTGAGCAACTAATGCGCCGACAGATTGATGCGACTGTTGGAACAATTGAATTGGAGTCGCGGACCTGGCTCAAGGGTGTAGAGAAATTCAGGCTGCTCAACCTACTCTGGGTGTCGCAATACCACCGCGCCCCAGTGACCGTCTTCATCATCAAGCAACTACTCTACTTGGTGCATGATGGGTGTTTGTGGCTGGAGGAGCCCATTCCCATCACAAATCACTTGATCCATTAGATCACACGGTTGCCTTACTTAGGGGAGGATCCAGCCAATATATCAGAAGGAAAAGGTGGCAAGTTGGCCCTCGCAAAATCTATGAAGAAATTCAATTTAGAGAAAAAGAGGTGGGGATATTCCATCTCCAGCATTAACAACCCTATAGTCAAGGTAGAAACACATATTTTCGCAGGGAAGGTGATGCGGAAGTGTCGTGCAGATGAGGTACCTGCACCTGTGATTTCACTAGTGGCCCAATGCACTGAAGGAGTCTAGTTCAACTGGGAAAATTATCTATGTAACGAGTTCCTTGCGAACTGTCGTGAGGCACAGGAGTAGGTCAAGATGTTTCACTATGTGTGGCTCCTGCTTTCGATCGTACTGGTGGCATGGGAGCTGCTTGAAGATAGCCAATTCCCTTCGGTCGTTCTGGACCTTCCAGAGGCAGCAAAGTATGCTTTGTTGTGGGAGACCAAGGACGTGTAGTGTATAAAAGAAAGAAAGATCTTTTGGATCTTGATGGAGATGAGTATCCAGATGGGGAACAATTGCAAGCCATGGTTGTTGCCCATAGTGTACGCCAGTTTGCAGAGATTTGCAGAGTTCACAACGGATTTCCACCATGTCTTTATCAAGGCACGAAAGTACCCTATGAATACATGGCATAACCTACCATATCTAGTGACTAATGATGTTATTTTTGCAATCCTTGAGTCTTGGCTACCGGAGTGATGCACTCGAGCAAGCTCCGTGGTGGAAACGAACAAGTCCGTCGTGCAACGTAAGAAGGAAGAAGCAAAGCTTTGAATAGTGTAGCTGGCTGAGAAGCGCAGAAAGGAGGAAGCATAGGCTAAGGCCCAAGCAGCGTGCGACGCCATGAAATTGGCCGAACAACAGAAGACAGGGGGAGAAGAGTGCGAAGGATAGAAGTCACCTTCGCTGGGGACTGAAGCAGAAACAGAGACAGAAAGAGGTGGCACGGACCCTCAAACAACATCCACCCAACTCAATCGTCCGCACTCGCAAGAGAAGGCATCATCGCGGAGGAAAACCAAGGCTTCAAAAACATCCTTGGACCCAATCACCCTCACTGAGGGGGATTTGCGTGATATCAGAGAGATAGTGAGGGATGTCATCGCAGAGGCCCTTCAATAGTTCGAAGAGCAATAGCAGTTAGTATTGGGGGCTCTCTGCACAAAACTGCGCGATTTGTATGTTCGTACTCCACAGGTTGGCACAGTGTCCACTAGCCTCATGATTGGCACTTCAACTACTGAAGAGATGTTGTGCACAAGGGTGACCAACGCGATACTACTACCTGATGGGGCACTCACTATAGAAAATGAGGCCGACAGGCCCACGGTCAATAGCTTGAAAGGGGTGGGATTGAACATGGCCACGCTCCCTTGAGAGACACTCTACCTCTTGCAGGATGGAATCACTACAGAACTTCAGGCCCGAGAGAGTCACGCTCTGCAGGTGATGAGCGAGCAGTGCATCAACATTGAGCTATTGGGCCTGCAGCGCAATGAGGCAGTACAACAGAATAAGAATATCATGCAGGTAGTGGAGGAAGCTTGCCGAATGGTCCCAGAGTTGACATTCAGGAAGAAGAACCAGTAGAGGCGCACGTCCACAAGTTGGCCACAGGGGTGCGCGACGCTTAAGCAGAGATGGCCTAGGTTCAGTTGGAGCTAAACCTACAGATCACAAAATTACAGTTGTGGGCTCAACCTTCAACTCCACCGAAATTCAAGGAATAGCGTACCACCATTGTTACAACAGCAATAGCGACGGTCGACAGTGTAGTGGTAGACTGCATGCACCTTTTTGAACAGTCATTTGAGGTCCTAAGCACCCTGCAAGAGGACCCAAATGTAGAGTGCCTGGAGATAGAGGCGCGTAAGCTACAACAAAAATATGATGAGGTCAAAGGGACCACGCAGAAGTTTTCCCTTACACAGAGGCTCGCACGAATGCAGGAGGCAAAGGCACTCAAGGAACAGGTGGATACCGCTCGGCACAAGGAAGCAGTCCTAAAAGAGTGCCTACAACCATGGTTGGACGAGGTGTATACAATCACAGCCTCCATTGAAGGAAAGCTCACGCAACTGCAGGAAACTCAGTAGAAGATTCAAGGCAGCAGTTCAGCGGCAGTCACCGAGCACCGAGTGGAAGAAGTCCAGTATGCGGCCACTCAGTGCGCTAGCAAAGTTGCGGTGATCCAAACAGAGATGGGAGGTCTTCACACTAAGATCTCCGCACCTGCAGAGTGACTCGAGGGTGAGTCACGATGTTTGTGTTAAGGGCCTGTTGGGTGCAGAACCCCCCAAGGGCAGTTTTGGGGCTAAAAGCCCATATTTTGGTCAAATTTTGTAATCCAAGTGTAAAGACTCTGCATTTTGTGGTCGCAGAGCGTGTAGATGTTAAAGAGTCATAGGTTTTTCTGCCCTTATTTTGGAAATGTAATGTCAGTTGTAAAAGATCTACCCATGGTCCGCAGACCATGGGATTGTATAAATAGAGCTAAGCTCTAAGTAGTTTAAGAATAATCAAAGGAATCAAGCAATGAAGATATGATGTATGAGAGATAGCTCTAAAGTAGAAGTCTAAGTCTTGGGTCGTAGCGTAGGTAGAGGCTCTATAGCTGAGTGCGGAGAGGCCTAAAAGTCCGCAGCAAAGTGTGTGGACCCCTACAGTTGAGTGCACAGGGAAGGTCAAGTCTGTAATCATCCGTAATTATCAATAAATATAAGTATTCCATAATTTTTGCATCTTTATCTCCTATTTATACATCTGTTATATTGGGTATGAATTTCACTTATAATTCTTATATGATGCGCGAATGTATGTAAATATATTGGTTAAGTGAACGCAAGTAAGAACATTTGTTTATGCGAAGCTAAATAAGATTGGTTAATAAGATAAGTAAGACACTTAGCCTAGTTTTGGAGATATCATAGTTCGCTACCCTAGCAGCACGAAAGTACTTCAGCCCCTGGTTAGCGCTGTGCAGAAGTCGATTGTACCCCTTTTACGAAGGTACCTGTGTGAAGGCAATTCTAGCTGGAATAAACCGACATCACAACCATCTCAAGGTGTGGAAACTTGGTTCCAGCATCCCCCCATACTGCTTCGGGTGAGACTTCAATCCGTGCTCCGCGGGCTGATGCCGAAAGGACCAATAGTGTAGGGATTTTTTTGGCTAACTAATGTTGAACCTGGGTCAGGCCCCCTCAAGCCAACAAGCTCTTAATCATACCATGCTACTATTGCAACTTGAATTCATGCCTTTTTCATGCTTCCATGTTGCTACCATACACTCCCCCTGAGACCATGCAGGCCTCACATTACTCTTTTGAAATCATTTTTGAATATAAATAAGAATAATAAACTACAGAGAGGACTAGCTTCTCCTCCTCAATATCTAAAGAGGAAAATATTTTATTTGATATCTTGTTTTTATATACTCTTCCATTCAACATGTACACATTATTTGAAGTCCTGATTTAATTTGGAATCACTCTCTTAGACCCTTCTTTCTAGATGTTGTAACCTTTGGAATTTAAAATAACTTATTTGCCTCCTTCAACCATCTGGCTCACACTTAAGATGTTGTGCTTCAAACCTTCAACAAGTAACACATCATCTCCATTAGTCTTCTTGTCACCAATATTGGTCTTACCTTTGCCCAAAAATTTAGCCAGTGTATTGTCTCCAGGAATAACATGGCCATATTTTCTCTTCTTCAGGAACAAGAATCTGCTCTTGCCCCCTGACATATGATGGGAACATCCACTATCTATATACCACTAATAATCTTCATCAAACACACATATATAACTTCCACACTTCTCTAATTGTTCCTCCTTCTTTTTCCATACTCTAGTAGGTTGTTTGTTGGCAAGTGCATTCTCCTCTAGTTTTCTGCTAGGCCTACTTTGGGTAAGCTTCTTCTTTTGCTTATTTTTCCTTGAAGAACTAAAAAACTTACAATTTCTAGCCATGTCACCAAATTTTTCACAAGTATAACATCTCACATGACCAAGATATGAGGCTAGAGAATCAATACATTCGTTTTTCACACCATATCTCCACTTTTCATTGATCATGCTTCTACTCCATGCATGATATTTTCAATCAACCACCTTGTGGCCAAACACATTACATGAAAAAACGATAACCATGAAATGCATTTGTATACCTAAAGGTTGTTTCTCTCCATGGCTTCCTTAAGTGTTTCATACTTTGTTGGTTAGATCTAAACATTCTACTTCTACAGTTAGTTCAACATGTCCAAATTTAAGCCAAATGTAACACTTATTCTCATCCATCAAAGGAGCAAACGAGTTTCTTCTTCTTTGAAATTTTCTAGATTTTTTAGAGTCTTCTGTTGGAAAAAATGGTCTTCTTGTCATATGTGGTCCTCTTGGTACATTTCTCAGCAATTGGATTTTTTTTTTCCTTCATATTTTGTTTCTCATATTGTTGCCATTATCTGCTACAGACTTCTTAGTTGTCGCAATATTGATTGCACCTGCATGTGAACTAGATTCACCCTTTTGAAAGCCAAAACTGGATCTCATCAAGGGAGATATTTGGTTGCTAAGATTTTTTTCCAATACCTTGGTGCTCTTCTCCTGCTTTAGTTAACTCTATTTTTGTTATAGCTTCTTCCTCATGGATACCACTTCATCTTCTACTTTTTCAACTCAACCCTCTCCTTCTTTTAATTGATTGGTCATCACATCCTTAATCCTTTTCACCTCTTGTAACTAGGTCTTCAAGTTGATGATTTGCTCCTTTAGCTCATTCTCCTTCTCATCAAATATCTACATTAACTTTTCTTGATATCAACACACAATTGTCAACCTCTCTACTTCAACAAGTATCTTATCAATTACAACCATGTTTGACTCACGTTTAGCTTTAAGAACCATTACATCATCATCTTGACTAATCAAATATAAATAGATATCATTAGAACTATCTAATGCATCGCTGAGAAATAACTCATCATCATTCATACCTTCAAATCTATTCTACTGCAACACATCAAATATATTGCACCAAATTTCTCCTTTTGATGATTTGTTGCTCCATTTTCACTAGAGCGATGAATCTCATCAAGCTAAGACTCTTCTTCTAGGAGTACTTGTTTTTCTTCATATTCTTCACTCCATTGTTGCTATTTTTGTTGTCTCCCCCATACAACACCTGCAACTTAGCATATACCAACTCCATGCAAGCTCATGACATTACCTACAAACCATGCATAGACTGAGGCTTAATATCAATGCCAAACAAACAATGCTGCTACCAACAAGATATCACTCTTTCTTGGGAGAATATTGTACAAGTGGCATAACCATTTTGATTATTATATGTATTTTTTATCTTTCCCCCATAGTTAATTGGAGGACCATTTTTTTGAGATCTCCTCCATGAGATCTAGGGAGAAAGCCATTATTTTAGATCTATAAAGAAGGCTTATCCTCATATCATTATTTTTTTTTATTTAGTATTGATAATATAGCTTGTTAAATATTTTTCTTACGAGGTGATATGGTGCTGGTGTAAGCAATTCTCCCTTGATTCTATTTTATGTTCAAGATTGGATGTGGACATCAAGTCTTCTACAAAGAAAAATCAATCCATTTGAAAGGTAAACTCTACTAGTTGGAAATATATATATATATATATATATATATATAGATATATATATATATATATATATATATATATATATATATATAGATATAGATATATATATATATATATATATATATATATATATATCTTTGTTAGTTTGGTAAGTAATTTTTAATTCCTTTCTTTTTCTATCCACTAAGTGTTAGAAAATCATAAAGGAAAAATATCTCCTTATCTTGATAAAAACTTGTGATTTCTTAGTGATCTTATGAACTTCTTTTATGTCTTCTTTTATCTTATTATAATCAATCAACTATCAAAAAAAAACCATGAATATTTATCTGGATCGGATCATTATATTTTTTGTCATCCATCTCGATGCATTTGAAGTGGAAAAAGTGGAGGAATCAACTCACAGGACCATTTTTACCGACGAGACCCAATTTGGCAAAACAGGGTCTGAAACCTTCTAGGAGAGTTTTGAGACATAAAACGACATTTTTTGGGGATAAAATTTTCCACTTTAGCACAAAACCATTTCCAATATTTCCAATGGCGCAAGAATTGTGTCAATCAGGGTCTGTATGCAAAAGTTATGCCACTCAGAAGTTAACTTCCTATTTTCACACCTATAATTTGGGAGGATGCCACGTCAGCCCCCATTATTCATGGAAAATGGGATCGCCACATGTTTTTGATGTAAAATACTCTAGAATATTCTATTTTATAACTCTAGTTAAGAGTTGATTTAGTCAAACTCAACTAGTAGTAGGTTATTGGGTTGTGTTATAACCGAGCCACTAGGAAGAAGAGGCATTCCACTCTTTCGAGAGCAATTTGTTCCATAGTTGAGCAAAGATAGCCAAGAGAGAGAGAAGGTAGAGCACATAGATAGGATTTGTGCATTGTAGCATCCCACAGGCCACAGACATTACTTCTTTGTACTTGTAGCCATATTTCCAAACAAAAAAAGGGAGTGAAGTGACCTCGCCTTCTAACTAGGCTTTCTACCAAAAGGTTTTCACATAGAACATATCTTGTATCTTATGTGTGTGTGAACTTGTTTTTTCATTATCTAATTTTATGCATAATTTCCATGCACATGCATGCACTAATTAAAGTAAAATCTACAGATCTAGAAATTAAATAAAATTGTAATAGTGTAGAATTTCATATTTTTAATATAATATTGTCATATTTATTGTGATGAATTGTCCAGTGGAACATCCATGGAATTTTATGGATAATTTGGTATCAGAGCCAGTTTTTTTGGGTATTTCGTGGAGATTTCATGGATCAAGATCGATGGGGGAAAAATCATAAAACCCTAATCATGGTCGACGAATTTGTAAACAAACCTCGTGATCTTACAGAGGTGAGGTTTACGCAGTTGGAACAACAAGTTTCATATATCAACCGTAATTTAAATTACTTCATGGTGGCCTTGAATAGAAATCTGGGGATATTTGGAGAATATGAGGTTTCAAATGCAAAGGATAAATTAGAACGGGGATCAGAATATTGGGGGGGGAGGGGGGGGGATGGAGAACTAGTCGAAGAAAGAACCTGAAAAAATTAAACTCAGCTCAAGTGTTGTGAACCAATCACAGTCCCTATTTTAAATGGAATCAAAATTCGATATCAAGCCATATCACAATGTGATTGATGCTCTAAAGTTGAACCACTAGTTGCAACAACTGGAAGTTTATTTCACTGTCCATCAGATTGAGTAAGGGAAAAAGACCTCATTTGTGCTGCTGGAATTAGAGGTTCATGCACTAACTTGGTGGGAGAGCCACATAGAAACCATGAGGTTGGAGGGAGAACCTCAAGTGGCTAAGTGGGAAGATTTCATAACCCTCTTTAAGTCACAATTTTATCCCATTGGGTACGTGGAGGACTAGTGGATCCGGTGGCATTACTTCAAGAAAAAGTCAGGCCAAATCGTGCAAGAGTACACCATGGAATTCAGAAAGATGACTACAATATTGGGTATCTCTCCAAGGAACCCAGATGTCCTCCTCAAGTATTTGGGGGGTATGCACTACAATCTGCGCGAACAAGTGATGTTGTTCAATCCAAAATCGGTGGATGAGGCTTGTGTATAGGCATAGTACCTAGAGAACATAGGCCGTAAAAGAGCGCAATCAAGTGGATGGAAGCAGAAGGAGAAACAAGAAGCTTATAAGGAGGGGAAGAAAAAGAAAAAGGGGGAAATATAAAAATATGGTAGCCACAGCACACCAGTGCAAAGATCCTATAAACCATTGCAACATTGATGGCCATACAAAGGAGAAGTGTTGGAATTTGTATACAAAGCTAAACTAGAAGAACAAGAAGAAAGATAATAAGAAGAAGAATCTCATGGCCAAGGATTCGAGAAACCAAGTTGAAAGAAACTCTAACGTGGATGAGAAGATCGTCAGTGCCGAAGGAGGTGCATTTGAGTAGCCTTCAACAATAGGAAGAGAAAGAAATGACCAAACTCTTCCATTTAAATATATAGGTCAAGAAGAAAAATATTGATGCTCTATTTGACTTAGGATCGTAAGAAAATCTCATTGCAACAGTGCTGGTCAAGAAGTTGGGGCTGGAAGTTTGTGACCATCCAAACCCATATCCACTAGGATGGGTAAATAAGGATGTATAGTTGAAGGTAACAAAGCAATGTAAAATTAGATTTGCTATCATTGATGATTTTATTGATGAAGTAGATCTAGATGTGGTTCCCCTTGATGTATGTGGAGTCATGTTTGGGAGTCCATACATGTACATGTGCGAGGAAATATTCATGAGGAGAGCTAAACAGTACCTTCTCGTCAAGGATGGAAAATCATTAATCATCAATGCGCATAAAGGCAAGTTAAAAATTTCACTGGTAAGTGCCAACCAAGCCAAGAAATTGATCAGTTGTAGCAAGAAGTATGCTTTATTTTTTTTAAGAGAAATTTAGTCTAAAGAGGAGTCAATAAGAGGCAAGGAATCCCTGGAGGGGTGTACTAAGAAAAATAAACAACAATTGGAGGATTTATTACAGGCCTATAGGGATGTGTTCCAAGAGCCTAAAGGGTTACCACCTAAGAGATAAGTGGAACATGAGATCCAGCTATTTCCAGACTCCCTATTTCCAAATATTTGATTGTATAGGAAGTTTGTTCTAGAATAAAGTGAGGTGATGAAATATTTGTAGTAGCTGCTGCAACAAGGTATCATTCTACCAAGTACATCACCATGCAGGTTACCCATCATCATTGTACAAAAGGAGGATGGGAATTGGCTAATGTGTATAGATTACAGGGCATTGAACAAAACCGTGCTCAAGAACAGATACCCCTTTCCCAAGATAGATGATTTGTTGGATCCATTGCAGCAAGAAAAGTAGTTCACCAAGTTGTACTTGAAGTCTGGATATCACTAGGTTCGATTCAAAGAAGAAGATACATGGAAGAATGCCTTCAAAACTAAGAAAGGTTTGTATGAGTGGTTAGTTATTCTATTTGGCCTATGTAATGCACAAGCTACGTTTATGACATTAATGAATGATGTACTGTGCCCTTTTATAGATTCATTTTTTATTGTCTGTTTGGATTATATATGGGTATATAGCATTACTTGGGAGGAGCATATTTCACATTTAACGCAGGTGATGGAAACATTGAAGAAGCACTAATTGCTAGCAAATCTCAAGAAGTGTGAGATTACACAACAACCTTTGGTGTATCTAGGGTATGTGATTGATGGAGGAGAGATGAAGATAGATCCTTCCAAGATGGAGGCCGTCATAAAATGGTTGGTGCCTACTAATGTTTCTGAGGTCATGATTTTTATTGGGGCAACACAGTACCTGAGGAAATGTTATGAATAAATATTCATAAACTACATATATAAATAAGTCATAAACTAAATAGTAATTGAATATTAAATCATAAAGTATCAATAATTAATAATTTAATTAATTAAATGTCCATTAATTATGAAAGGGAAGTATTGTTCAAAAATACATGACTTTCAAAAAGAACCTTGTGGCATGTCAATGCATATTAAGTTGAACCGCCGAAGGCATTGTAATTCATCATTCAGTATTCAAGTTTAATAAAAAATATTATAAATTTATAGAGTGTAAATGTGAAGGAAATACAGTGCACATGGCTGGTTTTCTTAGCAGTGGTATCATATCCTTGACAACGGTTCTTTGTCTACCATCATACTTCTCCATTTATTTTCAACCTCACTTCGTTGCTTTGTCAATTTCCCCACCGCTCGCTCTCCCACTCCGTTGTTGTGATCGATCTTATCAACATTTTTGTTGGCTACGATGTAGGGTCCCCATCGCTCTTGGCCTTGACATTGGTTCTTCATGTCTTCATAACGAGACCACAAACCTAACAACCCTTACCCGCATCCTCCTACCCCGATAGTCTGTTATCCATCGCATCATTATGATCTTCAGTGACATCACGATTTATGGTTGACCTTCATTGTTGACCCACGAAGAACATTACATCATCCATGGATTTCATAATAAACTTACCTTATATTAAAAATATATACCATATAGTAATTATATAGTAAATTTTTATATAGTTATATATATTAAAAAAAAAACTTATAATTAATTTAATTAAAAAAAAAGGGTCTACTAAGTAAAAGAAGAACAAAATTGTGAGTAGCATTGACGACGTGAATTCACAAAAATTTTAGGAACAACTCGATAGAATGCACCAGCACCTTGATAATGTCAAAAAGAAGCAGGATGAATTCGAAAAGGCCAAGATAGGATAATTAGTACTCAAGACAAAATGGATAATAATATCAAAAAATAGAGAACATGATGAGCCATTTATTGGGAGGAGGCAATCCATCTTTTAATCCCTTAATCACTCATGAATCATCACAAAGTACCAACACTTTAGAAGGCGAAGTTTTTCCTAGTTATGATTTTTTGTCTATGCACAAAGTCCCACAAATATTGCATATACAGTTCCTAGGAAGTCAGTACTATACAAATTTTCCCGAAAGAGACTACCAAAACAATAAAAGGGAATTACCTAAGCACAATGGTAAGG